>CM052811.1:86146782-86217343 GCA_028533885.1 Nasua narica | reverse complement strand
CTGGTGTGCTTCTTTAGCTTAAAATTGTCTTTTCCTGCCAGATTTTGGAGTTGTTGAGTGTAGGGACCTGCCTGCTTTTGCTCACCAAAATACCGTCAGCACTTCTCAGTGTCTGGCACACAATAAAGTCTCAATCAGTGCATGATGACCAGCTAAATAAATGAATAGAACTATCTGGCTATGCAGGAGAATATAGGGTTAGGGGCCTTGGAGAGGAAAGGGTGGTCCCATCTGGCCTTGAGAGCTGTAGGACTTCCCTGAAGCTACAACCATTTGGTCATCTTATTCTCATGGAACCTGTGAGGTCCTTTGTTGTTACAGTTGTCATTTACATTTGAATCACCTGCAAAGTTAATATGAGGCTAAGATGAGGGAGCGATTGCAATGCTCAGTGCAAGTGCCCAGCATTGTTTTATTGGGCTGTTAGGTCATGTCCAGTTTGCTCACTCAAATACTTCATCATATTCTGCCGCCAGGTCTATAAATGTCAAATAATGACAACCTTTGATCTCCTGGCTCAGCTCTAAGCCTACTACCAAATGAGCCTCACTGACCTTCTTTAATAAGAGAATCTTTAATATGGATTAATCATAGTATAATAATATATTTGTTCTTTTTATTAGAGTCCTTGGGGAATGTCTTTTACTGGTGAAATGTTATCTTACAGAGTAACAAGATCGAACTGGGTTTTATTTTTTAATTAAAAGATGAAAAGTTTCACTTAAAATTTTTTTTACATACTTTCAACTTGAAAACAAATGGCAGGCATGTATCATTTTGCACTTACACAAACTTGACTAGTCCTGGCAATTGAACTTAAAAATGCGTCTGATAGCTAATGGAACATTTGTGGAGAAGACAAACAAATTGTCCAGGATAAACAAAACCAGTGTTTATTTTTAATCGATAGCAGCTGAGCACAGGGAGATGCAGTTAGCTCAAGGCGCAGCTCAAGCTCATTAAGTATCCTGGGCCTCTTATAAATCATGGGCTGTGTCGAATCTCGAATTAAACCAAACAAGACAATGGCTCAGGATCCCTCCCTTGTACCAGGCAGAAACCCTGGGAGGGAGACTGAGCAAGGCTGTTTGCCCCCCTTAGTGGTTTTGGAGCCCACGCAGTTGTCAGCACAGGTGATTTGCCCCTTCCGAGGCCAAGGACTGGAGCCAAAGGGCCTGAATGTGAGTGCTGGCTCCTGCTGTTCCTTGCCGATTGTGTCAGTACCTTACCCTTGCCGCTCAGCCTACCCGGGGTTCCTGTACTTGCTAAAGATTCCCTGCCCCTCCGGCCTAGAGGTGTCTGTTCTCTAGCCAAGAGGGTATGCTCTGCTCAAGTCCAGGCCAGAACCGCAGAGAGCTCGCCAAGCAGCACGGGCACTGGTAGGTAAACATCCTCTCTCATTCACCCCTCAGTAGAAGACTCCAGGTTGTGCTCTACCCAGTTCCTCGGAGCGCCCCCCAGCAGGATGGAGCCCCAGTTATCCACAGTGGTAACCCGTCCCTTAAGGTGCCCTGTGCTCACTGGCTTTCCTCTCTGCCATGCCCCATTCTTCTTCCTCTTCACCATGCTTATCTCCCGCATAACCTACTTTTTCCAAAATCCTAATTTCAGTGTCTGCTTTTGGGGAAACCCAACCAGAGACATATTACATGTGTGGGCCTTCGAGTCTTAGGACAGCACTGAGGCGGTCAGAGATAGCTAGCGAGGCAGTCGGCCTGGTGATTAAGAAGGCATTCCCTAGAGGCAGAGTGCCTTGCCTTATCCTGGCTTCGCCACTCACTGGGAATGTGATCTTACCTAAGACACAGAACCTAACTGTACTTCGGTTTCCTGAACCATAAAATGGGGCCAATGATAAAAATGACACCTACCTTATGGGCTTGTGGGGAGAATTAAATGAGTAATCCATTTATTACTTCTGGAATACTGCAGAGCACACGGTAAGTGCTCCATGAATGTTAGCTATGTATGGTTATTTAAATCACAGACCATCAGACTGGGGGATCAGGTTTGCAGGTGACCTAGTGTGACCTCCTCATTCTCCACATTAAGCAACGGAGGACCAGAGAGACATGACATTGTTTCTTCAGGGTCTCAGAGCTAGTGACAGCAAGATCCAAAGATCTCTAAGCCCAGTGAGAGATCTAGCTTAAGAAAAGTTCCATCCCAGAAATCTAGCTTCAGAACACTCATACCTCCAAATATTCCATTAAGAAATAGGGTAGTCATTTAACTTTGCTGATTTAAAAAAAAAAAAATTCCTAGGCAAAATGAGGCCAGAAATGGGCAGGAATTATGTTAGATTTCAAGGATCTCATGAATTTGAAACCAGAAACTTATTTTAAGGGAATTAAAAAAAAAAATCGATTCTGCCGTGCCCTAGACGGAATGTCCTCGTGAAGACTGTATGATTTAGACACAAATGCTTTCTTCTGCAGAGTCCTTTGTGAACCTCAGCTTAACCTCCTGGTCTGGGCAGATGACAGGGTCTGGCTGTGCAGAGTGGAAGTCCTTAGAGTATTTGACAGCATTTATCTGATTATGGCTCATAGCCTTGGTAGTATTCGCTAGCCGACAGAGGTTTGTCCTAGACCTCATAAAATAAAAATACATGTTTTTCTAACAGTCCTTTGCTTTTTGAAGTTTCTCTTTTTTATCCACTCTTCCATGCAAGCCACATCTTCTCATCTCACTTTTGACCTTAAACGGGGAAGGGGCAAAGCACGGGAAGATACCAGAAGAAGTGAATTGGAGCAAAGACCTCACTAAATGAAAGCTCTCCCTCCTGTCAGCCACTGAGATCAGTGGAATAAAACCACATTAAAGATGACCTCTGGTCCTTCCCCTCCAGAGATGACATCTTTCAGCAGCCGCAAGTGTGCCTCCATAGAAATACACAAAACATTATGGAAAGGAGAGAGTTCCGTGGTGCCGAGACCTGTAAATATTTGTCTGAGAGTCATGTTTCTATTTATCTTTGAGTAGTTCTGACAAAGGAAATCTGGAGAGAATTTCTTAAAAGGTGAAGCAAGTTGGTTTGTGAAAGTGGTATCATTTTATCAATTCTAATAGCTTCGGGGAAATCTCTGTGGTCGCACAGTAAATGGTTGTCTCCAGGTCATCGGGCCAGGGGAGTTTTATTCCTGAGCTTCAATTTCAACTACATGTCTTGAACCCCACTCATTTCACCAATGAAGAATGATTTCTAATATCTGTTTTGCTTGTTAGCTAACCAAGTATTAATACGTTGAGCCTCTTTTCTTCTCTGCCTTTCCTTAACTACAACCGATGATAAAAGCTCTAACAAAATCAATTTATTATTATTGTTATTATTATTATTTTAAAGCTCCCATGGAAGCCAATTCTGGTTGGATATAGATCAACTGTGTGCAAATGGACAATCTGCAAAGCTTAGTGCAATAAAATAACCTTTACTCAGGACCAAATGATACTATGATACATATCCCAAAGCCCTTCCTCGTCATTTTTATGGTGAAATTACTGTGATTGAGCATCAAGCTTGCCTAAGATTTCACTTCTCCACTTCCTTGCCTTTATCTTCTGTATATCAAGTTGCAAGGAAGGTTTTTATTTTGCAATTCATTTTTCCTCTTGAATAGTGATTATATGCATTTCCAGGAGTCACAGCGCTGTAGTTTATAATTCTTCCGAGCAGGAGAATGACAACATGGCAATAGAATGCAGAAATAGCAATAAAGAGAAGGGACTATGCGTTCATGTCTCTGGGAGAATTAAGATGGTTTATTTAGAATGTGTGCTTAATATGGGCACTAATATGAGCCCATGTACCTAATTTGAGCATATATTGGAGGCTCGGTTTTCCCAAAAAACACACATGGTGACTAGCTGAGTGCATTTAATTAATTTTGGAGGTGATACTAGGGGAATGGGAAAGTAACAAAGGGGAGACCAGAAAGCCAACACAGGTGCATTGTTGAATAGGTTACTGCTGTGGGCAACAAGGGCTCAATCCCATGGAGCACATCTCAGAACTGTTCCACCTGATGTTATCGCCTTCCTTTCTTCACTGTCCATGGCCAGGGAGTCCCCGGGGCTAGCAAAGAGAAGGCACTGGTGGGCATGGGAACGTGAACTTCAAGGAGCAGTGGGTGGAGCAATGGGCAGCCTCTTAGAGCGATATCCGAGACTGGTTGAGCTAAGGAAACAAACACGGGAGCAGCCTCAGAACTGGGGATATTTAATTGGCCATTAACACCTGGCCCACTTGTTTTCTGTCTTGGTCTAGGTCGGTTCTTCTCTAGTCTTCTCGTTCTTTTTCTTTCTTTCTTTCTTCCTTTCTTTTCTCATTCTTTGGGTGTATTTGGGGAACACCAGCTATCTCATGCCCTCTCCTAAGTCAGTCTCTCCCGCACACTGCTCCACCTTTTTTTTTAAAAAGATTTTATTTATTTATTAGGAAAGAGAGAGAGTGAGAGAGATCATGAGAAGGGAGAAGGTCAGAGTGAGAAGCAGACTCCCCATGGAGCCGGGAGCCCAATGTGGGACTCGATCTCGGGACTCCGGGATCATGACCTGAGTCGAAGGCAGTTGCTTAACCAACTGAGCCACCCAGGCACCCCTGCTCCACCTTTGTTACTGTGTTTCTGCCCATAACTTGCAGCTCCATCAACAATCATCAAGTTCACTTGTCAAATACTATTAGCCTCTGGTAGAGGTGAAAGATAGAGGTGAAAATGTTCTACTGATATCTCACAGCTGTATCAAACTCTATGCTACAAATAGAAGCAGTTCTCGGGCTGACATCTGTCACACATTCTAACATCCATTAGCAAGCAGTCATAAAAATAGTCATCTAGTCTTCTCCTATAAACTTAGTGATGCTTCTCCATCTACAGGCATCACAACAAACACCTTCCAGGAAACAGTCATTGTGAACAGACAATCCTCTTAGCAGGTCAGGCCATGGAGTTGTGCATCCAATGTGTAATTGTACCGTCAGAGCTGTGGATCTCAGCCCAGCTGTCAAGATCTTCAGTGGCTAAGCTTTCCAGAATCTGTAGGTACTCATACATCATTCATGAAAAGGGGATGGGCCCTGGACAATCTCTTGAGAATCTACATATCTTGAACACCTCTCATTTCACCAGTAAAGAATTATTTCTAATATCTTACTTGCTTGTTAACTAATCCTCTGCTATTGGATAGTGATGGTTGATATGTTGGTGTAGCCATGTCTGGAGGAAAATATCTGATTAGGGTACTTTGCCTTAACCAGTTGCCTCCAGGGTATGTACTTAGATGCACACACACACACGCACACACACACACACTTTTAAAAACCATATCAAAACCTGGACAGTGCTCTGAGACAACAGAAACTCTTTGGAAATCATTATATCTCTTTCCTGGCAAAATAGTTCATTGATTTGAAGTTTCCTTTTGTCCTTAGTCTGAAATTTTGGTAAAGAAAATCTTAATATTCTTCACATGCAGTATGGATGCTTTTACTTTGTTAAAGGACTAAGTTTAGGCATTTGCCAGAACTGATTTTGTCTGTTAATGAAAAAAAAAATCAGATTTTGAAAATCCTATTCCATATCCCCTTATCTCATCCCTCTTCTCAGGTAAATTTTGAAAGGCTACGTCCTGCTATGGATTTTTCGTTAAATTTTCTCATCGGTCCCTGAAAGTATAAGATAAAACTCTGATTGCATGGGTTTGAATAAATCTCAAAGAAAAAAAAAAAGGATTTCCTACAATACATTAAGCCTCATAAGTTGGTGTTAGAACTGTTCCCAAATTACTTAGCTAGTGCTTCATACAGTACCTAAAAATGGTGATGATTTTATACGTTAACTACAATTGAGTTTTGAGAGTCCATATGGAGCTAAGAGAAAAATATGGCCTAATGGGAAACACCATGTTTTTTTAACGAGCTTATCTTTCCTTCATTTTCTAATGCATAAAACTTCTGTACTATTCACTGAAGTAGAATCCCAGTCTACAGGAGGATGTGCCCCTTTCTGGCTCAATTCTGTGTCCTGTGGCATCATGGAAATGGGATTTGAAGGGTCTTCATGGACTGTTGCTATTCCTTGCCTTTTGACACACCTGTGGCTGTATGGAGATTCTTGGCACCTCAAAACACTCCTTCCTGTCTTCTTCATTGCTCCAAACCTCACTATCTAGTGGGTGACCAAGAATGCCTGAAAAGTTTGGATGCTAAATCAATGATTATTAGTTTCTCATTTCTCCAAAGGTGTGACTGCTATTGGAAAAGAGTTGTAAAAATACTAGTTGTTGCTACCAGTTGGAGCCCCAAAATACCCTATAATTTTGTGTTAATGAGACAAATGATGATTTGCAGAATAGAAGCTAAGCAAATTCAAGGGGATTTAATTTTGCATGTGTACTATTGGGGAAAAAAAAGTTGAAATGGGGGGTTGATCAAGAAGGAAACAAAGTCCAACCCATGTAATAGTTATTTAATACCCTTTATGTGTTGCCTTTAAATCATACCATTTCTTCTCAATCATTAATAATGCACTAACTAGAACATCAAAGTGTATGAACTAAGTGAACAAAACATCAGCACAGTGTTGGTTGAAGAAAACCCTTGTCTAAAATGATTTCCACTATGACTGATTTATCCGGGTATTTGCATCAATTTTCCAAGCTTGGGGCCTCTTGTAGACCCAGATCTGTTTTCCACCTAGAAATTAACAGTTCTCTGAGATCTTAACACAGACACTGCACCATATAAATTATTAAAAAAAAAAAAAAACTAGGGTAAAATTTTAGGCCTCTTAAAGTTGGAAAATGGACCCAATGAGGTCTCCCTTGATCAATCCTTTCTTCTGGGAAGCTTAGGAATTATTATGTCTAATGACTTTGCTAGTGGTTCTGGCCTGTGTAATTAAGATCCAAATATAACTCTATGTTCATTCAATACTAAATTTCTTATCTGGACAAATGACCCATTTATGGAAGCTCATAAAGTATTGTAGACAAGTCATTAGACATACTTAAAAATCTCCCTAATAAAATGTACCATGGATGTTCCTATCTGCATTGCTAATAATTTTCCAAAAATATCCCTTATCATAAGTAACTAGAAAATACTGTATATTATTATTCAAGAAGAGAAAAATAGAATAAAGCTCTATAATTATAAATAAATACCTTTCCTTGATTTCATCTAGTGAACATATTAGCATTTTTTTTTCTATCATTTCAATTCCCGGATGTGATAGCAGAGTCACCATTACATCAATATAATCTTGCAAGCCTGTGCATTCACTGCAGAATGCAAAATGTCATGACATTTCCTATAGAAATAGGAAACTTTTTTTTTTTTTGGCAAGTTTTGCTGTACATCAAAGGTGAATGAAAATGAGACTTAAGATTCTAAGCCACATCAGAATTCTAAATGGAGGGACTGGAGTGGCCAGACTAAGGAAAATAAACTATAGTTAAAGGAAACAGAAACTTTTGCCTTTCTATTGCCTTATTAACTTCTCTACAGTCATTGATTAGGAGCTCTAGTCCTATGAAAATGGTCCAATGTGCCTCATTAAGGACGACTCCATCACACCAAATTAAAGCAAGGGAAGAGTAGAGGGGAGGTAGTAGAAGGGAAGAAAATACTGCACAAGGGAAAGCATTTATATGTGATTGGGAAGGGTCATTAAATACTGAGTTGGGATTTCAAAGAATCTCTAATGGGATTTTTAAAAGTTATATATTGATGGGTGATTTATGTTTTAATCTAAAGACAGGACACAAGAATTTATATGTTCATGAGGTTTTTTGGGTTTTGGTTTTTGGTTTTTTGTGGTTTTTTGTCCTTAATAATCAGTGCCTTCTAAGTATGATCAAGTTCTTGAAAGTTTCTCAGATTACTGAATTACAGTTTTTGGAGCAGAAGTAGTTCTCAGCAATTATTACAACCACTTGCAATTTTGACAAGAGGGGATGCTTCAGATTTTGTCTCAGCCAAAAAAATAAGAGCAACTGACTTACTACTTGACTTCTGCCCCATCAGATAGCATGTTCACAACTATATATGAATATAAATGTGGTTCATACCAACCAATTAGCCTAAGTCTGTCACTTAGTATAGTAATTGGAAACATCATGAGAAGCTGCTTCAAGTCTCACCCAAAACAATGCATACTGCTGGATTTTTCTAAATTCAAAAGAATATATATATTAATATATACTGTATATGATATTATATATTATTTTGAGTTCTACTTAGAGTCAAGTTGCCTATTGCTTGCATCATAAGCTTTACGGACCTAAGAGTTAACATGAGCAGAGAAATCAAAAGTGGGAAAGTTTGGTGGGTGATAGGCTCACCTCTTGTTCCTTAAAGTGGAGTCCAAAGATCAGCAGCATTAGTATCATCTTGTAGTTTATTACAAATGCAGAAAGTAAGACCTCAACCCAGACCTACTGAATCAGAATCAGACCTCAACCTAGACCTACTGAATCAGATCCCCTCGTGACTTGCGTCCACATTAATGTTTGAGACCTATTCTAGTCCAAGTTTCTGGAATACTTTGACTGTGGATCTAAAATATACAGGTGACATGTGCAGATAGAAACAGATGAAATATAGTCCCACCAGGAAACAGCTGAGACTTGGAGGTTGACATTTCATGTGAGCAGGAGGACAAGAGTATTTATCATGATGAAAGGAGTCAGGTGTTTACACAGGACAGTTTTGTGGGAAAGTGCAGGTGTGGAGGGAAGAGCATCAGCGTTATCATCTGCCCTCTTCCTGGTTTGTTACTGACTTTTGTGTAGTTTTGGAAGCTCTGCCACTTCAGGTATTCATATGTTAAGTGAAACAATAATTTCCTCCCAGCCTTCCCTGGGTTGAGATTCATTCAATGTTATCTCGAAAAGTAGAACTTGAAGTGATATTATTGTCTAGCCACTTGCTACTGTAAAAATACCCAGATCAACAACATTAGCGTCACCTGGGAGACTGTTAGAAATGCATAATCTCAGCCTGCCCCACATCTACCTAATCACATTTTGCATTCGAGTAAGATGCTCAGTTGAGTGAAAGCACATTGAAGTTTGAGAAGCAGTGGTCCATTCACTTTCAGAGGCAATGAACTCCCCATCCCAGGAGAAGTTCAGGTGGAGCCTATTTGAACCTTATCAGGGATGATAAAGAGAGAAGCCATGCATGGGGTAGTTGGAGCAGATAACTGCCAAGGGCAATTGCACCTGTAGGATACCTGTGCTTTTAGCAGAACACTAAAACCCAGTAAAGTAGTGTGAAGAGTAGTCAAAAAGGATCATTTATAGCTTCTGCAGCTAGATATGGGCTAGAGATCTCATGATGAAATGTTGATTGAAAAAGATGGAGGAAACATGAAAAGCTCTTTGGAACTTATAGGAAATGATTCACTAGCATAGAATCCTTGCCTAATTATTGGTTTCTTACTGTGTCCCCCAAAACCTTCCTCAATTTCATCAAGTGACATCTGTTATATTAATGCAACTATTGTTTTCCATGTTGAGGATATGTCTCACTTTCAGTGAATCCCAAAAAGAAAGAATAGTAACATGGAGGCAGAGAGAAAAGGAATGGGCAGAAATCCTTTCACATACTTGAAAGGAATATAACTCTTGGCTGTAAAAAGTTTCATCTGAGACAGAGTTACAATCTGTTATGGATGGTTTTTATTTGTTTGTCTTTAATCAAGATGCAACTGTGAGACTGTGGTTAAAAATTTCACTTTGTGAAATTAGACTTTAAATGAAGTCAAAGCCTAGCAGAGCTGGGAGTACCTAAAAGTATTCATTTCTAAATCAAGTTTTGACCCATTCATCCATTTATCTGTCTATCCTTCCATCTTGTTATCTTTTCACCCATCCATCCATGCATTAAAGCATGGGTGACCTTCTCATTGACTCTCTTAGTGCATACATTAAATTAACTCCCTAAGAATAGAAAGACATTTAGTTTTAACTATTTCTTAATGAATAATGGGTGTGTCACTTTCTGTAAGATTTGGTCTGCTCATCCTAATGGTTTGTTCATCTCCTAGTTCTGGAGCCAACTGTGTACACAACTGTGTATTCACTGACCCTCAGTGTATACTTTGGGGGTCAGCTGCCTGCTCCTCTCCTTGTAGTTCTGGTGGAATTCTGGTTGGATTAATGCAGTGAGCACTGGCAAGTGTATACAAATAACTCACATCCTGGAGCCCGAGCTGTCAGACATCTTCTTGCCGACTGGCTGTTCCAGCCTTTTTCTTTTTGCTCATTTCCATAATAGACTCCAGTTGATAAAACTCTTCACAGTGATTGATGGCCCACAAAGCACAGCCATTTTCAGGCCATGAGTAGCAATTCTTGAACTTGGGAAATATGACTACGATCAATTTCCTTTTCCTTTTCCTTTTGTGCTTTCCTTTATTTTAGTCATTCCTACAGGGTGCGTCCTTTAGACACCTCTTTCTTAGTCATTATCTCCTAATTAATTCCCTTGTTAAATATAAAGTGTGCATTAGGCTTGACTAATGTCTTCCTTTGTGACTAAGGAAAGAAGAATTTATTACCTTTACATATTGACTCAAGCTGAATAATCACAACTCATTTTATTTAAAGCCCTTATTCTGTACAAACCACTGTAGTTTAGGTCCCAAGCAACTGTCAATAGAGTCTTACCTGACTCCCATAAATATGAAATGGAGTCAAGTGTTTGCATATGTAATTAACTTAAGAAGTGGCTGTATTCATAAGGAGAACCATCTCTTTTTTTTTTTTTTAGTATTAAAGTAGTTCTTTTTTTCTCCCCAAATTTGTTTATTTTAATTTTTCAGTGTTACAAGATTGATTGTTCATGCACCACACCCAGTGCTCCATGCAGTACGTGCCCCATCTCTTTTTCCATGTGATGTTTTAAGATCACACCCTGAAATTATGGAGGGCCTAAATGAAATTGCCCGATTTGTGGAGAGAACATACTGACACTGTGAAGAGATGAAACGGAGATGTCAAAAAGTCTGCAGGAATAAAACCTACATATGTGTTGGTAACCTGGCAATCTGCTCACTCTCCAATCATGTGACAGATTAAGTATAGACCGGAAAGGACCTCAGTTCATCTTAGTGGGACAGAGTCTGTGCTGGATATGAGGTGAATGCAGGCTGGATGATAATGGTCTGGTGCAGCAGTGGGAAGAAACAACCTTGGTCAGAGTAGAGTAACACTACAGTTCTCAAAAGTAGCCTGACCTTCAGTCATCTGAATGGAATAGACCGATGGTTCCAAAGTGTCCTAATCTTCAGTTTGACAGCTGATTTAATAAATAAGATTTGGTGGCTAGGCCTAGAAGGATTTTTGTACTTTGTTCATGCTGATAAAAAATTCTCATTTCCAGCCAGTCTTTTCTAAGGAGTGAGCATACTCAGGATGAATTCTTCCCCCGTCTCCACCTTCCATCTTCCACCCTGACCCCACTGACTATTCTGCAGCAGGAAATGCTTAGAATTTTGAGTCAAGAACATCAGGGCTTCTGTCTAAGCTTTTCCCCTTGGCCACTGCATGATGTTGGGAAGATCACTCATCCCATCCGGAGATAGTAATAATAATGCTTCCTCTGAGTCTTACATGGTTATGATGAGAGACAGCCAGGCCCATGTGAAAATATCCTGGAAGATTTAGAATTTCTTAAGTGGTATCTTTATTCCTATTTATTTTATTAAGCCATAGGAAGACAGCAACCTGATAGATAGCTGAAGCTTCTGTATACCCTGGTATCCCGTCTGTATCTGTACTCTTTCAGTAACTATTTGTTGAATATGTTCTCTCCCTTCTTCGGAAAGCTGTTTGGTTTGTTAGCAGACCACTAGTCACACTGGGAAGAAGCTGTGAGACTGGTTGGCTGGGAAATGGTTGAGTTACTGTATCTCTAGTACCTAGTCCATAGACTCTTAGAAAATACCATCTCACTGTCTATGTGTGTTGAGGCTTTGGGGCTACTATGTTCCATGAGAACATCTGTGTTTTTTGTTTTGTGGTTATTTGTTGTTAATGGGTTTTCTTAACGTTTCTCTAGAAGTCAGATCTTCAACTTTCTAATTAAGAGCAATATTGGGGCACCTGGGTGGCTCAGTGGGTTAAAGCCTCTGCCTTCGGCTCAGGTCATGATCTCACAGTCCTGGGGTCGAGCCCCACATCAGGCTCTCTGCTCAGTGGGGAGCTTGCTTCCGCCTCTCTCTCTGCCTACCTCTCTGCCTACTTGTGATCTCTCTCTCTCTCTGTCAAATAAATAAATAAAATCTTTTTTAAGAAAGAGCAATATTAAGACATAACATACCATTAAGAGAAGCCAGGGACTGACTCGAAACGATGAGTGGATGATAACACCTCCTTGGATTTGTTTAACAAAACTTTACATGATGCGCAGTCTGGGTTGGGGCCTTGTACTCGGCATGGAACACATAGAATCCCAGGGCCACCGCCTTCTGCTTCTTCCTGAGTGGTCAGTTTCTGAATTTCCTCCATACATAGTTGTATGTCCTTGGCAGCCCCTCCTTGTCTCTGAGCCAGATCTCAGTTGCTCAAGTTGTTCACAGTCTTGAGGATGTCCAAGGACCTCGTGGCACAATGGTAGCGCATCCGACTCCACAGTCTTGAGGATGTCATTTCTTCCTCCCTGTGGCTTCACGAGGATTTACTTGCTTTTTCTGCTTCTGCTTACCAAGACTGACTGGGGATAGCCATGTGCTCTGTTTCCTTTGAGGTCCTCCCAGAATAACCCCCAGATCTCTCTCACTTTATTAGTTTTCCTACTGGAGGCATTAAGGTAAATGACAACAACCGATGTCATGGGTTGGCTCCCCAGAAGCAGACTCTGAGGGGCGGATTTAGGGAAAAGGGATGTATTGGGGAAATCCCAAGAAAAACGCAGGTGAGATGTGAAGCACTGGACTAGAAGGGAAGGGTAGACATCAGGCCAAATCCCAGGTGACTGTAAAACCCAATGATGGTAGCCTCCAGAGGATGAAGGTCACACTCAGCATTTTTCTCAGCAGGGTAAAGGTATGCTGATATTTATACCCTCCCACACCCTACCCATCAATCATAGGTTCAGGGTAGCCTTGGGATCTGATTTCCAGCCTCTTTGTTTTCTGAGTGCACTGACAAAGGGGGTCTATGATAGTCGGTGTGGTGGCGGGGCAGGGGGAAGGGGACCAAGGGCAGGGACACATGAGAATGGTAAAGGACAGGACACAGACAGTGCCCCTTACAGCCATGCTGAGGAAAGCTCATAGGTCCACAAGCCCTCTGGAGATCCTGCCTCAAACCCTATTCTTTCAGTGATCTAGTCCCTCAGTCCTGTGAACACATAATTCTTCCTTGTCATTTAGGCCCTTCTTCAGCAAGGAAGGCCCCTCCCTGCAGGCAGTTAGACCCTCAGCAGTGGTTTTGAGCTGTGGCCCATTCACACTCGAGGGGTAATTTACTTCTCAGGGGAGCTGAAATGATGACTCTAATCTCAGTTGCCCCTGGCTCTGCCCAGGAAAGGTCACCCCAGAGCCTTCCCACACACTCCTCACTCCTGGGTGCCCGGGATGCGACATCTGCCTGATACATGTGCTTAATTATAAGGAAGATGGAGAGGGGATACTTGCAAAATTAGAGGTAATTAGGTTTTTGAGAAGTCATCATTTTAGGGACGTTTTGTTCCAGCAGGAGCTTTCATATCACACAAGTGTTTTGCTGTCGATAAGAGGTTTTTTAGGGTTTTGTTTTCCTTTTTTAACCTTTGTTTCTTCCCTTTGCTTCTGCATAGAGGGAGTTTACAGATGTAGACATTTTGGAGCAGAATGAACATTCTTTTGGGTTCAGCAGGTTTATGATGACCTGTTCTTGTTTTCACATATGTATCGTTTATAGTAAAACATTCCTAGCAGTCACATGGGCGGGCTCGGGCAAAAGGCAAGTTTTTCTCTTTGCTGGTTCTGACATTTTGCATCCTAATAAATTCACAGTGGAACTAATTCAGCTGTCTTCTTGGAAAATATAAAGTTTGGAAGAGGACTGCTACTATTCATAGCTATGTAATAGTTTGTTTTATACTGTGAGGAGTTGTAGTTATAAACATGCAAGCAGCTGGCAATAAATGATTTTATGACAGCTATTTCCAAGGTATAATGAAGAAAACAAAAACAAAGTTATTGCTTATAATTAGGGTACCTGGGTGAGCTTGCACAATGAACTTCAGACACTTCACTGGCCAAATCCATGTGATCTCATTCACAGTCTCCTCTAAATGACCTTGGCCTTCAGGTTATTTAGCCTTGCTAAATGAGTTGGGAGGTACAGTGATTTACATTTTCCAGGGCAATTTGTTAAGCAGACAGTATCCTTTTGCTCTATTCACCCATGTAATGGGGGAAGAGAGAAAATGAAATTAGGGACTCTTCTTTAGTATTGAAGAGGTTTTACATTAGAAAAACATGTTTGGGGGCAGCAGTTTGTCAATATTTTCAAAAACTTAAATGTGCTTTTCCTTTAACCCAATGGTTAAACAAGTTAATTTTATTTCTAGAAATAGATCCTACAAGAATACTGTTAAGTACATAAAGGCAGAGTCAAGAATGCTCATTGTGAAGCTAGTTGTTATAGCCAAATTTAGGAATACCCTATATGTTCATCAATGTGGCAATATTAGATAAACAGTGTAACCATGCCATAGAATAGTGTATAGACCTTAGAAACATGAGACAGATCAATACGCACTGACATTGAATGATCTCTAAGATCCAGGACATAAAAACAAGCTAATCTCAGAACATAAACCGCAATGCCTGCTCCAATTTATGTAGGAAAAAATATATGACTATGTTTATATATGCCATCTAACTCAGTTATTTATTTGTTCAACCATTTGGCAGATATTTATTGAGTTCCAGTTTGTCCACATTTTTGGTGCTGGTGATACAACAACAAGTAAAACAAAAGTCTTCTTGGGAGTTACAGGCCAGTGAGGGGAATTGAAATTGAGGACACAAAGAACAAGCAAACAACTGTGTGTCAGGTGGTGTAGGAGTCATAAAGGGATACAAAGCAGTCTAAGGGAATAGAAAGTAATTTAGCTAGAGGCCAGAAAGAACCTCTTTGAGGAGGTGACATTTGATCAGAGATCTAAAAGGAACATGTGCCAGGCTATAGGGACAGCAAGGCCAAAGTCCCTGAAGCAGGACTGTGTTTTGTGTGTTTGGAGAACAAAAGGAGGCCAGTGCAGCTGCAATTCTCTGAGTAAAGGGAGAAGTGGAAGAAAGGAGACGGGGTGGGGTGGCAGAGGAAGCCAGAAGCCAGATCACTGAGAGCTTGAAGGCCATGGTCTTTGCTTCAAGTTTTATTTAAAGTGTGGTGGAAGGCAACTAGAGGACTGAGATCAGGAAAAAACTCCAGTTTTCTTTAGGCTTTTACATGTAAATGCATGGAATGGTAGGCTGCTGATCATCCTATGGACCATGAGGGCCTTGTGGAGAGGGTCTTTGAGTTGAGTCAGAAGAAGGGAGGGACGTGGTTATAGGAGAAATTCTCAGTGCTCTCTGCCTACCTCAGTCTTGTTTGGGCTTTTGGGAAAGTAGTCATGCATAACTTGAGTCATTAAGAAGTATTAAAGGCAAAAAATAGGATCAGTTATTCCTTATGCAAAATAATAAATCCCTTAGTTAGCATTCCTTTTTCTGACCTTGAGCAAGTTTGCTTTCTTGGCTTTACCGGTCCTCTATGTTTATTGAAAAGGGGTAATGTCTTCTTTATCACAGGGTTGTTCATGAGAATGAATCAGATGATATTCATAGAGCTCTTAGTCTGGTCTTGGGCACATTACAGTAATTCAAAACTGACAGCCATCATTGTTTCATGATGCCATCTCCCATGTCCAAACAGCATAAGGCATTCAGGATGCTCCGAAATTGCCTGACTCTCTGTCATCTTTATCCTGAGCTATAGAAAACAGTAAGAGGCCATTTTGTACCATCGTAGAATTAAATAGCTGAATAAACCATCTAATCCAACTCTGTTCTTTTATAGATGGGAAAACTGAGGCACTGAGTGGATACACTAATGGCTCTCAGATTTATAGCTAATGAGTGACTCTGATCTCTTGCCTTCCGGTTCAAATCTCTATTTACTGCATCAGTATTTCTCTAATTTTAAGCATTCATGTTCCACTTCCTGATATGATGATTATCTAATATTTTAATTGACTCTTTAAGTACTTTTATTTTCATAGGAAACTTGATATCATCACCCTAAGTGGAAAACCAGTATTCCTTTCTATAAGTCATTACAATAACTTAGAGTTTTAGCATATTTATGTCATTGCTATTGGCACAGTATTGCTGTATAACAAATAACCCTAAAACTTAGTGACATGTTAAGAAGCATGTCTTCCTTGCTCATAACCTGTGGGTTCATTGGGACACAGCTGTCCTAGGCTGGTTTCAGACTCTATTTGTCTCTCAGCCTCAGACTACATGAAGCATGTCCTCATAGTTCTCCTCTAAATCAGGAGTGTAAAAGTTCAAGTCTAAATGTCATGTCTGCTATTATCCCATTGACCAAACAAAGTCATATGCTCAAGTCCATCATCAGGGATACAAAGAAAATACATCCTCCCCTAATGGAGGAACTGCAAAATCACATGGTAAAGCATGTAGATAGAAGGAGAGATGAGGACTTGGAAAAAGTAATGGGGATATGGGGTATATCAAAATCACATGTAGCTATTACATTGAAATGAGTAATGACCATCTGTTTGCCACCTCAAAATATCTTACATACTCCTAGAGTTAGTCATATCACAGTCTGAGAAACACTCAAGTGTTCTACATTCTGGATAAGGGGACTGTGGCACAGCCCACTATCCTGAAAACCAAACACCTAAAGACAAAGAATGGTACCTTGATGTTCCACTATTTCTAAGATGCTCATTTCCTCATATCCTGTCTTCTTTGAAAGTAGGATACCTTTTATACCCAGGGGTGTTTTACAATCAAATATAGTCATGGTGAGTTTTCGCTGCCTGTACATGTGTTTATACTTGGTTATCATTCCTGGTAGACTGACTGAGCAGCTGCAGCCTCCTGACTTTCAGCCAACCAACCAATTAGAGGCCATAGGAGGGGAAGTTGTGTGTTCGGCTATTGTCTGAAAATCTTTTTTGGCAACAAAGAAGAAGCCAGCTTCAGAACTTTTAGAGAAAGTATTAGAAGCTTGGAAGAGAAGTCCGGAGTGGGGCACTCATGAAGGATTGGATCAACAACACTTTTCTTGAGTGTACAAGGATGAAACTGTGGAAGACTCTTACCTGTAATTCTGTAGTGCAAAGTGATTCAGAAGTACTGGTCTCTGCATGCGGACAAGTTTTAGGAAACCTTAACCAATTTACCTCTTTTTAATCTATTCCCTAGAACAAGATGTGATTTAAGAAATTATCTAAAAAATCCAAAATAGCAATTTCAATTAAGTAGGCAATAAAAATCTTAAATGATAAGAAAACATGTGTTGTATTTCAAGTCATAGAGCTTCCTCTTTCATGGTGGTACACAAAGTACAACAAAATAATGGTGTTTCTTGCAATCAATAGCTTCCTCAGTGAAATGGGATATATAATTAAAAACAGTTAAATGGAAAGTATATCAGGTAGCATGCTTTTGCTTGCACATAATGGAAAATCTAACTAAAACTGACTAAACAAGAAGGAAAGTGTTGGCTCAGCAATTGAAAGATTCTCAAGACTGGGAGCACTTTACAGTTAATTTACACCAACAGCTCACTGATGTCAGAACTTTCCATCGCTCTCTTTGTGGCTAAGGGGGCTGTGTGCTACTTACTTAGGTCAATCAACACTTTCCATGCAGCTGAGGATGGAGTCAATCCCACCCAGCTGGCAAAGGCTACTATATAAGCAACGAGTAGATGGCAGTGAGTGTGGATAAAGAAGAGAGAAAGAAATTCCCACTTTATAGAAAAGCATGAACCAAGAATCAAGGGTCAGGGAAATGCAAGGGATGGTTATGATGTTGGCTTAGGGCTTACTGTCTTGGTTTTGAGGCACTATTAGAATCAAGACAAAGAAAGTGGTGGGGTATTTCCTTCCTTGCCCTCAAATGGAGGAGTGAAAATAGACATTCCAGAGGATGGGAAGCATAGTCTACACCCCTAAGGATTTCAGTGTTTCTACAAATGCATTTGAAACCAACATGCTAGGTTAAGGAAGTATTTTCCATTTAGTGGTTCAATCTATAATTTCACAAAAGAAAAATCCCCTCTCACTCTCCAAATCAAAAGATTACTTTTCCCCCCAAGAGACAAGTGCATGTTGACTTGGAAAAATAAGCCTAAAAGTCAAGTGCTCTGAAGCAAGTTTCTGATGGCTATATGCTGGGACCTGATTAGCATGGAGACTTTTTGCTCCTGGGGCTTCTGGAAGGAGAATATGGAGCCTTACAAATTAGGCTGGTGATGTCATTCCCCACGTTCCACAGGTGACTGCTGAGTTATGTACACTTGAAACAAACCAGGCTAATTGGCCTGGGTTTTGGTACAATCTATCATTCTTCCATTCTTCCAGAGGATTTTTGTGGGAGGTGGTTATGTTAAATACAACTTTGAAATAAAGAAATCCCATGCTACTCACTTCTGGTGACACTATCAAAAATTTATTATGGCAAAGAACACAGACTATGTGCTGTAAAATCCCTTAGGTGAGCTCATTTACTCACCCTTTCTCAACACCTCTCTCTCTCTCTCTCTCTCTCTCTCTCTCTCACTCTTTTTCTCTCTCTCTCATCCCTTCCTCAATCCCTCCCTCCTTCTGTCCCTCTCCCTCTCTCTCAATAAAAAGTGATTAATGGAGGAGATTTAGTTGGACTAATTACATACAAAGTTATTTTACATAAAGTGAACTTTTCCCATGATATTTTATTTCCATCTCTGCTTTATCATTACTTTTTTGTTTGAATTAATGCAATAATATTACTAAAGCCATCCTCCATTACACGATTCACATTCACGATTCACACACATTCAAGGCAACAATGTCATTTTCAGATGAAGCTATTTGTCCTTGTTAAAACAGACAAGGCAGTTGGTACGTTCAGACTCAATTACTAAGTTACATGATTGATTCCAAGATATTGCTGGGAGGTAAGGCAAATGCAAGTTGCCATTAACTGTTCAGTGTGTTCTCTTCTGCGAGATCTAATGGGAAAAAGACTCCGATAACTGTCCCTAAGAGGGAAGCAGAAGGTAGTTAGATCAATTCCCCAGGAGGCAGACTCTGAGACAGAGATCAGGGTGCACGGTGCTTATTTAGGTGTGCCGTTGGGATCACACCCGGGGAAGAGAGGGGAGGGAAGCAGGAGTGGGCAGAGGGAAAGAGGAGCTCTGGAGCTGGTGGGGCCCTTCAGTGTTGCACTGCATTAAGCTAAGATGAACCAAGCCTTTCCACTCTGTATTAATTAGTCTTTCGATGTGGACTGTCCCGGGAAAGGGCACGACCCTGAGTGGAGTAGCCCTTTGCATCTGAGGCAATCCTGGAAAAATTGATTATTGGAGACTGCCTGCTGACAGCATCGCTGGGGTCTAGGCCCCAGATTTTAGGGCCGTTGTCCTCCTCCAGGGATGATTTGGCCCCCTAAGGGACATTTGACAAGGTCAAGGCATTTTTTTTATTGTCACAACTGGGAGGAGACCACTGGCATCAAGTGGATAGAGTCCAAAGATGCTACCAACCACCTCACAATGTACCACACAGCCCCCGGCAACGAAGAATTATCTGGTCCGAAGTATCAACAATGCCAAGACTGGTATAGGGCAACAATTCTCCTTGAAGTGGCGCTTGATCTAGATGTTACTACCTGTCAGATACAGTGTCCTGTGTTCCTTATTCCTCTTAAGCCTCCCGCAGACCCTCTAGTTTCCACTTACTAAGGATGCCCAGGGAAGTTCAGTGAAGTGCCCAACCAGGTGAACTGGAAAGATGTCCAGGTGGGGTTTAAAGTGGGCTTGGTTGGGTGCCTGGGTGGCTCAGTTGGTTAAGCGACTGCCTTCGGCTCAGGTCATGATCCTGGAGTCCCGGGATCGAGTCCCACATCGGGCTCCCTACATTGTGGGGAGCCTGCTTCTCCCTCTGACCTCTCCCCTCTCATGCTCTCTCTCTCTCTCTCTCTCTCTCTCTCTGTCTCAAATAAATAAAATAAAAATAAATCTTTAAAAAAAATAAAATAAAAAAATAAAGTGGGCTTGCTTGCCAAAAACATCATGGTATCTTCCGGCCTCTGCTTGATGGCTCCATGCAGCAGGTCTGAAACCTCTCTCTTTCTCTGTCGCAAACACAAGATGGGTGACGTTTAGATGCTCATTTCACTCTCATGGAATTCCTGAGGCAGGAACTGTACACTCACTTCCCTCTACTTCATTTAAAAGGCATAGCAGAGAGGCGCCTGGGTGGCTCAGTGGGTTAAGTCTCTGCCTTCAGCTCAGGTCGTGATCCCAGGGTCCTGGAATCAAGCCCTGAATCAGGTTGTCAGCGGGAAACCTGCTTCCCACTCTCTCCCTGCCTTCCTCTCTGCCTACTTTTGATCTCTCTCTCTGTCAACTAAATAAAATTAAAAAAAAAAAAAAAGGCACAACGGAACATGAGTGAGCATGGCAAAAATGATAGGGATGATCCTGAATCCTCTCTAATTTGTATTTGTATTTTTAAGTTGGCCATTCCTGACCTCTGGGCCTTTCTGTTAGCAACAAATTGCTTACAGTAAGCTTGCGGCTGATTTTTTTATGCAGAAAGAAAGTGCTGTCTTGGTGAATGCCTTTAAAAAGACTAGAGTATTTCCAGGAGAATTTGCTTCACGCTATCTCTTCATGGTTCTGTGTCCTTGGATGTATTGAATCATTCAAGAACATTCCTCATAATCTTATTGGTTATGATTATGACCAATAAGATTATGATTATTATTCCTCATAACCTCCAGAACCCAAGGAATCCAAAAAAGAAAAAAATGAACTCATTAATTCATGTAAAAAGTAGCTCCTATTCCATTTCAGAAACTGTCCTATTTATTAGTATTTACTAGTAAAAGAAGAGAAAAAAGAAATCTATCACGTTGCAGATATACAGGTGAGCTTAATAGAGTCTATTATTACTCCTTCTAGAACAAAATCACATGAATTGTGACTTTTTAAATAGGACATCCGCGTAAAGGGAATAAATGCAGTCTATAAAAATGTTAAGGAAAATAAAATGTAGTCCACATTTAACCCAAAGATATAAAGAAGAAAGACAGACATTCCATCATTATTGAGCTCGGTCATAATGTTTGGTTTTAAAGTCAACCACAGCTGCAGTGTTTGGGTTCTGTAGCACACTCGGTCACATTTTTTAGAAACTCTGTCATTGATTTCTCCGGCACCTTTCTATATGGTGAATGTTATCATCTTCATTTTCAGCTGAAAAATAAAAAGACGGGAAAGATGAAAACAACTTGATTAAATTTACACAGAGGTCCGTTGGCAGATTACATTTTTATGCTCAGATCACGTTCCCTGTTAGAGAACCTGATTTAGAGCTAGCTCTCTATTCACATTTGTTCCTTGACTCTTTCAGCCAGATTCTTTACACATTGCTGGGTAAAATACGGGGTCTTAGGCAGTTTGGGCCGCTCCAACACACTGCCCTGGACTGAGCGGCTTCAACAACCAACATTTCTTTCTCACAGTTCTGGAGGCTGGGAAGTCTGAGATCACAATATCCACAGATCTGGTGTCTGGTGAAGGCCCCTTTCCTGGTTTACGGATGGCTGTCTTCTCATTGTACCTTCAGGAGGGGAAAGCACAGAGTGCTAGCTCTCTTCCTCTTCTTATAAGAACTAGAATCCTATCGTGGGGTCTCTGCCCTCCCCCTGACTAACTCCCAAAGACCCCACCTCCAAATGCCATCACATTAGGGCTTCAACACGTCAGTTAGGGAAGACAGAAGCATTCAGTCCATTGCGTATGGTTTAAGCAGTAGTGCCTCTGTAAATGTTTAAAAACTGACTCTAAAAAAATGAGTATATATATACATATATATGTATATATATACTTTCAATTTTACTGATAAAAAGAATGTGTAGCACACAACTTACAAATAAGAATGGAATATACAATACCCTTTATTATAAATTCTATACAGCTGATCAATTCTTACAAAAAACTTTTGCAAACGTTATAGGAATTTTCTGTCTGTAGCCAACCTATGGTTTCAGCTGACCCATAAGTATAGTCCAACATGTACGTTGATTAATATTTTCATGTTTTAATGACATCACGTAATGTCCAACTGAGATAGGATGCTCGGTAGCAACACCGTTGTATAGTATTTATATTGTATATACATTTGTAGTTAATATGTATTTGCATGTTATATAATACACGCATTACATAAATGTATATAGAATTTATATTATATATGATATACATAACTTATATAAATGTATAATAGACATAAGTCATCTCAAGAGCAGAGGCAATAGTAAAATGTGGGCAAAAGAATTAGGAGGTGATAAGATGATTTCCGAATATTTGTTTTAGATGTAACATCTCATTGCAGGATTCTATGATTTAATTTATTAATCATAACTATGTTTAACAGTTGGTTCACAAGATTCCTGGAAATTTGATGGTTGGCTTTCATGAACTGGTATGATTGCTCAGCAGCATAAGTTTTCAGTTAATCAAATATACCCATTTTCCACCGTATCTCGTATCTCCTACTTCAGCTGAGTGGGGTTTTAGAGGTCTGAGCATGTGAATAGAGGGCATCCCATTATCAAGCAAATAGGTGTTGAACTAGATGTCATGTTAGGCAGAGTTGTTCCATTAAAATTTACTGTTATTTTTGTGGTTTATTCACAGGCATTTCCCTGCATCTCAACCGGCATTTATGGTAAGTGATCTAGCTTTTGATAATATTTGTATTTTGTTATTTTGTTGTTAAAGTCAAGGTTCACAGGAAAGATAAAAGGTTCTCTGATGGATACAGTTTGCTGTGATTTAAAGAGACTCAAAAGACAGGTTGAAACCCATGGAGGGATCTCGAGAGGCTATTCAGATATTCTTTGGTGTTCTTGAATTTTGTGGTATTGGATACCACATGTAATGATTTGATACACTGTGGCTTAATGTCTTTTGATAAACAAAACATTCTGCTTTGGTAGGTTTAACCTGTAATAGGGTTTTCTTTACTAAAGTCAGGTTTTTCTCCTAGATGAATCATAATGCATATAAAGCCTAGCAGTGTCATTATTTTGTTGTGAGTTACAAAATGATGGAAATATTAAAATGTACATACATGCATGTATCGGTATATTTAATTTTTAAAAATATTCAAAGAAGTGACTGTTAATAAAAACAAATAATTTTAGTAAGCTGCAAATATATATTTTTTTAGTGTTGATGGGTTGTTTTAGATAATGACTGCTTCACTTACAGATGGGAGCAAAATGTTTTTATAATCACTTGTTTTCACTAACCTAAAGCTCTCAAAATATTATTCCACCTACAATGACATTTCCTGATGCTTTTTTTTCTTCAGGCCATTAATAAATGCGTTTTACAATAAGGTAATGTGGGGTTTAATTGTCATTTTAGGGTTTGCTGATCAGGCAAAATAGATTAGACCCTTCTGAACTCAAACTTCTCACATAGAGGCTCTTAACTGAAAAATAAAATATATACAAATGTAAAGAAATAGTTTAAGTTCATTACTATTGGGAACGGATACCTAGATTGATGTCAAAAGTACAAAGATTTGTTTCTTCTTAATATAGTATTTCTTTTGAAGGTCTTGGAGAGAATAAAATGGAAAATATAGGCCTGAATCAAGTTAAATGGGGAAGGATTTGGCCACATCATTTACAAATTTGAGGCATGCCTTTTTCCTCTCCATATTCCACCATAGCCTATGTTTATGGAAACACAATGGACACTGGGCTGGAGAGGGCTAACTTGGACCATCTACATAATATCCATTTTGGCTACATAATATTCTTTTTGCCTTATAGATGCCCAGTTAGAAATCTTAAATATCTGCTTAAAGGAGATATGAAATGCAAAGTTTTGCCTGGGCAAGAGCCCACATCTTCATTTTACCTTGTCTCGAGTCAAATCAGACTCCCCTGCAGAAACAGTTCCCCTCTCAAGAATGCTCTCTCGCTGCAATCTTGATTTTCCTTGACAACAAACAAATACCCACCTGCCTAAAACAATACTATGTTTCTTTTCTGTGTTTATTACCTTGTCAGATTCCTGATGTCTGTTTTGTTTCTGATATCTATGGCAATGTGCAAAGAATTGCAGGTGAATTTAACATGTTACACTGAAAAGGGGGGAAGGGGGAGGAAAAGAAGAGAAGTAAAGGGCAGTGAGGAGGGACAGGAAAATGAGAAGGTCAAGAGAGAATAGTAAGAACTAAATCAAACCTAAAGTGGCTCATGGATAATTTTAATCCCCAAAGGACAGAGATTTCTGCTCAGAGAGAATAATATGGCCCAGAATATAGTAACTTATTCATTATTCCATTGTGTTGGGTAGGAAGGAAATATTGAAGATTCTTGGGGAAGACATTGACACAGCTCGATGGCTTGGAGGGCTGCCAGGCAAAGCTTCATCAGTTTTCACAATGCCAGGTCCAAGCAGATAGTTTTCAAGTCCTGGCTACTCCTTTCTTTCCCCATCTATTTTTTGAGTAAATTTAAAAGTGAGGCTGATACCCACAAAGTCAGGCGCCATGTTGCTTCCTTTAGCCCCAATGGAGCTTGAGGCCTCGATCTATATTTAGCTCCATGAGATCCTGTTTTAGTAACTTTTAGATCTCTCCAGTTCTCCTTAGTTGATGGACCACTTGGCATTTTGCAACTTGGATATTATTTCCTATGTCCCTTGTGAAATCACTTTCCGATCATTTTCTGATTAGTCCTTGATTCTCTCCCAGTACCCATATGTTATAGATCAGTCCTTCTCTCACTCTTGTCCAGAGGCCCCTGCTCTGCCTCCTTCATTATCCACATCACTTTTACTTTTATCTCTGTTTATTGGGATTTGAAATCGTCCTTTATTTAAGGAAATTGGTCCACGGCTAAAAAGAAAAGTTTTAAAAAGGAAGCAAACAAAAATTCCCAACACTTTGTAAGTTATATGAGAATGGATTTAGAGTGAAAATTCAGAAGTCTCTTGGTGCTGGCCTCCCCTTTCTTATTCCATATTCTACCTTACTAGATTAATTTTTCTAAAATACCACTTGGTGCATGTTTCCCATCTGCCCAGGAGCCTTTGATCATATTCCATTACTTACAGGTTAATATTTATTCCTTTTGGACTGAACAATAGGTGCCTTATGTATCTCCTTAAACCAGTGCTTTCAAAGAATGTTAAGAGGGGGAGGAAATCTCTTCTCAAGGATATGAATTGGTGTGCCAAGAAATTTATATGTACCTTTGATTTTGCATAGTCATTTTTGAAAAAAAATTATTTATGTATTTGAAAAAGAGAGAGAGAGCATGATCAGGAAGAAGAGCAGAGAGAGAAGCAGACTCCCTGCTGAGTAGGGAGCCCTACACGGGGCTTGATCCCAGGGCCCCGAGATCATGACCTGAGCCAAAGGCAGACGCTAAAACGACTGAGCCACCCACGCGCCCCTTGCATCATTAAAAGGGTAATTTAGTTTGCAGCATTTCCTAAACTTATTTGGCCATTGTTTATTTTCTCAGCCCTCTCAGGTTTGGTGTTTTCTCCTAGAATATAGTGATAGAGATTCTTGTCGTGCATCCTCTGTGGACACATCTTCCATCACCCACAAAGGAGCTGATGAATCTCGGGACACATGAGGTACTTCGCCAGCTCTGACCCTGTATGCTTTCCTTACAGCACACTCGCACATGCTCATGTACTCATACACACACTCATACGCACACACACTCATACCCACATGGGCACCGAAATCACACACACCATCACGACCACGACCCTGATGCCCAAACAAAAACACATCACACACATGCATACAATTGAATAATAACCGCTGAGTAGTCTCCCTTGAATATGCCAACTCTTAGTGTTCATTATATCTTTTGAAATCTTTCAGCATTTTAATCTGAACAATTAAAAACCACCCCTTCATTTTTGGCCCATAGATTTTTATATATCCTGTACTCACCACCAGTTTGGAAATCTTTGATGAGCACATATTTATTCTGTGCACAGACAGGGCCTGGCATTATATTTCTAGGACAAACTCAGCAAATAGTTGCTGTTTGATCACAGTGGTAATGATTATAACCCAAAGTGTTGCCTAACTGAAGACCCAAAACACAGAATTGTTGATGGGCAAAATAACAGGAAGAGGAAGGCTTCTTGGTATTTTTCTTATTTTCTTATTTTTCTTGGTATTTTCTTAATGGACCACCATCTCTATTTTAGGAAAAACAAATATGCTTCTAAATAGCATTCTCAACTACAAATGGTATTTGTAGGTATGGCAACATCCACCTTGAGAAGGTAAAATGAAACCTCAAGAACTTACTCAGAGAGCCTAGCTGAACACAACACTTAACTTCACTTAAGAAAAATGCCTCTTGGGGCACCTGGGTGGCTCAGGGTGTTAAATGTCCAATTCTTGATCTCAATTCAGGTCTTGAGCTCAGGGTCGTGAGTTCAAGCCCCCTGTAGGGCACCATGCTGGGTGTGGAGCCTACTTTAAAAAAGAAAGAAGGTGGGCGCCTGGGTGGCTCAGTGGGTTAAAGCCTCTGCCTCCAGCTCAGGTCATGATCTCAGGGTCCTGGGATCAAGCCCCGCATCGGGCTCTCTGCTCACCGGGGAGCCTGCTTCCCCCTTCTCTCTCTGCCTGCCTCTCAGCCTACTTGTGATCTCTATCTCTCTGTCTGTCAAATAAATAAATAAAATCTTTAAAAAAAATTTTTTTAAAAGAAAGAAGGAAGGAAGGAAGGAAAGAAGGAAGAAGGAAAGAGAGAAAGGAAAAAAGAAAGAGAGAGAAAGGAAGGAAGGAGAGAAAGGAAGAAGGAAAGAGAAAGAAAGCAAGAAAGCAAGCAAGCAAGCAAGCAAGAAAAAGAAAGAAAGAAAGAAAGAAAGAAAGAAAGAAAGAAAGAAAAAGAAAATGTTTGTTTATTATGGCCCATGGGCCAATGGTCAGTAAGGGAGGTACAGATCAGCCCTTGGGCAACTACCCTGACTTCTCCAGACATGCCCTGGTTCCAGCCCACCTCCCTGCCTGCTGTGATCTCTCAGATGGTGTTTGCTTTCGATTCACCTTCACTTTTACATTTATGGCTCACAAAGCCACTGTAACTCTCGTTCTGTTAGAACAAAATTTGACTATGGTAGAGCTATCTTTTGAAGGGGTTTGGCTATTTGATTGCCAAAAATGATCTCATACCTGGGTAATTTCAACGGTAAGCATTCCCATTTCATGGAAACTCAGACATCATCCCCACATTCAAAGTGTGTCTGGAGGAACTCATATACATCAGTACTTCAGAGGCCCTTCAGCCACAGAGGAAGCCTGTTCCCTCCCAGCCTCTCCCCACTTCTCAGCCTTTTAAAGACAGACCCTGACGGCAGCAAAACCAGCCATCCCTTACACAGACTGAGGAATATCCACGGCGCCACACAACTGGATTTAAGGAAGGCACATTATGGGAACAGACTCTGCCCCCTTTTAAGTTCTCCTGGAAGAGGAACCAGACTTTTCCATTCTGACTTTCAGCAACTGCTGCAGCTGCTTTAACATTATGTTTCCAGGATGATTCCAGAGGGCACCAGACCGCCTGCTTGTACTCAGGATGAAAATCCACATTTGGTCAAATACCAAAGAAAGTCCTATGTTACTTTTGGAAAAATAGATCCAGATGAGGCTTCCAGGGGCTTTAAAACGCCCAGATTCCTGTTAAAGATTTGAATTGGCTGCTAAACCAGTCTCAGAGGGACAGATCTGAACTTCCTTGATGGACATTTCAGATCTCGTGCGTGCCTTCTGCCCTTTGAGCCTGACTTGGACGCTTTGGTGCTAATAAGTTTAACAAAGGAGGCTAGACATGATACATGGCAATGGAATTTTTACTGAGAAGTGAACAGCAAAAATAATTTTAGTCCATTTTATGAGAGTCAATATAGTTAACAAAAATGAAGTCCAGGTAGAAAGTGCATCCCTGAAGTAATGGGGAAAATATTCTCTCTGGAGTCAAAGAAAAAAACTTGAATCTTGCTTTCCAGGTACAAGGTGGTGTTTTTAGAGAGAAAAGACTTTCAGACATTGAGTTATTGGCTGGAAATTTGCAGGAAAAAAATGTGCAGTGTAACTTAGCTAAAGCAGCTTTCATATTTATTCAGCCTATTTCTGTTATCAGTGTGGAAGGCCTGTTTCTATCAAATCACCTGGCCTCCCTCTGCTTTCCTTGAAATGCTGCCAGGATGCAGCTTTTCTAATTGAATCCCTCATTTGCATTCAAGTTTGCTCTTTTGCTTAGAACTGGTAAAACGGAGACCAGCCCGGTGTTTCCTTAACCTTATATTTACTTGGCAAATATTTTTATCACTACATCTGTCCAAATTCACAGACATGACTTGGAAAGAAACCAGGACATCCTCCAACGGCAATGCTAAGGGCATGCCCTCCGTCAGCTTTAAATGCTGACAGATTTCAGAGGGTGTGACAACCATTGCTGGCAATTCCGGGCCCCCTGGAAGAGTTACCTTATGTAATACACTTGGGAACCAGAGCAAAATTGACAAAAATGGTTGCCCCTCCCTTTCATCCCCCTGACAGCTCTCCCCTCCCTCTTGCTTTCTTCTTTTCTCTTTGATATTCCCATTTGCTTTGAAAACTTCCTTTCAGGTGGTCTAATGAAGACTCTTTTCTCCCTCATAAATTCCCTTCTCTGATATCCTGTGTTTTTTGTCCGGGTCATGTCATCCCCACCCTATGAAGCCTTATTGTTCTTGGCAATCCTTGAGTTAATTGCTGGCCCTCAAAGCAAAGTAACATTAGAATCAGTGTAACTTACTTCCCTTTGGGAAAAATGCAGTGCTGGGGCCAAACCCATCTCCATTATATTACATTTGAATATTATTTTATAAACCGATCCTAATGAAGCACTGGAGAAATAGCTTAATGGACAATGAAATTCTAGCTATTAAAGCGTTTTTCACCCTCCGAGTGCTTACCATTTGAATAGGCAGTTTTCACAAATACACTTCCACATGCACACATTCATTCATTTATCCCACAAAAGGTGGTGAAACTCCATTCTTGCTCTCTCGAAGCTACTTGGGTGTTTAATAATCAAAAGACGTCCAGCTAAGAAACTAAAAGGACTACCTTTGCTCTGGAAAACAGTTTCAAGTATCCAGCAACGAAATACGCTAGCTCGGCTTACATAAAAATGATGGTGAGACCCACAGGCAGAGTTAGCCCAGGGGACCTGCCAAAAGAGATGAAAATCCTGGAAACGGCTCTCTGGTGCTGTGGATGCAAGCAAGTAACCAGGGTCATTGTCCCTCGTGTTCTGTTCAAACTAAACGATTTTAGGACTTCATTAAAAGATTAAGTGTTTCAAAAACTAATAAAGATTGCAACTTGATTACTATTTCGGAGGTGTGGATGTCTCCCTCCTTGCAATTGTGTTCAAGGTAAAAATTTGACTGAGGACTAAAAGGTACAAATGATTTCAAACCCGCCCTTCCTCAGAGACTGCCACTTACTGTTATGCTACATTTAAAAAAACCAAACAAACAAAAAACAAAACAAAACAAAAAAACCTTTCTTATAGAAAAAGTATTAAAACAGTAAGCCTTTTAAGGCACTAAGAAAGCCACTTCAGTAAATTTCAGAGCCTCTTTGCATAGTAGTAACTCTGGGAATATCTTTCAGCCACATTGAGAAATACTAATAAGATGTTGTCCCTAGAGAACTCGTTGAAGGCATCTAAGAATTGACCACACTTTCCATTCTATCAGTGAAATAATTTTCATGCGCTTTGCTTATTCTTCTCATCCAGTCTTGAAAGACATTCCCTTTTCTTGCCCTTTTTACATACTTGTATCTGAAGGATGAGTTTAAATAAACATAGCTCAGCTCTCTTTCTGAAGGGCTTAAAAAAATGACTCTGACAGTTCTCAGAGAAGTCAAGTATGCTTAGCTCTTTAGGACAATGATTTTCATGTCAAATCCTTTTTAGTCAATGATTCTATTTTTAAAATGCATCTTGAAATGTATTTGGAAGGGACTATATTAGTTAGAGTAAAGCTAAGCTGCTGTAACAAAGAGACTCTAAAATAGAGTGGCTTAGCGAATAGAGATGTTTATTTCTCTGTGTGCTAACAGTTCCAAAGTGAGCATTCTGCTTGTGGGAGGATTTGTTCCACTCTGTCATTTAAGAAGCCAGAAATCCACCGTGGTGTCAAATAGGTGCTTTGCCTACCTTAAGTTATTGTTCTCACATATTTACCTGCCCAGGTCCCAGGCAAAGAAATGTGTATGATGGGCTCATGCCCTATCTTATGGTCCCTGGACACAGAGAAGCACGTGTCACATCCATCTGTCTTCCATTGGAGAGAAATTGGCCTCATGAATGTTTACTATGGAATCCATATTTCTGACTGCGTTCTTATGTGGGAAGAAAGGAACATTGAATTATGGTGAATTCTAGATATCACTGCTCAAGAGGAAAAGTAAAGGGGCGCCTGGGTGGCTCAGTCATTAAGCATCTGCCTTCAGGCTCAGGACATGATCCCAGGGCCCTGGGATTAAGCATGGCATTGGGCTCCCCGCTTGGTGGGAAGTCTGCTTCTCCCTCTCCCACTCCCCCTGCTTGTGTTCCCTCTCTCGATGTGCGTCTCTCTGTCAAATAAATAAATAAAATCTTAAAAAAAAAAAAAAAGGAAGGCTAAAGCAAATTAAATCAACAGGTCACTCATAGGTAATTTAGTCTGGGGCAATGTCATCTACCCAAATCAGTAAATATTTTTGAGGGTTCCTGGGTGGCTCAGTTGGTCACCTTAAGCTCAGGTGATGATCCTGGAGTGTCAGGATGGAGTCCCACATTACATCTGGGCTCCCCTGCTCAGCAGGGAGTCTATTTCTCCCTCTGACCCTCCCCCTTCTCATGCTCTCTCTCTCTTTCTCTTTCTCTCAAATAAATAAATAAAATCTTTAAAAAAAAAGTAAATATTTTTGAATACTGATGGTCCTAATTTTGCGAGACTATTTAGAGATTTTGATAGCAAATACTTTATTAAAATGCCTTTATAATCCTGGACCCTGAGAAATTTGAAAGTATGGAATTCTTAAAGCATCAGGGCAGTGACTTATCATTAGTTGTTAGCTAGTATATTTAGACCTTAAGATCTGATCTCAATGGTATTCACATTTTTGTACCAAAATTTGCAGACATATCTGTGGAAACTAAAATCAATATATTAAGAATGTATTAATAATTGTATCATTTATTACATTTGTAATTTTGGCCCATTTCCATTAAAATCCTTGGAGGAATCAATTACAATTTGTTTCTGTAACGCCTTATTCCCCTAAGGCTATAACCATTAAAAACGTACCTGAGATCCTGAACGGATGTAGATTAGCATCCTGCATACCAAGGAACCCTAGGGAAATGTGACTGTAGGAAAGAGTCTGATCATAATAGAGTAAAATATTACCAGGAGAGAGATGGGACGAGAGAGAAAGAGAGAATGGTAATATTAATGTGAATGTAAACCTCCTGAACAGTCAAAGGAAGTCGCCTTAAAATCTTTAGAACTGCAGAAAATAGTTCTTTATACCTTGTCTCTCATTTCAGCTATGGTCAGTAGGGAGAATTCACCATAAGTGACTAAAAATTGAACTGAAATTAACAAAACCAACATGAAATTACCTCATGCCTATCATTTGGTCACCTAATTTTATTTCTAAATGTTCTAAATGAATGTAAGTTCACCTAAATCTTTCCAGATCTTCTTTCTAAGCATCTGTAGTTTCGATAAAACATATTTTCCCTTTACTTAAGACTTCTTTCCTTTGGAACTTAGCTTGTGAAGCTGGGCTCTAAGCTCTGCCCATCACCTAAGGCAAAGTCAGAAATATAGTAGGTTTTGGTAAGTTTTTAATTAACAACTACAAAATAAATAGGTCCTCAACATATAGGCAAATCAAATTTAAAAAGTATAAAAACAGTTATATATCATGATCAGTTGGGATTTATCCTAGATATGCAAGCTGGTTAAACATTCCAAAATCAATTAATGTAACCCATAATATCACTAAACTAAAGAAGAAAAATCATATAATTATCAATAGATGTAGAAAAAGAATTTAACAAACTCTAACACCAACTCATGATAAAAACTCAGTAAACCAGAGGGGAACTTCCTCTACTTGGTAAAGGCTATCTATAAAAACCTGTAGCTAATAGCATATTTAACAGTGAGAAACACAATTTTCCTACTAGATCATGTACAAAACAAGGATGTCCCATCTCACGAATATTTTTAACATCACACTGAAAGTCCTTGCTAACGCAGTAAGGCAAGAAGAAGAAATAGAAGGTATACAGATTGGGAAGGAAGATAAAACTGTCTTTGTTTGGAAATGACAATCATTTTGTAGGAAATCTGAAAAAATTGGCAAAAGAAAAAAAAAAACCAAAAACAAAACCCAACTCCTGAAACTACTAAGCAATTATAGCAAGGTTACAGGATAAAAGTTAATATAAAAAGGATAATTTATATAAATAAATAACTGGTGAGATACTTCATGCTCATAGATAGGAAGACTCAATATTGTCAAGATGTCAATTTTTCCCAATTTGATCTATAGATTCAATGTAATCCCAATCAAAATACCAGCAAGTTGTTTTAATGGATAGTGACAAATTGATTCTAGAGTTTACATGGAGAAGCAAAAGACCTAAAATAGCTAACACAGTATTGAAGGAGAAGAACAAGGCTGGAGGACTGACACTACCCAATTTCAAAACATACTATAAAGCTACTGTGGTCAAGACAGTGTATTTTGGTAAAATAATATCTGAATAGACCAGTAGGACAGAATAGAGAGCCCAGAAATGGACCCACATAAAGGTAGTCAACTGCTCTTTGACAAAGGAGTTAAAGCAATGCAATGGAGCAAAGGTTGTCTCTTCAAATGGTGCTGGAACATCTGGACATTCACATGTGAAAAATGATCTAGACAGAGACCTTAGACCTTCCACAAAAAATAACTCAAAATGGATAATAGACTTAAATATAAAGTGCAAAACTATAACTTCCTAGAAGACACATTGGCAAAAACCTCGACGACCTTGGGTATGGTGCTGCCTTTTTAGATACCATACCAGTTTTTCTCAAGTCTGTTCAAAGTCTACCTTTGCTTCAAGATTCTGGTGTCCTGCTCACCTGAGTGGTGATGTAGGTTTTTTGGTCTATATCACTTACTATGTGTGATTCGTCTTGAGCATCACTGCATCAAAGGACCAAAGAATAATGGAGAATCAGGATGGGTATCAAAGTGGCTATGGTCATGAGTTTCAGGGTCCCACAGATCTAGGTTCAAATTCTGAGTCTGTCTCTTTTTAGTTGTGTATCCTCAGGCAAATTACTCTCCAGAACTTAGTAACTTCAGTAGTCACAGAAGGATGATAATACCTCTAACATGGGGTTGTTGTAAGATTAAATGAGATAATGCATTAAAATGTTTGTCGTGATGTCAGACACATAAAGATGAACATTTAACAATGAACATTACTATTATTATTAATAGTAATTTTATTTTGCCACTATTGTTTTTTTCCCCAAATATGTTTATTTTTTCAGTGTTACAAGATTAATTGTTCATGCACCACACCCAGTGCTCCATGCAATATGTGCCCTCCTCAATACCCACCACTAGGCTCACCCAACCCCCCATCCCCTCCCCTCCAAAACCCTCAGTTTGTTGCTCAGAGTCCAGAGTCTCTCACGGTTCATCTCCCCCTCTGATTTCCCCCCATTCATCCTTCCCTTCCTTTTCACAATGCCCTCCCATGTTTTTCCTTATGCTCCACACATAAGTGAGACCATATGATAATTGACTCTCTCCGCTTGACTTATTTCACGCAGCATAATCTCTTCCAGTCCTGTCCATGTTGATATAAAAGTTGCATATTCATCCTTTCTGATGGAGGCATAATATTCCATTGTATATATGGACCATATCTTCTTTATCCATTCATCTGTTGAAGGGCATTTTGGTTCTTTCCACAGTTTGGCGATTGTGGCCATTGCTGCTATGAACATTGGGGTACATGTGGCCCTTCTCTGTACTGCATCTGCTTCTTTGGAGTAAATACCCAGTAGTGAATTGCAGGGTCATAGGGTAGCTCTATTTTTAATTTCTTGAGGAATCTCCACTCTGTTTTCCAAAGTGGCTGCATCAACTTGCATTCCCACCAACAGTGGAGGAGGGTTCCCCTTTCTCCACATCCTCTCCAGCATTTGTTATTTACTGTCTTGTTGATTTGGGCCATTCTAACTGGTGTAAGGTGGTATCTCAGTGTGGTTTTGATTTGAATCTCCCTGATTATTTTTGCCCCTATTGTTATCATTATGACTCTCCCACTGGAGTCTGAGTTCCTTGAGGGCAGAGGCTTTTGAATATTTTATTCACACCTATTACCTAGAATTAAGAAGTGCTCAACACTCTTGAGCAAGTAGTTTACTATTTGAAGGACACTTTACTCAGGACTTGAATGACTCCAATCATCAGCTCCTTCTCATAAAAGTCACCTCAATTGCTCCTGGATTACTTCTGCTGCTTCTCTGAAAACTACCTGTCTCCTCTCACCCACCTCTAGGTCCTGTGGTTAAGCCCCGGGAGTTAAGCCATCTAGAATTGAAGTCTCGTTTTCAGCATCATGCCATGCTTTCTAAATCACACTTAGCCACAATCACTGCAGACTTCATTGTTTACAAAATAAAGTCAACTTGTTTCAGCAGTTCCAAGTTTTCTACAGTTTAGTTAAGCCTGAAGAATGAAAACACTTTGTTTTCTCTGTATATAAATATAAGTTTTCAGTGAAAAGGGAGACAAAGTAATTGTAGTTAATTGTGGCTTCAAAAGTAGAGTCCCATGTTATAAGACAGCATACTGTTCTCTAGGAAATCTGGAGAAAGAGATAACAGTTAAACTCTGTCATTTGGTTCTTCAAGCTGAATGCTTGCTTTTCCCCCTCCCCCAAACATCAAGAAAGTTGCACATTTTTTGTTTTTTTTTAATTTCTAAGATCTTAGGGTCATGGGATTGTCATTTTGGATATCACACTTGTCTTATTTTGCTGGCTGGGAAAAATGAGACTCAGAGTTTTTGAGTGACTTGCTTAGCCACACCCAACTAGTTCACAGAAGAACTGAGATAAGATACCCACCAGTAGGGCAAAGAAGCAAGGATAAGAGTTTGAGAATTAAGAGGATATGAGATTACAGCCCAGGATGGTCCACTCACTAACCTCTTCTTTGAACTTCAATTTCAAGCTTCCTCATGTGCTAGGTGGGAATAATATTAATATGTACCTTCTGCTATTAGAAGAAAAGAAATGAGTTGAACTGGAGTTCTTCTGAGCTGAGTTCCAAAGACTTATCCCAATAAAGGTCCTGACTCCCGTACTCACTTTACGCCCCTATTCCCAGTCCTGCCTCTTCTTCTACCCATACTTCTTATAACTAAATCCTTTTTCTCTGGACCCCACCTCAGGCCACTGGGTTCAGCATCAGTAACTTGTGAAGATTGAGTTTGTATAGAAAGTACCTGCACATCTGTCTCTCTTTGTATCATATCAGTGTTTCTTTCACTTTATCATCAAAGACCCTTTAAAGATAAAGGTTCATATGTCTATGTCCTCCTGGTCCCCAGAGACAGCCTCTAGAAGAGGTATATTTTGTTTTAGTTGAATCTCATATTGTACTTTAAAATATAAATATATATTATAATCTATTTCTGGAGACAAAATGCTTTATATTACTTACCTGTTAAATAATTTTACGGTCCTCCTCCAACAAATTTTTTCGTAAAATTAACCCTTAGGAAGGTGCCCATCTTGTGGTTTACGGTGTTTCTGGCACACTGCCAGTGCCCAAGTTTAAAAGCCAGACATTTGACCAGCCTTACAAATGTCAGCCCTTGCATATAATTACAAGAATCTGTGAAAGTGATCACCAGCAGCTCAGAGGTTCCAAACTTCTGCAAATTCTGAATCCCTTAGCAAGCCAGAAAGATCTGCTGGCACTGCCGTAGGGAAAGGTTAGCATCCTAAATTACTGCCTCTCATTTTTTTTTCAACTTTGCAAATATTTTATCTCCTCATCCATAGTGAAAAAGAAAAAAGAAGTATGCAGAGTTGCTGCTTTCCCATGTTATATATAGAAGGAAATGAGGACTCATCAGCTTTTTCATCCTTCGTAAAACAATGAAAATATGCCTCCTTGCTGGATAAAACAGGGATATGCATCAGGGGATCTGGGAAATGTAAAAACTTTGATTTGAAATGCCTTTTTTTAGATCTCTGCACATGTTGAAGGCAGTATTGGGACCTAAGTGGTATGTGTGTGTGTGTGTGTGTGTGTGTGTGTAATATCCTAGTTTAACTTTTCTCCCAATAGACCTCATCCCACGCTACCAGACATGGCAGTTTGTCCAGACATGGACATGAGTAGTAGAAAATACAGTGAGTGGAAGGAGATGGTGAAGGAGAAGAGCAATAAGAAAATAAGCTGTTGCAAGTGGGCGGGCAAGCTCATGGCAGGGCAGCCATTCCCAGGCAGGAAGAGATTGGTTCAAGGATGAGCTGGGACATGCAGACCAATCTTTGCCCAGGAGCATCCTCTGTGTTCCTCCTTTTTCCACTTAGTATTGTTTGCTTCCATCTCTCCCAGCTCCTTCCACTTTACTCTTACTGTCCCATTTGAGCCAACGCCCATCTTAGATGAAGCCACAGTGTCAGAGCTGCTAAAAGTGACTAGCAACCCAGCTCTCTTCCAGCTCCAGGGCTATCTCAGAGCTCTTCTCAGAATTCATATAACTCAGTGTCAAGCAGATAATCTGATTAAAAATGGGCAGAAGATCTGAATAGACATTTTTCTAAAGAAGACGTATAGGTGGCCAGAGGTATATGAAAATATGTTCAGCATCATTAATTATCAGGGAAATGCAAATCAAAACCACAATGGGGTATCACCTCCCCTCCCCTCACTTGGTATATCACAATGGGATATAACCTCTAGGTTATTGTAAAAAGGACAAGTAATAACATGTGTTGGTGAGGATGTGTAGAAAAGAGAACCCTTGTGCACTGTCGGTGAGAATATAAATTGGCGCACCGCTATGGAAAACAGTATGGAGTTTTCTCAAAAAATTAAAATAAAGCTATCTTATGATTCAGCAATTCCATTTCTGGGTATATATCCGAAGGAAATGAAATCAGTGTTTCAAAGAGGTATGTGCACTCCCACAGTCATTGGATCATTATTTATCTGAGCAAAGATATGGAAACAACCTAAATGTCCATTGATGGATGAATGGATAAAGAAAATTCGAGATACATATATAATGGGATGGGGTATAATTAATGGGGTATTACTGAGCTATAAAAAAGAAGGAAAATCCTTCTATTTGCAAAAACATGGTTCAATTTTGTGGACGTTATGCTAAGTGAAATAAGTCAGACAGAGAAAGACAAATGCTGTATGATCTCACTTATACGTGGAAACTAAAACCCAACAAACTCATAGAAACAGCAGACAGATTGGTTTTTGCCAGGGGAGGAGAGTGGGGAATAGGAGAAATGGGTAAATATGGTCAAGGGTACAAATTCCAGATATACTATGAATAAGTTCTGGGGATATAGTATACAGCATGATGGCTATAGTTAAAACTCTACTGTGTATTTGAAAGTTGCTAAAAGTAGATTTTCAAAGTTCTCACAACACACACATATTTGTAATTTTGTGAAATGATGGACATGTTAACTAACCTTACTGTGGTAATCATTTTGCAATATATACATATATAAAATCATTGTACATCTTAAACTTACACAATGTTATATGTCCATTGTGCCTCTTAAACGTATACAATGTTATAGGTCAATTACTTCTCATTAAAGCTGGAAAAAAATCCCAAGGATTTTCATTAGTAAGAGGCCATGACCTCAATGTTCTTGTAATTCTCAGCCCTAGAACCCCTTGTGTTTCTACCCTGCTGCCCTGTCCTCCACCCCTTCTCCTTGAAATACCCTATTATAGGATTGGAACTCACCATGAGCAATGTAGAGTTACAGAATTTCCATTCCTGTTGCTTGGAAAGTTAGAAGGCAGGAGAATCCCCTGATGTAGAGATATATTTCTGGCAACTCTATCCAGAATTCTGAGCACATTTTCACAGGATAAAGACAAAGCTATCAACATATCTTGGAGCCCTTGCCTGCCCTCATCCTGTGCCTGGCTTCTTCTAGCTTTCTGCACCCACCCCCACTGTCTCCCTTTCCGTCCTTCCTACTAGGCCTCTGTTCTGCTATTTGTGCCATCGGCCTGGAGAGCCCTTACCTCCTCCCCTTCAGTTAGTTAACCACCACAAGCATGGTCTCTGGAGGGATGCTCTCTCTGACCTCCCTGATCAGATCAAACCTTCTTATTACCCGTTCTCAAGGCACCATGTGGCTCTCCTTCACAGCCTTCATTATAACTGCAGCTCACGTTTAGTGGGGTTATTATTTTACCAGTGGTAGTGTCTGGTTTTGGACACCCCTGTTTTCCCAGTCCCCAACACCATGTCTGATGCAGGTCAGAGTCAGTAAATTCTTGTTAAATGAATGCATGAATTTTCTTGTAATGCTATATTTCCTACCTTCATTATAAATGAAATAAGTTTTGGGCAAGTCCAGACAAGAGAACTACAATGTACAGTATTTTCTCATTGAAATTTGAATCATAAGTTATAGATAATCAAATGGGAAATAGCAGTTTGGGAACATGGACAACATGTAGTTATAGTTCTTCTATTTTATTCCAGGGATTATTTTCCCTTCTTTTCTTACAGTACATGCAGTCAAATAAGTATATTTTCTTATTATAAAAAAACAAGGCTTTTTGATATTTGTATTTATCCCCCTTGCAGTCACCATAGGTAATGTTTCTGCAAATGGTCATCTTGCCTCTTGGAGGACCATCCCTAAGACTGCTGGATGAATCAGAACAGATAATCAAACTGCCTAGTGGCAGATCATTTATACTTTAGGACTTATCTATGAAATTCAATCATGAGACGCACTCATTAATTTTTCATCCCCACTCCCACTAGTATCTTCACTAGTGTCTAAACTCTGAATTACCTGAGGATTGGGACCATTTGCCATCCCTGTGTCCTTACTGTTTAATAATGGAACATGCCAAATGAATATCCACAGCATTGAAATTAATCACATACATCTCCCACTTTGCCTTGGCTAGTAATTGGTTGGAGGGTCATGACCACTGCCCATCCTCAAGAGGATATACATAACTTTAAACAGGCATCTAATTAATTGTTAATCTATTTCTTTCGCAAATAATCCCTGTTGTTTTTATTTCTTTCGACCCAATAATTACAAGGTAATACTTTTCTATTATTACTGATTTTATATAGGTATATGTAATATTTATAGGTATATATAATGTTAATATAGTCTATGTACAATTTTATGTAATATAGGTATATTTTATGTGTATATATAATAGAAAATGTATTATTTGTTATATGTATGTGTTTTGTGTATGAATATAAGAGAATGTGATATGCGTGTTGTTTATATCTCAAATTCTAGGAAAGTTTTAAAATATTAAGATTTTTTTTAATCTTCTTGTTATTGAATAATTGTGTTCATTTTTCTCTATTCTTTATAAAATAATGACAATGAGTTTTTCCACACTAAAAGAAGATCTATTTCACCTACTTCCACCTCCATAAATAGAGCAATTCATTTAACGTGACAATAAATTAACAGTGCCATCCTTCAGGAGTTGGAGCTCAGGTATTTCTGAGGTGCAGTGAGATTTCTTAAAATCATAAATATCGATGTCAGTTTGTCAATGATTTTCTCCAAGTGCACAATGTTATTGCCTCCGTGTCATTCACCATCTGAAAGCAAATCTGATTAGGAGACATACCAGGCTTGGCAGCTAAAGACATTTCCTTGTTTACTAATCCATTCCTTTGGGATATTAAAATTACAAAAGGTCATCTCTTCTATGAGGGAACAAGTAACAAAAGTTATTTTGTCATAGCTATCAATGTGAAATTGTTTATTGTCTTTTGGAAACAGAAGAAAAAAAAAAAGATGGCTTGCCTAAATGCTTTTCCCTTTGCCCACAATTAGCATGTTCTAAACATCTCAGAGGGCGTCAGAGATATACTTCCCTTTGGGCATTTTCAGTGCGGAAGCCTAGAACAGCTCTTTCACACCTTTCATTTGTGCTGTTAAGACTTAAATCAGAAGTACAAAGCATTTTAAATCAACAGAATGAAAAGCAAACCTCAGAGTGGCTTTGCCTCCCATGGTGCTTGCCAAGAAGGCCAGGAACACCAGTCTTTTGAAGGGTGGTAAATAAATGAAAAAAAAAAAAAAAAGGAAGGGAAACTTTGACCTCTTCCTCATCTTTAAAACATACTTGAGAATGGGTTCCTTCCCTCCCAGGCTAAATCCAGTGCGTTCCGGGGCTGTCAGCCCTGCAGAAAGGCCCTTGTTTGCCAAGCAGGCTGAGAGAAGACTAGCTATAATTGGCAATCCATTTCTCCATTTCCACTGTACGGCCATCCCTGACAAATTAATCACAATCAAATGTTAGCTGCAGCGAGGGGCACCCTATGCGGCAGGGAAGAAAAATGAGGCCTCACGCTGGTCTGACAGCCGAATCTTTCAACTCACCCCATTAGACTGAACAAGGGGACACTGCGGTTCGCCTGTCACTACCACCACCCATAAACAAACCGCTCTGCATCTCGGAGCTTGGCTGATGTGATCAGGGCTTCCTCGGGGCCCACTGGAGGAGACCCAGTCCATCAGTGCTGCAGAGAAAGGAGCACGCTCTGTCCTGCTGGGGGATGGGGGCGTGGGGGCCCCCAGGCAGTCAGTGGCACGTAGGATTGGTGAGGACAGCCTGGCCCAGCGAAACCCTGAAGAGGGATGCTGTTCTGATCATTTGGAAGTTGGCGGAGGCCTACAGGAGGCTCCAAATGAGAGTTGTCTGTGCTACCTGCTTAGTTATTGTCTGTCATCCATGAGCTCCAGGTAGCGAAACTTCTCGCCCTTTCCACTCCCTGATTAGAATTCACTTACTGGGCCACTTTCTCTAGTCCTATAAACAGGAAACTGAAAATACCTTTAAAAATAGCCTTTACAGGGGCTCCTGGGTGGCTCAGTGGGTTAAAGCCTCTGCCTTCGGCTCAGGTCGTGATCTCAGGATCCTGGGATCGAGCCCCACATTGGGCTCTCTGCTCAGCAAGGAGCCTGCTTCCCCCTCTCTCTCTGCCTGCCTCTCTGCCTACTTGTGATCTTTCTGTCAAATAAATAAGTACAATCTTTTTTAAAAAATTAGTCTTCACAAATACGCCCAGTCCCTTTAATAAAGTTCATTAAGTTTTACCCATAGGAAAGCTTCTCGGGCCCTTACTCAGGGCCTCATCACTCTTATTTTAGACATAATTCTAACAAATGTTCCTCAGCCCATAGGAAATCACCAGATGGCAGGAAGATCCTAAGAGGTAGACGCTGACAGTAAGAAGATACCAACAAAAATAAAATAAAATAAAAAAAATAAGCCAAGTTTGCTTCTCTGCCCAGCCAATATAGCAAAAGAGAAAATCATACTTGGAGGCACGTGCTCTTTGTAAAAGGCAGCCAAGCTGTGTATCGGGACACTAGTGAGGTTAAGTAGCCATCAAAATAAGAGTCTCTGTTTTCTCAGGTCTCCACTGAAATGCTCAAGAGGTGGTATGTAGCTGAATCAAATCCAACAAGAATCATAATGTTGTCTCTTTTCTAATCAAGTTTACCCCTGCTTCTTCTAACTGTGGGAAGTGGTATTCACAGCTGTGCTGTAGACTTTCACAGAAATTGGGGCCAGGGTCTTATGGGTAGGTAGTGGAATGTTTTAATTCCTAGGCAAAAAATGATCATGATTGTGTAGCACTGTCTTTAAATTTTCCACTCTACCTCTCTCAGACTGAGTATAAATATAGTGAAAATGTTGCATTTATAACTTATCTCTATCTAATACTAACTCAGAAAGACACTTTTTCCCCTACATATTTAGGATTAGAGATTCTACTTATTAACTCAAGTTCATTTAAAAAATGGAGGCTATCTGAGGTCCAAAGTATAGCAGAGCATTTCCCAGCACTAGACTGAGGGTATCAGTGTCTTGTGCAAAGTCATTTAGAACCAGACACAAACACAGTATCTAAGACATATGCTTTAGTTTTTCCTCAGAGGTACATAATTTGACATTCTCCTGATGATTAGTGTTTTGTTTTTTGTTTTGTTTTGTTTTGTTTTTGTTTTGTTTTGTTTTGTTTTGCAGGGGGAAAAAAGTATATATCTGAAAGTATGTATATGAGTTGCTACTTTCTCCTCACTTTCTCTCTCTCTGAGAAAGACATAATACTTTCCTAAACCTAATCCCAGCAACCTAAAGATTCCAGTGCTCACTGAGTCATAGAATCATTATTTTAATCTCTTCCCCTCCCTTCTCCCCTTTTCTCACCTCTTGTCCCAATAAAATTTTACCAGGAAGTGTGTCCCTAGCCAATTGCCAGTAGAGGCTGTGAGCTTTAGATGATGCTTTCAACTGGCACACAGTTATGACTGAAGTTTTTAAATTATTTTTGTGTGCCTTAATTAATCATGTTAGTTCAGCTGTGTCTTTAATAAGAACACAGCGTTATTAGGTTAATAGTTTTTAAAGCATTCGAAGTTGTAGGTCGTAAGCATCCTGCCTTAACATTGCCCTCTCTGTCTGCCCTCTCCCTAACAAATGCTGTCTCCTCCTCCTTCAACTCACATGTGCGCATGCATGTGCACACACACATTCATTATGCAACCGTTAGTCACCGGGCTGCCATGTTTTTCTAGATGTTTTAGGTTAGGAAAATTGATGGGTTGTTATGAAGATCTTCTCTCTCTTTTTAAATCTTATTTATCCATCAGATATGATTTTGTGTATTCATATACATATTAGGTATATTTACATATATATATGAGCATAGTTATATATATACACACATATATCTATGCATGTGTATTTATCACAAATATTCTTTTTTTTTTCTTTTTTTATTAATTTATAATGTATTATTTGTTTCAGGGGTACAGGTTTGTGATTCATTAGTCTTACACAATTCACAGCACTCAGCATTGCACATACCCTCCCCAATGTCCATCACTCACCGTCCCTCCCATCCCTCTCCCCTCCAGTAACCCTCAGTTTATTTCCTGAGGATACGAGTCTCTTATGGTTTGTCTCCCTCTCTGGTTTCATCTTGTTTCCTTTTTCCCTCCCTTCCCCTATGATCCTCTGTCTTATTTCTCAAATTCCTCATATCAGTGAGATCATATGATAATTGTCTTTCTCTGATTGACTTATTTCGTTTAGCATAGTACCCTCTAGTTCCATCCACGTCATTGCAAATGGCAAGATTTTGGGAGGGTTTTGATGGCTGCATAGTATTCCATCGTGTATATACACCACATCTTTATCCATTCATCTGTTGATGGACGTCTAGGCTCTTTCTATAGTTAGGCTATTGTGGACATTGCCCCTGCAGATCACTACATTTGTATCTTTAAGGTAAATACCCAGTAGTGCACTTGCTGGATGGTAGGGTAGCTCTATTTTCAACTCTTTGCAGAACCTCAATACTGTTTTCCAGAGTGGCTGTCAGCTTGCATTCCCACCAACCATCCCCTTTCTCTGCATCCTTGTCAACACCTGTCATTTCCTGACTTGTTAATTTTAGCCATTCTGACTGGTGTGAGGTGGTATCTCAATGTGGTTATGATTTGTATCTCCCTGCTGCTGAGTAACGTTGAGCACTTTTTCATGTATCACAAATATTCTTAACAATTCCTTTTGTGATTCCATGAGAAGCAGCCCAACATTCCAGGCCAAGTTCCTTCGAAGAAATGCTTTGAACTATACAAGTGACCTGTCATGGAGAGGAACTGAGGAGTAACAGTGATGGTCGATAGTTACTGGCACTTACCTTGTACCTTCTGCCTGCTAGTCTGTCAGTTGATTTATATATAGTAATCCATTTAATGTTCAAAACAATCTGTGGCATAATCTCTGTTATTCTCATTGATGAGGAAACTCAAAACAACTAAGCACTGAGCTCAAACTCATGCAGAGACCACCAGTGTCAAAATGGTGACTGGACCCGGGCATCCCAACTTCAGATTGCATTTGCTTAGTCAACAGCAAGAATGATGATGTTTTGAGGCTTTCCTCTTGTGCATTTTCTGAGACCCTGGGCTTCCTGGCAGTAGAGAAATATTTTACCATTCAACAGTGGACCCATTTAATAGAACCACTCCTTCCAAACTAGCAATGTCAGCCATGATGTAGATAATGACTGTGCATATTGGTCCTACTTCTTTGTCATCGATTTAATGGAGATTCCAGTTGGTGGCAGCTTGTCCGCTGATTTTCCAGACTGATTAATGAGTTGTCACTGTTTTATTAGGTATAGGTAATCAGGGGCAGGAATAAAAGTCTCTCTAACATCTGAGCGACTGAGAACATTCAACAAGTGATAAATGACACCATCAGGGCCGTTCAGATGTGTGATTTATGTACATACCCTTGGGTGACTACACTTACCATAAAATGTACAAAGCAATCCTTATACAAGATACCGATGACTTTATATTTAAGAATTCTGCTTGTGAAATATCATATGGCTTTGAGCAAATAACTGTCAGGCCTGTCAAAATCTTTTCATAGAGGCAGGCTATGAAATTATAATTGTGAAATTTGATGCATGTTTTGAAGAATTAATTAAGCTTTTACTGCAGATATTCTCTCATTATCAGTTTTTCACTCCACTGTAACCTCCCTGCTCAGTTTTCCTACGTGGGTTACAACCTTCTAGAGGCTGACTATTCTCTCATTTCAGCTCACTTTTTTAAGACAAGAATTGATTGACATTTTCACCAAACTGGCTCCTTTCATAAATCCATAAACGAAAAAAGCTTTCTGCTTTGTGAAATCTCTCTTTTATGAGCTTAATAGAGATCTAGACAAGCCTGAGGGATAGTTCTGTTGACTTAATCAGGTTGCTTGCAGCAGGGTATCTCCACAAAAATGCGTTTTTAACCATCCCTTTTTGGGGAACTATGTGTATTAAGTAATAATTATGTTGTCTGACAGTAATTGATGAGACAGCTAGAATCCTAGAAGCAGATACTGGGAATCACATGAGTCTTTGAGCATCTGAAACAGAAAAGAATCTTCTAGAACTATATGATCCAACTCTCCTTACATTACCCTTGTTGCAGCTCTTCCTAAAATGTGTCTCCTGTTTCTGTACTTCTGGGTCTTTGCATACATGCTTCCTGCCCTTGGAAGTACCTTTCTCTAGACATTATCTCTTCCATGAGAGTGCTTTGGTATATCTCTTCTGCTGACCATCACCTCCAGGAATGTGTCTTTCTTTTGTATTACCATTGTGGTTTGCTGTTTAAGGACACAAGTTTGACTGCTCTCATTGAATTCCATCACAATCAGTTATTTGTGGTTGCGAATCACATCCTACAACTGAGAACAAACTCGTTGAGGGCAGGATTATATATGGTCTTTGCAACAGTAGGTAAATTCAAGTTGGCCTGAACTGAGTCTTTAGTCAAGGCTACAGATTCTTACTGCCAGGTTTAGTTAATTTACATGAAGCCTAGAAACAGCCCCAGAAGGTCTGATATTGGTCTCTCCTTTCCACATGTTCCCTAGTACAGCGGTTTTTCAATCTTGGCTGCCTTTTAGAATCACCCAGAAAACTTAAAAAAATGCCATTGCCTCCATCCGGTTCCTAGAAATTCTGATGTAATTGATCTTAGATGAGCCCTGGGCATGAGAATTTGTTCAGTGTCTTGGGGGATTTTAATGTGTATCCAGGGCTGAGATCTACTGGGCTGGGAGAAGTGAAGTTTGCTTGCCTACTATAGACTTTATAGTTTTATCTTTAGCTCTCAGTTTTTATAGTATGCAACTGACATCATACCCCTTCATTTTGTCTTGGTCTTGGGCAGATAAGCTAGCACCTGCAAATACTGAAACCACGGAAGGAGAATGGAATTCATTATTTGTTTTCTTTAAAAAAATGTGATTTTGGACATCCTTTAGGTTGGATGTAAGGATTAATTAAAATAATTGTGGTTGTCCTGTAGTAACTGTGTATAGTCTGAAATTCTAGTGCTCAAATTAATTTTTCTGTTACTTTTGATTTTATTAGATGATTTAGAATTTTTTTAGATGATTTAGAATTTGACAAGGATTTCTGGCCTGACTATTCTGCATCTAAGATATTTCTATTTTAAGAAACTCAAACTATGCAGTGATAGATATGAAAAGTCCATAAAACCTTTTGCTGTCCTGTTGATTTTGGCCATTCTAACTGGTATAAGGTGGTATCTCAGTGTGGTTTTGATTTAAATCTCCCTGATGGCTAATGGTGATGAACATTTTTTCATGTGTCTGTTAGCCATTTATATGTCTTCTCCACCTTACACCAGTTAGAATGACCAAAATCAACAAGACAGTAAACAACAAATGTTGAAGAGGATGTGGAGAAAGGGGAACCCTCTTATGCTGTTGGTGGGAATGCAAGTTGGTGTAGCCACTTTAGGAAACAGTGCGGAGATTCCTCAAGAAATTAAAATAGAGCTACCCTATGACCCTACAATTGCACTACTGGATATTTATCCCAAAGAAGCAGATATAGTACAAAGAAGGGCCACATGTACTCCAATGTTTATAGCAGCAATGGCCACAATCGCCAAACTGTGGAAAGAACCAAGATGCCCCTCAACAGATGAATGGATAAAGAAGATATGGTTTATATATACAATGAAATATTATGCCTCCATCAGAAAGGACGAATACCCAACTTTTGTATTAACATGGATGGGACTAGAAGAGATTATGCTGAGTGAAATAAGTCAAGCAGAGAGAGTCAATTATCATATGGTCTCACTTATGTGTGGAGCATAAGGAAAAACATGGAGAACATTGGGAGAAGGAAAGGAAGAGTGAATTGGGGGAAGTCAGAGGGGGAGATGAACCATGAGAGACTGTGAACTCTGCGCAACAAACAGGGTTTTGGAGGGGAGAGTGTGGGGGTTTGGGCGAGCCTGGTGGTGGGTATTGAGGAGGGCATATATTGCATGGAGCACTGGGTGTGGTACATGAACAATGAATCTTGTAACACTGAAAAAATAAATTAAAAGTATTTGGAAAAAAAATGCCCTTTGCTGTCCAACTCAACATACCGAAATGACCATCATCTCCATATTCTTTCTGATACGTACTTGTAGCATAATCTTGCAATGTGACAGATTTGTTTCATGTAATTGGGTCCCAAGAATATGGATTAACTAAAATATTTTGGATTGAAACGTAAAGCAACTTGTTTTGCCTATTTGGGGAATCAACTGTCCCATTCACTTCTTTGAAATGCAGTTTTATCTGAGCATTACTCTGATAACTATGATGACCACAGCCAGAATATGATTCAACTACTTTGATACTAATAGAAAATTTGTTGACAAAGTCCTCTGTCTTTGTTGTAGGAATCTCTTATTTGGTCACTTGTATCTTATGGCTAGTTCTTTGCATTATTTGGCCACTTTAAGACATGCTTTAGTTGAAGTTTAAATAAGTTTCAGGTCCTAGGATGTGTCTGGTGTCCTGTGACAACTCAGGCCTTTGAAGTTGCTTAGACCAGGATTCACATCCTATCTCTTGCTCTAATTATTTGATCTCTATAAGTTGTGGTTTCTCCTACTCTGTAAAATGGAGATAATAGAATCTAATCTAGTAGACCTGCTCTGCATTAAATGAAAAAATATACCTAAGTGCTTAATGCCACATCTGACTCACAAAAATCCTTCCATAATAAATGGCAGACATTGTTTAGTTCTATTTTCTAAACCCTCAATTCTCAAGTTACATTTTTCCAGTTGTTTCCACCAATAAAAGGAAATTTGGGCTATAAAACCTGAAACCTGCCACAAAGGGCTTGGTTTCAACCATTCTGAGCATTTCCAAAGACAATTTGGATAATAGAGAATCCACGTGTTTTCAGAAACTATTTCCTTGCAAACCAAGGATGTTCACAGCATTTGGACAAATTGTATAGAAGCTAACTCATAAAAAGGAAATGTATTCTGCCTTCTTTTTCACAGAAGGTCCCGGTAATACTAATTACAACAGAACCTCATTTTCATGGTCAAACTTGGGAAGATGTTTGGATTTCCCAAGAAAGAGAACTTTGTTTTCATGAAGCTACTGCAATATAAACCAAAAAAATCATCATCAGTGATAAAAACATGGGTTTAGAATTAAAATGTACCCAGTGAACACCAATATTCTTATAGACTTAACACTGAATCAGGTAATAATAATAAGATTATAAACATTATAAGATTCTTTTGATAAAAATTATGAACTGTTAAAAAAAGATTGTGCTGTTTATTGAATAGGTATCCACTGCCTGCTATTACAAGACTGATATTGATGATATTCATTTAGTTCTTTCAGAGTTCCACAAATATCTCCTGGGTCCCTGCCTCCTTGTGTACAAGGACCTTGGCAGATGTGAGCCAGGCTGAAGGAGGTTAGCTTCCGTCCAGTGCAGAGAAATGCTCCATCACCTGCTCCTGGCCTTTCACTTTCAGCCCCTCTGTGATGCATGCTGGGTAAACATTGAGGAGTCCTAGATCCTTTGGCAGAGGTCCAGGGTCTGCCTGCCTTCATCTTGAAGGGCAAGTGAAACTTTAATTTGTGAACCAAATATAGATATTCCAGGAGGTTCTCAGAGCTGCCTAGAGCCTACTTGATCAGAAGCATGGAGGACAAAGTAGTATCAGAAGGCAATTTATAGGTCTGATGAGATGAAAGGATAAACATTTCTTGAGGGTACAATATTTCAAAACAATTGCTAAAATTTAGAGCTCAGAAACTAGCCTTTTTTCCCAGGGATGAAAATTTGTAGAGAGAGAATAGAATCTCTTATCTGTAATTTCTTTTTCATTATGGTCTATACATTAGCACTACTATCTGTCCAAGTCTTTTTCATCCACTGTGCATTCCCCCTCCCTGCTCACCCCATTAGAGTGTGGAGTTATTATGGATGCTCATTTGCAGGAAGGACGTAATTATCCAAGGTGAAGACATTTAGAGCAGAAGAAGGAGGCTAGAATCTCCGTGCTGCATATTCAACATCTGAAGCAACTTCTTAACACCTGTTATATTAATGTCAGGCTTCCCCCCCACTATCCTTTTATAGAAGTTTCCTTGATCTTGCAATGAAGCTAAATGTTCTCCATTCTGATCATTATTTAATAATTATCCAAGACACTTTTCAGTTTGATTCTCTAAACTGGCAAGGATTACAGCTGCCTGCCAAGTTTTAAACAACTGTTTAAGAAGCTGGGCAAGGTGCATGGGAAGTAGAGTATAAGGTGAGAGAGGGTCTCTCTCACCTAGTGACTTCTTAATCATCTTCTTCTGTATAGTTTACCTTTCCTGGAAGCTTATAGACAGTGAGACTTTTAAGTTATTATTAGGATACAAAGATGATCCATATGGTGGATATTTTTGTTTTGGTTTTTCAGCATTTCTTCTTATTTCTTCAAATAAGACATAGCAGTACCATTTTTTTTTCTTTTCTTTTTTTAAGTTTTTTGAGGCCACACCTCTACCCTCAGTCCAAAGAGTTCCCATTGGTTTCCATCTCTAGCCACATGTGTATAGTTTATAACCTGGGATAGGACATACTGACTGATCTATGAAGGGGAGATGGCAGAATTCTAGAAAATAGATTGATTTTATTCTTCTGGCTACAGAGGTTGATTCAGGCATGGGCACATGATCACTGATCCCAATAGAGTGGTACATCTTTGGGGGGTACCAAAAAGTCACCACTATCATTTCTGTTGAAATTGAACCTGTGAGAATATAGACTTGTAGTTGCTTGCAGTCATTATACTACTATTCAAACTCAAGAGTGATGCCAGCATAGATGAAAGACGATCCTAGAGATGAAAAGGGCCTACTTTCAGGTGATATCATAAGCATCCCTGGGCTGAGCCATTCCCAAAGTGAGGCAACTCTTGAACTTTCTAGTTATGTAAGTCAATAGAAAACCTTTCAAGTTTGAGTTGGTTTATTTATCACTTGCAACCTAAATAGTCCCAAATGGTATAAAATTATCCAAAGAAACTTGATATGTCTATTATATTATTTTTCTAGTTGTAAAGATGGTTTCCCACAGTGTTCAAATAAAAACAAAACAAAAATATTTTGGCAAATGTCTTCTATTCAATTTATTCTTTCTATTATGAAGATCCATTATGTCCATTAGGGAAGCATTTGTTGTCATTATTTATTTGTTTTACTTCTTTCATTATTAAAAACCTACTCTATGTTTCATAATTCCAAAATTAAAGGCTCCAGCTTCCAAGGTTTTTGTGTACCTTCTAAAACAAGTTCAAAATTGTTGAGAGCAGATCACCAGAAACAACATCCCCCTATTCCATGGCATCCTTTAATTAATGTTATAAAGCAGTCTCAATGCATCAAACAGTTCCCCTCACTGAGTAGGGAGTTCATAAATGCACTTAATGTATAGTTGGAAACAATGTGAGTTCAGATGTTCCAAAAATACTTAATGAATTATGTTGATATAACTGTAATAAATCATGAAAAGTAAGTCTATCTCATATTAAAGCAGAAAAGTTAAGTACATGTGGATTAAAAACCTACATTTAAAAAATATTAGAATAAATTTTAGGGTAATACTTGTATAATTATGTGAATAGGAAAACCTCAGATGGATATTAGAATTGACTAAAATATGGCAAATGGGAGAAAAATAACATACTTGACAATTAGAGGGTTAACATTCTAGTATGTAAAAAATTCTTAGAAAAAATATAAGCAGCTGTATAGAAAAATGGACAAAGGACATAAATAGAAAAGTGATAATAAAGGAAATACGAATGACTAGTAGACATATGGAAGGATCGCCAGTTATTGGGAAAACAAAAATAAAAATAAAATGTAATTTTATTTTCCATACACTTGACTGGCCAAAAAAAAAAAAAAAAGAAAGAAAAAGAAAGAAAGAAAGAAAAACAAAGAAAAACAAAAACAAAAACAGAAATACTAACAAAGACATGGAGAAATTAGCATTATTATATCATGCAGGTGGGAATGTGAATTTTGACCACCTTTTTTAGAAAAATAATTAAACACTAGCTTCTAAAATTTAAAATTTGCATATCCCTTTATATCAGTTATCCCACTTTGGGGAATCTTTCTTATGGAAATAGAAATATCAATATGTGTATAAGGATTTTTACTGCAACTTTGTTAGTAGTGCTTAATGTCTGAATTTCTATGGGTAGTAAAATGATTGCATAAATTATGAAGCATACATAATAGGTTTTTTATGAAAAAATAAAACCATGAGTCGTATGTATGCATATTGGCATGGAAGAATGTCCACGGTGTATTTTCAAATTAAAAGCAAAGAAACACAAAAGCATAGAGGAGATTGTGAAATTTACATACAAAGCTATAATCATCAGTTTTATAGAGGGGCAAAATTGAATAATAATAAATATTTTCCCCCTTATTCATTTTAGAATTGTTTGATTTTCAATCTTGAAAAAAAACAAGTTCTGTGAAGAATTTTAAGAAATTTTTCCTGAGATGAATGCATTTCCTCTTTCTTAAATTGAACATGGAGGTCTCATTCAACCCCATAAATAAACAGAAGGCAAACACTTCCCTTTCTGCATATGTTACTTATTCTTTATTTCTACAAATCAAAGAAGCAAAACAAAGCAATACCGATTTTATCAGTCTTAACCACTTGGGGCATTTTCTTTTTACCCTTTTAGTTTCTCTTTAAAGATGTTCAGGGTCTTAATAGTACAAGATGTATGACTCTTCTAGAGGGAGAGAGAGAGGAATAGAGAGACGAGGCAAGATGTTTCTTGACTTGGGGCACCTGGGTGGCTCAGTTGTTAAGCGTCAGCCATCAGCTCAGGTCATGATCCCAAGATCGTGGGATCAAGCCCCACATCGGGCTCCCTACTTGGCAGGAAGCCTGCTTTCCCTCTCCCACTCCCCTTGCTTATGTTCCTGCTCTCTCTCTCTCTGTCATAAATAATAAAATATTTAAAAAAAAAAAAAAAAAGATGTTTCTTGACTTGATTAATTCTCTAGTTCCTGGTTTGGCCACTCTGGAGTGTTTGGTGTTAACTCCGCCTGTGGCCACAGCACATGTTCACCATTTGCCAAGACCGACTAACTGCAGTTTACTGGTCATGTGTTCCTGGGAACATCATTTTAATGTTTCTGAGGCCCAGTTTCCTCAGATTTAAAATAGGATTGACAATTTCTACTGCATTTACCTCAAAAATCAGAAGACCATGCCGCTGAAAGTTATGCCAATATTAGAGGGCAATGTGCATGACCTCTTCCTGGATGATTCACTTTGTATTGTATCTCTCCTTTAACCAAAGTGTCTTACTAAATTTAATTTAACTCCGCAAACTGGCTGTGAATCTATATACCAAGCTGTTGAGATCAAAGAGAAAATAATATAAGCAAGTCATGGACCCTGCCATTGGGCTGGGTGGTTGTGAAGATATGTTGTTCCTCACTGAATATAAAATACATTCTTTTCACCCTTTCACACCTCAGACTTCCAAGTCTCACAAAAGATGTTAATGTTGCCGCATGATAGTAGCTTAATGTTTGCTGTCAGCCAGGAGGCAGTGTGGCATAGTTGTCCTTGCGCATGGATGGACTTGATCATAGGAAGTGGGCAATATTAGAAATGGAATTTATGCTTTTAAGGTATAAGGAGTCTATGCTCTAAATGCTTTCATAGAAACTAGTCTCTTTCTAGTTTCTATGCCCCAGTACCGGCGGGGCTGGTACTGGGGAGTCTAGAGCCACATCTGACTGGATAGTCTGTTTTCCATTTTGCTTCTCCAGTAGAATGGCTCCTTTGGGGGCACCTGGGTGGCTCAGTGGGTTAAAGCCTCTGCCTTCGGCTCAGGTCCTGATCTCAGGGTCCTGGGATCACGCCCCGCATCGGACTCTCGGCTCAGCAGGGAGTCTGCTTCTCCCTCTGCCTCTCCCCCTGCTTGTGCGCTCTTTCTCTCTCTGACAAATAAATAAATAAAATCTTTAAAAAAAGAAAAAAAAGATCAACAGGAGGAAAAGCACACAAATTTATGTAAGTTTACATGACACAGGAGCCCTCATAAGGAAATGAAGACCCGGAGAAGTGGCAAAACCTAAGTACTTTTATATTAGGTTGAACAGAGAGAGGCAGTTGTGGAAAAGTAACTAACAGACTGAAGGAAGATAAGAATTCTTTTAATGAGTCGGTTGGTGCAGAATTCTCTCAGCTTTGACTTCTTGTTGAAGGGTGCTTCTTTTCTTCTGGTACAGGGAAACATCTTTAACATGGCATTCCCATTTTCAGGAGGAAAGGGGGGGGAAATGCCCTTTTTGCACCTGCTGTTGAAGTGCCCTTTGCTCAGGATAAAACTTATGGCAAAGTAGCATATTGGGGGGGTGATCGATCCTGCCACCCTTCAAACCCTTCACTGGGTTTGCCCCTTCCAAGCTCCTGAGCCTCCAGGGCCAAATGAGCAGTGCTGTTCCTTAAGGTTGAGATGTCTTATCTTCAGTGGGCACTCTTCCAAGCTTCCAAGTTCCAAAAACTGAAACCTGTACCCTTTGTCCGCTAGCCCTTTAAGTGGATACTGCTTCCTGCTTGAAATGCACATCTTACCTTTCGATCCTCCAAAACCCGTTTAGCCAATCCCTCTACTGCAGTTTTTGGTTCAAATAACTAGTGTTTGCTGTTCACCTGGCTCAATCCTGACAGACATAGCCCTCAAAAGAGTGAATTTGCACGTCTCTCAAATTGCTGCGGACTTTCTGACGTTTGTGTATGATTGGTGATCCTGTCCAACAAATCAATGATTTTCGAAACGAGCTCTGTATGTTCCGGAGCAAACCATCGATGTGTGATGGGGGATTGAAGGTAGATGCAGACGTGATGAGCAAGAAAACCTCACTCTTCTTCTCTACCGATAGCTTCCCTTTAACTTTTTCCATAATGTGTTTTTGCATTAGATTTATGCTAAAGAGTGCCAAAGATGTTCTCCCTACATGATGGAGTTACTTTAGAGGAATGTAGTAAGGTATCATTGTCTAGCTATTTGATTGAAGTTGTCTCTTTCTACTCCAGCCAGAAATAAGTTCTCCCTGCTCTGTGTGTCAATACATTTTATTTATGGGGTGCTTGAGTGGCTCTGTCGTTTAAGGGTCTGCCTTTGGCTCAGATCATGATCCCAGGGTCCTGGGGTTGAGCCTTAGTCCCTCTCCCACTTCCTTTCTGCCTGCTCATGCTCTCTCTCGCTCACTCTCTCTCAAATAAACACAATCTTAAAAAAAAAATCGTTTGTATTTTTCTTAATATATTCATTATGTTCTACTTAATAATAGGGTTATATGTTACATTTTTTTCTTCTCTACCAGACTGTTCCCTCCAGGAAGGGAAGACACAGCACTTGGCCATCAAAGAGCCTTGTTTTTTTAAGGGCATAGAAGTCCTTAAACTTACAGTATTGTCCATACTTGCGGGACTATCGTAGTTCGATTACCCTCTTGTGTCCTGTTGTTTTATTTTAATGCAGATATAACAATACCTATCTTATACAAATGATCACCTTCAATATGATCACTTGAAGCTGAAATGAAATACCGCTTATTTTTATTATTAGTTTTGCAAATCTCCCCACTATGTATAACCCAGCCCTTCCAGCCAGTTGGCCCTCAGTTAATGGCTATAGAATCAAATGAACTTTCTAGTTACTATTGCTGCCTAACAAACCAAAAAGTTGGTGGCTTCAAACAGCAACCTTACGATTTTTCCTGAATTGCTATTATATGTTTTGTTTATGCATTAAAGCCATAAATGAAGCCTTTTCTATGTGAAAGCAGCCAAGCTATAGACCTCTTTGAGTAAACTTGCTGTGTAAAAATAAGATTTTTTTTTTAGTACTAGAACTAGATCAACTTATTTACATCTTTTATTGAGTATACTCACAACTGGTGGCATTTTTTTTTCTTTTGCTCTATGAACAAATCAAAATCAGAGACACTCCTCAAATTATGTTGGGATCCTGCTAGGTGAAAATGATATGTCTGTAAGAGCAACATGAAATCTAGTTTCCAGATGGAGTTTCCTTCTTGCTAATTTTGGATCTCTTCCAAAGAGTTTCCCCTTAGAAACCATCTAGGTGAAGTGAAAATATACTCTTGGAGAATTATTGGAGAGAATGCTTGTGAAATGTGAAGGTATGACTTTCGTATGGACAGTGTACACATTCACAGATATTTTATGACTGCCTTTTGGATATTTAATAATAATGCAAACGTTCATGGTGTCTGGTCTTTTCTAAGGAGTAGAGACCACCAAAACTTAATTGCACCAAAGGACTGTATTTCAAAATGATGTTTTTACTGTAAGATAATCGCAAATAACCTGTAATCAGAAGTGATGAAAACCTCTTACATCATTATATAGCACGTTTACTTTTCAAAACATGTCATGACCCCACATCTATAATTCTCAAAAGAAAATCTTTAAGAAAAAAAAAAAAGAAAATTTGTAAGATAGGAAAAGAAAGTGTAATTACTATGGTACTTGGATAAAGAAGCAAATAAATATGATAGTTCTGCCATTTTAAATACACAAGAGGTATTTTGGTTCCACTGATGTTTTGGTGTATTTTTTGGTTTGAAAGTCGCTTGAATTTTTACTTAACCTAAAGTTTGGTGAAAAGGAGAACAATATTTACTGACCAAACAGAGCTGAATAAATTTGTGTCGCAATTCTGTTTTTATAAGAGAGACTGATGCCTGCCTTATGGGTGCTATAATTGCTACTTTGGGCAGCTTTCACACAATGAACATTGATGGTCCATGGCAAATATCACCAGGAGCCAGTGGTTCCCAAATTTATCCAATAAAAGTATTTTATACTTTTATTGTAATGTCAAAATAAAGGTCACAGATCTCTATAATAAATTGACAACTATGAATTCTGTAACGTTTTGCAATTTTTTGGAATCTTATTAGTTGCAATGAACGCATATGTTTTTAAAGTAGTAATCTATTCATGTGTGAAGCATACTATTCATGCTAATGGCAATCTTGATACACCCGTGGATTTACAAAACTTTTTTTCCCCCAAAAAACTCTTGAAATAACCCCACCGTCCCTTACGAGCTCATAACTAATGAATGGGTCAGGAGTCTTTGGCACAACCAAGGGTGGCTGATATGCTGTATACCTCATGTGTCAGTGCCAGTGGAGAGGAATGGCTGCTTATTGAGCTTTGTTGAAAAGGATTCTAAGTCCAAGTACAGGTTCAGAGCAAAAGAGTATGGTTTTCAATTAGTGATGTCTGCCAGAGAAGGAGGGACTCGGTCTGCAAGATCCAAATATTTGCCATGCCTGGCTTAGACTGTGTGAATCATCTGATTGAGCTTATTCCAGGAAAGGACAGCACAGAGAGTCACTCATTTTAAAAATTCATTTAAAACCGCTCTAAAAAAACAAAGTTTACTTTAAAAAAATACATTTAAGAACAGGTTAAACTTACTGGAGGGTTCACGCCAAACGTGCCCTGCTATTAATCACCTTGTTCTTATTACTTCTACTTGAGAAAATCTGTTTCCTCTCAAGAAAGATTGACTATTTTTTTTTCTTTTTTTTTAAGTCATTTGATATGGGACTTTTACTACCCATCAACTGATACTCACTGGTGATACTGCCACCCCACATAGCTTGTTGGTGCTTGGTTTATTCCTATTGGCCGTTCTTATCTTGAAAGACAAGTCATCCATGGAGACCATTTACTCAGACACAGGAGTGGATGGGGATATGGAGAAAAGTATGGGGCACATTGCCACATTTATTTATAGAATTGAATTTCCCTATTTGTTTAGGGAACTTACCAAATGAACTATCCAACTTTTCTTCTCTACCGATTTTTCAAATATCTTTAGATAAAAACATAGATTCCAATGATATATTTAATTCATAAGTCTACCATTTCTAGAATATCCTAGTTCCTTCTTAAACTCTTCTACTTAGCTTTATTGCACTCTGAGTATGTTTAAAAAAAGAGAACATAATCACATAATTTTTTTATTGTTTTACTGTGCTTTTCTTCCAATCCTGAACTCATCATAATTGCCCTGCTTTTCTGAAAAATGCACGCTCTCTCTGTGCCTTATGTACCTGTTCAGCCACTAATAATCTTTCAAAAATTCATCTTATCACCTCCTTTGCCATTGCTGAAAATTGATCACTCTGCCTCCAGGCTGTCTTTGTTTATATCTTCATTATTGCTCTTTTTGAAAAGTGTATTTTTCACCTGGGCTCCTTGAGGGTAGGGTACATGTCTTAGTCATAACTGTATCCCAAATGCCTAGAAGTATGAATGGCTAATGTTAAATGCTCTAGAAGCACTGGTTAAGACTGACACTCTCATAAGCCATTATCTCTCAGTGGAGAGAGAAAGACTTGATTTGATTCTTTGACTCACTTTCTACCCTCAACATATTTCCCACTGAAAGCTAGTTACTATTTTTTTCTTTTCTTGATTCTCCTTTCGCCCATTTTTCTGGGGGTGTGCAGTGATTTTTTGTACTCCATAATGAGAATCATAAAGATAACTGAGGTGAATAAGATTTGCCATAATTATATATGAATTTTTTGAAACACCTTAGAATGAACTCCCCTCGTAAGAACAATGGGACCTTCTTTTTTTAGATATTTAAAGTACAGATGCTAATATATATATATATATATATATATATATACACACACACACACACACACACACACAGATATAGATATATTTACTGGCCTTATATATCATATCTATATAAAGATATATAGATACACATAGATATAGATATATTTACTGGCTTTATATATCAAATCTTGAGAATTGGCTTTGACTTTTAACATGAAAACAAGACTTAAAACATACCCCTATCGGGGCGCCTGGGTGGCTCAGTGGGTTAAAGCCTCTGCCTTCGGCCCAGGTCATGATCTCAGGGTCCTGGGATCGAGCCCCGCATCGGGCTCTCTGCTTGGCAGGAGGCTGCTTCCCCTTCTCTCTCTGCCTGCCTCTCTGACTACATGTGTTCTCTCTCTCTCTCTGTCAAATAAATAAATAAAATTAAAAAAAAAAAAAACATACCCCTACCGTTCAGGCAGGGTGGAAGTGGTGTTTTGGCCATCTTTTTGTTTGTGCTAAGAGCCTTCAGGTGACAGGCCGTCAGTGAGGTTCTAGCCAGGTCAGAAAAGTGCTTGGCAATCTTGGGATGAGTTTCTTAGAAGAGCCAGAATTTTCTCTGATAAATCCAAGAACAGATGGATGCACATTCCTCTGGGCAACTCGAGGGGAGGTTCTGATCAGAGTTGTCTGTAGTATACCAGCAGGCAGGGTTATGTTTAAAACTTTTCTCTTGGCTGGTGAGACATGAGAAAATAGGACACACCCGGAAAAGGGGTGGACACCAGGCTGGTCCTGAACAAGAGTAGATGATCATATTATCAATATCTGAAGACCTTGCATGAAACTCCATCCTCCACACTCACCTGCACCCACATGTACTTCCAATTGCCCACCTCACCTTTCATGGTTTCTCTTCTTTTTACCCTATTAAGGTGCCCTTGATGGGCTCTCTTCTATTTATTACATCCAGAAATATTTACTGAGCCCATACTGTGTGTCAGACATTATCCAAGGCACTGTAGACACAATATGAATAAGAAACATATGGCTCTAGCTCTTATAGCACTTTCACTCCATTGAGGAACGACATAGGTAGACTAGTAAGTGACATTACCTCATTACGTTCCATGTACTATAAAGGAAATAAAACAGAATTATAGAGATACTTGTCACTTACTATATGAATTGTCCAGTAGTCTTCTTTAGTGACTTTTGAATAGAAAGTGACTATTAGGGAATAGATTTGGTGGGGAGGGGCTATTTTAGTATATGTGCTGCCGAAGCGAGCACGGAGGGGCTATTTTAAATTTGATCCAAGATGTGATTGGTCAGAAAGAGTGAAGTTCTGGGCAGGTCTATATAGTCTTTGTCTTTATGTGTTTATTCTCTCATTCATCCATTCATTGAGTCCATCATTATGAATGCTTTCATCTATTTAAACTTCTTGCCTAGAATTATTATGATCCACTGAGTAGGAAGCCACCCAAAATATTGCAGTCCTGGAATTATATGCATTCATTCTAGTCAATTAATTAATTAATTCACTCATTCATTCAGATAGTATGTTGACAATTTTACCTGGACACAGCCATGGTATAGGGTAAACTTTGGTGAAAAGAACACAGTGTGGTGTGATTCACCTAGAATCTTAAACAAGTCAACTCTGGCATATTTATGAATCAGCATCTGTTAAAGTGTTCAAAATTGTTAAGCTCTGGAAAATGTGATTTGACCTGTGGACATATCATTGGCACAATGTGCTGATCATTCTTTGCCATCCCTTCCCCTTTGAGTTACATTTAAGTCACAAGAATTTCAAGATAACTTTTTCTCCAATTACTTATTGTGAAAACCTTAAGAACAAGGGCTTGGAGAAATGCTAAAGAAAAAAGAGATTATATTATAAGAAAAAATGAATTTTATTAATTTAAACTCATTTTCTGACTCTGTGAGCAGCCCTCCCAAATAGTTTTAGTTCTTTTTAAATTTATTTTTATTATTTTTAAAGATTTTATTTTTTCATTAGTAGGAGAGGGAGAACCACTAGGGTGAGGGGGCAGAAGGAGAAGCAGACTCCCTGCTAAGCAGGAAGCCTAACACAGAGCTCGATCCCCGGACTCGGGGATCATGACCTGAGCCACCCAGGAGCCCTGGGAGTTTTAGTTCTGATAGTGAGTATATTTCATGGGCTAGACTAGACAAGCTCTTAAAAACTCTGACGTATCCCTGGATCCTATAAGAATTGAAATTAGAATTTTTACTTCTGAAGAAGAGTATTTCTTAGAAGCCCAGCACATCTTCACAGATGTGTTGATGACTTGCAGCTATTTATTGAACATGTGATGGGGGCCAAGTGCAAAGGTAGACACTGTGGTAGATGTATCCCCTACCCTGCCACGCTCCTCTTCTCCAAACTCACCGTCCATATAGCCAGCCTGACATCCACCCAACAGCCCCTGTTTTTTCCTCTGAAGATGTTCTCTGACTTCTAGAGTCTGATCTTCGGAGGGCTAGTGCAGGCCAGAATGCAACGAATCAACACCCTCACACACATACCAGCCACCAGCAATCCATGAGTGATGGGATTTGATGGATATATACCTCTCACCTCCTTCACTCCTCAGACAAGATAGCTCTGATGTGTATGCTCTACACCATTCCCAAAGTTCCCCAGCCAGATTGTGCCATGACTGCCCATCGTGGTAACTGGTTTGATAACCATCCTTTATGAGTTTCTCTTCTGTCACTCACTTCCCACATTCCTATCTGTTTCTGTGATTGTTCTTCAAGTAAATTACTTGCATTCAAATCCCTGTCTCAGTCTCAAGGTCGGGTTCTGGGGGAGCCAGTTACATGGCACACATGATCTCAGTTAATCTTTATGACTTCTCCAAGGGAAATGTTACTATCCCCATTTTACAGGTGAAGAAACCAGGGTTCAGAGAAGTCAATTAGCTTGCTGTCTTATTCCAAATCACTTTCCTTTCTAGTTCATTGTAAATGGGCTGACCAAGGCATGGTCTTTTAGGATTGTGCAACCATGTGGTTAATGAATTTTGCAGCAGAATAATAAATCAAATATTTAATGACTCAAATTGGTGCAGTCACAGTCAAAAATGCAAGAGGTGGAATTTTGTTCATTCATTCTACAATATTTATTTTCTCCTCCCAAGACCTAGACACCCTGTTCCTTCCTGAGAGTACAGTGGCAAAAGAGAAGATATCCTCTTTTCAGCTGAATGCATACTAATTTGTGAAAGTTCTTTTTTTTTTTTTAAAGATTTATTTATTTATTTGACAGAGAAAGTGAGTGAGATCACAAGTAGGCAGAGAGGCAGGCAGAGAGAGGGGGGGGAAGCAGGCTCCCCGCTGAGCAGGGAGCCCGATGAGATGCGGGGCTCGATCCCAGGACCCTGGGATCATGACCCAAGCCGAAGGCAGAGGCCTCAACCTCTGAGCCACCCAGGTGCCCCGAAAGTTCTGACTACAGTATTAGAGGTTTTTGTGATGGTGAGATCTCAGGCTACTATTCAAGAAATGTTCAGAATGGCAAACTGATTTCAAGCATCTACTCAGATACCAATTAGGTGGCTGTATGTCAGAAAGCAGAAACCAGTTTCTTTATTACTGTTTGGATAGACCTGTTTGCTTTATGTTTTTCTTCACTAGAGTCTAAGTGCCTTTTGCAGGTAATGAATATTTCTGCCACTGCATTGAATTTGAATGAGGAGTAATGACCAAAATCTGAATATAAATGGAAGATCCACATCAACTTACAAAATTGGATATAGGACCCCCTTAGAAAGTATCTGTACTGAGAGGTATTGAACATGTTAAGAGGATATTTTCCGTATACTTTCATTCAATTAAAGAGAGAGAGAGAGAGAGAGAAGAGAAGCAATTGATTTAAATCAGTGGGAAGAAATTGGTGTTTAGCCTTGTTGGCATCTTAACTACAAATGAAACCAATAACCTGGTATTGTTCCATTCTGAGTGCTCTGATGATTTCACAGTTGACTAGTGATTTGCACCTTGCTTCAAATTACTTAGGATGTATTAGGGCATAAGCTATGAAAACATTTGGCTCTAAAAAAAGACACTCTGTAGACATGAAGAGGAGCTCAGTGCAGTCACAGAACTCTTCAGGCACAGAGCAAGGGGACCTCAAAAGGTCACCTGACAACAGAGGTGCCATCTTTGTTCAAAATGGTGAATAGTAGAATTTCAGGTGCTTTGCAAGGCCTCCAAAGGTAGGGAAGGGATTTTTGAACCACATTCCTAGATAGTACATTTCATTTTCATGGAGATCTCTAGAATATAGAAGAATATTCAGGAATTATAGAAATGAACCCTAAAGCCAATTGCTTACACCCATTGATTGACAACTATGTATTTAACACTGGCATACATTCTGACTGTGAGAGATGAAAAAGAACAAAAAGTAAGACCCTAAAAGAGACTACTGCTGGCTGGGAGACATATAATAGGCATGAGAAAAGAATTGATCTTAACACATATTAGTTGGCATCATCAGGGATGGTCTAAGTGGAGGAGATGGGAACTGTAGTTGATCTGAAATGAGAGATAGAATCCATTCACGGAAAGGAAGGAAAATGATGGGACACAATAAGGAAAGGCAAGGGAGTAGGAATACACAGAGCACAAAAGAAGGCCTGGGATGTGATTGAAGTCAAAGTGTATGCTTTGTGAAATTATTGAAGTACAAGAGGAAAGTGAGAGAGGAACCAGTCTATGGAGGGCCACAAAAAAAGGCAATGACCTTGTGATTGCAGAAACAGACCCCCAGTGTGTGTCCTCAGGCAAAGGGGTCCCTAGAAGCCAAATACAGAAGAGGTTATTTAAATTCTTTTTGTCTGAAATTAAATCCGTCACCTTGTTTTCCTTTTTTCTCCTTGTGCTCTTTTTCTCTTTCATTAATGGCAATACCATTATCTAAGGCTTAAATCCCCTGTTCGTTATAACCATCTCTTTTCCCTTGTTCCCACATGTAATTAGTTGCCAACCATTTTCAAGTCTTTTTTTCTCCATATCTATTGAATATTTCCTTCCTTTTCCCCTCCCGCTATCATCCAAGTTTATTCCATTTCCAATTTCTTCAGTACCTGCTTTTACTAATGTGCGTCCTACCTTATGCCCCAATCTTCTTTCCCATAAGGAGACATTCTACGGTGAAGTCCATGTCTTAGACATTTTGGTCCCCCGTGCTTTTACTCACATCACCTCTGCAGAATTTTACTCCCTATTTCTTGTTTAAATCCCATTATTCTCTGAGGTTTATCTTAAATGCATTTCTTACAGGAAGTTTCTTTGATCCTACATTACCTGCCTTTTTTTTTCTAATCTGGTATGGATTTTTCCTGCCCCTAAACTCCTAAAACATCATCTCATCCCTCTAGGATATTGTCCAACCCATAACAGGGAAGTATAGTAAGAATGTGGACTGATGAGTCTGGTCTGCCCAAAATGACCCAGCTCTATCACTTACCAGATGTGTGGCCTTCAACTAGTTATTTAATATCTCTAGACTTCATCTTATTCATCTAGGTAATGAAAATAATAAGACCATACCTTCAAGTGTATTAGGAGCATATGGCACAGACCCTTACATTGTGTTTGGCTTAGAGTTGCTATTCATTAGGTATTTATTCAATGAAAAAGTCTCTCTCAGGAGAGTGTGAGATGTTACAGAGTACAAATGATGGCATGCAGTAGGCACTCAAGAAATATTTTCAAGTGGAAGGGGTAGAATCGTTGGCAAATGCCTGCTACCAATTTCCCCATCAGTTTTCTAATATGTCCACCAGGAGTCAGAGAAGGGCTAAAATTAGGCTGGGTGGGAGTCGGACTCAGTTAACAACTATCCGGGAGTGAATTCTGCCTTAAGACATCCCCTCAAGACATTAGACACCAGCATTCTCAAATTGCATTTCAACTGTTTGTAGTGACCACAGCCATCCTTGGTCCTGTTTTCTGAGCTGAGCATTATATTTACTGTTTCCAAGCTTGAGAGAATTCTGCCCTTGCATGCATTTTCAAAAATAATAGCTATTGGTTGTGCTACAGTGACTTTGTCAATTCCCTCAGCTTTCAAACGCTGCTGATACGAATACATCCAACTTTGAAAAGTTCCCTAACTTACTTCTTTTCTCTACTTCAGTTATGTTTCCCTTCACAAGTGACACCCACTTGGGCTCACTGATTAGATTTCCATGTTTTTTAAGAAGCATGTTTAAGTAGCAAGACTAATAGTTTTCTTTTTCTACCAGTTAATGGAGCCCAGAATATCACATGACTTTTCGGTTTCTAAAATAGAAATGTGTCAGCGTGCCTGGGTGGCTCAGTTGGTTAAGTGACCGCCTTTGGCTCAAGTCATAATCTTGGAGTGTCAGGATGGAGTCCTTCATGACATAGGACTCTCTGCTCAGCAGGGAGTCAGCTTCTCCCTCTGACCCTCCCCGCCCTCATTCTCTCTCTCTCTCTCTGAAATAAATAAAATCTTTTAAAAAATAAAATAAAATAGAAATGTGTCCTCAGGTTACAGAATGTGGCTTTCAAGTTCAGACTACTCAGATCTGATCCTGGCTTAAGCATCTTTTAGCTTTGTGAATTTGGGTAAATTTGTGTTACTGTGAACTTCAGTTTATTTCCCTATGAAATGGACATGAGAATTAAACCCATTTGTCTTAAATTGTGTCTTTGGGAGAATTTTAATGAAATAAAGCAATTAAAAGTTTTTAACAGTGAATAGCACATAGGAAGAGCTTAATATTAATATTAGCTGTTAATATTAAGTTTATCATAAGTCTTTTATAACTAGTAACTTCATGGTTGATTTTATGCTTTAGCTTTCCAGAGATTGTATTTCCATTTATTCATTCTAGATTTGTTGTTGTTTATTTGTTTATTTTGTGTTGGCTTGTCTTTATTATTTCTTAAGATGAAAATTTCACTTAATGAATCAGGCTTATGTTGTCCTAATGACCCTCCCTGCCCATCCCTGATGTCTGAATTGAGGTTCTTTGGTCGAGAACGTATAGATGGAAATCATCCTTTATATACTTTACACTAGAGGCCTTCTCCCAACATCTATTTCAGTGGTCCCCACTTTTTTTCCGTTTTCCTTCTTCAGCTCATCTAACATATATCAGATCAGTATCAGTAACTGACTACTTCTCATGGGGATACAGATTAAACAAAAACAAACAACCAAACACTCCCCCCCTAGTTCTAGAACAACTGCCAGCCCACACGGTGATTTGGTATAAGTTAGAAAAGGTGACTCTCCATTTCTTTTTATTTTATCTTTTAATATTTTTTTTTAATTTGGGTATAGTTGACACCTGTGTTTATTGCAATATTATTTACAATGGCCAAGATACGGAAGCAGCCCAAGCGTCGTGGATAGATGAATGGGTAAGAAGATGTGTGTTTACACAAAGGCAACACTTTCAGAACAGAGGCCATCCTGTAGGTATAAGGTTTGGCAGTTAAGGTTCTTTTGTACAAGGAAGAGTTGTCTCTCCTCGGGAATAGGCAGACCCAGGCTGGAATTCATTCAGACCTACATCTTGGCTCAGTGCCATCTTGCATGGAGGCCCTGCAGGGGCGAGGAATCGTTCTACCTCACAGCCCCGGACAATTCCTCTTGTCCCAGGAGGCAGTGTAGCTGCTCTGCCCTCCTCACTCCCAGGCATCTAGCTACTTCCTTCTGGAAGATGAATTTCTAAGAACTTTTGAAAGCCATGCAAATAAAACTTTTTTTTTTTTCATGGGCATCCATGCTTTTTTTATGGGCATCCATGGCAAGCTTTCTTTTGCAGAGGAATGAAGTGTGGGGACCAATTCTTTTCCAAGAGAAAGGCATGCGAGTGCTCAGGAAATCTGTATTCTAATGGAAGAAAAAGTAATGCAGCCTATGGAGGGGAAAAAACAAAACTGCGTTTCGCGGCATTCGCTGTCATAAATGGGTTCCCTCCGCAAAGTCTGCCTTAGCCATGCCCGCAGTCACATGTCCCTCATGCCAGACCCTGGCTGCCTACCACCCGCCTTGCCCAGGGGAAGCCGCTGCCCTGTTGCTACCAGCAAGTGCTGTGACTCACAGGGAGTTCAGGGAGGAGTCCTCATCCAGGTATCTGTATAGCCCTTGGGAGACCGGCTCGGGTGGCGGCTGGCAACCTTCAGTCGCAGGACTCCCAATCAGCCTGATTTCTGCTTCCAGCCCTCGGACTCTACACGACCTCCAAAATCATAGAGAAGAAAAATGCTCTTTACTGTCTTCCGAGGCAGACATGTCACAAAACAGGAAACAGAGGAGAACACAAGATGAGGAGAGAGGAGAAGGGCCCCCTGTTTTCTCCCATAAATTTTCTACTGCTCAGTGTTGAGAGTCAACCAGAACTTTTGTGACCAAGAACATCTTTCATAGAATTTCAGGAAAGGGATGATACACCTAGGTTTGGGACTGATTTGGCATTTCATAATCCTGCATTTTGTGGAATCCAAAGTTCTAGCAATTACAAGACACCCCTTTAATTTGAGAAACAATCAGCTATGATATCATGCCTTAATATCCCTTAAAATTTGTATTTTAAACTTACCAAAAGAGTACTTTTGTATTTTCTTTAGACATAGACTTTTATGCTATGTCACTCTTTTGCACACACGACAGGAAAACGACAGTGAAATAAATGAGTTAAGGTATTCCTTAAACTTCGTCCCAAAGTCCGAATCTTTGGATCACTGTGCTATTCAGTCAGTGATAGTTGTGTTTTCTTTCCACATAGTGTCATCCTCCGTGATGGCAAAAAGGTTGGTGGTGTGGCCTTTCTTTGAAAACACATAATATTGTTTTCCAATTTTAAAACCGTGTTCCTGTTTTGCTTCCACAGTAAGTCTGTAAACTCCTTGAGCAGAGTGTAGTTGTCACATCCAGATTGTGGTATCTCCCTCAGCTGGGAGGGTTGTGTTTGGCTGCCTTTGATGATCCCCAATACATATTCATTCAACTGGATCACTGCAGCCTACCTCAGTAGCAGAGAAGGAAAATCAACAAGACCTCCCTGCAACGTATTTCTCCAGTTTTAGAGTCCTGCAGAAAAAATTGTATGTTTTCAGGTCTGAGAAAAATCTGGGTCATAGCCCTCTACTTGGGAACTTGAAAGAGCTTTGACAAGTGTTTGATTTCAAGATGGAGGGATCTCTCTTGGTCTGAAACTGTCTGTGATACATATACTTAAGAAGAAAGGGAGAGAAATCCCAAATTACTCATTTGACTATAAGCAATATGCTCACTCCTTGTAGTCTACCTTAAACCCTTCTTTCTCTCTATAGCACCTTTGGAATTCCATTTAGAAGAATCACACCCTATCTTGAATTTCTATAGATCTTTCGATCCTTTTGTTTATTTATCAGATTCTGCCTTTGGATACCTCTTAAATAACTTGCTGGGCCTGAGTGAGTCTTTTAATTTGAAAGAAGGATTTGGATGAGAGAAATTTAAGAAGTAACCCCACAAACACAGGTTAGGGAATAAAAAGTAAGACAGAAGGAGAAGAAAGCCAGTAAAGGAGACATTAATGAATGACTTCCTGCTGTGGGCAAGTGAAGTTTATTTTTATTGGAGGCTGCTGTAGGCTGAATTATGGCCCCACAAAGAGATCCGCAGGCTAGTCCCTAGAACCTGCAAATATATTACCTCATATAGCAAAAGGGTCTTTCAGATGAGATAGAAAAATATTCTGATTATTCTGGTGGGGCCAGTATCATCACAAGGGTCCTTATAAAAAGAACACAGAAGGGTCAGAGTTAGAGAAGGCAGTATGACGACAGAAGCAGAGGAAGGGAAGGAGATGTGACAGTGGAAATCTGATGTCACAGTGATGTGAGGAATGACTAAGGAAGCCTGGGAGCCAAGGAATACAGGTAGCCTCTGAAATCTGGAGAAAAAAGGAAATGGAATCATCCTAGAACCTTCAGAAGAAATGCAGTTCTGCCAACACTTGATGTTAGCTCAGTGAAATTTATTTTGGACTTTTGGCCTCAAGAACTGTGAGATAATAAATGTTTGTTGTTTTAAGTCATTAAGTTTATGGTAATTTGTTTCAGCAGCAGTAGGAAACCAACACAGGGACTTTCTAAGAAACCATATGGATCACGCTGAACAGTTGTGCCACTGAGGGTCAAAGAAATTAGAGTTTGTCCAACTGACTCCCAATACTCATTGCGTAAGGATTGTCCCTAGAAGCATTAATGTTCCATTAGGTCTGATTTATTCAGCTGAGCATCCTCCTGCCTCCTCCAGGGACCAGAGAAAGCCCTGAGTCAGAGAGATGCAGATGCATGAAATAGGAACTCATAGGCATATCTAGGACTGGCCGTCAAAAATGCAAGTGATGAGTAGGGTGGGCCAAGGGAAGGTGGGTGGAGGTGGACATTACCCGCCATGGTATGTAAGTGAATGTGTGTATACATGTGTCTGTGTGTCTTGTTCCCCCTCTATCAAGTTCTCTGAAGCTAGAACTTCTCTCTCATTCACCAGAGGCCCTAGCACAGTGCCTAGCATCGAGGAAAAGTACTTCCTGATGGATTGGGTGACAGAGTGTGACAGCTTGCAAATGTCACAGTAAATAAGGAAGCTGGTGATTTTATAGCAATGTTTTCTCTAATTCCCAAATTAAGCCTGTGCAGAGAAGGCAAAATGGCTCTTGGAAACAGATTCAAGAGACTTTGTAGCTCCCTGGGGCAGTTTGGGTGCAAGGTAGCTGTCAATCAGGAACGCAAGTTATCACTAAGCAAATGGCCTTTTCCTGTTGCACAACCAACCTGCAATCTAAGACTCCCCAGTCAAGGTTAGGAGATACATCAATATGAGAAGAGATGAGCATTGCAGGCCATGCTGATGTCAAACAGGCATTTCGTGTGTCTGGCAGAAAATTGAGCATATTGGTAAAGTATACTAAAGACTTCCTTCATGAAAATGCTGGGAATCCCTAGTCCTGAAAGGAAAATCAGATTAACTCTCGCAAATCCTTCCTGACACCTGAGAGACAGTTTTCTCTTGACAAGAGCTCTGTGAGGACAGAGTGATCAACGACAGCATGGCCTTCCCTTTGCTAGGTATCTAACATGACATAGCTTTGGGGGGGGGAGCACTTGGTTAAGTACTAGATTCTCTTCTTACCCTGACGTTTCTTTGTTTGTTTGCAGATGTGTCTTCTATCTGTACTGTTAGCTCTCCCAGGTACATGAGCCTTCAGAACATATCAAGAGGAAAGCTGAGGGCCTCTTGTTTAAGAGAAACCTAGAAAATAGTTTTTATTTCCCATGCCAGCTGCTCTTCCTGATTTGAACATGTCAGACAAATGTTTGATGCCCTCGAATGGTGTTTGATTAAATTCATCAACACCCATTGGCTGTTAAAATGGCCCTTGGCTATTGGAAAAGCTCTTTACGTGTATAAACACATATGCACATAAATACCTAGATGTGTTTTTAAGACCACTTTTGTGGCTAAAATATTTGAAAATAATCAATGGCAAACAAGATACAATATTAAAATTAACTGATCTTGTAGAAAAAGAAATTTTCTGAAGGAAATGTTAGGGTAGAATAGAATGTGATTAAACCCCGAGTCCAGAATTTTGCTAATACTATAAAGGTCTTGGTTGCCACAGGCCTCAAGGAAAGAAATTCTGTCCAGTGCATATTTATGGACCATGAATACAAACTTATTAATAATAAGCTTGAGAAACAAGTGAGGTTGAAGAACAGAAACTTCAGATGAACTCTATTAGAAACCAGCTTGCCTCCTAATTGAGAGATGAGCCCCTCTTGAAACTGGACAAACGTTGGCATGATCTGGGATACACTGTTCCCACCTGTGTACTTGAGTTCCTGGGCCTATTGCTTGAAAGGATAGTCACATTTCACCAGTTCTTCCTGCCTCCCTCACAAAATCTGGAATTATGTGTCATTTCTGCGCATTGCCTGATCTTTGGAGCTACGTCTAAGGTCATTAACACTTTAGAAGTGATAAGCCCGTGGATTAGCTTTCATGAGGGTTATGATTTCTAATAATAGCACAACACCCTTGTTCATTGGCTGTTCTCTATTTGGCCCCCTCCCCGTTCTTCTCTGTCCTATTCCTCCATGACGGGTTCACTGGAAAGCCCTTTCTTTCCCTAGGGCTACAGTAGCACTGTTTCCACCACTTGCCCCCAGGATGCTGGCTGCTTTCCTGGGCCGTTGGTCTCTTGGTGCCCCAGTGTATCTTGCCTATCTTTTAACCTTGCCCTGTCTCTGCAAGTGATCCTTTCATCAAGTCTCTTT
>CM052811.1:86107638-86146282 GCA_028533885.1 Nasua narica | reverse complement strand
CTTCTGTTAGTGCTCAGTCTGTTCCATCTGTTTCACCTGAACTTCACATGCCAGTCTGAAAGGGCAGTGGCCACCTGGGGCATTCCCTTTTTCTGCCAGTGAACCCTCTTCCCGCCTCACATTTGCTCCCTCCCCATTGGTCAAAGCAAGTCACATGGCCAAACTCAACATCCATGGTGGAGGGAACTACGCTCCGCTCATGAGAAATATTTGCAAAGTAAGACAGCAAAGGGTGTAGCAAAGGGGAGTGAAGAATTGGATATGCTGATGCAATCCAGCACACGCAGAAGCCAAGCTGTCAAAAAGAGACACGCAATCTAATGGTGGCATTACTGCCCACGTCAAGCTGTGTCCTCTGTCTCAACACAGAAATTTTCAGAACTTCTCACTTGTGATCTTTCAGAGTGTCTTTTTAAAAATATACATATATATATATTTATTTGAGAAACAGTGAGAGAGCAAGTGTACAAGCAGGGGGGGAAAGGCAGAGGGAGAGGGAGAAGCAGACTCTCTGCTGAGCAAGGTACTTGATGCAGGGCTGGATCCCAGGACCCTGGGATCATGACCTGAGCTGAAGGAAGACACTTAACCAACTGAGACACTCAGGCACCCTTAGAATATCTTTGTCATGACTTTCAGGATGATATACTCCAGTGAGCTTTATATTTAAAAAATGTATTTTGATCATAAAAATTACATAATTATGTCAAATCTTAGTCCCTAAGATGGCATTAATCTCTGCATTGCTCAGCAAAGGAGTGGCTGCTATTGAGAATTCTAGGAAACCACAGAGTTAGAGTTCTCACCAACTGGCCCATTTAAGAAAACTCCACCTGCTGAAATCTAGAGACTGGTTCAGACACACTTCGGAATGTAGAGTGTGGCAGCCAAGGCCTGTCTTAACATTCAAGCTTGAATAGGAGAGTTTCTCCATGCTCAGTGTTTATTGTTGAAGAGTTGGCCCCTAAGAAACTCCAGAAGAATTCCTGGAATTATAAGGGCATTTTGCAAATGTAGGCTTTATGGGGAACTTGGGTAATCATTGGAGAGTAAAAGCCAATAACCAGGGCCTTTGGTGACTAATTCCCCTTCTTTCATGTCGTGGTGTCACAGCTAATGTTGCTAGGAGCTGCGATGACAATATTCAAGGCAGCTCCTTCAGGAGAATCTTGCACCTGGCTGTGCAGGCGGGAACATAAAAGCTTTTTAGGACATATGTGGTTTCATGCCTATGAGTCAGTGACAGTCGAAGCTAAGAGACCCTCTACAATGATGTGTCCCTGAAAGAGCTCCTGTGCTCTGCCCTAGCTTGAGCGTGACAGAAGTCCAAGAGGTATTTATTGGACCTAAAGCCAAGGCAACCTGGTTCTCATTCTCCTAAGTCCATGCCTTGAGGTTCTGCCAAGGTCACATGCATTGCAGGGGGTGTTGGCCAGTAGGCACCAGAGAGCAACACAGAATTAGTTCGTTTCCTTCCCTCCAATGACAGCGCTGATTTTTCCTAGGCTTCAGGTGGCATAAAATCATGTCAGGATGCTAGGAAGCTTCACAGGACACTGGAGAAACTAGGGATTTCCCATGTTCCCTAATAGGGCATGACAAGTTTTTGAGTACCTCCTTTGCTTTGACCACTGAAGGTGGAAAGGTGCATAAGACAGACAAGGACTCTGCCTCATCGAGCTTATATTCTGGTCAGGTTACTCATGGTAACCCAGGACACAGAAAAGATAGCATTTCAGAGTGTGATGAGGGCAGCACAAGAGCTCTGAAAGCCAGAAATGAGGAGTTTGGACTTTGGTCATAGTGTGGAGCAAGCCACTGGCATCTCCTAGTGTGTGCATGATGTGATGTGGTTTATGTGTAGGGTGCCGTCAGTTCAAAAATAAACACTGCATTTTCATCTCTCAGTATATCCCAAGATAAATCTTTTCTGCTCAAATGTGATGTCCTCAGTGAACTCCCTTGATTACCCCTGTAGGAAAAAATGTTCTCTTAAAAGAGAATTTTAGAAAAATCCTATTCCAGGTGATTCTACGAGATCTTTCTTCTCCTTTCTCAAGAGACTTATTCAGGGTTAGTAGGAACAGCTTGCATAGAATAGCATTTGTTTCACGAGCCATTTCTTAGCTCATTATTATAATTCCTTAGACAAAAGATGATTTTTAAAATACCCTTAGAAATAGAAGCTGGAGCTCATAAGTTTGAGAAGCTGATGAAGCTTGCATAGATCGTAACCTTGTGTCCCATAAAAATGCGGCTCATTCAAACCCTGCTTTGCAGAGCAAAGGAAAGACAACTTGAAAGAAAAACTTCATGTTGCCCAATTTTTTAAGTAGGTGAAAGCAAAAGTAATTCAAGTCTGAGGCTAAATATAGTAGTAGAATTTATGGAGTATCATTTGCTATGGCACACATAATGTCAAGTGAAATGAAAGAACGGGTGTGGAGAGATTAAAATGATAAGTACCGGATTTCCCTTCTCCCTTTTATATATGACTAATCCTAGAGGTCCTGCTAGGAATATCAGTGCAAAGCTGAACAAACAAAGTCACGGGTAAGGGGTAAGGACCATGAGGAGAGGTGTGATGCACGGTTTTGTTGCAAGCTGGAGAGCTTCAAATTTATAGGTTCCAATTGTGTCCAGCATGATGGTACCTATGATTTGAGTAATTGTAGCATCCAAACCACCAGCTTTTCTACATTCCCAAGAGGAGTCCTTGGGCTCCATCTGTACTCTACAACACAGACTTTAAATGGCAGACTGGATCACCCCAGGTCTATTGGTGTGGCCATCAGGAGGCCCTTTAAAACAAGCACTTTCCTCCTAGGTACCTACAGTTTCATTTATTTTCTTTGAAGTTTGAAACAGTGTTGCACCAGGAGGGAAGTCTCTGAAGGAGGTTATGGTAAACTCCATCCATTCCGTGGAGATGGGAAGATGAACAATATACCCGGCACTAGCCTAGGGGATGGATAGAAGTCAGGCAGACCCACGCTTGGGTATGGACCCTGCCCTTGCTTGAGTTTTCTGAGAGTCTCTTTTTCTCTTCTATGAAATGGGAAAGATTATATACATCTTCAAGGGAGTTTGAGGGCTTAGGCAATTTTATGTGGAAGTCAGAGGTGGTGGGGCTCTTAGGGACAGCCTGGACTTCTACCCATGCCACCTATAGCCACATGCAGTATCTGTACTCCCTCTTCAAGCAGATGCTGGTCTAAACCACATTAGTGATTGATACTGAGTCTACTAAAACTTACATAACAGTCAGACTGTATTTTGCACACCTCTTGGTGGTTTTTAATATAAATCCAAATTAATCATCTTCGACTGATGCCTCCCTCAGTACACTAAAATCACTGTCCATTTATAGACCAACTCATCTTCATAATTCTCCCTTGTTCTTTTCATTGGGTTGTTGTGAAGATGGAATAAGATAACACATATAGATGCTAAGTAGAATGACTTGCACATAACAACCACTCAATAAATATTAACAGTAAGCAGCAAAAACAACAATATACTATTTTTTCAAGATTTCTGCCAAGTGGGGCCAGGTTTATTTATCTTTTTAAGATTTTATTTATTTATTTGATAGAGAACAAGTAGGGGGAGCAGGTGGAGGGGTGGGGAAAGTAGACTCCCCACTGTGGATGTGAGTCTAGCTTGTATGACCTCTACACTTTCCCAAAGTAAAATACTATTGTACTTTCATGCTGACAACCTCCAACTTACCTCCCCCACCTCACTAAGTAGTTTATAACTTATAAACTGTTTCTCTACTGTGCAGGTGCCAGAGATTACAAATGGAAAAGTGGAAAGAATGGGTGCTCTCAAGATAAGACATGACACTCATTTTCTCAAGTCCACGAATGTCTGTTGATTGTGGTCATTGTTTGGCTTCCTCCCAAAAGCAGATTCAGAGGCAAGGGTTTACATTCAAGTAGTTAATTGGGGAGATAATTTCAGGGAAGGGAGTAGGGAAAATGGATAGATAAAGGCAGCCAATAAGAGTGCATTATTGAGCAGTTACCGCTATGGACAACTGGTGGGTAATCCCACTGGGCAACTCGAGGAAACTGTATAAAGTGTGCACGTTTGTGTTACCCCCCTGAGGGGTGAGTGAGCTGGGACATTTATCCACTCTCACTAATCATGCCTTGACGCATGCTGGTGGTAGCCTAGATTTCCTGACACTTTGGACCTACCTTACATGTAGTATCACTGTGGACACCAGAGAGAACCCTCACTTAAAAGGCCCCAAGTGCTAGCAGCTGTAATTCAAGCCAGTATGCAAGAATGGCACAGGCCAAAGGGATATATATGGTATTGTCAGCATCTGCTCTGGCTATTGAATTTGCTAATATGCCATATTATGTGTGTGTGTGTATATATATATATATATATATATATATACATGTTTTAAAAAATCTGTCCTGTCCTTTTAAACACCAGCTAAGACTCCGCCATCTTACTGACTGGCTGGGGATGCCTCACTCTTGCCACTGTGGTGCCCTTTGCTCTCCTGAGGAAAGCCAGTGACACTCTTTTTAGCATTCTGCTGCTGTGCTCACTGCAGTGACAGAGGCCAGTGTCACTCTTATTACTTCACCTGTTTTATCTTTTGTGAAACTCAGCCTTTAGCCAGAATTGTCTGAGTGGCTGCTCTAGAGATTGCTTAACGGTGAGCCTCCTTCAGCTCATTTCTCTCAAGTAATTTGATTTCATCGTGCTATCAGAATTGCTTTTATGGCTTGGAAGGAGGCCTAGGGGGAAGAGGTTGACAAAAGACATTTTGAGATGAAAAAATAAATTCATTGCCCTGTACTTCCCCATGCCCACCCATATACCCCACACCCCCACACCTCCATGTACCCTCCATCCATATTCCCCTACGTCTCCTCCTAACCCAAGACAGGTGTTTGTGTGTTCAAGGGGGACTGGAGAGGAATGTTCTGAGAAAGACACAACTCATCTCACACTTTATTTCCTTTTACCTGAGTTTATAAAGTATACTGTTGCATGACCCTTTGGTCCCCACACCAGAATTTCTGTGCTAAGATGAAAGTATTAGGGTTATACTCTCTCAAAACTGAAGCAAAGTCTAATTTTACATTGATAGTCAACATTGACAATCCCAGTTCAATTGATGATAATATTTCAATAAACCCAGTGATACATCCCTCTCATTTAGGACAGTCAGAGATTTTTATCAGTGCCGAAAAGCCCATGTTTAATACCGGTACAATATTTTATTTGACTTTGTATATAAATGGAAGAAAAAAAAAAAAGCACCAGTCCTCATTGAAGACTTGATAGGGAAGGCTCAAAAGTGGTTGCGAATTTAATGTGCAGAGTTCCAGGGAGTTTTTTGTTTTTTAATTGTCGCATCTAACTTCTGAATATCTATGGAAATTCAGTACCAGTTTGGTGCTTATAGTCACTGAGTGGTGGTTAGTATGACAATCACTGTGTAAAAATATGCAGTCATGTGGGGATTTGTGATTCCACAGATTTGCCTAGTGCCAAGTGCCCTGGTTGGTGGGGCAAGATTAGGGGCAAAACACCCTTCAAAGTGAGAACCACTCCAGAAGGATTTGTGCAGCTGAAAATAAAACAGTTCAGTGCACAAACAGTGGGTTGTTTTTTTTTTAAAGATTTTATTTATTTATTTCTCAGAGAGAAAGAGAGAGAGAGAGAGCACAAGCAGGCAGAGTGGCAGGCAGAGGCAGAGGGAGAAGCAGGCTCCCGGCCGAGCAAGGAGCCCGATATGGTACTCGATCCCAGGACCCTGGGATCATGACCCGAGCCAAAGGCAGCTGCCCAACCAACTGAGCCACCCAGGCATCCCACAAACAGTGGTTTTTAAACTTGTGAGCTTTCCCTGGGCATTGATACCTAGTTTGCATTCTTTTTTATTTTTTTAAAGTTGTTATTTATTCATTTGACAGAGAGATCACAAGTAGGCAGAGAGGCAGGCAGAGACAGGGGGAAGCAGGCTCCCTGCTGAGCAGAGAGCCTGATTCGGGACCTCTATCCCAGGACCCTGAGATCCTGACCTGAGCCGAAGGCAGGGGCTTTAACCCACTGAGCCACCCAGGCGCCCCTAGTTTGCATTATTCTTACAACTGCTAGAAAGGCATCCACAGTTGAAGCAGAGGTGACTCTTGGTGCGTGGACTGGAAGAGGATGTTGGGGCAAATGCAAGAGAGATAGACCCTGGCTAGACTGTAAATGGTAGAGAGATAACATTTTTTTTCAATTAATTTTATTTTTTCAGTGTTTCAAGATTGTTCATGCACCACACCCAGTGCTCCAAGCAATACATGCCCTCCTCAATACCCAGCACCGGGCTCACCCAACACCCCACCCCTCTCCCCTCCAAAACTCTGTTTCTCAGACTCCACAGTCTCTCATGGTTCATCTCCCCCTCCGATTTCCCCCAACTCACCCTTCCTTTCCTTCTCTCAATGTCCTCCATGTTTTTCCTTATGCTCTACACATAAGTGAAACCATATGATAACTGACTCTCTGCTTGACTTACTTCACTCATCATAATCTCTTTGAGTCCCATCCATGTTGATACAAAAGTTGGGTATTTATCCTTTCTGATGGAGGCATCTTGGCTCTTTCCACAGTTTGGTGATTGTGGCCATTGCTGCTATGAACATTGGGGCGAGAGGTAACATTTTGTCATATGGTATAATTATACCTGCCATTATATTCAATTTTATTTTTTTTTCATTAAGAACTTTGAAATAATTGATTTAAGGCATTACCAGATGCCTTTCTGTGATAGGGTAATCTACAGCAACAAGCGTTCCCTTATTTAAGTTTAAAACAAAAGCTGACCCGTTATTTCTGCTTCCAAAAAGGGTAATTTTACTGGCAAAGTTATAGCTATCTTTATTTCAGTAGTATAGGCTAGATAGGCTAGATTTTCATTAGAAGATGTTTTATTTTATTTTTATTATTTTTTAATTTGAATATAAATTAACATAGAGTGTTATATTAGTTTTAGGTGTTCAATATAATGATTCAACAATTCTGTATGTTCCTCAGTGCTCATTGTGATAAGGATACTCCTATCCCCTTCACCTATTTTACCCAACCCCTCTCCCACCTCCCCTCTGGCAAAGACCCGTTTGTAGAACATGGTTTTTTGTATCAGGGACATAGATTTAGTTTCTACATTGGAACCTATGGACAGACTTGAAGATATCAGAGAATTATCAACAGCAAAAGGAAAAAGGATGAAAACTAGAGAGGAACATTGTCTATGGCAACGGTCAAAACCAGATTCATTCTAATTGGTTGAAAATATTCCAGGTTTTTAACAGTTCTGACAAACAAGTAGTTCAATGGCCAGGTAGAACCTTGAGTGAGTCTCCATGGTTATATCCTTCTGCAATTTGATTAAAAGAGAAATAGCTGCTTAATAACTGAGAAAAATATCAGTTTAATGAGTTATTTGGTGTACTATGGATAAAAACTATTGAAATTCAAATTGCTGTTTCAGTTTTTACCTCTTTTGTTTAAATTGTTTAATGTTCTGTTGGTATAATTTGCCCTGTCTTGACCAAAATACTCCCTGCTTGGTAGGGAGAAAGCAGGCAAGTCATAAATACCTGTGTTTCTAGCTCTAAAAGGTATTGATTAGCCGAAAGCATTATTTAATAGCTTTAGATGCGGTAAGAAAATATATTTAGTATCTTGATGTGTTAACTAAGTAGACAGATAAATACATTATTTTAAACTTTCATCTGCTTCTGGCGGGAGTGTAAACTGGCATAACTGCTTGGAAAACTGGCAGAATCTACCAGAGTTAAACATCTGCATAAGCTATGGACCGGTAGCCCCAGGTCCCAGGTAAATACTCCACGGAAACAGTGCTTATGTCCACGAAATGAACTGTGTGAGAATTTTATGGCAGCTTTATGCCTATTGGCTCCAAACTGGAAAAACCCAACTGTCCATCAACACTAGAACGGCTAAGTAAATTGTGGAATATTCATACACTAGAATACAACACTGCGGAGAGAAAGAATGAGCTTCTGCTCTATGTAACAACATGGATAAATCAGGCAGGCATCATGTTAAAAAATTTGGACAAAAAAGGGTGCATGTTATACGTCCATATATTTGAAGTGTAAAAACAGACAAAACCAACCTGAGACAGTAGAAGAGAGAATAGCAGTTTCTTCATGGGGTAGATATTGCTTTGGGACAAGACAGCTTTCTGAGGTGCTGGAAATGTTTTATATCTTGATTTGTATGAGGGTTATATGTACAGATGTATGTCTATATATATGTATGTGTGTGTGTGTGTGTGTATGTGCGTATGTAAAAATTTTGCAAGCAATTTCAATACAAAAGTAAATTAAAAAAATCACATATACGTTTGGTAAACCAATTTCAACATTCACAACAAAAGTTCATCTTAATAATCCTTCCTAATGAATAAGGAACTAAGCTGTGGAATGCCAGCAGAAAGCACAGAGTCTGTGCACACCTGGACACACACATATAAAATTCCCTGCACGCTGGGCCCTAAATTATTAATGGCTTGTTCAGCCTCATTGACCCTCATACTTGGAAGAGATTTTCTATGTCATTTAATTCAATGATTCATCTAAAGCTTGTCTGCAGCCTTCCCTCTGGGTGGCCATCCTGCTTTTGTGAACAAAAGCCCTCGGGTGACTAGAATACTGTTGTGACCTCCCAAGGCTGACTTACTGTCATTGGGAGCCCATCCCTGGGCAAAAAAAAAATCTATCCTGTCTATCCATTGGTTTTACCTGTAACTATTGGGGTCTTGCAGTTAAGTAGACAATGGATTGTGCTGTTGCTGCATCCCCCGAACACCATACTTTATCTTGTGTGTATGTATGTATGGAGATACACACACACACACACACACACACACACACACACACACCACATTGAAAGCAAGGATATTTGTCTTGTTGTTTCTTTCCCCCTTTTTAATTTATAACAGCATACTATTTCACCAGGAACTGTGTTCTCTCATAGGCATCTTCTCAGTGGTTTCCCCTCAGGAATGAAATGGGATAATGTGAATATATCATTTTGCTCGGATGTCTCAGGATCCCTTTGCTCTCCCTTGCTCTGGAGCTAAACACTCCTGTTCTCCAGTGCTCAGCCTCTCCTGCTTATCAATGCAATGATTCATACATCCACAGTCCATTCACTCACTCAACACACATTTATTGACCATCTTCTATGTGACAGCAATGTTTTAGGGATCCAGTGATAAGCAAATAAGAGACTTGTGGCATCTGCCTCCTTAGGCTTTCACTCTACTGGGGGCATGAATCAAATATGTACATAAATAAATGCAAAATGTAAAAATGAAACTCTGATGAACTGCCAGGGAGAGGTACATGATGTTATGAAGGCATCAAATAGGGAGTCGTCATCGTCAGAGAAGCCTTCTCTCGAGAAATGATGACTGAGCGAGGGACAAATGAAAGTTAAAATAAGCTAGGAAGAGAGGGAAGAAATGTCATTGCAGGAAGAGGAGGATAGAACATGAGCAAGGCCTTGCGGCAGGAAGCAAAAGGAAACACGCCACATTCAAGGAACAGAAGGAAGGTCAGTGTAGCTGGAGTTAAAAAAGCAAAGAGTGATACAGTGTAAGAAGAACCTAGAGAGGTAGGAAAGAGTCATACCATTCAGCGGAGAAATGTTAGCATTTATTTGGGCTTCAAATGCTTATAAAGGCATTTGGAAAGTAGCAGATTAAACTAAAGAGAGAACAGGTTTTTGAGAGAGCGCTGCTTAAATTAGTAATTTGGGAATAGAAATGTTACATCAAGGTGCATGGTGGAGGCAGTGGCGTGGACGTGGTTGTCAAAAATGACCATGTCAAGGAACTGGCAGGCCAGGTGTTGGGTGGGTCATCTTATTGGACGTTGAAATCACCCGTAATTATGGCAAGGCTTGAGGTGGAAATGAAAACCATAACTTAGTGCCAGAGGCTTTGATTAATGTGGGAAAGTGACCAGCAGGTCACAAATAATTGAGAACTGACCGTGGTTGCCATGGTTCTATAAGAACTTGTATAATTTCTCTGTGGGGAATTACATCTTCTAAAGGTTAATGCTGATGGCCATTGCAACTGAGCATGATTACAGCATTTATTAGCTTTATATAGCCCTATAATCTTACGATTTAAGTACTCAAACATAGCAAAAAGTTGGAGAAGAATTTCATGGCAGGAGAATAAATAGGGAAAGCTAAGATACAAGTATAGAAAGGCCCCTTGTGGTGACTTACGCCAACTGAGGTGCTAAAGTTTCCTGTGTAGGAGCTGGAGCAGCAGGAAGGCTGCCATTGCTTTGTGTAAGATTGTGGTGACTATACTTTAGGAAGGTTCACTTGGAAGTGGTGTGATGGACAGATTGGGAAAGGGGAGAAGACCAAAAGAGCACAGTTATGAGTCAATTACAGTTGTCAGGGCGAGGGCTGATTGGGCTTTGAATGAGATCAGTGGGCAAAGAAGGGAAGGAATGGGTGGTATACAATATTTCAGGGGACTCATTTACCAGCCAGGAAAGCAATTAAGTACTGCAGTGACTAGAAGAGAGATAAAGGCATAGGCAGACGCCAGAAAATCAGGAAGAAGTTCATTTTGTGGAAGAATACACATTACATTTCTAGTTCTGGAGGGCATCAAGGGGAAGTATCCAGGTGATGACAAATGTAGGTGCTAAACTCTGGGGGAAGGTAGACTGGAAAAGCCCCCTGTTGTTAACCCCTAACCACAAATGCCCATCCTGGCCTCCTGCTTTTTCCTTGCAGTCCATGGGAACTTCTCCTTTTGCTTCCCCTGACTTCTTCCACTAATTCTTAGTTGTTCACAGCTTACTTCTGAAGAGAGTGTCTCCTTTGTTCACTCACTTTGTTGTTCTCTTCCCCAAACATTCTCTGGTTTCTTAGAAAGCCTCCTCTTTCTTGCTTAGTTCCTCTCATTTGATCCCCACAGCCCTGATGCACTTGTCTTGTTTGCCTCTTATCTATTTTCTCCCTCCGACTTTGAGCTTTAGAGGACAGGGACTCATTAAGCGTGCCTACATATCTTTTCTTTTCTGGTTCAGTAATAATTTGCTTAATGAATTAGCTAATTAACAGGTTCATGTTAAGGGTTTTACATTTTGAAGGCTTCATTTAAGGAAAAAAATAAATGGGATGAAGAGTTCAAAACAAATCCATAATCCCAAATGTCACAGATGAGTTTATGAAGTTTGGGAAGTTGTGCGCATTTTCCCTTTGGCTGAGTGCAGCTGGGCCCTGCTTTATTGTGTCCCCTTTCCTAATGCACTCTCCTATGAAGTGTGTAGAAACCTAATCAGAAAAAGCACCATTTATTCTTGGAAGCAGGGACAAGCATCTCCTCTGTCTTGCTCTTCCTCTCTCACATTGTCCCTGAAAGTCTAAAGAGATTTAAACCTTCTGTATGAACTACTGGAGTATGTATTTGCCTTCCAATAAAACTGGGTCTTTTAAATTCCAGACCTCCCCATTTCAGCAATACCTCTCTCTGCATCTGTACAGCACGATGTCACGGGAGCACCCTGATTAGAAGGCACGTCACTGGCTGATGCTGCAGCTGGCTCACTCCGAGTATAGAGGAAGAAGAAGGCTGAGTTTAGAGGTTGGGAAAGGCATCCATTTAATGGATACTCCTAGAAAAGGGAGTCAGGGGAGCTCCAATAGGTAGGAGGAAACATAGAAGGCAGTGTTGAAAAATCCAGAAGGAGAATTTGCCAATCTATAGAGACAAAAAGTAGATTCATAGTTGTCAGGGACTGGGGTAGAGGGAGACCGGGGAGTGACTGTTAATGGGTGCAGAGTCCTTGGGGAGATGATGAAAATATTCTGTACTTGGTGCTAATGGTTGCACAACTTCGTGGACATATCAAAAACCACTACATTGTACACTTTAAAACAGTAAAAAAAATAAGAAAATTCAGGAAATGAAACATGGAAAACAAATCAAGTTAATACAATACAGGGAAAGATGAAGACTGATTGAAAGAGTGATTGCCTGTATGGAATCTGGTGATGAGGAAGCCGGTGGTGAGCTTAAAGAGAATAGTTTCAAAGGTATAGTCACTCCTATCTCTTCTTTCTGCCCAGTAAATATATAATTTGTAAAGTTATTCTTTCACATAACGTTCACCTCTATCGGCAGAATGATGATTTTGCAAGTTTAGGAATATGTTTGGTTTACATAAGCTAAAGGGATATTCTGGATGAGTTTTGGGAATTATGATTATGTGTGCTACTGTTCACTAGGACATAGTATAAGGGTCATTCTTCCTGTCCTTCAAAAACCAAATCCATAGTGCCAAACCAGGTCAGTTCATGTAGTCTTAATCTCAAACGTAATTTCCTGTGGCCCTAAATGGAGCAGGCATTACCTTCTTTGAATTCTGATAGTAACTTTTAGTTGTATGGCTATTCTGCAAGTTGTTTGCCCTGTCTTGTGTCAGTTCATTGATGGAGTACTGCTGGCCTTATGACTCTGGGTCAACCACATGTATTCTGTAGCCATATTTACTTGGTTTGTAAATTGAAGGTAATAAACCTTAATCTGACACCTCTTATGAGAATATTATATGAAAGTGCTTTGAAAACTATTAAGCAAATGTAAATACATTTTTAATTGATTCTGTTGTAGAATTGAAGAGACCATTAAATCCTTTATTGCTTGTTAGCCCTCGACTGATATAGGACTGACCCCCTTAATGCCTTGTATGTATGATCACAGGCCTCACATCCATGTATACTTTACTAAGGCCTGCCTTGCTCAGTAATAATTGGTTGAATTGAATACTGTTGAAGTGGGAAAAATTTAGTGTCATGCCATGATTGAATTCTCTCTTGTCTTCATCTTTCTTTGTTAATTTGTTTTATTTTGCTCTTTGTGTAGGTTTCCCAAATGAGCCTGCTTCCGTCATTGCCCTCAGCACCATTAAGGAATGGCTGGCCAAGAATCATCACGAGGTAGGAGGAACTACATAATTAGCAAACATTTAAGATGGCGTCATTTGATCCTCAATTTCAGAAAAAGCAGATAATTATATCCATAAGTATCAAGTAAACATAATCATTGAGATGAAGCTAGCTGACCATGCTTCATTGGGGTAATATGGGTGATTGAATATTTTCCTGTAATTGATTGACTGAAGTGATTTTGTTGATTGGTTTTGGTGGTGAAGCTAGGCAGAGTGATCAAATTCACTTAGCCATGATCTCATTTTTATTTTTGATTTATTTTTTTTCACGATCTCGTTTTTACATTAAGTTTTTAAGTCTCATTTTTAGGTTATCTTTGTTGACATGGCATATGGTAATTTTTTGGTATCCCAAGGTCTCTTTATTTATAATTAATCATTTCCATAATGTAACTTCTGAGTACGAGATTATAGTAGGTCTGGATAATTGATAGCTAAATCCTCATGATCAGGATTTTTTATGAAACTAAATGCTCCTCTCAGACTTTTCACCATGCCTCCTATTCTGCTTATTTAATAAAATCTTTAAGCTGTGTTTAGCGATGAACAGAATTACTCAAGTTAGCAAAGCAACACAATGACTAAAGACAGTGTGAAGGCTTAGATTTCAGTTTTGGCAACTAACCGATTGTAACAACAGTAGGTTTCATACACTGCACAGCCTTGTGTGTTTTTCTTCTGATTTTGTTTTTCTCCTCAGATATTCATGTGAGTGCTATAAAGAATACTGTTGCATTTATGATAGACCATGAATTTAGCGTTCTTCCTGGGTAGGACATGGATTATTTGGAAATGTCTGGGTATGGAAACAGACTATGGGAGTTTGCTATAATATGAGAATGGCTCTTGGTGCCTTCATGTGTTTAAAGAAACTGCAGTGTCATTTTCTGCTAATGGTTATAATTTCAAAATTTCTTAAGTAGATATAGAAATTGTTAATCTCCAGTAGGAGTCAAGAATGGCCAAACATATCCATTTTTGGTGCTTGTTCTTTCTTCTTCTCTTACTATGAAAGATACATATAACTTCAATTTAGAGGATGCCTCTAATAACCACAAAAGAGCAGGATTTAAAAAAAAATAGTTAAAGTAGCCAGTTTACAAAACATTTCTTTAACATGTATTATTTTCACAACAATCTCATGAAATGTGTAAGATAGGTATCGTTATTCTTATTCTCATTTAGAATCAAAAGTTTAAATGACATTCTCAGGACTTGTGAGCCACAGAGCCAAGAGTCAGACTCTGTCCTGCTGACTCCAGCAGCCATTCCTCTTTGGGGGAAATCCTGAGCAGGGGAGAGAAGTTTAGTCCCTTTGAAAGTGGTTATTTTTTTTTTTTTTGAAAGTGGTTATTTTTAATGTATCTCTTGGTTACACTAAAAGTTCCTCACCTGGACCATATGCTTAGCAAAATTGTAGAGTGTTTCATGAGTAAAAATTAATAATGGAGCTAGGATATTAGTGTAAGTCCGTTTTTTTCCACTAATAATCCAAGAGTGTTCCCTACTGATGGATTCACATGTATCACGTTGGCATGTGCGGGAAGTACACACATCCACCCAAAAATCATCGAGGAGATGATTATGAAGAGGAAACATTTTGGTGGTACTTACAGCTCATTAACAAATCCTACTGATGGATTTTCTCTAGTTAAACAATTCAGAAGGTTATTTTCCATAGAAATTTGTTAACTTCGTGTTTCCCACCTAATGGTTTGTGCCCTGATTTCCTTGTTAGCTTCCTCTGTCTTTGAGTCTGTTCCTTTGATTTCATATCTTTCTCTTGCTCATTTCTTGGGTCTATTGTATAAAAATTTAGGTATTTTGGATTGAGGAACATAACTCATTTATTGCCATTGTGACTTTAAACATGTCATGTGCTAATTCTTTTTTTAAAGGCGTCTTGTTTCAATATGCATTGGCTAATTTAAATAAGTTAGTTTGAACAAGTCAGGTTGTACTTAATAAGTGAACTGTAAGTGGTAGGGCATAGGTAAATCTATACAAATTTATTCTCTTGCAATATTTTGATTTATTTTTTTTTGCTCTGTTAAAAAGCAAAGTAGATTAGGCACTTATGAAAGAGTATTATTTCTCAGTTGTCTCTTCACTGGAGTATCATTTTGACTTTCTCATTTTTTAAGCTATTTATTCATTAATTCACTCCTTTGACAAGCATTTACTGAATCTCACTAAGCATAGGAACTTTTCTAGATCTGAGGAATCCCATGCTGAAAAACAAAATCCTCTTCTTATGATATTCATAGTCTAGAAGAAGAGACATCAACGAATAAGATAGTTCAGAGAGTACTTTGCAAAGTAAAATGGTAATTTGATAGTGAGTTATTGGAGGACATGGTTTTAGATCATTTAGAAAGGGCTCTGAGGACATAATCTTAGGACAAAGATTTGTATGATGGGAAGGGGTAAGCCAACCACAAAGAGGTCTTGAGGTAGAACATTCCACATAGAGGGAACAGCAAGATAACAACCCTGAAGGAAAAATGAGTTTACTGTTTGCAACTAATGCTAAGACAGCAATGCACTTGGATTAGAGACATAAAAGAATGGCAGGAAACAAATTTAGACAAATAGGTAGGGGACAGATCACAGGGTGTTGTGGTTCATGGAGAAACTTGGATTTTTATTTTAAGTCTACTGGGAAGTTGTTGAGAGTTTGGGACAGGGAATGACATGATGAGATTCACCTTTAAAATGACAAAAGGCTGGCTGCTTCTTGGAAAAGGGTCTTTTGAGAGACCTCAGAATAGAAAAGGGAAGACTGATGAAGAGGATCCTGTAGTAAATCCAGGCAAGAGATGAGGATTCTTTGAAATACAGCAATGGTAGAAAAAGAGGTAACAGCATCAAGTTTGGAATATATTTTGACAATAGAGCCAGCAGGACTTGGGGATTATCTTAGAGTAGGCCAGCTCATGCTGCAGTTACAAACAACTTACAAATTTTAGTGCCGTAAAACAGCGAAGGTTTATTTTTTGCTCACACTATTTCTATGTCTTGATTCAGCAGAGGGCTCTGGCTTAGTCAGGAACCCAGGCTGACAGACACTCTACCATGTGAAATATCATCTATCACATGACAGGAAAAGATAGACAATCAAGCAATACCTCTTAAATGCTTCTGCAAAGGAATGATGCATGTAACTTTTTTCTCACATTTCACCGTCCAAAGCCAGGAAATGCAATTCTCTCGTATGTTCAGAAGAGAGGCAACTGTATATCAGTGAGCAGTAGTAATGTCTATCATAGCTGTAAATAAAATATGGTATATGGGAAAAATGGGAGAGTCAAAAATAACAGCTAGGTTTTTTTTTTTTTTTTTTTTTAACAGCTAGGTTTTGACCTGAACCCCCCTGGGTAAATATTAATGCATTTACTTAGAAATTAGGTAGAGGAAAATGTTTAGATGAGAAACAGAAAGAAAACAATAATTGTGTTGCAGATAGTTAAGCCTTAGATGATCTTAGATATGCAATGAAGCTTTCCAACAGAAAGTTGTTTACTTGAGTCTAAAGCTCAAGAAAGAAGTCAGATGGAAGGACATGGTAAAAATTGATCAGATTATCATAACTTTAACTTGGGTGTGGGTCTCAGTTTGAGATTAGCTGCAAGAAATAGAAAAATATTCAAGCTAAATTATATAAAGGAAGATATATTGTATAAATGAACTATATGAAAAAGAGTCTTGAAGTTCAAGAGCTAGAACAGGGTCTCATGAGTGACCAGAGTTGCAAACTATAAATCCACCAAGAAGCAGGGGAGTTCATCTATATTCTCCCTCAATCTCTGTCATATCTCTGTTTCATCGATTTTGTTTTTGTTTTTGTTTTTGTTTTGGCACACTTTCTCTACTACCCACTCACCAGCTTACTATGGCTGCATGATGACTGGGTCATGAGTCATTGAGCCCAGCTCAAGGCAAAGCCGGGATTGGGGTTGGTGGGCAAAGTTGCATCTTCTGGATCTTTTGGCTGGTTATGTCCCCTGAAATTTCCCTTTCAAAAAATAGGGAATGCATGTAAATGTGACTTCTATCAGTGGCCATACTTCTCTCATTCAGATAAGTATCCAATTCAAACTTCATGATTTTTGATCATTAATAATTGATGCTGTAATGTGATTAGTGAGCCTTCACATTTCACCACTTATTTACCCTCTGATTTCTAAACCATCAGGAAGGGACATTTCTATTTTTTTTCAGCGATAGTTGATTTGATTCTATTTAATTACACAAATCACCCTCAGCCTGTGTGGCTGGGCATTTCCACATTCAGAGAGGCTTCTCTGGAGCACTTGGGCCCAACAGACATGACTTAGGGAAAATATGTTCTGTCATCCACCATTGACTTGTTTACCCAAATTCTGAACTGTGAGGGTGCTGCTATCACCACATATTTAGGGGGACTCAGGGACCTGAGGGAACCCAGCTGAATGAAGAGTACAGTTAGCTCTGATTGCAGCAGCTCTAGAGGAAGAGATAGAGCAGTGCTTTAATACAAAAAGGAGAAATCTCAAGAGGATGTAATTGGGGCAGAAAAATGACTTACCAGGACTAAGAAACACAGTGACTTCTTATTGAAAAATTGCAAAACAAAAAAGAATATTCCCTGCTAAGACTGGAATTATTGTTCTCAGAAAACCAGAGAGTTGAATTATCTTACAAAAACAGAAATACAAAGAAATGGAAATCATGACTGAAGAGATAAGGCATGTGGCAGAGAAACCTGGGCGGGGATCAAGTGTGAGAGAGGCAAGGGATGAAGATTACCCACTGGCATTTTCAGTAAAATTAAGAATTAAGAACTTCCAAGTTCAGGAAATCAAAAGAAAAGAATATCAGAGTTCACTCTGAAACAAATGACAGCATGTGGCATGATAACCTTTCCATAAGTACCCATTTTTCTCAAGTAGAAACTTTATTTCAGAGATAAGCGAGCAAAATAAGGGGCTGTTATGGAAATGAGCAGCGGAAATGCAGCCCAGACTCTCAACTTGGGGTGGCTGGTCCATGTTATCATCCGCAGTTTCATGCATTCCTCATTTTTCATGCAGTCTAAAAATATCATTCCTTGTGAAATAATGATTTTCCCCCTCCACAGCTCTGAGGCACCCCTTTCATATCTGGAAGTTAGCCTAAGAAATGTTTTTACAGTGCCTATTCTATTGTTCCACCCCAGAGACTCATATGGAGTCTGACTATTGGTCTCTGGGGCAATGTACATATTTGTAATTTTTTCCATAGAAAGCAGAAGAAGAACAGGATGCTTTTCCTCTCTAAAAGCTACAAATGTCCTGATATTATATGAGAGATTTCCCCATTATGGAGGTCATGTTCAGTGATTTCAAATGCCCCAAAGGAGCAAGCCTCCTGCAGCACAGAGGACCTGTGTTAGGTCTTCCAGGAAGTCATCTTCGGGGGTAAGGCCTCTAAGATGAAGATTCCGAGATGGAAGATCAGTGAATTTTCTGGGTACTCTTAAATGTGGTATCACTAAAGTACTAATCTGGCCTCAGTCGTAGCATGGCACATATCTGAATACCCCTTATGCCCAACAATTATAAAGCAGCAGAGAGATAGGCAGAAGCATAGCATTCTGGGAGGCTCTAATTAAAACTATGGCATGTGTAGGGGCGCCTGGGTGGCGCAGTTGGTTGAGCAACTGCCTTTGGCTCAGGTCATGATCCCGGAGTCCGGAGATCGAGTCCCGCATCGGGCTCCCAGCGCCATGGGGAGTCCGCTTCTCACTCTGACCTTCTCCCTTCTCAGGCTCTCTCTCACTCTCTCTCTTTCCTAATAAATAAATAAATAAAATCTTAAAAAAAAAAAAAAAACTATGGCATGTGTAGATATAGAGAGGAGATATACAGAGGGGAGGCTGTGGTCCACCTAAGACCAGGCCCCAGCTGTTTCTCTGCGTATCTCTGAAGATGGTATTTCCCAGAAATCTTTACCATTCAACCACTCCATGGGAAGTTCCTCATCTCCCTCCTCATGCTGACAGCCCCCTCCTCCACAAGCAGACACTTTTGTTCTGGGGGGTGGGAACAATTCCATGGAGGAGTCTTTGGTTCATCTTTGAAGGCCCTGAGGGGGCACATGGTGTGACTTAGATGTCACTGGCAAGGAAGAACCCTAGCTCTGCAATTTCAAAACCAAAATCAGTTCTCTTCTCTGTAGGAGGAAGGTACAAATTTTCTCTCATGGCATGCTGAGTTTGGGCCTCTGCCTAACATATAATATTTTTTAACTGTGCTTTTAGCACAGATTGTTATTCAAAATGTTAAAGATCATCTACTTGTCATTTAAATCGTTAATGCTGTGCCTTCTGAGGGAAACTTGATACCTGTGGTATTGCTGTTTATCCTTTTAAGTGTTGTGCCTATGGATATGGCAGAGCGTCATGAGATGCTGTGTGTATGTGGCAGTGTTCCATTGAGGCAGATATTCTACTCTACAAGTCATTGCTAGCCATGCTCCTAGACCTTACCCTGTGAGCTCTAGACTTCAAGGTCAACAGATAGTAGCCAGAGAACAACACTTGTCTTAAGCTAAGCAATTTGAGAAAGAAGAACAAAGCCGGAGGTATCACAACTCCAGATTTCAAGATATCCTACAAAGCTGTAGGAATCAAAATAGTATGGTACTGGCACAAAAATAGACACATAGATCAGTGGGACAGACTAGAGTCCAGAAGTAAGCCCACACTTATATGGTCAATTGATCTATGACAAAGGAGAAAAGATTATACAATGGGGAAATACTGTAGTTTAAATAAACAGTGCTGGGAAAACTGGACAGCTAGATGCAAAAGAATGAAATCGGATCACTTTCTAACACCAGACACAAAAATAAACTCAAAATGGGTTAAAGATCTAAAGTGAGACCTGAAACCATAAAATCCCTAGAAGAGAACACAGCAGTAATTTCTTTGATGTTGGCCAAAGCAACATTTTTCTAGATGTGTCTCCTAAGGCGAAGGAAACAAAAACAAACCACTGCAACTCATCAAAATAAAAAGCTTTCACACAGTGAAGGAAATGACCAACAAAATAAAAAGGCAATCAACTGATTGGTAGAAGATATATGCACATGATATATCCAATAAGGGGTTAATATGTAAAATATATAAAGAACTTATACAACTCACCACCAAAAAAACCCCACAAATAATCTAGTTAAAAATGGGCAGAGGGGGCGCCTGGGTGGCTCAGTGGGTTAAAGCCTCTGCCTTCAGCTCAGATCATGATCTCAGGGTCCTGGGATCGAGCCCTGCATCAGGCTCTCTGCTCAGCAGGGAGTCTGTTTCCCCCTCTCTCTCTGCCTGCCTCTCTGCCTACTTGTGATCTCTCTCTGTCAAATAAATAAATAAAATCTAAAAAAAAAAATGGGCAGAGAACCTCAATAGACATTTTTCCAAAGAAGACATACAATTGGCCAATAAGCATGTGAAAAGATGATCAACATCACTAATCATCAGGGAAATACAAATCAAAACCATAATGAGGTATCCCCTCACACCTGTTAGAATGACTAAAATCAAAAACACAGAAAAAACTGTTGGCAAGGATGTAGGGAAAAAAAAGGAACCCTTGTGCACTGTTGGTAGGAGTATAAATTGATGTATCCACTGTGGAAAACAACATGGTGATTCCCCCCAAAAATAACAATAGAATACCATATGATCCAATAATTCTACTACAGGGTATTTATCCAAAGAAAACAAAAACACTAATTTGAAAAGATATTTCCACCTCTATGTCTATTGTAGCATTATTTACAATAGCCAAGATACAGAAGAGACCCAAGTGTCCATCAATAGATAAATGAATAAAGAAGATGTGAGAGAGAGAGATATATGTATGTGTATGCATATATAGGATATATATTATATAGGATATATATTATGTTATACAGGATATATATTATGTTATATAGGATATGTTATATAGGATATATTACATCATATATATTTATATATATTTATAAGAATATTACAGAGCCATAAAAAAGATGAGATCTTGCCATTTGTGACAATATGATGGACCTAGAGTTTATGCTAATCGAAATAAGTCAGACTGAGAAAGACAAATACCATATGATTTCACTATATGTGAAACCTAAGAAACAAAACAAACAAATAAATACACAAAAAGCAGAATTAGAACTATAAATACAGAGAACAAGCTGATGGCTGCCAGAAGGGAAGAGGGTATAGACAAGATGGGTGAAAGGGAGTGGGAGGCACAGGCTTCCAGTTATGGAATGAACAAGCACAAGAACCAAAGGCAAACATAGGAAATATATTCAATGATATTGTAATAGCATCTTAGGATGGCAGATGGTAGCCACACTCGTGGTGAGCACAGCGTAACATACAGAGAAGCTGAATCACTGTGTTGTACACCTGAAACTAATATAACATTGTGTGCCAACTATAGTCAAAGAAAATAATTTTAAAAATAAATAAGCAGATACTGTGTCATTAAAAAAAAAAAAAAAAGAAAACCCAGAAAACAAAAATTAGTTTTCGGCACATATTTGGTGCCCTTTAAAAGTAAAGATACTGGTTTCTGCTGAGTAGAAGCAGTGACACTGCCCCTCTTCCTCTGCCTTCCAACATTCCAACCAACAGCCACAAAGCAGTGAGAAAAATAAACTTATTGGTCTACCCCAGAAAACAGAATTGGGAATCTATTGAAGAAATGCACATTCAGCCTCTGGAAAGGTTCACATGCTCTTCTGCTAATGGGACAAGATCAGGGGCATGGCCACTTGTTTCTTCATCATGGATCACAAAGGAACCGTCACATTTAGCTCTGGTGCCAAGACTATTTTTTCCCCTTCTTGGCAGAGGTCTTTGAACATATGCAGTGTTAAAAATTGTCACTTTTATTTCAGAATCACATTATGGACCACCAAAAAAACCCCAGTGTGGGGCCTGCCTTATGTCACTGACTCAGAACACCTTAGGATCTTTCTTCAAAGGAGGACTTAAATAAAACATAAAATGATGCTTCCATTTCTAATGAGAAAATTACATCCCTCGCCCCAAGTTTCAATTCCTGTGGTCTACTCTTTACAGAAGTGCAACACACACAACACACCATCCTTCCAGTCTACACAACACGGGGGTGTGGTTAACATCCAGAGATCTGAAAGCAGCAAATGAAGCACTCAGTGTTTTCCCTGGGGAATGTCTTTTTAGGTCTATAAAACATTATTTACGTATGTATGTTGGTCTTAGTTGTTGGTGTGATATAATGTTAAAATATGTGTGTTTGGAAAAATAAAGTCCATCTTAAAATATTCAGGTTCTGTGTAAGAATCATCATCCTAATATGCTGCTATAAAAATGTATCCTTTGCCTAGCCCAAGCATGATCTTTAGGTGGAAACCACGATGCTCATTGGCTGTGACATAATTGAAGAAAATTATTCCCAGACTTTGCACATATGCCATGTTCCTTTCGCTCTTCAAAACCCCGATGACTTGCAGTTGGTTTTCTTTCTCCATCCCATCAATTTACATTCCTGCCTTCCTTCTTCCCTTCTTTCCCTCCTTCTTTCTTCCCTACCCCTTTTTCCTCTCCTTCTCTCTCACACACACACCCACATGCACTACTTTCCCACTCTCAGATAGTCTTTGTTGAGATTTGCGCCAAGCAGTTACATCAGTAGTCAGAAGTGACTTTCATTGCCTTATCTTATGAACCTCAGTCCCCATCGTTAGAGTGGAAGTCATGACCCAAGGAAGCTTCTGCCTTTCTTGGTGGGAGTATTCAGGTGCTTGGTGTCACAGTAGATCACCCCGCATTAGAGCTTGCCGGGTGGGCAAATCCACTTACCTCTTTATCCCTGCACCGCTTTAGCATCTATTCACAATGGCCTTGCCCCAGTTTTTAGAGCCAGAAGTTAGAGACCCCTGCTATTGCCTTCATAACCCCATTCCCATCGATAAGAAGCAAAATATAGGATGCAATATATATTTCGCGGCTTTAGTTAGTGAGCCAACTTGCAGTTAGCCAGTGTGCTTAGGGTCCAGAGGGTTTTCATCAAAAACTTTAAGGCATTGAGGCAATGTTGCCCAAGTACCTTTTCCCTAGTCTTACTTTGTGTAGAGAGCCCTGTGAAGTATAATGATTTTTTTTCTCCCAGCAAGGGATGTCTGGATAATCAAGGTCTCAGGGTGCCCTAGTGACAATCAACCTAGAGTCCCATGTAGTTGATTTCTGTATTGACATATAATCGACATACGTCCTCCTCTGGTAGTCATCCTTAATTAGCCCAGCCCAGTGTCCATGATGGCCCCATTACTTTCAGATAAATATACCCAGCCTTGGTGGGGGTATTATTTAAATAGGTGTGGAAAATTCATATGTGTATTGCTGCTAGATCTGGGACTCTAGAAATAATTCTAGGAGATGTAGAATAAGTATGTGAAATAGTTACAGAGAGAAGGAAAAGCAGTATTTTTCTGGCTCCTGGTGTGTCCCATGGCCTGTGTTTGGGATGCACATTATTACCTGTTTCTGTACCATATCTTATTATATCTTCACAAAACTTATTTCAAGGGAGGTGTTTTGATCTTTAATTTTATATATGTGGTGTTGAGGTTCAAGGAAAAGGAAATTCCTGAGGTTAACTGATTGGGCATTTTCATGTTCTTAGAATTCTGTTTCTGTGGTCAGTGGTGATTACTCCAAAATTGGATATCTTATCCAGACTTAACCATTTGAAGTACATTTGTGGAGATGGATCCCAAAGTAGGCTGACTATAGTCTTTCTCTAGGACATTTTTGCAAGGTGGAGTTGGGCAAGGAAAATTAAGGCTACTTAGGTGGTGATCTTGAGAGATTTGGGGCACAGGGGCCACCGGTGGCCATGTTCCCTGCCCTCTTGTGTATGCCCAATAACTTCCTTCTGATTTAGAAAGATATTTTGCTGAAGATGTCACTGATTGTCAGGCAGTTGGCAAAGTCATAAAGCCTATCTGCCAGCTTGACTGAAGAATCAAAACTATGGCAACATATTGTATTTTAGCAAAACAGAATCACCTCCCATTTTTAGTTTTAACAACTCAAGCTAATAATTCTCAGCTAGAGGGAAGAGAGGGTTGAGAATCATTTGGAGGGTGTTTCCCTGCCCAGACTACATGTTTTAACTAGTTCTCTTTCAGAGAACCCTGCTATATTGAATCACTACTTTTGATGGAAGTATCCCCGTTCCTTCAATTATGCTGGATTGGAAAAAATAATTTAGAGTCACTGTTCTTAATAGGAAAGTGAGTAATATCTCTTTTAAAAATCCAGTCTTTAATATATATTTTCATGCGGGGGCAAATCAAAATTTTATCTGTTTATTTACTTACTAACTAATGGCTATGTTTTACTGTTTCTTCAGTCTAACCTGAAGGTAGGCAATATGTAAGTTTTAATGGAGCCAGTACTGAATAAAAGTCAAGAATAAGTAGCACAGAATAATTGTTTAAAAGAGAATGGATCCCTTTGCAAAAGATAGCTTAGAAGTCTGTGAGATAAGGGGACAGCTCCAAGCCTACAAGATTGAATCGGTGAGGCCAAAATGTAACAGTAGCTCAGATCCTCTTCCACGCCTCCAAAATGGGAATTATGGTGCCTGGAAGCTGGGTGGAAAGAGGCATGGTGTAGTTCACCACTGCATACTGTTATCCCAAAGAAAAAGCTTAAGGTGAGATTAGAACATTGGCTTAAAAGTTAGAAAATTGGGGCTGTAATCAGCTTCTTTCACTGTCTTGTATAACCTTGGCCAATTCGCTCCATAGGCCATGGCTCTTCCAGCTCCAGAATTCACCACCATCAGTGTTGTCTTCGGGAGCAACCCTCCTGATACAGCTGGTTATACCTTGCCCAGGTCATCATAGCACAATCAGACTAATAGGAAGCTTTGTTCTAGGCCCTCCAGGTGACGTACGTATGCTGCCTTGATGTCTTTAAGATGGTCCCAACTTCCATATGGGTGTATCCTTAGAGTAAATATTAACAACCTTGACCCATTTTGTGTAGGAGGAGGAGGGCCCCCATGTTGCTTTTCTGTAAATGATTTGGATTATGTGGTGGTTTCAAAATAGCCAACCTTTAAAACTTCTAATGAAATTAAATCTGCTGATTATCCAAATGATGTGACATTTTTATAAATAGAAAATAAACCTCGGGGCATGTGGTTAGATCCACATCTGACACAGGGATAAAAATGACACTGAGAGGTCTACTGAAGGATGTTCTATAGCAGAAAGCATGTGCCTTCCTTCTTCCCAGGTAGGAAGGGGAAAAAAAAATAGCCTTTATCTTATCCTCCACTTTAATGGAGTAGGGTGAGAGTGCTGCGCTAATTTAATGAAAAATCAGTAGTCTTGTCACTGCCATCTAGCTCAACTTAAGGAAAAATAAAAAAGTCACTTTCTTATCCTAGTGGAATTAAGTGATTTGCCCCTAAGAGGCAATGCTCTCAGCCGGGCCTCTCTTTTCGATGGAATGTAGTAGCCTTTTCCCTCTTTCTCCTATTGCATTTGGGCCTAGAGGTGGCCTCTATGGAAACAAGACCTCCTTTGATAAGGAGGGATAGCCTTCTAAGAATATAAGATAGGAGTGTACTCCTACTTCCTATGGTAAGAAACATAAGTAGGTCTGGGAAAGCCATCATTTATCCAATCTCGTGGCTCTTCAACAGAAAACATACTAGAAAAAGCTTCCTAGGAGTTTGGACATACAACATCAGTTTAATTATGGATAAAAGCTGAATTAGGGGAGCTGGAGTGTGAGCCCACTGGAAAAAGGACTTGTAACACGCCCCTCTCAATCAGAACGCATTCTACTCATTTCTATTCATGAACTCCTTCGAAGTCCCATCATATGGGAACTTGACAAGAAGTTGAGAGAAGTAAGCTTTAGTGTCTTCATGCCATGCCAGGCAGCCTCAATAGTTAATGAAGAGACTGTTCCTTTATATGAAGCAGGAATAGAAGGACTTGGAGGATTTATATTTCCCTAAACCTATGATGAATCCAAGTTACTAGAACCTCGTTAGAATGAAGCGTTCACATCTGAAGGTCTCAGGCAAGGAAGTGGGAGCTCCAGGTAGATTCTAAACTATTGACCTTAGACTTGGCTGTGCAGCAAAGGTATAACTACCTGGCATGTGACCCGACAGGCACCCAGGCTAGTGATGTTCAGTGGTGGGGAGGTGCTGTCTGTACATAGAGCTTCTATTATGTGCCCTCTTGAAAAGATACAGATAAGGAGAGAAATTTGAAATAATGCAATTTATTTTCAGTGTCACAATCAACGTTTGTGTGAGATAAGACATATGAGTTCATTTCCCCCCCTCCCCTTTGGTCTAAATTCTCATGTTTCTTAGCTTCTTTCTGCATTGGTGTGATGCTAGTACATACAACTTTTTGCCCTTGTTGCTTCTCTGGCAGTGCTCTGAAATGTTAGACAAATACTTCATCTTTTGCTCAAACGTAACTTAAAAAAACACAAACACACACAAAAACTCCTGCAATCTCTATTAAATCTGGAAGAAAAAATGGGCTTTGTTGGGACTTGAGAGATACCTCAGTTTCCAACATAGGGCCTTTTAAAAGAAGTTTAAGAAAGAAAGAAAGAAAGAACGAAAGAGAAAGAAAGAAAAGAAAGAAGTTTAAAGAAAAAAAATTTTCATTTTATGAGCAGACCTTAGAGGCATAAGAATAGCACAACTACATTTATTTTGCAACATAGACATTGGCTGTCTCTAACCAGCATATCTTCCCTTCATCTGGGCTGTGTTTTGTTTTGTTTTGTTTTGTTTTCCCTGTTATTGAACCGAAAAGTTCCCCTAATGACCTAGGCATTGCTGAACTTTTGCATGAGACTCTAGCCTGGGAATTAAGGAGATTTTAGGAGATGCTACAATTCTGGGACTGCTCCTCATCTGTAAAATAAGGAGAAAAATCACTTGGGAAATGATTGAATCAGACAATAGAACCATACCTTAAATTTACTGCCTTGGAATATCAGAGAGGTCAATAGTCTGTATTTTAAAAATTTCTCCAGCAAGTGGTTGAGGCTGATTAGATCAGTTACTTTCAAGGATCTTTTCCAGCTAGATCAGACTAAGGTTCAAGGTCATACTTATTCTCTTCAGTGTGGGAAAGGACCTACTGAGTGAGAACTCTAAGAGTAAATCCCCCTTCTCAATCAATAACCAGCTTTCCAATGAAGGATTAGGAACCTTGAAGGGCTGCCCTTGTCTAGAAGATTCCAGGGTGGTCACCAAAGCCTTCCTACTGATGAGCATTTGTTTCTTCACCTCCATAATCCCCTTTGACATGAGTAAATAATGAGTTTGATGATGTCTACATATAACATGTAACCTCAACTCACATGAAATATCAATGGGAGTTCCTAGTCAGTCTTCTGTGATACCTTGTACATAGTAGGGACCTGTTTCTCTCTTTTGAAAACATTTTCATGTATTTCCTATTTCCTATAATCATTTTCTCTGGATATGTGCTCAGATGCATTCGTGCATGAGATATATTTGATAAATTAGTAAAAGTCATCAGCATATACAGCTGAATCATTATTTGAGTAATTATTGTAGTCAGATTGTACAAGAAAGCCAACAGGTTTATCTTTTGGATCTCGTGGAATTATTTCATTCCTGAAAAACCTTTGGAAAATAAAGTACTCTGTCACATGAAGCAAACTAGTTCTCTCTGGGCATGAGAGCACCATTTAGCATGGCTGCAAGAGATGATTTTCTTTTTTTTTTTTTTAAGAGATGATTTTCTGATTGTTATCCTGTTTTCCTTCATGGGAGCCTGTTTACACCACCCACGTGTGGATTGGCCCTTGGATATGCTGATAGGTGTCACCCACAATGTTTCCAGAATCTCTTGCCACTAATAAAATTAACCTCCTTCAAGGAACTGGTACCACCATGCTAAAATTTATTGCTGAAAATATTAACCATCTTAACATCTTCTGCTGTCTGGAATTTTACTCTGAAAACAATTAGAGCATGATGAGCTATGTGTTTGACAGTCCAAATTGAGCTACAAATGACCTGACTGTGCTTTAGCTAAGCACGGGGCAATTTAGGAATGTATTAAGTTGAGTAAGCATCTCATATGTTTTTCCCCTGGGTTCAGTGACATCTACAAAGTTCATTTTTTAAAGAAGTTTTTCTCTTTACAAATTTAAACTCAAGGGAAATAGGATCCATATGTTCCTGATTCATTTGCACTAACTCATCAAAATGTTCTTTTCTTTATAAGTTATTGGGTGTCTACAGAGGATTTTGACTGCTTTTTTATAAGTTCTTTTAAGCTTTTCTGTCTAGAGGCAGGAAATGGCCATTTGCCAGCAGGGAACGAGCCCTCTCCCCCAAATAGTCACATTCTGTTCAGGAGGCAAAGGGAAAAGAAAATTCATATTCCCTACTTTCTAAGTAAAGTCAGCAAATGGTTTTCCTTAGAGGGCAGGGATAAATGTATACTCTGGAATGTATTAGTACATTTATCGAAGGTGTAATTAAAGAGATTCCATAAGAGGGCTGCAGCAGGGATGGGATTTAAGTTGCCCCCTTCACCAATACCTTACCTGTGAATCTCTTAGAGCATTTGGTTTACCCAGCAGCATAGAGCCTTGAACTAAAAGAAATGTGAAACATTGACAGTGCATATAGCAGAGGTTATAGGGTGTGTATGTGTGTGTGTGTGTTTGACAGACAGAGATTGATTTATTTCAAACTCTGTTCTACACTGCATTTTTTACTTCTACATACTGAATTCAACAGGGCTACTGTTGAGGATCAAATATCATGGTGCATACTGCTCCATTACAAATGAAAGCAAACTTCTCTTCGGCCTATCCTATGGAGATATTGAGTGCTTCCTTTGGGTCAGTGCCTCACTTGAATGACCTCACTTAATTAATACATTAATTCCATGCAGTAGTCATTGTAATCATTCCCATTTCATGAGTGAGGAAAATGAGGCTTCGAAATATTAAGTAAATAAAATTTTAAAGACCACACAGCAAATAAATGGCAGAATTGGAATTTTAACTCAGGATTCCAAGTTCATAGCCATGATCTTCAAAAGTGTCCTGTATTTTTCCCCTAATAATGCAAATAGACTACTATATCAGAGATATCTTTCCAGTGCTTGCAAATCACATGATAGCCTAATTCTGATGGCTTCAGCCCTGATTCCATGGTATCGCCCATGCGGTTGCTCACATGACTTATGTAGAGTTGCTTGTTAATTTTTCTGTGAAACCAACATATTTCTGAATCCAAGTTTGGTCAACTTTTTTTTTTCTTGCCCCCTGAACAGTGTCATGCCCAAACTCATTACAAGTTAGATGAGAGAGTTAGCAGATGGGACTTTTATCAGCTGACCTGCACCTCTTATAGTCTCCTAAGACATCCATGTGATTACAGTTAGAGCTGAACAACCTGTTGGTTCCGAGCAACCATTTCTGAACCTTGGATATGGCCATGGATTAATTTGCTAAATCTTATCAAATGATGAACAAGTTCAGGAACATTTGAAATCTCCCTGAGGATAGGTAACCCCTGATATGGCTTCCAGTTTCTCAGGGATCAGCCCTGTCTTTGTTTGGAGCACATGCTTCTTGAGATGACAGATTCCTTTACTTACACCTATCATGTCTGTTCAAATATTGAATCTTCAGTGAATTTTTTCCTCCCTTCTCCATGTAGACGTAGAAGTATTGCTGCTTTCACTGCGGTGTGGATGCACCTATTAGCTTTCCCACTGACTCAAGCAAGGACAGGGAATGTGTAATTTCACCCAGGGGTGTGTGTGTGTGTGTGTGTGTGTGTTTAATTCATGAGGCCAGGAAAATAGAAAGCCTTAATAAGAAGGTATTGACTGAATTAATGTTTTACATAAGAAATAATTGTTTCTTACAATGATGGAGCTGAGCATGCATGAAGCCAGTACATCTGTCTCATACAGACCTTTTTGGTGTCAAATTTTAAGCATGCTAAATAGGTTATTATCTATATTTCAGTAGATTCCAAATTAGGATTCAAGCCCTGAGCTCCATCCCCAACCCCAAATAAACACAGGGGCTAGAAACCAGCCCTAGCCTGCAGAGCTCCAGCCAGGTCCCAGATGTGACCCAGGACTGGGGGAAATTCTACCATACTCCTTCCTCTATCTGTGGATGGTCGGCAGTATGTTGGAGTTAGGCAGCTGTCAGGTATTATCTAAAATGGAAAGCTTATTCTGGGAACAAACCAGAGACAATGAATATTCCTGGAAGTTCATCTGGGCTGAATTTTGACCTGTTGATCTATGTCTGGTCTATGCAGTGCTTAACCTCTGCCTACCAGGCCTTTTTTTTCCTTGCAGAGGCTCTTGTAATTTTAAATATAAGAGAGACTTGGTCTTTAGGTAGCCACATGATCTTTTTTTTTTCTTCTCTCAATCAATCTACCTTTATTTATTTATTTTTAAAGATTTATTTATTTGTTTTAGAGAGAGGAAATGCAAGTAGGGGGAGGGGCAGAGGGAGAGGAAGAGAGAAACAATCCTCAGGCAGACTCCCTGCTGGATCCCAGGACCCTGAGATCATGACCTGAGCTGAAATCAAGAGTTGGACACTTAACCAACTGAGCCACCCTCAATCTACTTTTCAATTATTTTTTTTTAACTTCCCTGATGGCATCAGTATTTCCATTTCCTCGTCTAAAGTCTGAGGATAACATTTTTAAAGTATTTTGTATTTCCACACATAATCCCTTTCAGAAAGGAAAAGCTGTTCTTCGGAAAAATTAGGTCATGTGGATTCACGTGCAATTCCTTTAGGAGTATATCAGTCTTGATTAATTTATTCAACAAATACTCAGTAGCTGGTATGTCTTAGGTCTTGTGCACTGTTGATACAGAGATGGTCGATGGGTAGTTCTCGTCCTTACACTCTGTGGGAAGGGACAACATGCAAAGTTACCACATGATAAAGTAGTAAATGCCAAGACAAATGTTGCCCAGAGTACTGTGTTCACTAGGTGGAAGAAACAGACAGGGGAGACCCTGGGTGCTTCCTGATTTAAATGAACAAGTATACTGGGGATTGTAAGCTCCTCCCTGGGCTTCTATTCCCCTGGGTGTAGAATCCAAATGCCTCCCCTAAAAGTTGGACCCTGGTGGTCACAAACTCTTAAGAGGTCTCAGGGAGTGAGTGAACTTGGGGAAAGGAAATACAGTTATCTTCATTAAACTCCAACTGCAATTTAGCACTCCCACCATGACCGTGTAGCCACAAACCACAGTGGTATCAGCAGTTCCTGCGACCTTGTCATCTGTAGAAATCACAGATATTTCCTGTCACCCTGGAGTTGTAGAGATCACAATAACACTACTGATACTCATTGTAACTTCAAAGATCTTGTCTTAGTGTGTCAGTAAAGAAACACACACATTACCATAGCACACCCTGATTCCGTGTAATTGTTATCTCAATAAAATCATTTCCTTAGTAATCTTTTGTACTTTTATTTATTTAAAGTCACGATACATATTCTGAGAAGGATCTAGAGGCTCCACTCAGCTGCTAAATGGGTCCATGACAGCCAAGAAAGGTCTCTCTGGTGGTAGCCATACTGTTTCTTCCCTTGATCCCTACCCTCCAGTCTCACTGACCCTGTCTTTGAACCGCGCCCACCGCCCCCAGCATGCTTGTGCCTCAGGCCAGCACGACCTAGGTGAGGAGATGGCAAACAAGTGTTTATAGCAAACAGCCCCACAGCCCCATAGGTGGTATCCGTTGGCCTTCCTGCTCTCCTGTGACTCATTAGCAGGGATGAAGCAAGCTCAGTGTGCCTATTTTTAAAGAGTAGAAAATACAGTTTTTGATGAATTCATTGATCCTAACAGATACACCTGAAAAATGCTAATGGAGCAGGTTGCGTAGCTATATATCTTCTCATCCGACCTGACTGCCTGCTTTACCCAGAAAAGATGGGCAGACATTATTTGCATAACGCGCATGGACAAACTATCAAAAGTCTGGACATTCACGTAGCTGGCGACAGACATCCTTTTCACAGACACCCACGATAAAATGAGAGTCTCGGGAGAACTTTTATCACACAGTTGCGGGTGCCTGGAGAGCAAGCTTTAAGGGGCGGGGGGAGGGTAATGGGTTCATTGCTGCCAGAATGCAGTGTCTTGACACACTGTTTGAGATGTCTGAATCTGACATTTAATAGCTGAGATGATAGTGGCCAAATACTTCTTGAGGTCAAATTCATGCAGAGTTCCTGAAAAGGTGAGAAATCGCTGAGATCCATAATGACAAAGCTGATGAGAAGATTGATGAAATGGTGGCGGCGACAGGAAGAGCCTCCAAAATCGCTTGCAAATGATTTATCCCTGTGACAGCAAAGCCAGCTGACAATAGCGGAGCCCTAATTAAATACCAACCACTGGGAAATACCGTAAATTTCTTTCGGCTCCGTGTTGGCAATTTCGTACTTCTAAGCAGAGGCCAAGATATGTTCCAATAATTCCTCTTTTTTTAGACCTAAGTGGTATGTGCTCCCATTCCTTTTCTCCTTTTCCTCCATCTCTAGCATGTTTGATGTGAAAACAAAACAAAACAAAAAAAGGAGACGAGGGAAGAAGAAAGCAGAGAAGGGACTGGAAGCAAGAGAAAGAAGGAGAGCTGGCAGAGGAAAGAAGCTTCCATGTGTTCTCATAGCGTTGTATGAGAAATATTTCCATTCCTTTCTAGTTTGTGGCTAATTAGGATAATATAATAGCTACCATTTATTAAGAACCTATCACAAGTTTGGCACTGAAGTGCTTTATGCGGAATAAGAGTTAGCATTTATTATTTACTATGTCCCAGACACTGTGCTAAGTAAGTGTAATCCTCACCGACCACCCTGTCAGAGTGTGGGGATGTTTTTCCCCATTTTTTTCAATAAGGAAACTGAGGCAGATAGAAAGTTAAAGTCTCATTTGAAATATGTGGTCTCGTTTTAGTGAGTGTGAGGTTTGCCGTGAAACAATTGCTGAAAGGCCTTTCATGTGGAAGCAGGTTCCATGTGTTATAGTTTGCTAAGAAATACAATTAACACAATTTCAGGAAAACCCTTGAGTACAGAAGCATTGAATTCAAGTTAATTCTTAGCTCTAGTTTAGGAAAGAGAAAGAGATGGAGGCTTACCCCTAAAATCAGTGAAGTGTCAAGTGACCTTCATTTGGAAGGCAATTAAAATGGGCTGGAAGAATTAAGCATTCCATACTTAGAGAAGCTTGATCTCCTTTTTTCCTTCTTTCTGGTTTGTACTCGATTGGAGAGGGACACTCTTGAGAGGCAAGGATTAAAGACTGTGGAGATGTGGAGTAGAAATGAGGTCAGTATTCACAATAGTTCCATTATCTGAACCACCTCTACCTGATTGCCCAGGGCTAAGCTGCAGAGGCTTTTGAGGCAAAGTTGAGGAGAAGCCTGGAACTGTGTACAATGCAGAGGAGGCCATTCTGTTGGAGTTAGGCGAAGTGATGAGTCAGAAAGAAGCATCCCAATCTATTTTTTTTTTAATATATTTTATTTATTTGTCAAAGAGAGAGAACAAGCAGGGGGAGCAGCATAGAAAGGGAGAATCAGCTTCTCCCTTGAGCAAGGAGCCCGATGCTGGACTCGATCCCAGGACCCTGAGATCATGACCTGAATTGAATGCAGACGCTTACTTGACTGAGCCACCCAGGCATCTCCCAGTGCATTCTATCAGTTGAAATGAGGGCTGAAAAAAGCTTACAGTGGTAGAATGATTAGTGACACAGAGGCAAATGTGCCTTTAAACAGCTCATTGGATAAGAATGATCTATTTTATCAGTTAACATTGATTATATTTGGTGGTATAAATAAGTTTTATGGGTAAAACGCAATGGGGTAGGGAGTAAATCAAGTCCCATATGAATCTCAGGAGAGGAACCTATCTTGTAATTTTGTGAAATGTTTAGATTGGGGGAAATATCCAAAGAAAGGGGGCATGATGTGAAGACCTTTTCCAACATGTTGGAATGATACTTTCTGGAGTCTGAAGTTAGTATAATAATAACTGCATGAGCAGGATAGTCATCCCCTTTTGTCTTTTTGGCACCCAGACTGATAAAAGCAACAATGCCTAGCATCGAACTGGGTGCCAAGGCAAATTAACCTAGGTGTCTTCCCTATTCTTAAGATTCAAGGTCACCTTGGAGCGTCAAGATTTCCCTCTCATAAGAAAGACCCCCAGTTTCCATGACAGTTGAAACTGTGCAAAGTGAGAACAGAGTCAACAGAGGAACTGAAAGTTCTCATTGGACCTACCACATTCCAAGTCTCTTTATGGCACTTTTGGAAATCAGGTGATTACCTCCTACATTATAGACCCTAAAAAACAAACAAACAAATAAACAAACAAACAAACAAAACCCCAAGAACTAAACACATGTGTTCAAAAAAATCAAACCAGGGCTTAGATAATCTCTGATAAAAGTTTTCTTTTTAGTTCTTGAATTGACTACCCTGGCTTGGGTCTTAACAATGTCCATGTTCCCATCTTCCCCCAGCTCTTGATGATGGGATTAGAGGACTTACCATGGGCCAAACATAGATCTCATTGGAGTTCATCATTCTGAAGCCATAGTCCCCAAATTCAGACAGCCTTTCCTTCTGTTCCTCATCAGATACATTTAATGGCAAGTGGGTGTTTAAACCACAGGGAAGGGACAGTAAGAACAAATATATAATTAGACATGTTTCCCAGCTGTGTGCTTTGTAGATAGGCCTGTGGATTTTCTCCTGGGTGACTTGCCCTAATTGCATGAGCAGCTTCCCCCAGCAGAGAACAGGCCCGAATTTGATCCATCCACAAACCTGAAGTTCGAGGTGAGGAATTGTGCATCTGCAAGAACAGTTATAACTATAATTAAGAATGGATCGTTTTCATTTCTTCTTTTTTTTTTTCAGTTTGCCTTCTTGTTTCTCAGTGAGCATGGCAGGGATTTCCATTAATAATAAAGACATTCTGGAGATGTAGAATTAGGAACTGGTTGACTGTAGTTAATTGGCATATTATTGTATTCCCATAAATTCTGTCTGGGACTGCTGTGAGTAGATTTAAAGCTGCTAGGAAGAAATAAAATATACAGCCCTTTACAATGAAGTTGTTTTAAGCTTGAAGCTTTTTGTTTTAGAGACTTTGGAGCTGGGTAAGTATTAACCTGAGGATTTTATTTTGGAGAATGCTAAAGTAATGGGCCCAAGAGTTTCTGGTGAATTTCTGTAAACTGCTGTTGGAGCTAGGGGACAGAGAATTTTGAATTGTATAAAAATGAGAATGACTGTAGATCACACATTCACTTTCTGCTACTTCTTGGGTAGTCCATATCCACATCATTGCCTTCTCCAAACAAACCAAAATTATTAATGAAAAAAAAACCCAACAGTATACATAATTAGGATATGCTAATTGCAGGATTTTAAAGAAACTAACAAAGCTCAACTTAAATAGAATTCTCATTTTACAAACAGTGATAACAATGATTAAATGGAGATTTACTTTGGGAGTGCTATCTACACTGAATTTTAAGTGAAGGTAGAAGGAGCCAAGTAATTTTCTATGCAATTCGTTAAGTGTGGTTTTATCTGGCAATGGCTTTGGGCTGTGGGCCCCTTAGTGTAAAAAAAAGAACGCCAGAATGGGGTCAGAAGGTTTACTAACTGGAGGCCTTTGGCAAGTTGCTGAAGATCTCCGAGTACTAGTCTGTCCATCTTTGAAGGGAGGAAAATTATGTGCAACTGACAAGGAAGCTGAGAAGGGCCAGGACTCAGGTGAGGCAAGCAGGGTGTCTAAAATGTGCCACTTAAGGAGCAGCAATCTGGTGCCAACTCTGCAGTTGAATGACTCAGAGGGTGAACACCTCTTTAAATTCTACACTCTAGGTGCCTCCCTCACCTCATTCTAGTCCTGGTACTCTTAAAGAGATAGTACGCAGAAAACCCGGTCACGATGCATGGATCATATTGAGGCTTAAAAAACGTTTTCCCATTTATCCTGTCTAGCTCATAGGTCTCTTTTGAGAAGTACCTAAGGGAAAGCATGTGAGTGTGCTTGTGACATGCTATGCAAATCTTAGCTGTGCTAAATCATTATTATGGTTAGGAGTTATATATACGATACAATAGATATTGTATATATACATATATACATACCCCCACACACGTCTTTGCTAAATGATAATAGCAATTGTATATATACAATAGATATTCTAGTTGGTGAAAGAGTTTAAATGAGATAATGTATTTTAACTAACATGTTGAAGATCATTTTTTCTAAAGATTTTTATTTATTTATTCATTTATTTATTTATTTTAGAGAGGGAGAGAGGAGCAGAGGCAGGGGAAGAGAGAGAGGGAGAGAGAGAATCGCAAGCCAACTCCCCACTGAGTGTGGAGCCCAGTGTGGGGCTGGATCTCAGGACCTTGAGATCATGACCGGAGCTGAAACCAAGAGTCAGTCACTTAACCCACTGAGCCATCTCGGTGCCCTGGGGATAACTCTTTATGGTTGGTTTGGAGTTATTTCTGAGTACAAATTAAGGGTGAACTCAGTAGGGATGGTATTCTCTTGCTTTGTTTAATTTGTATGCAAGCCTAGCACTATGAGCATGTAATCACTTTGTACCAGAAAATAGGTGCGAAAGGGAAAAAAAAAAATCGGGACTGGACATAGGTCTTGACTTGAAGAGTGTAGTCTGTGTGCTGGTGACTGGTGTTAGCTACCTGCTGGATGGAGGGGGAAAACCTGGATGGTCACAGTTGAACCTGGGAAGGTGGGTGAGTGAGCAGGTGATCTCTGGATTGGCCTTAAATACTCTTTGAAGGATTATTAGAGAACTCCCTAACTTCATATGAATCAAAAGCTAAATTTATTCAGAGCAAAGAAAGATTTTTGCTGAGGAAAGGACGTTGCCTAGTGTTTCATCACATGAGTGGTGGCAGATAGTTTGGGTCGGGTTCAAACACATTGTACTTTTCAAAAAGTAAATCTGCAAGGAAGAGCTGAATTCTTAGAGCCATTTTAGTTTTAGCAATTGAATGCTTTATTCTGAACTTGCAGTCAAGTTCAGTGGCTCGAGGATACTTTTGGAAGAGACACGTCTGGGTCAGACAAACGGTGGATTTGGGGCACATTTGGCTGTTGTCTTCCTTTGTGCAGGCAGAGTTGTTTTCTCACGGTGTTTCTGTGTTCCAGCAGGAAAGAAAGCGTGTCTCTATGTCTGTGTCTGTGTTATTCAGAACTCATCCCAGGCTGTGCTGCTGTCGTTAGCACATTGGAAAAGCAGGGAGCTTTTGATGAGTCACTAATAACTGGTTTCTTGGGACTGCTTACTTACCATATACAAGCAGACAGATTTCTGCTGTGGTTTAGAATTAATTGAAGAGTGAAAACCTGCCCATGTCTCTGTATGGTACTGTGAATAAGAGTTATCTTCATTCTTTCTCCATGGAGAAGTGGTTTCCGTACACGATGAATGGATAGATGATAGATAGATAGATAGATAGATAGATAGATACATAGATAGTTACATAGATAGATAGATACATACATACCATCGAAAGCCTAGAACAATAGTAGCTAACATGTACTGAGCGCTTGTGATGTGCTAAGCCCTATTCCAGGCTCTTTATCCCAGCATTTTGCTGATCTAGAAACTGAGGCATGGCTAGGTAACAAGCTCAAGCTAGTAAATATGACTTCAGAATATTTTGAAACTCGCAGCCCTGACCGAGGCTCACACGACTCCTGATACACTAATTTTGAAATCCTCTGCATGTGTGCACGTTATGTTTGCTTTTGAAGAACATTGAAGAGATTCTACCTTGAATAGAAAGTGTTTGTATTGGGGCCATTCCTTTCTTTGTTGAGTATTAAAGGTGAAAGCAGCAGAGATAAAATTGCCAGGTTTGCCATACTGTCAGATTTGATGCTTCTGCCTGGGAAAGATTTGTAGATCAGGTCTCTCAAACGCCTGCCTTTCCAGGGACCCAGACAGGCCACGTGTGTGAGTTGAGTAGACTGGGCGGTGTCTCCACTGAACTTCAAGAGTCCCTTTGACTTGGTTCCAGATACTTACCACCATAAAGGATTAGCCAAGGTGAACCTCACTGTCTAATTTTTCTGAAGAAGACAGATATTGAGACTTTTTAAAAATCAATTTTACAAATACTGAAAACTAATTTTATTTTATTTTTTAATCAAAATCACACTGAGATATCACCTTACGCCAGTTAGAATGGCCAAAATCAACAAGACAGTAAACAACAAATGCCGGAGAGGATGTGGAGAAAGGGGAACACTCCTCCACTGTTGGTGGGGATGCAAGTTGGTGCAGCCACTTTGGAAAACAGTATGGAGATTCCTCAGGAAATTAAATATACAGCTACCCTACGACCCTGCAATTGCACTACTCGGTGTTTACCCCAAAGAAGCAGATGCAGTACAAAGAAGGGCCACATGTACCCCAATGTT
>CM052811.1:85937690-86099801 GCA_028533885.1 Nasua narica | reverse complement strand
TCAGCTATATCTTCTAGTCTTCTGTCCTTCACTACCCCCTCTGGGATGCCAATGATTCTGACGTTGCAACATTTCATGGCGTCATTTATTTCCCTAAGTCTGTTCTCATGATTCCTGAGCAGTTTGTTCCAGCTTTCTTGCTGACCTTTCATCTCAACCATTTTATCCTCTAGATCACTAATTCTATCCTTTGTCTCCACAACTCTAGTTGTTACACTATTTAGATTGGATTGGATTTCATTAATAGCACTTCTCACCTCTGCTATACTGGATCTCAGTTTTGCCCTTAGCAATTCTATAATGTTTTTCTCCATCCTAGCCATTGCCTGGATAATTGTCACCCTGAATTCCCTTTCTGACATACTGTTTATGTCCATGTCCAATAGTTCTGAAGGAGATGGTGTAGTCTCTGGGTTTTTCTTCTGTTGGGTGTTCCTCCTCCTAGTCATTTTGATGAGAAGTGGATGAGAGGATGTATAGCTGGATATATCGCCCCCGATCCAGGCAGGGTGCACCCTGGAGGGTTTTGGAGCAATTGGGATTCACCACCAAAAAGAAAGAATAAGGATAAAAAAAAAGATAGAGAGAAGGAGAAAAAGAGGAAATCCCAGCCAGAATGGGCCCCAAAACTAAGGTTTATAAGGTATGCAAACAAGCACGAACAAACATATAGACCAACACGAATAAATGACAAGAAATAAAGGAACCTAGCAGAATGAACCCCAAGAATAAGATTTATGTAATACCAGAACAAAAGCAGATACGTAGAAACACTGACAGAGGGATAAGATGGGAGGGTGTTTATAACTCCTTGCAGGCGAGGAAGGTTATTTCAGGTCTTCCTGGGTTTATAGTTGTATTAAACCTCTCATTGTAATGTTAAGTAGTTAAAAAAAACAAAAAAGAAATGTGAAAGCAAGTGAATACTAAAATAGAATAAAAAAAATAGAGAGAGAGAGAGAATAAGAAAGAGAAAACAAAAACCAAAACAAAAAAACCTTGTATCTATGAAATATACAGGTTTGAGGGTATTACCAGGAGCTTAATATATTGATTTCCCCTGGCGTTGGGGGTTTAAAATTTTATGGGGACCCTGTGGTTATAGTCCTTTTGTTTTTTGGCTGGTCTTCTGGGGGAGGTTCCTGCCGCATTGTTTTCCAGTCAGTCTTGCTTGGGTTGAGTCATCCTGCCCCCCAGTCAAGGGGCTGAGCTCTGTGGAAACCGGTTTCTCAGTCTCTCGCTCTCTGAAGGTTTTTGGCCTTTTGTAGCTTTTTCACCTTTTCAGAAAGTCCCAAGCAATGAATCTGCCCAGAAGCACTCAGACCTCCGAGTTGCAGGAAGCCTGAGTCTCTGCTCCCCTCTGTGTGGTTCAGAACACAAACTCCCCTCCGTGAAATTTCTGCTCACAGCGCAGCCTGTCCGAGGTGACGCGCGACCGCAGCCGCCTTTCTGTGGCTCCTAAGTGCGGACCCGGGAGGCCTGCGGCGGGCCGGGAAAGTCGCGACCCCAGCTGCCTTTCTGTGGCTCCACGAGGGGCGCCCGGGAGGTTAGGCTGCTTGCCCGCATTCTCTCCGCTGCCGGCGGGGATCGCTCAGGCTCTGTGGCGGGCCGCGAATGTCGTGGTGGCGGGCGCACACAGAGAAAAGTTGCGGCTCCTGGACCACTGCAGACTCTCTAAAGGCACTTGCAGGCCCACAGGTTGTTGCAGAGAGCGGAAAGCTGCAGGTTCAGGAATCGCGGACTGGATCCCCCACCAGTCTCACTTTGGGGCGCTCCTTCCTGGGAGGGTGGGTTCAAGCGTGGTCCCGCGACCACCTCCTTCCACTAGTTACTCCTCAGAACTTTTTGCCCTTTTTAAGTGTTTTTAACGGACTCTACGTTAATGCTGGTCCCCCACCACCGGGCACTTTCCTTTGGGGTATTACTGTCCTTGGTTAGCTTCTGGTGGCTCCCTCCCCCTTTTATTTATCCTCTGATATCAGTTCGAGTGTTCCCACTTTGCTTTTACCTCTCCACTGCTGTCTTCTGCTCTCGGAGAGATCCCGGAGTGAGAAATCTTTCTCCTCAGGGTGATTTCATGGGTGTTCAGCGTGTTCTGGTAGATTTCCAGCTCACTTTTGGGGACCGGTTGCTGCAGGATCTCTTACTTCTCCGCCATCTTGCCCCCCTCCCCTATTATGCTTATCTTGTTTAAGTGTTATATTTTCTCTGAAGCCTTCAATATGACTCAAGCCAATACGTCATTATCTCTTCTCTGAATTCCTAGAATATTTATCATAAGTTTTGGCCATTAGAGCAATGTATTAGAAACAGTTGCTCTCTAACAAAGATAACCCTATATGCCATAGCTTAGAGAAGAGGGAATTTTATATCTCTTCAATTTAACATCAAGTTCAAAGTCAGTAGGATGGCTCTGCTCCCTATGATTATTTAGATTCAGGCTCCCTCCATCTTGTTACTCTCAGAACATTGTTGTCAACCAGAAAGGAGAGAATCTGGAAGTAGACATATTTATTTTCCATCTTGAAAGAAGGGGAGAGTGAGGCAGCCTTATGTGCATTTTCTTTTAAATTGTGATATTTGCTATGTAGTTATGGTAAGTGTGTGTACGTGTGTGCATATGTGTAAAATGTTAGGAGCAATCTTTGGAAGGTAGACTACAAGTGACTTTTAATTTTCATTTTTTTGCTCTTCTATATTTTTGCAATATTTTACACTGAACACATAATGCCTATAGTTGTAGGCCACATTAGACTTACTCATTTGTTAAGACTTATTATTAAATAGAAAGATCTGCCAAGGGAAGTAGGGAATTGCCAAATGGAAGCTAGGTGGTATTTCTTTTAAACAAGAATAAGTCAGTAACTGGAAATGCAAACCTCCCCTGCCAAAAAAAAAAAAAAAAAAAAAAGGAACCATATTTAGGATTTTAAGTAAATTGAAAACAAAATTACTATCTCTTCAAATATATCTTTAAACTGTAATGTTTATGTTTATATTTCTTACCTTTCAAAAAATAAATCAAGAAAATCAGGTGTTTGACATTGTGGAGTTAAAACTTCTAGCCTGACTTATTTTTGCTCTTTGACCAATGACTTTGACATTTGGCAAATGATAGTTAACTTTGAGAACTGGGAGAAGAAAAGGAAACAAGTGGATGAAACTGTGTAGACGAGAATGCAGGGAAATAAAAGCTAATTGTGTATTCAGATAGGTGTGAAGATCAATACAAGGCAGAAGAAATTTGAGGGAGAACAGAGAAATTTATCAAGACAGAAATGGAAGGGGAACAGAAAATAAAGCTTATCTTTGAAGAGGAAAAAAACAAGCTGAAGTAACTACTAATAAACCTGAGTTAATTGGATCTGAAGTTTCATTATTTACCTATTAATCACTGTATTTTGCCTTACCTCAGTCATATGCAGAATTTACTGTTGCTCCTCTGGCAGATACGAAAGTGAAACTAAGGCTTTAGGTGGAAATATGAAAGCTCATCCCAGGAACACAGTTAAGATCTATGGGATGAAGGGACAGGAAGGTTTTGGCTAAAGGTTAAGTGAGTGTATTACAAATTAATTCTCAGATTCTGATACTATGAACATGGGATGGTTTTCTGGATTTGTTTATATTTAATGTCATAATCTAAGATTACTCTAGCATAACTATTGAGCAATGCTATTTTATAAAATGCATTTTTCTTATTGAAATAGTATTAACATTTTTATTTTCATATATATGTAATGCTCTCTCATTTTTCATGGTTATATAATATTCCATTTTATGAAAGGTTCAGTAAATATGAACTTTTACTGAAAAAAATCAGTAAATATTCTGACAAGATTACCCAGGTTGGATCTATGTTTATTGAAGAAAAAACTACTTGGCACTTGTTATGCACTGAATGTTTGTGTCCCCTCAAAATATGTATGTTGAAATCTTAATCCCTAAAGTGATGGTATCAGGAAGTGGACATTGGAAGTTAATCAGATCATGAGGATGGACCTCTTAGGAATGGCATTAGTGCCCTTATACAAGGGACTCCAGAGAGCTCTTTATCTGTAATGTGAGAATATACAAGAAGTCAGCAGTCTGCTACCTGGTAGAGGATTCTCAGTAGACCCCAACCATGCTGGAACACTAATCCTAGACTTCCAGCCCCCAGAACTGTGAAAATACATTTCTGTTATTTATAAGTCACTCAGTCTACGGTACATTTGTTACAGCAGCCTGAACAAAGTAAGACAGCACTATTTATTAGTTTATTTATTTTTACCCCTAGATTATTTTTAGTAAAGTAAAATCTTTCTGTTTGGATTGTTGTAGATGATTTACCTAAGTTAAAAAATAACTTTGTTTTATTTTATGAAAATTGCTAAAGGGTTTGTTTGTTGATGATGAATTAAAATTTATTTTACTTATTGAGAATTAAAAACAGTGTTACTGCCATTTATTGACAAAAGTGGCAAAGAGATTTTCAAATGAAATCAACAAATATATTTTTTTCTATATCTAGATAGAAATGTGAAAATAATCAGTATTCTAAATAAGAAAACTAGAATATGACATATTCTAGATCCCATTGTATTTTGCTATTTCCAGAACTATTTTAAAGATTACATAGCTGTTAATTCTTTTTCTCTTTTTCACATTTTTCTTCTCTCCCAACTTGTTATAAAAATCTTCAAACAGAAAAAGGTTGAAAGAATAGAACAATGAACACCAGTGTAACTTCCAAAATTCAATAGCTCTTATATCCTGAGAGAATAAAAACTCCTTTGTTGTATGAATAGATAAATGGTTAAATAGGAAAAAAAAAACCCTAAAAATCAATATAATGCAACCTTTTATTTCTTCATTATGTTATTGATACTGGTTTGATACATTGTAATATCTTTGGAGAATCACAACAAAATCTAGATTGGAGAGAATATGGAGTCACAGACTTATATCTGATGAGTAACTAGCACAATGCTTCTTTTTATTGCTCTTTATATGTTCTTTTTCTCCTTTTTTGTTAAGTTTCCTTTATAGTTCCATCTGCCACATGAATAAAATTTAGCAAAAATAATTATTTACCAAAGAATTATCAATTTAAATGAATATTGGTTGCATGCAAAGATCAATTAATTACAGTCTATAATAAGGAGGAGTCTGATTTGTGGTCGGTTTACCTTGTGTTACATGGAGTATATTTATGAATATATAAATAAAATCCATGTATCCTTTACAAGTTACTATTCCATTGTATTCCTTGGAAATAAGTCACCCTGGAAATAAATGCACTGACAGGTATTGAATATTGAATGGCTTTGTTCTCACAGTAGGCTTGCATAAATTTAAGTCAGTATTAATTTACCAGCAAGTAACATTTTAATTAAACATTTTAAAGTGGGGAGTTCTAGGGCTGCCAGATAAAATATAGGATTCCCAGTTAAATTTAATTTCAGATGAATAGCAAATAATTGTTTTTATATAAATCTATCTAAATATTGCATGGGACGTACTTATATTTAAATAATTTTTTGTTACTTGTTTGAAATTCAAATTTAACCAGATACATCATGTACTTTTCTTGTTAAATCTGGCAACATATTAGAGTATAATACGTAAAATGCTAGTTGTCTAGTTTTTTGGTTGGTTCTGTGGTGGTTTCTTGTTTTGTTTTGATTTTTGTCTTTTTCTTTTATGTCACTCTAATTATTAAATGACTATTTTGCGAGTTTTAGCTACCTATTTGATATGTTGAAAAAGCAAACTTGGCACCTTCACTGAGGAAGATAGCAAAATGAAACTTTAAAAAATTACTCAACCATATACACAATTTTAATTTTGTTTTTTGCTCATCAATTACAGTTTGTTTCCTAAGTACAATTTATTACATGCTTGGTGAAACAAACAATAAGCACACCTAAAAAACAGAGAAGACTACAAACCAACATTCTACCTTATGTTAAATTTATCACCCTCCATAAGTAGCCTCTTTTCTGGAGAAAAAAAAAATTGGTCTTGATCTTGGGAAATCTTAATTTTAGTGCTGGCTTTGTTCTTATGGTCTGGGCAAGTCTCTGACCCCACCTTCTACGATTCCCTGATCTCATAATATCAATCAAAGAGGGTTAAAAGATTATTATCTGTAGCCATTTCCAGAGATGAGGTTATAGGTGCCCATGATTTCAGTTTCAAGTTCCAGGATAGTAATTATGCATGGATGGTACTCATGGAGGCTGCTCTCAGGTAGCAATTTTTTTTTTGAACTTTTTTTTTCAACTATGCTGTTTCTACCTCTTCAGTTGTCTTTATCCAGGTGGATTAGTTTTTTCCCTATAGAATATAATGATATGATTCATATGAAGGAATAATTCAAAATTAAATTCAAAGGAAATTTCTCAGCAATATTCACATTATGATGCTGGGTGTGCCCTTTAAATGAAGTCAACATTTCTCCCTACAGAGTTTGAGGCATTCTGAAACTTTAATGGTAGAATAAAATGGTATTTTCTTTGGGAAGAACAATTGTGGTAGCCCTATTGTAGATCAGTCTTGTGAAGAGAATTGCAGAATGTTAAAAAGAAGTGTACATGATCATTTCAGGTACTAAGACAGTTCTGCATAGACAGATCCTTTCTACTGTAATATATAAACTTATATTTTAGGTCGCCCAATTTTTCTCATTTGTATTACTTGGACAATCTACAGTTTTGATACTTTGGAGTTATTATTTTTTTTAAAAGAAAGAAATGGGCTACCTGGTTGGCTCTGTCGGTTAAATGTCTGACTCTTGGTTTTGGCTCAGCTGAAATGGAGCCCTATGTCAGGTTCAACACTCAGCGGGGAGTCTGCTGGAGATTCTCTCCCTCTCCTTGTGCCCCTCCCCGCACTCGCATGCTCATACTGTCTCTCTCTTGCTCAAATAAGTAAACAAATCTTTTTAAAAAAGGAAAAGAAAAAGAAGGTAATCTACCCTACTCTTTTCTTTTTCCTTGAGAAGAAACTCAGCCCTAGTGTAGCTCAATGACTGGCTGATGGGAAACTAGTTGGTAAAGGAAAGAAAGGGAGTATGTGACAGGTCCTTTTCAGACATAGCCCAATGATTTATGAGAGCCCCACTGTGAACTCAGGAAGCCCTAGACTTTCTGCTATTAGAAGTGATGGTGTGGTTATGGGGTCAGAGAAAGAACTCATCTGCAGTGCAGCTTGGGGGAAGGAATGGGTAGGAGGAAACTCATCTGGAAGTCACATTTGCATTTCAAGGTCATTATTTCTACGTTGTTTGGTTGTATACTTTGATGACACAGACATGGCTACATGATTTTGAAGGATCTGAAGGAAATTATGGAGGGTCTAAGTCTTTCCGAAGCCAATTTTTGGCTCTGGGGCTTCCTGTGAGGTGGGAGTGTTTGTTTGCTTGTTTGTTTGTTTGTTTGTTTGTTTCCCAATTGTACAGATGATAACCCTAAGGCCAAAAATAATTTCATCCATTTGCCAAAGGCAGGATTCAAACTCAGGCCTACAGAAGCAGAAAATCTAGATGGGTTTTGCATTTTACCATGCCAATGGAATCAACATGACCTCATCAACTCTGAAGTGCACCGTGACCTCCAGGACTCTGTGTGACTGTGTTTGCTGCATGTAGACACACACTCTTCCAAACATAGTAATTCAAATTACACTTCTTCAAAATCACTCTGAAAAATATATGGCTAAAACTTTATCTCCATGTACAAATTAATTGGTAGAAGAAAATTAAACATACTAAATCCTATATTACATTAAATAATGTATTATGAGTTATTTATTTATTTTAAAATATCCAGATTGACCCAATTCCATTGGTTGGTCGTAAAATACTGTATTTGATGAGATTCAAACGTTTTCCCTGAGAACAGCTCTTCTAAATACTTATATGCAGTTCTCTCTCCCCTACAGGCTTCTTTCTTACCCATACAAAAGTAATACATGCCAATTTTTTTTTTTAATTTAAAAGTTTGTGTAGTGAAAGGGAGTCTCTCAAAAGGGTGCAACAGGATGGTAGGTGGGAAGGTTGATATATGTCTACCGATTTCAACCACGGCAATTAAACTCTTAATATGCAAGTGTCATAACCAAGGACATAGCAAAGGTACAAGAGTCAAGAATGTGTTAGAACGTCAGTTCTATCACTAACAGGTTTGTGACCTTGGATAGATCAGTTAAATTCTCTAAGGTCTGTTATGTCTGTGCTCTAAGTGTCTTGCTAACTCTAAATTCTGCTGTTCTTTGACTGGTTTTACACAACCAGATATTTCCATGCCAATATTTTGAAAAATCTGTTCCCAGGAGGTCTTAGGAACAATGTAGAGTCCCTTTAGTCTTATGCCATTGGTTCTCAAACTATGGTCTTGGGAACTTCTTAGAAATAAAAATTTTCAGGCCCCACCCAGACTTGTGGAATCACGAACTCTGAAACAGGGCCAGAAACTTGATTTTTAGCAAGCCCTCCAGAAAATTGAGAACCACCGTTCCACACTATACAATTAAAAGGCTATTTCAAAGAAAAGGGTGATTTCCAGATTATTGGGCTGAGACACTGACAACTCAATCTCTACCTCGACTGCATCCACAAGGAACCCCTAAACAAAAAGCAGTGAAGCATAGCAGGTGGTCGTCCAAGTGAACAAAAAAAGACAAGCTTTCCTTACACTTCCTGATGGGACATTTTCTGATCTTCTGTCTCCTGGATATGGGGCTTCCATCCCCCTGGATCTGTTTTTCAGAATGATCATTTATCTAAGTATTTCAAATAAATTTGTATTCAGTAATTGAGGATGAGAAATAAAGTGGCAACCAGAAAATAAGGAAGCACCCCTTCAAAAAGCCTACTGGTAAGTATCTGGCAATCTTGGGGAGGGCAACACAGGAGCACCTCCCAAAAAAGTACTGCCCCCAGAAAAGTAGGTGTGATGGGACTGAAATTGGAGCAGTAATTTGAGGCATCACGGTGAACACCAAAGGTCATGGTGTTTTATTTATTATTGCAGTTACAAGAACAACAAAACTGCAACAGGCAGCAGGGTCCATGCGGTTTTGCCAGCCTTCCATGTGACACTGTTCCCCCTCATCAGCACTTCTGGTTTCCAGAGGTTTGAGTATAACGAGCAGCCTCAGCAAGTACACAGATTAATATATTTGCCCAAGACAGAACAGTTGAGAGCTGGCAGTTTTTGATAAAGACATGTCACCCCCGGTTTTGTTCTTTCCTGGAAGGCCTGAGAGCAGAAATGGTGAAATTCTTGTTATCACTTCCACATGGGTTATCTTCTTGGCACAAATGAAGAGACTAGGGGGCTGCAGTCATTCGTCAACTACTGAAACAAAGAAAGGTGGATTCCATTATTCCACAGGCCCTGGGGATTGGATGTCTTCAGAAGCATTCAAGAAAGAAGAAAGCTAAATGTTAAAAGGCCTCAGTGTTGATTAAAAAGTGAGATCAAAAACAAAGCTCGGGTGCTCATGCATTTATCACATGTATTAATTGTGCTGCTATCTTTAGTTTGCAGAAATAGGATGTTATAAAGAATGCAGTGACCGTTCTGGCATGTTGAAAATTCCCATTATTAATATGGATTAAGAAACAAAAGAGAAATCACCAGGCAATGAGTTATGCCCATCAGAAGATTTGTTGATGGAATGAAACTTATCCTTTATTTGCACTCCAACAACTTTGGAACAGTTATTTATAGTGCTGCCATTTGGTGCATTTCCAGCCACCCAGGGCTATAATGCAATCTTGCCCATCCTAAGATATGCCTCTCTCTTTTTAGTATTTTTTACAGAATTTGATAAAAAGAAATCCTTGGAAGTGATCATGTAACCCCTGGTTTATAATCCTTCAATGGATCCTTCAGAGCATGCTGAACAAAGGATGCAAAATCTCACCATTGTTTATCCCTGTGACCTTGATATACTCTGTTCACCCCTTGCTCTCTGAGTTCTGAAGCCATTGCCCTCCTTTCCACATGTAGCCTTCCCACAGTTTGCTCACCTATGAGGAACAGCTTTTTCACTTTCTTGGAGGAACTATACCAACCCTTCATATAGCAGCTCATACAACTCATTCTAGGAAGCCCATCCTTAGATCTCAAACTGGATCATGACCCCAGTCATAGGCTTTCAAAGCATCTTACAGCTGTGCCTTAGAGTAATACATGATTAATGTACATCTTCCAACATAGAGGCCATTGCGGTTCATCACTGTATCCCTAGTACTTAGCAGAGTGCCTGCCTGGGTTATCATGGACAATAAAAGCCATCAAATTTTTTGAGCAGAGAATGATATGGTTGGCAGTGTTTTAGAAAAATAACCCTGTAGTAAGCCTGGAGGTCAAATTGGAGAGTGAAACAATTAATAATTAATAATAGGGATTTTATACAAGGAACTATTGCAGTTGTCTAGGAAAGAAAAAGAATATATAAATACTGTCCATTTTATTGTCCATTGACTGACTTGCCAAACATTTATTGAGTGCTTACAATGTATGTGTCAGATACTGTGCTGGGTGCTGAGGCAATAAAAAACTCTGGAAAATGGAAAGGAAAGGATGGATTCCATAGGCACTTTTGAGATAGAATCAAGGGGACTCACTAAGCAATTTTTGATATAGAAGAAGGAATTCAAGAGGAATATAAAGCTTCTATCTCAGTGACTAAATAGGGGTGATTCTATTAACCCTATATTAGGACTTCAGGAAAAAATAGCAAATCAAGACACAGGCAGAAAGCACAAGTTTGAACATGTTGAATTTTGAGATGCTTGCCAGATTTGCAGATGTATCAATTGGTACAGTAACAGCTTCTAGAAGGAAGCTTCTCTCTTCAATGAAGAGGTTCTGGTTGATTTTGAAGGTTGGTCTATAAAGTGACAAAGTCCACCTAAAAATATGAAAGTATAGTTTTTTCTTGAAACCAATGGTTTCTTCTTTGACCTTTAGGATATGCATATTTTGAATGAGTGAATGAAACCAATTGATTTTTCTGGCAAAGAAATGCTGAAAAAATATATTTTATGGACAATGTAGTTTGAATATAAAACAGTCATAAAGAGAAGCATAAATAGAATATTCTTCTTGAGTGGCAATAGATTAAATTGATACTTACAATCCTACTGCTTCTGTTTGTGATAATTGTATGCCTTAGAATATGTTATATTAAATCTTGATATTATATATTTTATAAACATATTTATATAATAATGTTATATTTTATATTTATATTAAATAAAATGACAGAATTTGTATAAATATAAAATATAAGTTACATAAAGTATGCTTTTGTCATTTTAAATATACAATAGAACAGTTTGTTCTGTGTTTTTATCGTTTTTTTCTTCTTAATATATAACTCTTGCATTTTTCCGTTTAAGGCAATACTTAGGAATGTATGTAACCAGCCAATACAGTGATAAATATGTCTTTTGCAGCAAGCTTTAAAATCTCAAGAGATCTAGAAGAGGCATGAAACTCTAACCAGATAAATCCATGGTATATTCTGTGAGCCAAATGCTTTCTCTAAAATGAGAAAGATTCAAATCAGTGACAAGGAGAAGCATGTGGGGCTTAAGCCAACTGTAGAAGGACACAGGTGTGCATCAGTACCAAAAATGCACACAGAATTATCTAAGAACATCTTGCCTTGCCAGCTCCTTAATATCACATGAAACTTGGGCCAAGTATGCAGCAATATTGAAATGTACCAACTCTGGTATTGCTTTTCTAGTGTCTAGCAATTGCATTTGCTTTTTGTTCAATAAATTATTTCAGTACTGCAGTAGAATTTAATACACTAAGGTTTATTGGTCTTATTTGTCTGGAGATATTTTCAGACTTGTTGGTTAGAACGAAGATTTTTTTTCCGGGCTTGTCCAATACATTTATGACTCATATTTTAACAAGATTAAAATCTGATTTTATATATTCCCTCAGTAAACACCTACTTAGAAACTACTCCATATGGATCATGGTGCTAGACTTTAGGTATGAGACATAAAGTGATGGCAAAAGAGACCTATAGCTGAAAGGGAATTTGAGATGGAGGGCATGGCATTAGCCAAACATACCATTCCGGTATCTTCTCATCTTCACTAATTATATCTGCAATGATTCTTTTTCCAAATAAGGTCACATTCTGAAGCTTCTACATATGAATTTTAGGGGACACAATGCATAACACAATCCATAACAGAGTGCTACTCATGTAAAAAGATAGTCCAGTTTTTGTGGAAAGGGATGATAAATTCATCAATAGTTACATTAAATTTGAGATACCATGGGGATATTCAAGTAATGTTTTTTTTTTCTGGAACTGGGTTTATGAGTCTGGAACCCAGAAACCAGTGCCTCTTAAAAAGAGAGGATTTGGGTACATTGCCTACTATAATCTCTTTCATTTCTCTCTATATAATATAAACTTATTTAAATTATACTAACAGAAGAGCAGAAATTTGATTATTAATTGGAAATCTGAAAAATCAAAGGGAAAGAGCCTAGTAGACAAATATAGAAGACCCTTCCCAGATTAATTTCAACAATTTGGCATTCATGTGATGAGTTTTGATTAATGGGAAAGCAGCCCAAACTTGGTGGAAAGAACTAAGTATTTGATTTCCTGCAGAATATTTTAATTCTGTAACATGACTGACACATATCCATGTGTCTCAAAGCAACATCTTACGTGATATTGAGGTTTTGCCTCACAGTTTTCTTCTGAAAGCTCAGAACGTTTATCCAATTCCTTAATATATTTTTCTTTAATAGATTTTCTGTTGGTAGGGAAAACATTTCTGAGAAAACGTTTGTTTTTTTAGGTATAATTCTCTATTGCCTGACATAGTACCTCATACGTGGTAGGTGATAAATAAATCCAGTTGCAGAATAACTATTGTATAAATGTTTGAGATACAGTCTTTGAAAAGAATCCCTACAACCCATGTTTGCACAGATTTTCATATAATGTTCTCCCTTCTCCATGCCATGTGGGAATATGTTTGTTCATTTAAAAGCCCAAGTGATGCTAGCCAATGAGCCCATCTTGGGTGTTCAGTCTTTTTTTTTTTTTTTCCAGTGGCATGAGCTCTATTGTTAGCACGAAATAATTGTTGGAAACCTCTAAATTTGTGACCAGTGTAATTCATGCAAATGAGGGCCCACTCTGTGCCTCCCCATGTGGCAGGTACTTTGGAATTTTACAAAAGAAACCTAATCAGATGGTGTCTGGTCTGGAGAGAGTCAAAAGCTAAGATTGTTGGGAGTCAGACTGATTCTTCAGATCCCACTCAGCCACTCTGTGACCTTGAGCAAGTTATGTGAACTTTGTAAGCCTCAGTTTCTTCTTGACAACATGGCGATTATAATAATACCTACTTCTTATGGCTATTGTGAGCTCAGTCCCTGTAAAGAGATTAGGTCATATAGAAAAGTTCATGAAATAGGAGATATTATTGTCAGAATTGTCATCATAATTGTCATTATATTAGAGGTCTGAAAGCTCTGTACACTTGCATATTCCTATCAAGAAACCATCTAAGAAAGTAGGACAAGGGGAAGATGACAGCATAATTGTCTTCAATATTTAGAGAGGGGCTGATGTGGGCGCTCATACAATCTAGAAAGAAAGTAAGACTTCAAAGGCACTTCAGCAATGGATTCCTTTAAAAAGATTGAAGGGCAGAATAATAATGTACTATCAGAATTCTACTATTTCAGGCACTTGACTGATTTTGACTTGTCTGGAATCTGTTCCTCAACACAATTTCCACAGAGACATTGGTTCTCACAATATTTATTTACTATTGTAAGCTTCATCAAACAGTCAAGTGATTTCTTAAAAACTAGGGGCCTTGACCTTTGCCTTTCCCTTGTCTGGGAACTTAATCATTCTTTGGTGGATAATACCCACTCTGTTTGCCGGCCCAGGACTTGTGGCTGGAGTTCACGTGATGGACTCGTCCATTTTCTCTGAGACACAGCACTTCAAATCAGAGCAAATGACCTTCTTTGGAGCTCAGCCCGCTGGCAGAGGGTGAGGACCTGGAAGGCACTGAGGCGCTCCTTCTGGGACTGGGCTTCTGGGTCGATGTCCCTGACCACCAACATAGGATAAACATGGACATGCAGAGATTTAGAATTTTTGATCTTTTAAGAGCCAACTGCAATTTTCACCCCTTTCAATAGCTTCCTATATATATATATATATATATATATATATATATATATATGTATAAAACTGCTTGCTACTGAAATCCTTCAGGTTTTTTTTTTTTAAGATTTTATATATTTATTTGAGAGAGTGAGAGAGCACAAGCAGGGGGAGAGGCAGAGGGAGAGGGAGAAGCAGACTCCCTGCTGAGCTGGGAGCCCCTACATGGGACTCGGGGCTCAATTCCAGGACCTGGAGATCATGACCTGAGCTGAAGGCAGACGCTTAACCATCTGAGCCCCCCACGCACCCCTCCTTTGGGGTTTTAAACTGATCAGGGAAAGTGTGGCATATGGACTTAACTTTTAGTTTGAATCTATTAAACCCAGGTGCAAATGTATTAGTTGTAGTTCCCTGAGCAAGTGACCTAGCTTTTCTGAGTGTGGGTTTCCTCATCTGTTCAATGGAAATGGGTAACAGTACCCCACTTAAAAGGTTAGAGTCAATTTAAGGATATAGTATATGCTGCAAAACATGTTTGGCACATAATAGGCCTTCAATAAAGTGTAGCTGCTATTATTTTAACGGTACTGCAGGCAGACATTCAAGTTTTTGGTGTCACAACCATTGAGGGCTTACACTTCTGCTGCCAGGAATGTCATTCCCTTGACTTACAAGTCATGACAGAGGAAAGACGGGGCATCCTGCTGGAGCGAATGGAAACTTAAACAATGGCTTCCAGCCATGCAGTGAAGCAAAGCTCTCTCTCTCTCTCTTTTTTTTTAATTGCTTAGTTTTCTATTGCCACAATTTTAAGAAGTGGATTAAAAAAACAAACAACCACCCCCTCCCCAAGCTGGCTAAAATCAATAAGCATTTATTTGGCATATGGATCTGTAGGATTGGCTGAGTGGCTCTGCTGCTCTCAGCTGTGCTTGCTTATGTGTGTCTGGGAGTCAGCTGGCTATTGGCTGATCTAGGTAAGGCTTGGCCGGTCAACTCTCTCTGTTTCACCTGTCTTTCATCCTCCTTCTGGGACAGATGGCCTGCCCGGGCACATTCTCATGGTGATGGCAGACGTACAAGATTGGGCTAGTCCAACAACCCAAATGCATTGCAATTGCGGACTCTACTTGTATTGTATCTGCTGGCGTCTTATTGGCCAAAGCAGGTCATGTGGCTGAGACAGAGTCAAGAGGCAGAGGAGGTTACCCTCCCCACAGCACGAGATTACTGCAAAGTCCTGTTGAAAAGGGGGTGGACGCAGAGTGGGGGAGAAGAAGTGAAGACATCACTGTACCTACCACAGCTCTAGAGTAACATATAGCTGATAGGCCGGTCACCTCAAAGCACCTAGATTCTGAGAAATAGACATTTGCCCTAATATTGGTTGTTTCCCTGAAGTCATATAGTTTGCTTTAGTACCTGACTATACCATCAATAATAGCAGCACAGCACAATGTCTCAGTCATTCTCATATAACCACACGCTGAGCTAAAAGAAATAATTCGACCTTTTATCTCAAGCATATAGACTCTTTAGCCAGTAGCAGAAATTATCCCTAAGTGTTTTGAATAGGTTCTCCCTGATTTAATAGCTAGTATGGTGGGGGTTGATTACAATTTTCTGTGTAGTCTCTGAATTATGCCATAGAGATATGTGTAAGACTAATTTGTTTTAAGCATCAGAGAAGCCATCCAAGATTAGATTTCCTGGCATTGTCTTTCCCTGTAAATAGAGTCAGACTCGGGTCCAAAAGCCAAATTCAGTATGAATTTGGTCATGACTGCATCGATGCCGGGCTGGAGGGTTTGACAATCTCTGGATGTCCAAACACCCCCTTCTACTAAACCCATCTCTGCACGCATGTGAGCGTTTCTAATGTAACTTAGGACAGAGCTGTCCTTCCTTTTGTTGGTCTGGATCGTACATCTTTGTTATTTAATGATTGTTGGGGAAAATAATAGATATATGTAGCTCAAATAGCCAACCACAACAGCTGGTTTTTACAGCAAGCATATCTTGCTTTTACCCTTTGACTTCCAGCCCTCCCGAGCCAAGTCCTCCAGGGAAATTCCTTAACCCACTGAGCAGTGGTGGGGTTACATTCTAGGCTTCCGTGCCCTCATTTTCATGCTGCATTCCTCAGAGAGGCCTTGAGTACTTTAGGAAGCTGATAGAGTTTGGCTGTCATTTGAAAATGTTTTCCTTCTAACTGTTTTCATTTAGAAGCTAATTTATACTCTGCTTTCAAGTAGGCTCAACTCCATTTCACATCTCTGACATGTAACTCGCACTGCAGTGACTGGGATGGAAGGAGACAATTCAATCAAAGGATGTTTTCTCCATGGAGGAAATGAATATTATTTGTTCATCTTGCAATTCAGGATTCTGGGCAAATGATGATGTTTGGCAAGGCGCTGGCAAGACAGAAAGACAAATAAATTGCATGATGTGAGAACAGCCTCCTTAATGTTAAGGTTTCCTTAGACCAGTGGGTTATTGGCTGCAGGCAAAATATCAAGCTGCAAATCACTGGTTTGCAACTCCTTGATCATCAGTTGTAATCCCAAGAACATATTTAATTTCCTATTTAGTCCTAATTTCTCTTTGTTCCTTAATGATATTTCTCTCCACTCAAAATAAGCCATCTGTTGGCAGCAGCCCACAGAAAACAGATACTGCACATGCAGTAATCTTGGAGCGAGGCTGTTACACTGGGAGAATGAAAAATGGGTCTCTCTGGAACCATGGGGTCACCTTTAAAATCCCCAATCTTCCTTTTTTGGGTTTTTTTTTTTTTCATTCTGACCATACATAGTATTGGAAATGAATTTTGTTCTGTTGTATTTTCTGAAATGCTTGTGACCAGGGGACAAAGCTTTGTTCTCAAGGGATAGAGAATTTACAGCTTGGCTGGTAGACACCCTTTGCCATTTTTTAACCCTCAATTTAATAAATCCCTGGATTTACTGTATTTTGAAGGAAAAAAAATCTAACTGGCCATGGACACTAGAAATCAAGATGATGTCAGGATAATTCCTTCCACTGGAAGGTAGTGCGATCGGCAGGCTTTGTACGGAAGAGTGAACACTGTGACATGGGGAGTGAGTGGAATAGGACATATTCAGTTCACCCTGTCCCCACCCAGTCTTTGACCACACCCATCTTTTCCCTGTATCTAAACAGCATTCCTAACAGAAAGAGAGGACTCTTTTTGACTAAGAGAAACCTAATACTAACTAGTACTTCTGCAACTTTAACCATGTGCCAGGCAATGCATAAGTGGTTATACGTGGATCTTCTCCTTTGCTCTCAATGACCCCATGAAACTTCTCATAATATTTGCATTGTAGAGATGAGAAAAGAGTCGCAGAGCTCCACAGCTATTAAGTGTCAGAGTTGAGATGACAATCTGGACAGCTCGATTTCCAGGGATCTCCACACTTAAGCTAAAATTGGGAATGGATTTAACAATGAAGATGTTATATCCTGCATACCTGCAGGAAACCTCCCAAGAATAAAGAATTCGGTTTCCTGAATTTAGAAAGTGTTAGAAATACTGAGATGGACATACAAAGCACATCAATGCACAGGTGAGAGAGGCAGAGGAGATTTGATCTTCCTTTTTGCTCCCCTGTGTTTTGAAATGTGATTCCTTTTGATGCCATTTCTTCCGTGGTTGCTGCACATCAACTTTAGATGACTTTTCTACCTCCCAGAGCAATTAAAAGGTAATATCACTATTTTACCATGTGAAGCTCGACACCTGATTCATATATCACTCAGCCTGAAGGCATATTTTTCATACTCACCTGGGTGCATGTCAAGCAGTGAATTGATCTTTTTTAAGATTCAAAAGGAATTCCCTTTTCCAAAGGAGATTCAGGTGAGTGAACAAAATTAATATCCCTATTACTCTCCATCTCCTTTAATTAGTGAGCCAGAGAGCTGATAATTATCTCACCTGTCAGCTATCTTGACAGCTTGTTGTTGAGGCAAAACCAAAGGAAACCCCTACCCCCAATCTCAAACCCCAGCAAATGCTATCAAAGTCTCCACCACCAAAAGTCTGCTTAAATTTCCTTGGTGTGACCTTCATCTTTTGGTTCCAGTTCCTTCAAACCAATGTCTCCAATGCTTCCTCCCTCCCTCCTGGGTAATCTGACTACTAAATGTCACTACATGGTGAACATTGCCTCATCTCACAAATTTCCACTGTCAAAATATTCTCAGCAGTACTAGACAAATGGATCAAATCCAGGGAGCAAAACAAATGCTACTGCAGCTTTTAGAGCGCTCCAAATGTAACGGTACTAGCTGTTCTTATCTCATAATATGCCCACCGCCATCATTTTCCCCCTAACAATCTGTCCATGATGACAAGTTCTGTTCCATTTTCTTGATGAGGGATCATGTCTCTAAGCCATATGTTGTAACTGGAAGACTAGCCTTTAGATTTCTGAGTGAATGGAATCAGACCTCTCCTATTACCTCCCGTTATCTTAGGACTTATCTCAGTCGAGTTCCCATACCTTCGTAATTTCCCTGAACAAACTAAAGGACACATGTGATAGTTTTTTTGATTTCCATTTTTAGAGGATGATCTGTCTCCTGCCATGAGCTGACACCGTGCTACTGACTGTAGCAGAATTGAGCAGGCTGGCCAAGACAGATGGATTTCTGTGTTGATCCAGTGAAGTTTCTCCTGTGTAAATCTTCATTTCCTCATCATGCCTATTAAACATCCTTCATTTCAAGAACTTGCCCTCTGCCTTGCTTTCACCCGGTTTAGTGATTGTTCCTGAATGAACTGTGGTTTTTGTATAAGCACCCTCCAAGAGATGTTTGCAACCACAATCAATGGTCAGTGTTGAGAGTAGCCACCTACTGTGCTTTGAATCCATCCAAATATTTCTTCTTTCCTTAACATCTATCTGTATCAATCCATTTATTTATCTGTGTTCGTCTACCAATCCATCCACTCACCATTCATCTAATCATTGATCTGTCCATCTATCTAGTCATTTAATATTTCTTAATATTTGGAGATAGTCTCGGGACTTAGCTTTGCTTTGTTGTCTGATAATATAAAAGCACCAATCTACCTTTTATCTGTTACAATCCATCCAGTAAAGTGCCTGGATAGCTCGGTCAGTAGAGCATGAGACTCTTAATTCATCCAATATGGCCGCCTTTTTTAGAGCTCTAACAAAAAATATTTGCAGCTCCACGTTTAAAACGTAGTGGTTCTAAAATATATCACCAATTCCTTAACACTCCACCCTTTGAGAGAAGTCTTCGTCCACTTTCTTTGAATCTGAGCCAAACTTAGTGCTTTTTTACTAATAGAAGGAAGCAGAATTAATGTGCAATTTCCAAGCCAAGATCAGTAAAGACCGTGTATTTTCTACTTGGTTTTCATGGATTGTTGTCTCTGGGGGAAGTCACTTAACACACAGAAAGTACTAATGCTTTGAGACCAAGGGAAAGAACATACATAGATATTCTGGCCACCAGTTTAGTTGAGCTACCAGCCAAAAACCAGGATCAACTGTCAGACATGGAAGTGAGCTGTCTGGAATAGCCAGACAAGTCAGGTGTTCAAGTGATCCCAACTCTACCCATATCTAACTTCATCCTCATGACAAATCCTGGGCAAGAACTTCCACCTAAGCCCTTCCTGAATCCATTAACCAAAAAATCATGGGAATAATAAAAGCGTTGTGTTAACTGCTAAATTTTAGATTAATTTGGTCTGAATTCATAACTGAAATAAAAACAGTATTTGACTAGTAAATTATTGAGGACTTCAAAGGAATGCTGATCATTTCATTTTTTGTTTAGAAATTGACTAATTTTTTTTTACTTTTCACCTTTCCACTTTAAACTATAATTATTTTATAAGCTTTGCTAGATAGAGATTGAGACAGAAACAGACCTAAAATGACTGTCTTTTTTTTTTTAAAGATTTTTTAAGATTTATTTATTTATTTATTTGACAGAGAGAGAGAGAGAGATCACAAGTAGGCAGAGAGGCAGGCAGAGAGAAAGGGGGAAGCAGGCTCCCCGCCGAGCAAAGAGCACAATGCGGGGCTCGATCCCTGGACCCTGAGATCATGACCTGAGCTGAAGGCAGAGGCCTCAACCCACTGAGCCACCCAGGTGCCCTTTTTTAAAGATTTTATTTATTTATTTGACAGAGAGAGATCACAAGTAGGCAGAGAGGCAGGCAGAGAGAGAGGGGGAAGCAGGCTCCCCGCTGAGCAGAGAGCCCGATACGGGGCTCGATCCCAGGACCCTGGGATCTTGACCTGAGCCGAAGGCAGAGGCTTTAACCCACTGAGCCACCCAGGCGCCCCCCAAAATGACTGTCTATCAATATCTTTTCCGCAGGGGATCATATGATTTATACAAATATGGAGAGAAGACCTTAGTTTCATAAGTTTGTGATGTGATAGGGAATAAAATGATTTTTAGGTCATTCACTTCGATTTATTTACTCCTAGGTTAGGTCTCATTTATATATTGGGTGGTGCATCACACATATATCATCTATATACCTCACTAGGTAGTCTCTAAGTATTGGGTAATGCAATTCAATATGGACTGAAGTTTTACTTTGATCCCAAAGTCTCAGCTCCAGTGGGCAATAAAGAGCATTGGCATTGATGTCACAATTCTCCAGTTCCTCTTAGAGTTCACTTTTCTCATGTCTGCCCCAGCTTCAATCATCATGTCATATAATCCAAGCAGTTTCCCTATGAGTCTTGCTATGTCATCCATTTAGCATGTGTTGGATGGTCTTTTCACCATCAGGGAATATGTTAACTCAAAGAGGTATTGTCTGTGCACTTGTCACATATGTGCATATCAATTTTTTGTTTTTTTTTTTTTTTGCAGAATTTCTGAGTATTAAGCATTAAGTTGGAGACATTGACACTTCATTCACAAATACTTCAACATATATCTTCTAAGAAAATTACTTTTTTATATATAACCACAAGGGCATTATCACCATACCCAAGAAACTTGGCTCTAGTATAATAATATACCCAATATACAGTCCATATTCAGATTTCTCTAGTTGTCCCAATGATGTTTTCTGGTGTAGTTTTTAATAGAGTACCCTGTGTATTGCATTTAGTTTTCTGGTCTCTTTATCCTCCTATAATCTAGAAAGATTTCTCCATCTATTCGTGTGTTCAGTAAAATTGACATTTTTAAAGTGTCAAGTCCCATTATTTTTAGAATGTTCCACAACTTGAATTTATCTTATTATTTCCTCATTACTAAATTCAGGTTATAAGTTTTGGGTAAGACTATTTATAGATGATATTATTCCTTCCCAGTACATCACATCAGGAGGTGTTTGTCTTTCATTAGTCTTGTTATCTGTAATGTAAAGTTGATGTCCTTCATATTTTTTTCATTGTATGGGTATATTTTTCTTTTAATAATTTCTAAGTGATCCAAGAAGTGACACTTTGAGTTTACATAAATATTGTTTTCTTATCCCATGATTTTTTAATACTATGGTTTTAGCATCCACTACTTGAGACTAACCTGGATCAATTATTATATTGGTGATTGCAAAATGGTGACCTTCCTATCTACTATCATAGATAGACATCTTCTGCCAGGGCAGACCCACAGAAGGGCAGCGATGTCAAGCAACACGGAACGGTGAGGGTATACAGAGGTCCAGTTGCTCCATATATAGACTTAATCCAGCTCTCCTGTGTTCAGCCTCAAGCTTTGTCTCTTAGTTTATAGGTACCAGGTGTCTCCAGTTCTGAGTCTTCTCCAGACTTCTCTGACAACTGTCACTGGCTTCTTATTAGTTACCTTCTCTGCAGGCTCCTATATTTTAGTTTTTCTCCCTTACTCTGTTACCTATCATCCCATGTATTTAAAAAAATATTGGCTTTCCTTCTCTCGTGTCACCTCACTTTTCAATCTGTTTGTTCCTCTGGGCTTTTATTTATCATCGTTATTACTTCACCGTCAGTTTAGTGAACTTTCAGAAAAGAGAGAAACAAACTTACTTAAAACCTCATGTCTTATGTATTTTGGTATTTTGAGTTTTGAGTTTCGTAGACAAATACCTTAAACCTCCATTCATATTGCATCGTTTCATGTACAAGGATATTTCCTCCCTGTGTGGCCACATTACTTTTCCTTTTTATTCATGATGACTATATAAGCATTTGTTACTTTCATATAAGGAGACCATTTTTCCTCAGTTTACATGCATATACATTTTTTTTCCTTCAAGGAAATCTACGACTTATTTTCTTTTTTTTTTTTTTTTTAAAGTGTGTTTTATTAATTAATCAGACCTAAGGAAGGTTTGGTGAGTATATGGAGTGGAGAGCCTATATTTTCCTCCTCCACATTTTTACTAGAAGTTCTTCTCTTTCTTGGAAGACAGTTAAAGAAATCAGCACTCCCTTGCCAGAAGCAGCATCTGGACCTTTGGCATAATCCTCAGGTTGTTTTGTTGACAGCTTGTAAGCTCGTGTAGCTGCTCACAATCTTTGCTTAGCTTTAAAGACCACTCTGAAATGTTTGAATTTTTTCCTACCCAGTGGTCACCTAACTGAATCTGGTCATCAGCCCGTTCTGATGTCTTGGAAACCTCTCATTAGTCAATGATCCTCTAATCTGCTATTAAGTGGATACTAGAAGTAAAAAGTGGGAGACACTCCAGATTTTAGGGGTTTTTTTTTTTTAAATGTACTGTGTAATAATGAGTCACAGCAGATGCTGATGCTGGCTTATCTGTTTGCCCTTGGCCTGACTCTGAGTCTACATATAGTCTCACTGGACAGTGCCCCTGTATGTAGGCAGCTTCCCATCTCAAAGACGTCTATCTCTCTGCTTCCTTTTCTAGAGACTTTTTCAGTGGCATGGGAGTTTTTCTCAGTTTCAGTGAAGGGCAGCCTGGAAATAATAAGAATTTCAGCCTTCCAGGGGCATCAGTAAGGGATAGGAATCAGGGAATAAATATCTTGGCATCTCAACCCCTCAGAGACAATTCTAAGAGTGTCCTGTGTGCACACTCCGAAGAAATCTGAGCCCCAGTTATCCACATTTGTAACTCACTCATTAATACTTTTTAATTGGATTTTTCCATTCTCCACCTCATTTCCTATTACCTCTCCTTATACTTTCTGGGACGACTTTTCAAATAAACTAACTGCACTTAAGTCTGTCTCAGGATCTACTTTGGGGGAAACTGTTGCAAAGATTCAGAATGTTCCAGAAAAACTACTATCACATTTTGTTGGAAATTGACTCTGCTTTGAGAAAGTGCTTAGTAAATTACCCTCTAAAAAAATTGACCATATTACCCTCCTTTTAACAGGCAACTGGTGAATTTATAGTATATATAAAAGGATTAATTTATTTTTAAAAATCTCTGGAATTGTGCTGTGTGCCATGGTTTCTGCTAGGGGCTGAGAATATACAAGTGAACAAAATAAGCATACCCACTATTCTCTATTATAGAGCTTAAATTCTAGTGGTGATATGACAAATAAATAATTTTGATGCAGGTTGGGACATGCTATGGTAGAGGAAGTCTTGTTACTGGAGTATGAATGAGGTCAGAAAGACTGTCTTAGGTGGTCCCCGGGTGGCTCAGTTGGTTAAGCATCTGAATTTGCCTCAGGTCATGATCTCGGGATCCTGGGATCAAGCCCCACATTAGGCTCCATGCTCAGTGGAGAATCTGCTTGTCTCGCTCTCTCTCCCCTCTCTCCCTCTGTCCTTTACCCTGCTTATGCTCTGTCTTTCTCAAATAAATAATGAAATCTTTAAAAAAAAATGACTGTTTTTGTTCATCCTTCTTTCTCCACCTCTAGCATAAAACCTAGAACAGAGTGGAAATTTCAGAAGTATTTCTTGACTAAAAAGAGGTATATGTAATTATGAGTTATATTCAGGAACTCCAAACGTGATCAGTGTGACCAGAATATACCAAGTAAAGGAGAGGTAGAGAGATGGACAAGGGTCAGGACTTGTGGTGCCTTGAATACTGTGTTTAGGAATGGGAACTTGATCCCAAGAGTACCGGAAGTGTTTAAACATTAACGGGGCAGGACCAAGATAGCAGTTTTACAAAAATGCCCATCCTGCAGGCGTAATGCAGAACGCAGCTGAGCCAGCCAGGCAGGGATCAGGCAAATTGGTTAGAGAGCAGAGCTGTAATCCACATGAGAGATGCTGGTAGTCGCAAATCCACGAGTGGTAGTGGGGCCGTGGAGACATGGCTGAGTCGGAAGGAGATGTGAAGTCAGAATGAATGAGGCTTGGCACTTGAGTACGAGAAGTTGGGAGGGTGGGGGCAGCTCTGATAATTCCCAGAGTTCTGCCCAGCATGGCTCTCTAAATCTGGGGCTGCAGAAGCAACTCAGTGAGTTGAAGGGTGAAAGTGAAGAGAAAGAAATTCACTCCAGGATGATGCTGAAAGAAGAAAGGAAGTTTTGCCAAGGTTGTTCTATATTACATTTCCCTCTGCCCATCGATGCTTAAAGGGATTATTTATTTGTGAAAAAAGATAAATCCAAAATACGTCACTTAAATGTATTTATAATTTATAGCCCTATAAATCTGAATGTATTTGGATAAAAATTTAGTATAATGTTAATTTTTCCTATCAAGTATCTTATTTTTAACACTAAAACCTATAAATCATGGTAGTCTCATCTGGCAAAAAAAAAAAAAAAAAAATCTGGCAAAAAAAAAAAAACCAAACTATATAATATTCATTTTCTTAAATAAAACTCGATGTTCAGAACAGTTATTTGTTGAAATGGTTTAATGAAATTGATTATAGCCCTTTAGGTGCAGTTTATTATTTTGAAATTGCTTCTTTTGGAAATGTGAGGGAGGGTAAGAAGGTTAAATGGAGCTGAAGTAGCAAGCTGGGCCATTTAAAGAAGGCATGAGTTTAAATTCTGAACGCTGAATAAAAATGTCCTAAAAGACCTTTGTTTGGGAGGAAATGACTTTAGCTGTTTAGCCTTGGAGGGAATAAACAGCCACATGCATACTAATCTCGTGAATCCCATGCCCATACTCACAGACTCCTTATCTTTTATTCATTTCAAACTATACAAATCTTCAAGGCAGAGAAACCCTCGCCTCTTGTAGCATTGCCGCTAAAATGCAGAAGCTGTGTTTGTGCCAGTAGAATGTGAGTTATTTGTGATTTTATGTGGTTAGGTTATAGCAGATCTCTAAAGATAGGGAGTGTAAAGAGGTATATTGAGGGATGGAGGGAGTTGGTGGGTGGTGGGGGGCCTCCCGTGGGCTGATGGGGCAAAAGTGAGAGATGACAGAGGGTGGAGGCTCACAAACCAAGAGCTTTCTCCACCCTCCACCCCACCCCCCACCAGAGCCAGCTGTACCTCTGTTATAGAGAAGCTCTCCTATCCTGCCGTATCTATTCCCAAATCAGCCCTAATTCATCCATTCTTGTTCCTCTTCTGGAATAGGGAGACAGAGGGGCATAAATAAGATTTGAAAATTGTCCTACTGTCGGCTGCCATTTGAACCAGATGTTTTCCTTTGAGTTTCTCCTTGCAACTCGTTTATGATTTTATCAATACAGTTTAATACACTTTTAAAGGCATACTTCCAGAATGATCTAGCATTTTCCAGGAACATAAAAAAGGCACATACTGTAACTGTTGATCACGGGGAGTGATGGATTGGTTCTGCCCTTTGCTAGTCCAAAACAGATCACTGAAAGTCTACAGGAACAGGTAAGAGGTTGACAGTTGGGACAACGAATTTTAAAATTTATACTCTGAGCTTATCCCACTTATCAAGAAAATTTGACATCAGAAATAACTGTAAATTAACTGCAATTGAAAGTGTGTGACATTTATAGCTTGGCATAATCTTCAAATGAAGAACATGTTTATTTGGTTTGAAGGTAGTTTACTCAGGATTCATTGCCCTGATCTTTATTTCTCTCAGGTCATAAAGGGGCTCTCTGGAACTCACGCATTCCTGACTTATTCGAACCTATTTCTGAACTGTGCTTGGCTCACTGAAGCAGAGAGGCTTAGAGAAGGAAAATTAAAACGGGTCATATGCATCTGTGTCCTCTTTGAGGCATATCACAAAAACAGCCATTCTGGGAACATCGTAAACAGTTTTACCCATCTGTCTAGTTTAATCTATTTGGGGATTAAACCTTCTGGCTTCCCAGAGTACAGGGTTGTGCTAGAGGCTCGCTCATTATGATACGTGTTTCCAGGATGCTGGTTACTCCAATATAAATGATGGATTGAGGGCATTGTGTTTACTTAAAGAATCATGGATCTCTTGATTTATACTGGGACATCTGGCTTCTTTTTCCCCTGGAACAGTTGCTTAAACTGAAGCCATTTACCCAGAGATAAATAGCTCTGGGTGCTCACGGTACCCAGTTATTAGTGATCGGTGATCTACGACTTTCTAAAAGTATTTTTGGTTAGATCGCATGCATTATTTATAGTGTTGGGGTTCTTGAATGACAAAATATTGGGAGAGACCTGCTTGAACTGTAGCTCTTGTATATTACACTGTAGCTCACATGGCCAACTCTATGTTTATTCTTCTTTTAGAACATAAGAAAAGCATTTGGGAGATATTCCCAAAAAGAATCACTGTCCCTGTTTCTGTTTCTCATGTGATTAGTTTTCTTACTAAGAACAAATGTTGGTATGAAGTGAATGTGTTGTAAGTTTCGTTTCTGCTCTGAGTTCTCTTTTGATTGGTATTAATTTGCTTCATCTGGTGAACTTGAATCCAGACCACACTGTGAGATTGATACTTGTCAAAAAAAAGGGGGGGGGGACTCTTTTCCATAGGGAGAGTTTCCAATTTTATTTACTATTTACAATTTTATCTAAATTTATTTATTTACTTATTTATTTACCCAGCTAAGACTCCTATCAGCTTGGCATTCAAGCTTGACCATTGCAAGTAAGGCAAGCTCTGAGAAGTCATACAGGTATTGATGAATCAGTCATACAGTCATAAGTGAAGAGGAACTGGAACCAACATAAGATTCACATGCAAATAGCACGTGCTGATTCATTTATTGTTAAGTTCACTTTTATAGAAAAAAGTACAACATAATTTACTTCTCTGCATCTCTTCGTTCAAAAATCGCACTCAACAGGGCACTCTATTTTAAGTAGGTGAATTTTGAAACCCCTTAAGAGAATGAATTCTGTTTTTCTTAGGTACAACTGTGTTCAGTAATAGTTAGCCCAGTGCTATAAAATACAGATTAGAACGTGAGATGCAAGTTAGGACACCCTCTTATGTCTCTTTTGTATCTTTGATTAGGTAGTAGTAGTATCAGAGCTTTTGATTGATTAATGAGATATGGCATGGGGAAAAAATACCTATTCTTCAGATGGAGAGGGGGCAAAAAAAAAAAAGAAGAGGGGAGGAGGATGCCTGGGTGGCTCAGTTGTTTAAGGATCTGACACTTGGTTTTGGCTCAGGTCATGATCTCGTGGGTCGTGAGATTGAGCCCTGAGTTGGGCTCTGCACTCAGTAGGGAGTCTGACTGAAGATTCTCTCCCTCTGCCCCTAGTCCCTTTCTCTCGCTCAAATTAAAAAAAAAAAAAAAAGCATTCAACTTCATCTTAAAAATAAGAAGAAATAGCAAGTATGAAAACCAAAAGAGAAGAAAAGCAATGTAATCTAAGCTTGATCTTTGCTCTTTGGGTTTTCCCTGCCACACAGACTTCGGAAACTTGCCATTGGCCTTTGGGTCATCTCCAAACCAGAGCTTTAAAAATCGTCGGTTGCCTAAGACCCTAGCAGCCAAGTCAGACATTCTACATCCTAAGCAAAAGGGCCAATTGGAAATTTAGTCCCAATTGTGGTCAAACATGTTTACTATAGAGAGCATTCTGAAGCAGTCTCAGATTTTATCTTTCTGAGCTCACGATGGAACACAGAGAACGTGGAAGGGGGAATTGGACTTTATTTGGCACAGCTGTTTTTAGAGCATCCCCTGGTCTCTGAGCTATGTGTTTGAATTTTTTCTTATTGAGCTTCAGCACATTACCATGGTAGGTCAGCCTAGGACATTTGCTCTTTATTTATCCTCAGCCATGTCTTGTAGGAGCCCTCATCTCTTCCTTCACACGATTAACTACAGCGAAAGCACCTTTAGTTGGGATGGGCTCATACAGTAATCACTTGAAGGGTGCCTGTCTACTATGTGCTGGGCACTCTCCGAGGCTCTATTCCAATATCTCATATACTCTCTAACCAATTCTATGTGGTGAGCATAATGAAGGTATAAAAAAGAAGAATCATGAATCAAGTAATATGCTCAAGGTTATTCTACTGTATCAGTTGAAATTTCTTAGATCCTGACAAAATCAAGCAAGACTGTCATAGGCTGCCCACATATGTTGGTTCTAAAGAGCTTATGACCACTGTGTCACCACCAAAGATGCCAGGGAGTCATTCCATTCTGATTATCTTGCTGCCCTGCTGCCCACTGGGCTCTGTGCTATTTTTCCTCTGCTACCAAATTACCAATATGTGGGCCATGCCACCTCAGCATCTTCCCTTCTGCCTGGAAGTCCTGAGGCATTTCTTCTTTGTTCCACCCCAGCTGACAGAGAACAGTCACTAAAACTCTTTCCGAAGATGCTGGAGTTCCCCTCACCCACAACGCAATGAAGGGAGTTCTTTCAGCATCGTTGAAATATGTGTTAATTTCACTCAAGTGTGCTATTTTCTTTTTCCTCATCTTTTGGGGCTTCACCCATATCTGAAAAGAACGTAAGAAATATGTTCTCTGGCAAAATATCTCTTTCTCCTATTGGCTGACCTCAAGAAGTTTTGCTTAGGAAACTTCAGGCAGTCGAACGAATTCCAACTCTGGGCCTGAAAATTTTTCCTACACAAACAACATTACTGAAGATCTTATAGCATTATTTCTTTGATATATAAATTTATATATGTGAATTATTGCAAATATTACAATTATTTTAGATACTCTAGCCAAATCATTCAGTATGAGACTAGGAACACATTTGTCTTTTGATGTAATGCACTAAATATTCTTAGACTGACTCTGTCACATGGGATGGGGGGTGGGTAAGAGCTCAGAGCTACTTGGTTGCAATAGTGAATAAAACTATTAAATAAATAATAGTTCCAATTAAACCTTTCTCTTGGTTAAGATCACTTACTGCATAAAACAAATGTTAATTTTTTTAATTGAAGTATAGTTGACACACAGTGTTACATTAGTTTCAGGCATTCGGTATGGTGATTCTACAAGTCTATACATTAAGCTGTGTTCACTCATATAACACTGTCACCATATAACACTATTTATGTTACTTTTTAATTAAAATGGTGAAAACAGCAATCTCATTTAGAAGTAGACTTTTATTTGCAAAGAAACTATCTACTTTGTCTTTTCTCCCATCTCCTACATTCTTGCCACCCCCTGGATTGAGAACTTCTGCCAACTCTTAGAAGAATTAGGGACAAACATTGAAGTCTCTCAGTCATTCTCTGGCTTCTCTCCTTGGAAGAGAAATAATTAGTCTAATGGCAAGAGGCTGACATCCAAAAGTCCTTGTTCTTTGTTGAGTGAAATTAATGTGTTAGGGGTCACTGCTCATATGTAGTCTGTCCTCTTGGGCACACAGTGCTTGATAAGGAATGAGACAGATCATATTTTCTATGAAGTTCGCACTTAAGCGTCTATCTTGCAAACCCAATTCTCAGCACCTGTGGTTGCCAAGCTAAAACATGAGTCAATGGATAGAAAACCTTTGACCTTTTTTTTTTTTTTAGATTTTATTTATTTATTTGACAAAGAGAGAGAGAGAGATCACAAGTAGGCAGAGAGGCAGGCAGAGAGAGAGGGGGAAGCAGGCTCCCCACTGAACAGAGAGCCCGACGTAGGGCTTGATTCCAAGACCCTGAGATCATGACCTGACCTGAAGGCAGAGGCTTTAACCCACTGAGCCACCCAGGCACCCCAGAAAACCTTTGACCTTATGTCAAAGCTTCACTTCTAGTTCAGTCTTCCCAATAAAAAAGCTAATACTCTCTATATTTTTCAATTGACTCATGGCTTGGAAGTTGGAAGGGTATGATAGTTTATCGTACTCAAACTCCAATGGCTTTAACTTAAGTTTTCAAAATTAAAGACAGCACAGGCATAATGCAAGTCATTTTCTGCCTCAAATTCCAAGACTTTTGGCTGAGGAAATGGTTGGCAATGGAAGCCTCCTAGTTTTAAAGACTAGTTTAAAAAGACAACCAGTTTATCTTACCATTTATGCCTATTCTCCTACTTTGTGGCTGGCTGAATAACTGAAAGGTGAGTTCCACCTTTTTTATTTCACAATAAGTGTGTTGGAATAAAATTATTTGCATGTCGGAATAAAATTAGGAGGTCCAGGTTTGACTCCCGACTCTCCCAGTCAACTACCTGAATTCGTTTAGGTGAATTTCTTAATCTCTCTGATTCTTAGGCCTTCATCTATAATGTAAGGAAAATAAAAATTATTTTATAAGATATTAGTACATTAAAGAAGACTGAATTAATGAATTCCTTTATCTTTCAGATATCAGCATATGATAATGATGACAATTAAAAGGAAAAAAAATATATAATGCTAGTGCTAGATGCTGTCCTTTAAAAAAAAATAACCTGCTCAGGCAAGATGGAGTGGTCATTCTAGATGTGTCCATACATTTTTTTTTCATTCTTAGACGAGTAATTTTGCTCTAAATGAGTCTGCTTTAAGTTTAAAACAGAAGGTGAATCGATTGGACAGAGAGCGAAGAATAAGCCAAATGATCAAAGTCAACTTTTTTCAAGATAGATATGAAGGCTAGGCTAGATGGAGGCAGTGAGTACTCTAAAAGAAGGTCAGTGAGGTGATTTTCTTCATGGCCCATTTATAGCACCTTCACCCTCTTTGTCGGAATATCCTTATTCTTCAAAATGTTGGTAAAACGGGCTTACTCTCAATTCTGTATTTGACTGGGATAAGCATGGATTATGCAATCGGCTTTGCCATTTCCCAGCAACATGTGAAAAGTGAACCAGAAAGATAAGGGAAAATCTTTTCTCCAGCATCAGTACGTTTGTCCAACCCTTGAAACTGTGCTGGCCACGTTGTAATGAGGTTATCATTGTGCCTGCTTAACACTTAAGTTTCACATTTTGGTCCGAGTCTGGCTAGATGGAGCTGTTTCAGGCTTAGGCCTTGTGAGATCTTCTCTATGTGGCTCAGTACCACCGCAGTAAATTAAATACCGCCCTGTCCGTGTTGCCTAACCTCAGTACCTTTGGGATGGCATCTGCCCCAGATAGGGTATTGCCTCTTATCCTTGGTGAGAAGCAAACCTGGGTCTTAAATAAATGAATCAAGGAATCAATGAATAAATGAGATGCACTGAGAAGGAGCAAAAACATTTGGGTAGACTTTTTAGATAGTGCCTTTGGCTTTTGTTATTTTATGCCATGTTCTTTATCAGTAAGTATCATTAGACAAGCTGCACCGTGGTGAAAAGCTGCTGTTCTTTCTTCTGTAGCCATATGAACGCTGAGGGATGCTGAGGGGATTAAAATAAGAACAGAGCACACTGCTGTTTTATCTGAGCTCCTACAACATCTCGGCTGGACACCCCATGTTGAACAAGACTATTTAATAGCTCCCAACAATTACACATGTGCTTCCTACCCCCCCGCCCCGCAGAAAAGTCGTCACTGCTTTGTGTGTCGAGATTATGCTGAGTCAGCATAAAAGTCAGACCTGATTTATTCCTGGAAGGAACCAGCCCCTCTCTTCCCATTGGAAATGAGAGAGTCATGATGAAGCTTAGGATACAGAAAAAAAAAAAATTTAGTATGGATAGAAAACTTGTTCTTATAAAATGTACTTTTCATGTTTTCATGATCATTTCCGTTGTTACTATCAATTGCCTCACTGTATCTACTATTCATGGCTGTCTGCTCTATCACTACCCCATTCACTCCCCTCTCCAGCCCCAGTTTTCGGTATATTTCTAGTTCTATCCATATTGAAGTAACTGCATAAGGCTTTGATAGCTGTCTTCATCTCTGATGGGATCTGGACCCCCTTATGATGTGAGGCCTTCATACAAGCATGTGATGTGGAAAATGAAACCCATGTGTAAATACAGAGTTAATTAGTATGAAAAGTCCCATTTTCCACCGCATTTCTTGCCAGCAGCTATGATTATAAGCATTTAAACTTTCCAGGTCTCCTAATATTTTTTTAACTAGAGCCGAGCACAGAGATTCCAAAATATTCCTTTCTGCGATATGATAGATGCATGGCAAGAAGAGAATCAGTCCAGGAAGAGAGAGTGTGAGTGTGTTTGTGTGTGTGTGTGTAAACGTGTGTGTATTATAGGCTTATTAGAGTTCACCGCCATACTTTCTGGACATAAATGTGATTTATTTCCTTCTAAATGTTTTAAAAAATAGCAAGTTTTCTGAGCTCTTTAATCACTGAGATGTTATTTAAGGTAGGCCTTAATGAAGCAGTGCTTAAAAAAAAAAAAAAATAGCTCCAGAGCAAGGCTGATCTCAAGCTGGCATTTTATCTATATGTTCTCTGATGGAAATTATCGCCATGGTAGAGATCAAAATAAGTTTTTTGAATTGTGTTGAATAAAATAAGATGAGTCAGCCTAATTTGGGGAAAGGGTCTTAAAAAGGAAGTAAATGCATTGGGATGCAGCTAGTGAAAGCCAGTGACAGAGAGAGAGGCTAAGAATATACCATAATGCATGTTATATTTGGGTAGAAACATATATAGTTTGATCAGAATACAGCGTCCTGGTGAACACAGGAACTCAGCAAAGAGAATGAGCAGCCTACCTTTACTGCCACTGCTCTGACTGGCCAGCAAGGAGGATGAACCAAACATACACGTATGCGTGCCTCTGTGCACAAATGCTGATTCCTGGGCAGGGGGTGGGGTGGCGTGTTGTCTACCTGAAAAATAATCTCACTTTTGGATTGGTTGTTAACAGTGAAAGTCAGAAAGAAGTACTTTTCATGTATTGGTATCCATGTCCATCAGAGAAGATGGAGAAGGCTGAGGGATTTTAATCTAGTTGGCCATGGACTTCTCATCTAAGACTTCTTGGCCCATGGGAGCTAGAAGATGCCTCTTTTCCTCTGAGCCTTACTTATATCTTGTCCAGCCTGCTCACAGCTGGTTTGGTGGCATCACGCTGCCTTCACCATTTGCTCCATCATGGCCTCAGAAGGACTGATCTCTAGAAGTCTACCTGCTCTTCCTGCTTGCATTCAGATTGTATGTCAGATCAGTAAGCATTGGACATAAAAAGATAGACTATGTAGCAAACCATCTTAAAAGGAAGACTATAAATTATCTTTGCATTTTACCTATTAAAGAAGGATTAAAGTGTATGTTTCACTTAAGTAGACAGCTGTGAAAATCTCTCTCTTTTCAAGTTTAAAAGAAAAATGCATTTTCTTAGCAGGGTAAACGAGTTAACAGTGTGTGATAGGGATTGATCAGAGAAATAAAATAATATATTTTATTGCACACTTCTGGTGCTTTGCAGGATATACATGCCTGTAAAAATCTTTTAAAAATGTGGTTTGAAAGACATGGAAATAGCACATTGTTTGTCTTACCAGCAGGGAAAATGAAATGATCAATGAAAGCAGGGGTGCGGACGAGGGGATCCTTTAACTGTTTTCCTTGCTTATGATTCCACTTAATCAACCCTGGAACAAAGGATAGCATTTTTCTTTCCTTTTTCCATGTGTGTTATTTCACGTTATTAAATGAGATTTGAGTGAGCTGAAGTAAATCAGCCAAAACCTCACTTGGATTAGATCCCCTAAACTTCCTTATGCCCAGATTTTTTCCAGATGGTTTCTCATGTCGCCAGTTTAATATCAACAGTGTGTGACACGCTAGAAGAATATTTCTTAGACCAGTTCAGTCCTTGAAAGATAATTACACTGTCAGTTGGCATCACTGTTACTGTAAAACTGAAGATAGCTGGGGTAAGTTTATTAAAATCAAGCCCCGAACCAGCCTCACTTTCAGATAGCGCATTTAAGAACCTTCACACATTTTTGTTGCTATCTGTCTACGTTGCTATACACAGTGTAACACCGATAACTTTCTGACAGCAAATGCCTGCAGGTCACTTTTTGGTTATATGTGGGGGAAAATATCAAGAATTTTTACACGATGAAAAAGATTGTACGCTCATGTCTGCTTAAAAAGTCTGCAGTCTCTGCCTTCCCACCTTCATTTGCAAGTTGAAAACACGTGTTTCCAGGGTACTCCCTCCCCACTTTTGATCTTTTTTATTGTACCCCTGACGTTACTTACGGCACATTTCGCAGCTGGTTTTAAAAGCGTGTTAGTAGACAATTGTAGGTACCATGTCAACAAATATGGGAAACAGAGCAGGACTAACAAACAAGGAATTTCTGCACAAGGAGGACTTGAGGTGAAAATAAAATGGGTCCATGAAGCTGCTTTTCAAAACCCTAACTTTTTATTTTGATTTAATCACAATTTTACGGAAAAGTTGCAACAATAGCGGCGAGAACTCTGATAAACATCTATCAGATTATATATATACTTCTATTCACTTCTATGTATGGGTGTATAACATATATAATATACTTATGCATATATATATTATGTACATATTTATATTTATATTTCTCTGGAACAATTCACAGTAAGTTCTGTACATGAAACCCCTTTACTTCTAAATAATTCAGTATTTCCAAAGTACAAGAATGTTTTCTTACATAACCCCAGAAAAACTATCATGTTAGAGGAGTTTAGAATTGATATTACACTGTTGTCTAATCCACAATTCATCTTCGAATTTCGTCAGTTTTCCCACCAACTACAGGATCTATTGCATTTAATTGCCATCTCCAATTAATCTTTAGTCTGGAATATCATGAAGCTGCTTTTTTAAAATGCAGTATTTTATTTTACTTATTATTTTGTTATGTTGTGTTAATCACCATACAGTATATCATTAGTTTTTGATGTAGTCTTCCATGATTCATTGTTTGTGTATAACAACCAGTTATACACAGTATAACAACCAGTATAACAACTAGTGCTCCGTGCTCCATGCAATATTTTAAAGATCCTCTGCCACTGCCAGGAGCCATACCTTGGTCCCTGCATTGGTAGGCTCTGTTGTCCTTCTGGTTTTCTGGTAACCGACCTGCATTTTACATTCTCCAGCAGAAAGCATTTCAAATGCAAATGTTCGTCTGAAAATAAATCGCTAGAGATCTCTGAGAGTCTAAAGATGTGAAAACGTAAGCAATCTAAAGTTACTTTTAGACTGAACACACAGATTTAATTATACACACTTATGTAATCACAAATGAGGTCCCCCAAACTTCATGGATATATAGTAATTACCACAGTAAAATTTTCTTATGTGGATAGTAGTTTGGAGTGTCTGAAATGATAAGTAAGTGTGTATGTTAACCTGAGATAATTATTTTGGCAATTAAATAAAATACCAAGCCGGGTGAGATGCTTTCAAACTCTAAGATACTTTTGTGTGTAGTTTCTTGAGATCTAGAAGGTAGGATTGTCAACTGAGCAGTAAATCAATCATGGGTATTAGTATTCTTTTAATAGTGTCTTAAGGCAAAAAGCTGGTGGCCCACTATAATATAAGCAACACCATGTTTGGAGCTGGGAATCAGAACACTAATCTTTTTCTTGCCATTCATTAGCCCCGTGGCCTCCTTTGTCGCATCTGTAAAATCAAGTGATCCAGCCCAATGGTGATGGCTAAGCTGCTTTCAGCACCATAGTGCTAGGAAAACATTGGACATCTGCTTAAGCCAGGGTGAAGGTAGGGTAAGAAACATCATTAGTTTAATAAGTTATTGCCATGCCCCAGTTTGTTCTTAAAAATAATATATTCCATTGGTATCTGTTGACTCATACCTGAAAGGAAATACAATTCTGGTTTTGAAAATGACTTCCGGGCGCCTGGCTGGCTCAGATGGTTAAAGGTCTGCCTTTGGCTCAGGTCATGATCCTAGGATCCTGGGATCGAGTCCCGCATCGGGCTCCCCGCTCAGTGGGGAGCCTGCTTCTCCCTCTCCCTCTGCTGCTCCCCTTGCTTATGCTCCTCATCATCTGACTGGGACCTCTGTGTTTAGGGTTTCTTTCTATCTCATATCTTCCTTCTAACTCTGCCTAACTGTCATATCCCTTGCCATTAAAAAGAGAGCACGCCTTATTGTGATAGTGTGTGGCGACAGATGTTGGCAACACTGGTGGTGAGCAGAGCATCACATAGACTTGTCGAATCGCTCCGTTGTATACCTGAAACTAATGTAACATTGTGTGTCAACTACACTTCGATTTTAAAAAGAGGAAGCATTTTTAATTAAAAAATAAGAGAAAAAGAGAAAGAGAGAACCACACTTGACATTCCCAGTAGTTTACCCTATCACCGTTTCTATTTTATTGCTTAGGCCAATAAAATACCCTTCAGTTAATCATTTGTGTGAATAAACATCCCTCTGCCACTTATCTCAAAACCTTCAGCTGTTTATCTGTGCTTCTCCGCTAACACTCAGAGCAGTTTTCTTGCAATTGTCAAGTAATTTACCATAGTTATACTGTTTCTTTTCACAGTTATCCTAATATCAGTATTATATAAAAATATTGTCTGCCTACACTTATCTGTTTGGCAAACAGAAGTATGCTCTGTATCTCAAATTACTCTCATCATGGAAAAAAATAAAGAGAAATTCTGAAGCTAGCTAGACCTCTTTTAAAGTGCTTTGTGATTTTACTAGGCAAATTAATGCCCAAAAGAAATGCGTTTTCAACATTTTATCCTCTTCTGGTTTGTTTTCCTTAAGGAAAATTATTTAAATATACTGGCCCTGGTTAGAAATACTTGGTTTCAATTCACTATGAAGGCAAGTACAATTTATTTAAGGCCTTATCATTTTGTGAATTATATAAAGAATATTATTCTCTTTCATTCATGAAGAGAAAGAGAATTAGGTCACATAATTGAAAAGTGAAGGTAAGCCACCCAGCCAATGCAGATATCTGACTGTGCATGTGGGGTGCATTTACTCCAGGAGGCGGGGCGAAATCCTCAGACTTGGTCTCCACGGTCCCCAGCATATGGGATGTGGAAAACAGCTCCAGCACATGGGAACAATAGAAAATGCAAATAACTCCCACGAACACATCGGAGTTTGAACCAGATTATCACAGTATATAAACCACTCTGGGGGTAAATCACTAACATTGTCTTTGAGTCTTAACCCTTTCAAGACTCCCGGATACCTTTTAATGATTTACTTCTGTAGTGCATTAAGGGATACTCTAGTGACAACTTAGGAGCCCTAATGTCTCTGCCAAGGTTGCCTGGTAATTTTTAAGAAGTGCAGAATTACATCCTAGAGGGTGTGTTTAAAAGTCATGAACTCAAATACCTTTAAGAGCCAGGTGGTAGCCCATGAGTGACACTCACAGTAGGGATAAGGGAAAGCCTGTTGCACCCTTAAAGGAGCATCTCATGCCTCTGCTCATCGGTGGTTCCAGCTCAGAATGTCGGCTCAGACTTATCTTATCTCACCTGTCAGGAGAGGCTGGGAGTTCTGATTTTTGTGTGAACTCTCCAGAGTCTTAAATATTGGAAAATTTAATCGTTTAAAATCACTGTGCTGGCTACGCTAAGTAGGCCTGTGTGTTACCAGTTCTTGAATTCTGAAGAATTAAAAAAGATATTAGTGTACTTGAACTTTATTTAGCTGGATATGGGCCCAAGGCCTGCAGCTCTGGCTCTAAAGTTTTGTATAGGAAAAACCTACCTTTCTAATGGATTTGCCATTTCCCTCTCACTTCCCTATCAGGGCAAGGGTTTGCATGAACTTTAAAAGCCCCATTTAGATTTTCAGGGAAACCTCATACCTCTCACCCTTTGTGTTTCTTTCCCACTAAAATGGAAATTTCTAGGGTTTAGGCCTTGAGGATGGAGGACACACCTTCATACAGCACATTGTTCTTTCCACGTTCAATGCATTAGTCCATGTAGCCCAGGACATGCTGCATAAAAAACACTGAATATTCAGTGGCTTCACATAACAAAATTATATCTGTTGTTCTCACTGTATGTCTAACCCTAGTGAGCAAGGAGCAAGTGAATATAGTCAACACCATTTCTCCATGACCTAGACTGACAAATGATCTACATTGTGATGCTGTCATCTCAGAATATGGCTTCTAGGGACCCTGTAGCTTAGGAAGAGAGTAATGACAGGGGCACTTCAGCTTTGTCCAGAAATGGTATACATTACTTCTGCTTATGGCCCTTTGGCTAAAACTAGCCATGTGGTTCCAACTGAACTGCGTGGGAGGCTGGGGAATATGATGTAGTGCATGAAATCTTGGCTAAGCATTACAACCTCTACAATGATGTTTTCCTCACTGTCAGACTCAAGGTTGGGGCTCCTGTGAGTAAGCAGCTACAGGTGGTTTCTCCCCAAAATCCTTCACAGATACCCAGGTCAGTCTCCATAGGCATGGTGCTGAAGTTAACAGAAGCAACTTCTGGCTTACATCTCATGAATAAAGGTTGGGGCTTGGGAACACTAGCATTTTTTAATCCAAAAGTTTAAAGGGTCTCCTTATCCAGGGCTGCTGGTCTTCTGTTGTCATGTCATAACCATAGCATGGGTTATGCAAAGCAGAAAAACAAATTTACCGAAGGCCATGGCCAGAACATGACTTCCCCTAAATAATCCTCCAACGCAGGGCTCAGACCAAAATTGTAGGGTAGGATGAGCAAGTACCTTCTAGTTAAATTCTCACCTGAATAGTTCTATTCCTCAATTCCACATTGGTTGGTCAAAAGTATAAACCTCTTATTAATGCTACTGTGGTATACGATGGCTACATATAAAAGTTTGCACCATGAAACAGAGTTTTAACTAATCCAAGCAGAAAGTCCTCTCATATGCATGCTTGAGCACATTTATATGTTTGGGAATCCGCCTTGCTGGGAAAAAAAATAAATAGAGTGACTAACTCTCATGTATCATTTAGTGATAAACAACTGGAAAGCCAACTCAAACCAGCTCAAGCAAGAAAAAGAACTAATTTGCTCTGACAACTGGTAAGTTCAGGAGAGGGCCTGGCTCCGCTTAACAGCTTGATTCAAAACTCAAACTATGTAACTGGTACCCACACTTTCTCTTTCACTATTCTGTTATTATCCACGCTGGCTTTATTTTGAGCCACTACATGTTGGCCCTTGGCTTTCTGCTGTATCAAGATGAAAGCTCCAGCTTCAAAACTTCCCAGGTGCAAGTTGAGGAGGAAAGTATGAGAATCTTTTTGGACTTCCTCAAAAATCCCGAGATTTACTCTAGTTGAACTGCTTAGGTCACATGCCCGTCCCTGAAACTACCACTCTGGCTTGAGATGTAATGATCGATTTGTACCAAATAAAAAAAGTAGAGGCTGTTGCCAGAAGAAAAAAAAAAAAAAGATAGCAGGGGATCAATACATATCCACTACTCCATGTAAAGTAGAGAATAAAGATACGTAGATATTTTAATCATTTAACACTATTATATATTTATATTTAATTTACATTTTATTTACTTATTTTAATAGGCTTTATCGTTTATAGCAGTTTTAGAGTAATAGGGAAATTGAATAGAAGGTACAGAGATTTCCCATATGCCTCCTGCCCCCATTCATATAATGCCTTCCCTGTTATCAATGCCCCCACCATAGTGATACATTTATAACAACTGGTGAACCTACATTGACACATCATCACCACCCAAAGTCTATAGTTTACATTAGGGTTCACTCTTAGTATTGTACCTTTTATGGGTTTGGACAAATGTATCTACATTTGTATCCTACAAAGTAGTTTCACTGCCCTAAAAATCCTTCGTCTCTACTTATTTATCCTTCCCTCCCAGTAATCCCTGGCAACCACTGATCTTTTTACTGTCTCCATAATTTTGCCTTTTCCAGAATGTCATACATGTGGAATCATACAGTAGTAGCCTTTTCAGATTGGCTTCTGCCTCTTAGTAAATGCATTTAACTTTCCTCTGTGTCTTTTCATGGCTTGGTATCTCATTTCTTTTTAGTGCTGAGTAATATTCTATTGTCTGGATATACCACATTTATTTATCCATTCACCTACTGAAGGACACCTTGTTGCTTCTAAGTTCTGTTAATTATGGATAGTGTTGCTATAAACATCCATGTTTTTCTGTGGTCATATATTTTCAACTTTTGTGGATAAATACCAATGAGCACAATTACTAGATCATATGGTAAATGTATATTTAGTTTTGTAAGAAACTACCAAACTGTCTTTCAAAATGGCTGTTCCATTTTTAATTCCCACCACCAGTGAATGAGAGTTCCGCTTGCCCTATGTACTTGCCAACATGTGGTATTGTCAGAGTTCCAGATTTTGGCCATTCTAATAGATGTGTGATGATATCTCATTTTAATTTGAATGTTCCATGATAATACATGACGTGAAACATCTTTTTCATATGCTTATTTGCCATCTGTATATCTTCTTTGGTGAGGTGTCCATTAAGGTCTTTGGCCTATTTTTTTAATTGGATTGTTTTCTTATTATCGAGTTTCAAGTTCTTTGTATATTTTGGATAACAGACCTTTATCAGATATGTCATTTGCAAATATATCCTCCCAGTCTGTGGTTTGTCTTATTATTCTTTTAATGATGTCTTTCGCAGAGCAGGAAGTTTTAATTGTAATGAAATCTAGCTCTTCATGCTTTTTTCCATGGATTGTGCCATTAGTGTTCTATCTAAAAAGTCACCTCCAAACCCAAAGTCACCTAGGTATTCTCCTGTATTATTTTCTGGGAGTTTCAAAGTTTTGCATTTTATACGTAGGTCTATGATTCTATCTATCTTCTTATTTATTTAGGACTGTGATTCATTTTGAGTTAATTTTTGTGAAGGGGGTAAGGTCTGTGTCTAGATTCATTTTTTTGCATGTAGATAGCCAGTTGCTGCACCATTTGTTGAAAAGACTATCTTTTCTCCATTGCATTGACTTTGCTCCTTTGTAAAAGATCAGTTGACTATATTTATGTAGGCCTATTTCCAGGCTCTCTATTCTATTTCACCATATTGTATTTTTATATCTACCAATTATCATGATCTTTTCTTATACCTGCTGACTTGGCATACTATATTCAGAAACCTGGTAGTTAAAAAATTCTGCTGACGTACTTTAACCCTTACAGTATATTTTGATCTATAATTCTAGGTCTCAGTAGTCAATACAGAAGTACTTCTTACTGAAGCCACTATTTTATTTTTAACACGGTGCTGTTTATACATCTGGCAGCCTGCAGATAGCTGGAAACAGTTTGGATGTCCTTGAAATGAAAAATAATCACATGGTTATAATCTCTGGATTTCTTTTTGGATTTATCCAAGTCAAGAAGGTTGAGACAGAAATAATTATTTTTCAAATATCTTTCCCAAAATTTTGTTTCTTTTCTTTGGCTTATTTTACAGGTATGTATCCATTAACAGATGTGTTCCTTTTGATAATTTTCCCCCATTTATTGGAAATTTGACATTTACTTTGACGGAAAACATACTCTACTAATTATCTTGTAAATATTCAACTTTATCTTAAGTATAAACTCTATTTTATTACATATACTTAACTTAGAAAAGGAACTTAGTGAGCTATTAGGATTCTATAACATTTGATACTGGATACTTAAATATTGCTTATTGTGCTTATTGTCTTTAGCAGATTATGGAAGGCATTTGTATGGGAGGTATCAAAGTGATAAAATAAAATATACAGAGCAATAGGAGCCAGATGTCTCGAAGGCCAAATAAAATGAATAGGGGGAAAGAGACCTTTTTAAACTTGCAAATATGTCTTGACTTAGTGTTTTTCACAGTATGTTTTTAGAACACTAACCCATAAGGGTTACTTGATCAGACAAATTGGGGAAAATGCTGCATTCTATATTTTCTTCTTGGAATTTAAAAGTCAACATTGTCATATTAAGTTTTTTGAAAAGTCTTGTGGTAAAAAATAATAATAATAAACCCTGTCCAACTCTAACATGAGATTTTTCACACTTACGTCGACTATGGTATTCTGTTTGCTTGAACAGCTGTTAATATCCTGTGGAATCACATGACAATGTTGTATCCAGGTAAACATCCCTTCTGCAAAATTCAAACTTTTTCCAATTTAATCAATAGGAAAGGGGACTTTCCATGTTCAAATATTGATGGAAAGGGTATGTTCATCCAAATCCCCAGAGAAGAGGAAACGATAAGGCTCCTGGAAATGGCAGCATGAGTACTTTCTAAGCCTTTACATAAATGGATGTTCATTATTATAAATCATAAATCCATTAGCCACCAAGAGAGAATTTCTTTTGTTTTATTTTAAAATTTGCAATGAAAACCATAATTAAATAATTTCTTCAGTAACGTACTCATGCAAAGTAAAATAGTCTTCAGAATTAACCTTTTCTAACATGTAATTTTCACAGTTAATGCCTGACAAAGCAGAATATGAAAAGAAAAAACAAACTTCACTGACATTCCTTGTAATCTCCCTAGAGTTTATTCAATGTGATAAGAACTACTGAGTAATTGAGCTAATTTCTCAGAAGAACTGAATGTGGAAATCTTACCTTATAAGTTCGTTTATTTGGTCACTATATACTAACAGACAGTGATTTTGATATTGCTTTCAAGTATATTATCTTAACTAAAATCTACATGCTCTTTGTTTAAAAATAATATCCTTTGGGGCACCTAGGTGACTCAGTCTGTTGAGCGACTGACTCTTGATTTCTGCTCAGGTCACGAGCTAAGGGTAGTGAGATGGAGCCCTGTGTTGGGCTCCATGCTCAGCGTGGAGTGTGCGTGGGATTTTCTCTCTCCCTCTCCCTCGCCCCATTTGTGCACTCTCTCTAAATAAATAAATAAATATCTTAAAAACTTAAAAAATAGTATCCTTTTTTCATAAATGCATGGGAGCCCCCACATTAATTTTAGAGTTGAATCTGATAAGTGATTCTGCTAAAGAAAGTCACTGGCAATCTTGCTGAAATTGATGGAGCATACATTTTCAGTCCGCAAACTATCAAAGCAACACACAAAATCTGAGGAAGTAAAATGGAGCCCCAGGTAGCGCACTTCATCTGGGGACGTTGTAACTGTAAGAACAGCCATTTTAAGCTTACGGAACATTCAAATTAAAAATAAGGACAACTTGGGTGCCTGGTTGGCTCAGTTGTTAAGCAACTGCCTTCGGCTCAGGTAATGATCCTGGAGTCCCTGGATCGAGTCCCGCATCGGGCCCCCTCCTCAGTGGGGAGTCTGCTTCTCCGTCAGACCTCTCCCTCTCATGCTTCCCCTCTCTCATTCTGTCTTTCTCTCTCTCTCTCTCTCAAATAAATAAATAAAATCTTAAAAAAAATAAGGACAACTAATCCATATTATATTAGGATAAAAGATAGCTCATAATATCACTATGCCAATAAACAGAGAAGTACCAAAATCAAAACCACAAGGCTACTTTTCAAAACGAAGTTAGTCAAAAAGAAAAGAAACTCACTCGATATATTTGAAAAGCCAAACACGAGGGAGCACAGAAAGAAATACCCTGTCGCCAATCACTGAAACCACCGGACTGCTTTGGCGTAGCTCATTCCAGCATCTCATTTCTTCAGTAAGCCATCGACTGTATATATTTGTCCATGTCATTTTAAAGCAAGAAGAACATCGTGTTTTAAGAGCAGCATACTATGCCCTTGCATGGCCAAAGCAGAACAGTCTTTTTCTTAATTAAAATAAGCTTTCTTTTTTTTTTTTTTTCGGTTTGTATCCCAAGGATAAAACCAGGGTCATTGTAGGAAGGGTTTGCAGCAGCCCTTTGAGTACATGTACAGATTTCAAGATTACTGTGGTCACTTAGGAATATTTCTTAGGAAAATCACCGAGGATTTTTCCTTAATTTTATTTTTTTAAATTCTCTACTCAAGGCAAAGGAAGAAAAATACAGGCTAGGATCTAGAGAGCCCAAGAATTCTCATAGACGTAGTTGTTCTATAGAAGAGTAGCATTCCATGAGAAATTATAAAGTCCAGCAATATCAGTACTTACAATAAAGAAACCTTATCTGCTCAATGAACCCAAAAGGGACTGCACTGATTTGACCTAAGCCACACACTACTCACACTTCCTTGGGCCTTCGTAGAAGAGCCCCCTTCTGAACTCCCCTCCCTTTCACTGTTTCCCTGGCCTCTTCCCCTCCCCCACCCATGTTTCTCTCTGCTCTTAGGAAACTAGTCCAGGACATAGTGTACCCTATGCTAACTATAATCACTCCTTGACAACATTTTCTGAACATCCAATTGAATAATTTCACTTTCCCACCTGGTTCTCAGAATAACTTCTAGAACATAAGGCCCTCGAAACTCCATTGACGTTTCTCTGGAATCTCAACTAATCAAAAAGATGCAGCTCAATGTGATTTTACTTGTGATACATTTCTGATGTTTATAGACCTTGGGCATTGGTCCCACATGTGGGGATCATTAATAAATATACTTTTTCTGGAGATGGTTGGCAACACTACTCTAACTGCTAATCTCTGGGTACAATTGACATCGCCCTCTCCACCCGCCCCCCAAAGAGATACTCAGTTTCATAAAATTCAGAGCATTTGCAGATACCAGGTAGTATCCACTTTGGTTGAATGCTGTGTACTTGGCACTTCTTTAGCTTAAAAAAACCACACTAAATTCTCGTGAAACAACACAGTGAGAGAAACATCAGGTCTTTTTTCATTATTTTAAGTACAACTCTGGCACCACCTAGATTTTGAAATATGTTCCAAAGACCTCTCTCTCTCTCTCTCTCTCTCTCTCTTCTCTCATTTGTCAGGTAGAGTCATATTTAGTTGGCTTTTTTTTATGATAGTATATTTTAGAGGAATTTGAAGATTAAGTTTCCTAATCTTTATATGAGAACACAGACAAGCACTGAAGGTGATTTCCTCCAACCGAGTAGAATAAACTGTAACTTGCCATGAAAGGATAGGAATGTCTTCGAGGATTTTTGGCTCCGTCAATCCCTAAAGAATCTCCCGGTTTAAATTTCTATCATTTCAGCTTCAGGATAGCCCAGACCATACAGGGCTTGGACTTTATTGCATCAGTCCTAATACTTTTTTTGTTTTTCTTCCAAAAAGGCAAACTCTATGTCAGTGTATTGAGGTGTGGATTGAACCTACAAGGGACCATTCTCAGTATGCTTGAAAACTGAAAATGAAATGAATTTTGTAACTAGAAAATCCAGTTATCGGGCATGAGCAAATGGCTATCTTTGTTTTAGATTCTTTTGCTAGTCTCTTCATTTTCTTTTAAGTTAGCAAAGTTCATGTATGAAATTAGACTCGACTGCTATTTTTTTTTTTAATACTGAGCTCCAAAGTCTAAGGTCTGAATCGTTTTTCTCCTCTCTAGGAGTTTTCTTTTAACTTTCTCTCTGTACTTAGACACCAATAACATGTTTTTCAATATCCTTGGATATAAGCTTGGATTTAATTTTACCATTCTCTGTATTCATCTAAAAAAGATAGGTACCTGCTCTCTCTCAGTGCACAATCAGGATTGTGCTGGATTGAAGAACTAACGATCAGTAGCATTTCATTTTAACGTAAGAGGTATTTTTTTTTCCTTTTCTTTTAAAATTTGCTTATAAAGCTCTTAAAATAAGAATGTACATTCTTATTTGAGCTTATGATTTATACTCAATCTACTTCCAAAAGGCATTTCGAATTGGATTATAAGTCATGTGTATATATAATAACATCATTGAAATAGAACTAGAAAGTTAAAAGTCATGCATGGGAAGGGAGGGGAGGTAAAAATAGACCAGCAGAATAAGCAAGGTCCTAGAGATGATAAGGAGATCCTACCCAGATCCCTGTTGCAACCAAAGCAGAAAGGAGAAATGATGGATTTTAATTCTCATTAGCTGTGGGGAGGGGTATTGGGGGGAAGGAATAAAACACACTTGTTTATCAGGAAAGGCAATTTTGTCTTACAACTGAATTGTAAAAGGCATTTGTAAAATGGTTTTAAAGATAGGATAGACTTTTAAATTATTTGTACATCTGTGTAACCAGCACCCAGAAAAAAAAGCCTAGCATGTCCTAGCATCCCTGAAACCTGTATGTCCCCTTCCAGTCATAACTCCTTCCTCCCCCAAAATGCCCTCTTCTTAAAGCATAAATTTTATCTTTTTATTTAGTATATTTTAAAATGCACGTTTCAGTAATTTACTCTATCTTCATGTTTAAAGTAATAATAATCCTGTTAACTCATGGTTTCATCCATCCGTTTGTTCACTTAACAATCCAAAAATTCTTGAACATTGGCCATACAACTAACAACCATGATGTTTACAATGTTTCAGGCTTTAAATTGATGTTTATTATATTTTTAATTTGTATGCATTAGAACTCACTTCTTTTTCTCTTTCTTTCACTTTCTCTCTCTGGTGCATGGTTACATGAATTTTGACATAGGCAAGATTAATGTATCCACTCCCTCAAGTTGAATGCCAACAATTCCATCACCCCTGATTTACCTTTGCTGTCACACTTTTTCCCCAGTGCTGCTCTGGCAACTCCCAAAGGAACATAACAATTTGTGTTTTGAGCCAATAATGAGGAGGCTTTTCTCCATCTTCATTTTTCGCTGCACATTTTCCATTTTCCCTTCTTCTGTCTTTACATCACCACCATATTAAAGCCACTTCATTTTTTGATCGCAAAAGGCCAGGTTCTGGACATATTAAAGGTATTTTTCTGGTGGTCAAAACTCACAGTTTTCCACCAGGCTGACTAACCTTGTTTTCTGCACCTTGTTTTGTTTTGTTTTGTTTTCTTCTCAGAGGATGGGTCATCTATGCTGTAGAACACAGATATATTGACCTTTGGATGAGGATCACTCTGAATCTTCCTCTGTGACTATAACATTTCCCAAGATGGAATGGAAAAGAAATACTTAAGGCTAAAATAGGAACAACTGACAGTTGTGCCCTGAAATGCAAAAAAAACTAGAGTTTTTCAGGATTTTACTTCTCTAAGAAAATGTTTCTTTTTCCCCACTTACCCCACCCTTAATAATTTCCCCAAGTTACCTTTTGAATGGGAAGATCTTTACCACATTACAGTAACACTGGCAATAGTCAAAGAGGTGGTATTTTGGAAGGGAATTTGTCAGCTTAAATTGTTTTACGCATAGCAGTTGGCAAATTGTCGCTGTGATTTCAATGGTATTCTGGCTTCTGCCTTTGAAGGGAAGCAGTACATTTGCCTATATAAGGAAAGTGAACCTGAATTGTAAAATGTGCTTTATCAACAACTTTCATAATCTTTTATTTAGTATGTCATATTATAAACGCAAAGTGTGTTCTACAGAGAAAAAGCAAGAAAATATAGCCATGGAAAAGAGCATTGAAAACACCTTACTCCTATGTCCCTATAAGCATCCACTCTTTTTCTTATTAACTTTTCATAATGGAAAATTTCAAATGTGTGCCAAAGTGGAGAAAATAATATAATGAACCCAATGCACCCCATCACCTTCTATAACAATCAGCAACAACTTCCCCTCCTAGTTCACCTCTACTCCCCACCTCTGTCTTCACACTGGATTATTTTCAAGCAAATCCCACACATTACATGATTTCATCCATAATTTTAAGTGTGTATGAACTTCTAAAAGATAAAAAACTTAAAAAATACTATAATGCTATGATCACAGATGAAAATCATTAAAAATTATTTTGTATTATTATATATTCTGCCAATACAAATTCCCCAATTCTTCCTCCCTCCTTCCCTCCTTTTTCTTTCCCTTCCTCCCTTCCTTCCTTCTTCCTTCCCTCCCTTTTTCTTTTTTCCTTTCTTTCTTTTCTTTCCTTTCTTTTATCTTTCTTCCTTTCTTCCCTCCTTCCTTCTTTCCTTCCTCCCTTCCTTTTTTATAAATGGTTAGGAAAACAACCATTCATAATATCTTGGGGCATATCCAACTATTTCGTTTTCTTTTCTTTGTGTTTGTGCATGCCTTTGTGTTTGTGTATACCTAAGTGTTTGTACATGCCTCTGTGTGAGTTCATGTTTATGTGTTTCCCTCCAGAAATCCTGTCACATGCGAACACATATAAACATAAAATATGAATATATACATATATTCAGAAATTAGCTTATACCTTGCAATCTTTTTGTATAACATCTTCCTATAATACCTAAAAGTCCCTCTCATTGTTTTTCCTCATGGCCATTTAGAATCTCATAGGATGGCTATTATTCATTTTATCATTTCATTTTCATTATTCATTATGACCTATCCTGCCCTGAATATAAGTAACATTTGAATTATTATTGACTATAAGTTTACAGCTACATTTAGATATTAACAACTGCTTGATGAGCAAAGCACTGAGCAATATAGGCTCTCTCTCTAATGAGTCTATCTTTAGGCGAATCTGTTTTGCTTTCAGTTAGTAGAAGATGGTTGAACCACATGCTATAACTTTGCATGTCACTTTGCAGTTTACCTGACATTGACATCAAGTTACGTTGCCAGGAAAGTAGCTGCTGTTCATATTAAATGTGAGATCCAAGTTAGCATGATAAATGAGTGCATAATCACAGTTAAATAAATAAGACACTACATTCAAATGACAGTGTTTCCTGAGCTCTCAGATCCTGGCAGTCAGGAACATTTGGCCTTGTGTACATTTCTGAAAGTGTGCATGGGAAAGACTTATACTTTGGAGCCAGATAAACAAAGCATGAATCCTCATGCCAGCATTTACTGCTGGGTGACTTAGTACGTATTAATATCCCTAGGCCTGAAATTTCTTCACCTGCTTAAAGGAGATAATACTAAAGCCCAGTCATGGGGTGAGTATGGGGATTGAATGTGATAATGATGCAATAAAGGGCTTTGCCTAGTGGTTGGCACATAGTAAACAAGAGCTCAATAAATTGTAGCGACTTCCAGTTATAGTTAAGATACCAAAGTAAATACCAGACCAAAGACTGCACACAGGGAGATTCCATTTCTATATAGTATAACAACAGGAAAACTGATCTAGGCCATTAGAAGTCAAGATAAAGGTTATCTTCAGGAGGGTAATGACTAGAAGGCACAAGGGGCTTCTAGAGTACTTCGTTTCCTGAGTTGCACAGGTGTGTTCAGTTTCAGAAAATTCATTGAGCCATACGCTAATGTATATGCACCCTTCTGTATGTAGTTTATACTTTGGTGAAAAGTCAAAATTGAAAAAAAAAAAAAAGAAAGAAAACAAAATAGCATCGTTCTTATTCCTGGTAATGAGACACCTGGCATTAGCTACCTTGTGGACAGATAGATAATTAGATAGATAGATAGATAGATAGATAGATAGATAGATAGACAGACAGACATAATGCTAGTCATTGTTTATCATTTGAATTGCTACTTTCCTGCTAAATTTTAGGAAACTTTATTTGGAAGTAATGTTGATTCCGGTCAATCATCAAATATAATCTGAATTGGTTTTATTAAACCCTTCTTCATATTTTTTGTGGGAATTTTTCCATATTCGACTCAGAGGGTAGGGAGGGTACATATTTACTTTGCTTTTTCTGGATTGTTCTGGGGGGTGGGGGCGCTATTGCAGCAGCATCTTGTCAGCCTAGACCAGAACCACAGTGCTACGGGCTTTGAAATGAGTTATGGGAAGCCTGAGGAGCCCTTGAGGAGGTGTGGGTCCATCCAGCAGCAAGGTAAACTTATCAGCTTGTCCTGAAGAGTAGTTTTTTTTTTTCACAATACCTCTAGGAAGTAACAGTGAATTCATGCCCAAAGAGTTATTTCCTTTCTTTGGGTGGTGACATTTCAAATGCTCAGAAGAACATTCGAAGTTGGAGAAAATAGACCCAAGAAATAGATATTTGATTTAGTTGTTCTCAAACAATCACACTCATTTTGTCAGGCAGAGTGAAGTGAGCAAGGCCCAACATTTCCTATGGTGGAGGCTGCTGTTCGGTGCAGCATTAGCTGCCAATTGAGGGGAGTCCTCGGGATGTGTTTGTATAATCTGCTCTAAAGGAAAATTTCAGTTTGTTAGTCCTTTTCCTCATAATTGCACGTGTGCACACGCATGTGTGTGTAAGAAGCCTGAAAGTTAAATTATTTGATAATCCTCCTTTTGAAATCCAATATATATATAATATAGTCAGATTTCATGAAAGTCACCTACTACAGACATTTTAACAACGAAAAAATTGTTTAAGCGGATGGGTCTTAATCAGTATTTTCTAATGTGAATACGGATATGAAAAATATAATTATAAGGATGTTAGACCCTCTTTTTTGCTGTCACAGCACACAGCTGGAAATTGCTTATTATTAGCTTGCAAATCCTACAGGAAAATTCAGAATTATTTTTAGTACTCAGCAAATTTACAGTGATAATTATGGGTATTCGTGTCACTTCCGGAATATGAGAGTCCTATATCTTTATTCTTCAGGTTGAGCATCTTTGAATATTGATTTCTATGATCCCTGGAAATCAAAAGTGCTTTTCTGGTAATGCTTTGGATGACAATAGTCATTTTTCAATGTAAATTATTTGGAGACTCTCTTGCCATAAATTTGTTGTTGTTTTGTTATTGTTGTTTTTTAATCTTGATAACAGATAAAGTAAAAAAAAAATCACCTTATATTCTCAACACCAAATCCCTGAACCTCCCTGCATCAGAATTCAAACATTCTGCCTCCTTCCTTTGCAACTGGGAACAACGCCCCTGGTTCTATTAAAAGACCAATCCCTCCCTTGTACTCTGGATCCCACCTGTTCTTACTTAACCATTATCCAAGAACTTCACTCTCTCTACCACACTCGTCCCCCTGGTATCATCTCTGTCTGCCTCCATCAGTCTCTACACATACCTGAACAGCTCTGATCTTGAGAAAATTAAGCCATCAGTGGCCACATTCACTGCAAAAATCCTTAGAAAATTAGCCAGGTTAGTCATTTCTACTTGCTCACCACCCTTCCCTCCTTAGCCAACTTCTGTGGCTTCCAAATTCATCAGTCTTATAAATGGAAACTCCATCTACCATTTCTTAAGCCAAGAACATTGGAGTCATTTCATAAATTCCATAAATTCAGTCTTACAAGTTTTCTTGTAAACTTAGTGTCCACAATGTGTTTGGAATCCACCTCTTTGTCCTATCCACTGGGCTCCCAACCCCACCAGTCTACAGACGTCACTGTCACTAAAACCTTTTTGCTACGTCAAATGAATCAATTATTTGGCCCTTTTATATTCGACCTCTCTTGTTGAAACTTTTCTTTTTCTAGAGGCTTCTGTGAAAGCACATCCTCAAGTTACTTTAATACGGAGGGCTTTACAAAAAGGAGTGTTAACTAGGTAACTGGAAGGGATATACAGAGTTGTATATCCTTATATAAAGAATATAAACTAGGTGACTGAAATGTGTGAAAAAGGGATCTTTAAGGTGTTCTGGAGGTAGAGCCTGCAGGAAACAGCCACCACCTTGAGGGAGGAGTTTGGAATTCCAATTTAGATATTGATTGGAAGGTACCTAAGGAACTGAAACCCAGACCTCCAAGGGCAAAGGGGGGAGGGGCGCTTGGCTAGAACTCCTGTTTGAAGCTGGGACCCAGACCCCTGAGGACGGCATGCTGGTCCTCACTTGGTGCTGTTGTTGGAGTTACCCAACGGGATGCTATGAGGTTTGTTCTGTGAATATTGTGAAAATAAACTGCTACTAAGAAAAAGCCCTGCCATTGCCAGGACAAAGAAAGGAGACTACAATGAAGCTTAGGGGAAAAGAAAGGCGAACCGGTTTCTGACTCCATCAGCCTTGCACGCTGCCTCTAGCTCCCCCTATTGGCAGAGCCCAGCGGACAGGTGGGGCAGAGAGGGATGCTGGGTCTTAACCCCATGTCTTAGAGCAGGGGGTGCAAGGGTAAGCTTAAAGATGAGCTCATACTAGATAACTGGTATAATCCCTGCTCTCACTTGTTGCTCCTTTCCATTTTCTTTTCCTGGCTCTGCATCATCTGTCTGATATTGAAATGTTGGCATGCCCTCGTTCTTCACACTGGACCCTCTCTCTCCTTAAGTTGTCTTCTCTAGCCCCATGGCTTTCCAAGTAAATATACAGTGTTATTCCCAAATTTGTATCTCCAGCTCTGACCTCTCCCCTACGCCCAGAGTCAAGTAGAAAACTGTCTATGATACATTTCATAGAGATATTTAATAGACATGTGACACCCAGGTTGAAAACAGTGCTTTTGACTTCCCATTCATCTCCAGCCTGCTTCTAGTGCCCTCTTCTCATTAAATGTCACATCCTATATAATTTTGTTAGGCCAAAATCTCAAAGTCATCTTGTAAACTCAAGGTCCTAATTATTCTTATAAACACAATGTTCTAAATAATTCTTATAAATGCTATCTCCCAAATATATCTGGAACCCAACCACTTTTATTACCTTCATTACTACAAGTATAATACAAGTCATTCCCTTTACTGACATAGCACAGGTGACTTTGAACTTGTCTCCCTGCTTTCTCACTTGCGACCCCTGTAATCCATTTGCCACATGGTGTTTTGGGAAGAGTCAGGCAGACCCTATTCCTAGCCAGTTCAAAATCTTCTATTAGCTATTCCTTGAATGCAAAATAAAATCGAGGCTCTGTGCCCTAATAAGCAGGCCCTACAGTAGGGATGGGTAACCTTTCTGTAAAGGGCAGATGAGAAATAGCTTAGGCTTTGTGGACCAGCCAGTCTCTGTCACATGTTGGGATTAATGTGGAGCATGAAATCATCCATAATACCTGGCTTGCTGAAATGTAACACGGAGGTTGCTGGGGGGCGATAAAAAGTTTCCAAGAAGGGTGTAGGTCTTTGGAATGCAGGAGCTGCTTGACCACTCTCCCCACTCTGCCCTAGGAATGCCTTGGGGAGTTGCCTTCCCCAAGCTTTCTGAGCCCAAACAGCTGGGTGATCTAAGAGACATTTGTATCATCCCTTAGGCTATGTTTAGCAGGGCTCCTAGACCATGCAGGTTAGCATATCAACAGATCCTCCTAGTTCCAGTAAGACCTCTTGTCACACACCATTTGAGAAATAGTGATAAGGAATTGTGATTATCCTGAAGAACCACTAAAAGCAGGAGCAAAGAACAGCAAAGGGTCATCCTCTCTCAGAGCGTTCACCCCCTTGACTCCTCTCTTTCGCAGCCAGGATTGGAGAAATCTTTCATCTGTTGGTACAGGGATTGGTGGCCATTCCCAGCAGTCCCACCAGCTCTAGTACTGTGACGTGAAAGCAGCCACAGACAGTATGTAAATAAATGGGCAAGGTCCGGTCCAATAACACTTTATTTACAAAAGTAAGCAATGGATGAGTTTGCTCACCTCTGGTCTGTATCATCAGGTTACAAGTGACTTCAGACCTAACTTTTGCTCAATCTCAGACTAAATGGCCTTCTTTGTCACCTCAAGTACCTCGTACCTCGTGTTCCTTCTATCCCGAATTCCCTACCTTCAGCTCTGTTCATGGCCAGCTTCTACCACTCAAATATCGTCTCCTTGACCGCCATTGGAACACTGCTCTCCTCTGTTACCTGTCATGCTGCCACCTCGTTTATTTCAGAGCAGTTATCACAGTAAGAAATTTTTCGTTTGCTCACATGTGTATCATCTACTTCCTCAACCAGAATAAGAGACAGGGTGTTTGAAATCTTATCAATCTTACCGTTAGTTGTTCGGTAGATTGGGTGAATTAACTAAAACTCAGGCTTTTAGTTTTTCTATTTATTTATTTTTTAAATTGTATTTATTTACTTGAGAGAGAGTATGAGCAGGGTTGGGGAAGGAGCAGAGGGAGAAGGAGAAGCAGATTGCTGCTGGGCAGGGAGCCTGATTCGGAGCTTGGTCCCAGGACCGCGGGATCATGACCAGAGTCGAAGGCAGACACTCAACTGATTGAGCCACCTAGGTCCCTCACAAGTCTCTATTTTTTCTTCTTTGTCAATACAAAATAAATCCCAATTTGCATCGACATCATGGTTTGTCACTAACATTCCACCTTGCTTCATTTTTCTTAATTTGGTCAAACCAATCCTGTAAAAAAAAAAAAAAACAAAAAACAAAAACAAACCAATCCTGTAATCAGTTGAGTAGTCACCAGTTGTTCGCTCTGTGAAGATACTCAGCCAGAGCCTGAGATGCATGGCATTAGTGCCTGGTACCCATATCTTGCCCTCCAGAATCTTGACATTTTCCTTGACCTCAAGAGAGTAAACTCAATTTGGATGTATGTACCTAATTGAGAGCGTTTGCTTTTAAAGATACAGATCATATAAACACATCCAAGCTTATGTATCCCTGACAAGAGATGTGCCATTATTCCCAGGGTGGAATTGGATGATTTCCAAAGTCCTTCTGCACTACTCAGTTCTACTTGCTGGATTCCTCCTCCTCAGGCATCTTTTGGAGCAAAAGTATCATGCTGTAAGCTGGAGAATCTGCTCACTGTCTGTTTATTTAGGTAGTAGCCATTGCACCTCGTTGCACTGTGGAGAAGGGGCTGGGAGAGAAGGTTCAAGTCTCATCACGTCAGGGACGAAGATCTGTTCTGACATTGTGTTTAGCACTAAACTCTTGTAATCAAGTTCTGTCAAGGTTGAGAGATGTTCGCTACCTATAGAAAACATCTCTTGGAGCTCTGACTGCTGAAAACGGCCTCCCTCCTCTGCCTGACTTTTGCCTATAATCTTAGAAAATTCACCTCAGAAGCCATACTGGCTAAATAGATGGGATGTTAAGGCGAAAAAAAAAAAAGAAAGAAAGAAAGAAAAAAAAATCATTTTCTGAAGAGAAAGGAGGGAAGAAAAAGAAAAAGAAAGAACTGTAGTATAGTCTACCAGTTCCTATCAATGCTATCCAAAAACACCTCTCTAAATGTATGTATCTCTTCCAAGTGCAGCAAGGGACCAGTGACCTCTTCCTGATTCCTGTCCCTAGTTCAAGGTCACACTCCCATTCAATGATATACGCCCCCCTGAACAGCAATGCAGTCAGAGTTCTATGGTCCCTTTCCCTCCTTGTTATCCTACAGTGTCTTCCCTCAGAAGCCCTCTGAACAGAAGATGGCTTCAAGTAATGTAAATAATAGAAAATATAATAAGCATGTTTAATGGGCAGCGTAAGTATCAAAGCTAATGTTCCTCAAGTCTCTCCTTTAATCAGGAATCTCAGCATCATCACAAAATTCCTCAGTGGAGAAACAGAATCTGTTCTGCTCACTGCAGAGTGGCTTGGGTTTGGGGCTTAGGAACCCTTGTGTTCCTTAATCCTTTGTGGCTCTGGCTTTTTTGAGAAAAAGCCTCTGTACCTCTTCCCAGATTCACGTTTCTGAGCCCAGAGGGTTCTGAGAAGGCTCCATTGGCAGCTCTCAACCTTTGGGCATTTTGTCCTCATCCCCCTACACGCTTGAGGAAGACAGCAGCTCTGGTTTTTAAACAACTAATTAAATTTTAAGGGTCAGGAGCAATTTTCTACCTGGGTATTCCCTTAAGGATTCTCTCATACTACTCCAAAGATGTTACCACATAGAAGTGTTCCTCTACAGTGCCCTGAAGCTACTTCATTAGCGTCATCTGGAATACTTTTAAAAAAATCACCTTTGGGGATCTTACTGGGTGTAAGATCTCAATCCAAATTTCTGGGGATGAAGGTCAGGATCGGGTATATGTGCATATTTAGAATGTTCCACCATCTCTTCTTACTCAAGCTAAAGTTTGAGAACCCTGTCCTCTTTTGTACATCATTGGGGGTAACAGAAAGAAAGCGAATCGTAGAGCTGACTGTGCCAAAACAGTGCCTGCATACCACTCAAAGTATCTGAGATATTCTGGACTAGCTCTTAAAAAATAATTATGCACTTCTTTCCGTGTCTTTTAGAACAAAATAAAAGTGATCTCAAACCAGTGATCTCCCTGATACTACAGTTAAGGATGAGGCCGAAGTAATATAAGTGAGCAAAAATAAAAATAAAAATTAAGTGAATGTTTCAAGAAAAATCCTAAGCAAATCAAAGTAAAGGGAATTTGAATGGACGAAGGGATTCAAATGTTCAAATCCTGGTTCAGCCACAAACTGCCCTTGTCACATCAGACTTGGTTCTACATGTACAGTTGTGTGGCATGTGCACAGAGGGTGTGTTGGACCCATTCTGGGTACAATCGCCACCTCCCTCTTCCCTCCCTTCTTGCAGGCAGGAGCAGTTTCCTGGAAATGCTCCCAGGAATACCGGGCTGTTACTGCCTTCCATATCTGCTTCCACTTTCCTCCACATCCTAGTTTCCCTGGGGCAGTATTTTTCCCTCCTATGCCACCATTCTCCCTGGCTGTACTGCCTGTCCCAGCCTGTGAATGTAGCATCCTCGTGTCCATAATCCTGTCGCTCAGCTGAAAAGAATAACAATTTCTAGGGATTTCTTCACCAGAGGTGCTGCCTGGTGCCGCACTTGCCAAGCTGGAGCGTGCTAATCTGATGCACATAAGGATGCTGATAGACCAGCGTCAAGGGCAACACTGCCACCGTCCCATATTGGAGGGCACAGTGGATGCAGCAGACACTGTCAGGGCCCATCTTCTGCACTTGACCTCCTCATGTGCTCCAGCAGATTTTCAGCTGCCACTGCCTACATCGCAGTGCCCCAGGCATCTTTATCGCAACTGCAGGAAACCTCTGTGGTGATGCAGTGTCTCCCCTTTACTATTTATTTAATCAAAGCAAGAATTTGGGGTTGAGATTCCAATTCAAGTAAAAGGGGAGAGTATCTTTCAGTGTAGAGAAGACCATGTTTGGGGCAGATGAAAGGTTTTTGTTTTATTTTGTTTTTGTTTTTAATTCCAGTATAATTAACATACAGTGTTATTTTAATTCAGATGTACAATATGGTGATTCAACACTTGTATCATTCCTCAGTGCTCATCATGACAAGTGGACTCTTAATCCCCTTTACTTATTTTACCCAACCTCCCACCAACCTCCTTCTCTTAGTTAACCCTTCAACTGTGGCCCCATATGATTGTGAATTGGATCTCACTTATGACACTTCCCTACCAATAACCCTAAAAACCCTGGTTCATCATCTATTTGATTTGTTAATCCAGCTAAATCGATGGGTCTCAGATTTCAGTTAGCATCAAAATCTCCTATAAGGATTGATAAATCGCAGATTACTAGTCCATTCCATCCACCCTCCCTCCACCCCCACAAACTGATACAGTAGGTCTGAGTGGAACCTCAGAATTTGCATTTCTAGTAAGTTCCCAACTGATGTTAATGCTGTTGGTCCAGGGACCTCACTGAGAACTGCTCATTTAGGTTTGCTTTCTCTGTAACCTCTTGGAATGTAGAGGCAGGCATTTGCCATCAAAATAAAGTATTAATTGATTTTTCTTTTAAAATTGTATCTATTGATTTTGATTAGGTAATACATTTATGTGGCCCAGAAGTCAAAGTCTATAAAGAATAGCTGGATTCTTCCTTAGCATGATAAAGGACATTGATCTCAACACAAAAGTCAGCATTTTGTTTAACAGGGAAACATGGAAATGTTTCTGTGAAAGGAACAAAACAAAGGTGTTCACTATGTCTACCATAATTGACCATTATTCTGGGAGGTTTTCTAGATATTATTGTGTCCCTAGAAATTCCAAAAGAATCAACTGAAAAAAAAAAAAAACTCTTAAAAAAAAAACCTCTTGTATAATAAGAGCATTCAGTAACACAGCTATGTAAAATATTTTATTTATTTTTTATTAACATATAATGTATTATTTGCCCCAGGGTACATGTCTATGAATCATCAGGCTTACACATTACACAGCACTCACCATAGCACATACCCTCCCCAATGTCCATAGCCCAGCCACCCTATCCCTACTTCCCCTACCCCCTTGTGTACAATATTTTATGTGAAAATACCAGTAAGCTTACTGTACATAAGCAATAAGCAAGGAGGATATATAATGGAAACAGAAGTCTTATTTCAAAAAATATATAACATACTATAGAACAAACTATATTTTAAAAATCTGCAAGATCTACATGAAAACTAACCAACAAACAAAAAACCACTTTAAAATATCCTAAAGACGGGGCGCCTGGGTGGCTCAGTTGGTTGGGCAGCTGCCTTGGCTCAGGTATGATCCCGGAGTCCCGAGATCGAGTCCCACATCGGGCTCCCAGCTCCATGGGGAGTCCGCTTCTCACTCTGACCTTCTCCCTTCTCATGCTCTCTCTCACTCTCTCTCTTTCCTAATAAATAAATAAAATCTTTAAAAAAAAAATATCCTAAAGACACCAAGAAAGACTTGAGCTAATGGTAACTAAGATGGAAGCTTTTGTAATGGAAGAAGATAGAGTGTTCTTGAAAGGTGAGGGTCAACGTCACAAAAAATGTTAATTGTCTTTAAGAAATAAGCTTAATGAGAATACTGAATAAAATATGAACATGATTTTTTTTTTGAACCTAAAGGTGCTGGTTTCTAGAGTACACATGAAAAAATAAACCAACAAGTTTAGCCAGGAAAATTCTACAAGAGTAGTGAGGAAGAGCTAACAACAACATCAGAGAACATACTGCAAAGCCTTAATAATTTAAACATTATGGTATTAGATCATGAGTAGACACAGTAGTAGCCTCCAATACAAATAAATGTTTAATATATTATGAAGTCGGCTTTTAGTTCTTGGTAAAGGGATGGAATAGATTCCTCCAATATGGAAGCTGTGGTCATTTGTGTTATTAACATTGTTACTTTGGGGGCATTGCTTCACATTCATCAACAACCACTGTTTATTGAGAACTCCCTACATGCTACACAGCATGCCGGGCATTTCCACAGATTTTGACTTGTTTTTTTCTAAACAAAAATTTGTAAGGCAAAAATTTTTATCTCCATATTATTTTTTGATTTTTTTTTTATCTCCATTTTAAATCTGAAGGAAACAGAGGCCTGGAGAGATTAAGTATCTTGCCTATAGGTGTGTAACAGTGAGTGGCACAGCCTGAATTGGAATTTGGCTCTCAACTCCCTATCTGGGGCTCTTTCTATGCACCAAACTTCAAATCTTATTAAGGAATATTTGGTCATTTCTTATATGTGTATTTTCCATTCATTATCTTAATTTTATTTGGTTCATCATTTTCTAGGGTAGTCAACATAAGTTTCTAATGAGCAACTTTGAACGTGAGTTGATTAAAAAAAAAGGTTTGTAACTGTTTTCTTTTACAGGAAATTGTCTTTTTTTTTTTTTTTTTTAGCTCAAACCATCAAGACAGCAGAGAATCGATATCTGGTCAAAGTTAGTAACTGAGAGGTTTTGAACCTTACCTTGGTGGTATGTGACAGTATGAGCCCTCCTTTGATGGCAGGGAGAAATGCTGCCCCCAGCATGGGACATGTGTGGCCAGGTCTGAGGACATCTAGGTGTAGCAATAGTGAGAGTCTCAGGTCCTCCTATTCCCAGGGCCTCTCCCACACCTCACAGAAGTGTGGATGGGCAATGAGGCCTCCTCTCCTCCCTGGAAATGGGCTTTCCAACTACACAAGGGTGCGTCCAAGCCACTCTAGCCACTGATTTGATAGCTAGTGCAACACAAAGATCCCTGAAACCTGAAAGGCCACTTCAGTTCCTGAGCCTTCAGGGGCCTCCTACTGCCCCTCTGTCCCAGGAGGATAATAACAAATTCACTGTGGCTCATGATGTTGCTGAGCTATTTACAGGTGACTTGGAACTCAACTCCTAATTCTGAGGAGTGCCAGTAGTATGTTTTTGCTAAAAGAAGTACCATTCTACCTGTTGAGAAAATTCATGATTTGCTAGTGATTTATGACTTTTATTTTTTTCCTCTTTAACCAGGATGCAGCCCTTGTTTCATTAGGTTTATTATGTTTTTAATTACCTCAGGGACCTATTTGGTGCCTAATTATCTGTATGACAGGAAATTAAGCTATTTGTCTGTAGGCACTGTGTAACCTTACTTTCCCCTCTTCTCTCTCCTGGTTGGTTTTTTTTTTTTTTTTTAATGATAACATGAATTACAAATCTAGACCAAAATGGGTTTGGTCTGGTACTTCAGACTAGCTCCGAGTTACAAAACATTTGATGAACCTTTGAAAGAACAGTTAAGTTTTGGTCCATTGATTGCCAATTGTCAAATGTCTACTGACTCATCAGAGTTGTCCTGGTGGGCACTCTACCACTGTGATCAGGGTTAACTCAAGTTAAACCCTCAAGTCTGGGGGCACCTGGGTGGCTCAGTGGGTTAAGCATCTGCCTTCCGCTCAGGTCGTGATCCCAGGGTCCTGGGATTGAGTCCCACATCTCCCTCTGTGGAGGCTTCTCCCTCTGCCTCTGCTGCTCATGTTCTCTCTCTCTGGCTCACCGTCTCCCTCAAATAAATAAATAAAATCTTAAAAAAAAAAGAAAAAGAAACACTCAAGTCTGACTTCTGAGGGTTCGATCCTGGCATTGCTACTTAGTCGCTACGGACCTGCCCAGTCGATCACTAAACCTTCCAATCCTTTAATGTTCTTACCTATAAAATGAAGATAATGAGAAGACCTGGGAGAGTGGCTGAGGACTGACTGACATATGTAAATACTTGCAGAGCGCGTCAGTGCCTGGCCCACGGTAACTGCACCATAAAGAATCACTGTGCTTATTAAGAGAGAGCCAAGATTTGCAGATACAGGTCAACATTTTTATTTATAGCCAGCTATTGTCTATTTCAGAGAAGAGATGAGCATTTCAAGGAGTTGCATGTTTCTGCTGACTTTGAAAAAAGCAGAGGCCAAGTGGGCTCTCTGAGTCTGAAGCAGGAAAACCTGTGACGCCCACTGTCAGGTGCCCTGAGCTCTGATCGTGGTCACCCTGGACTGCTTGGACTAGCTCACAGGTGCTCACTGAATGCTCATAATCATGCAAGATTCCGTTCCTTCCCCTTGTTTGACTTTCCACTAACTCTTGCAGAAGCAATCAGTAATGAACTCTACAGGTAGTATGATACCGTCCCAGAAAATTATGAAAGGAGGAGAAAGAATGAAATGAAAACTCCCCAATTCCCTGAAGTTTTATTTCTTTTTCCACAGCAAAGCAGAGAGCATTCTTTATTTAGAGCGCTTGTCTCAATTGTCTTCCTTACTTGACATCTCAGGAATCAAGTCTACTGGGATAACCGGGGAGTGTTGAAAACATCCAAAGGATACTTACAGGCCTAGGTTCATTTTTCAAAGCTTCCCTTTCACATCAGCCTTTGTCAAAAAGGATTTGAGCTTTTACCAGTAAGAGGCGAATATTAAATTGGTCCGCTTCAATCTCCATAGTTCGGAAGGAACCTTGTGCCCCACACCCCCCGCCCCAAGCTAAATCTACAAATCTGAGTGACATATCTACAAGGAGATAGTACAGCAGCAGCAAGAGCCACAAGGAAACACACACAGTCCAACCCAGGCCATGATGATAATTACAGTGTGGCGGTCTCTGGTATCCTCGGAGTAATTACTCTGACATTCTTTATCATTGTGTGTTAGATGTGATATGAAGCAATTATCCAGTCGCTTTTTGGAATATTGATGCCCAGGTTGTCTTTGCACATTATCCTCATCTCACGCTGTGACCCTGCAGGACTTAATTCTGACACCTTGAGTCTCTCATGGCAGATTAATAAGATGCGTGGGCTTAATCTTGCCTTTCTTAGGATGAGGCTCTAGTGTTTACCCGTGTTATTAAGGACAAGTACTGATAACATGAAGTACTGCCATTTTCTTTTCCTACTTGTGAAATGTGATTTGTATCTAGAATTCTCTAGTGCCCAGTCCCCTACTGCATATATTGGCACAATGGCGTTTACTGTTAATTGTAAACTACCTTCGTAACAAAGGCAGACATTATTGTTTTCCATATAATTGCTTGCAATAGTCAGCATGTTCATAAGCGGCACTTCTCGTAACCCTATTTTAATAGTAATCTGAGGAATATGGAATATGATTTATTAAGACCACATGTTTCTGGTCCACATTCATTTTGTGGGAGTAATGCCTGAGGGCATGGAAATTTCACTCTCCAAGAGGTGGTCTATTTTCTTAAGTTGAAATTGGCATCATGACAATATTTCACTTTAATCCAAATGGCTATTTCTCAGCTCTTTTATTGGTAGATTTCCTTCATTCTTCTGAGAGTAGGTTTTTGTTTTGTTTTGTTTTCTTTTGTTTAATTTGAAACCTGGATTTACATGCCCACGTTTTAAGTATCTCATATCATATCAACTTGTTTGTACTGCATAATAGGAGACATCTGGCATCTTTCCAAAAGCCTGGAGGAAGCCACTTTCTGATGCTGTGTGTGGCTGTCCCTCGTCTGTCCCCATGTATGAGGTGTGCGGTGAGATAAGGGTTGGTACAGCCCACAGAGGGAGCAATGGCCGAACCATGATGTAGCCATGACATTGGGGTGACAAAATACACACATCTACCCCTGTGCGTGCTCTTCTGTGCGTCAACATTACCATCCCTGTGAAGAGATGTCAGCAAGGCAGTTTGTGGTTGTGTCAGAAGCTCAGGCATATGAAGACGGACCGCCCCAGTCCATTCATGTGATGAGACACCCCCGTGAGGTGGTGCTCCCTCTCTATGAACCATTCCTTCATCATTTGGGACACGAGGAGAACCATACATTTCTTCTGCAGCTGATACAAGAAGTAAATTTATTCTTGGATATAAAGCTCTTAGCACAAGGCCTGTAAAATGAAGGCTCTCTCAGTAAGTGTTACTGACCAATCATCTGTCTGTGTTGATGGAGATGGTTGAGTCATTCAGATTTCTGATTACTTGACTTGATATTATTACCCTTGGTCTGACTTATAGACTGGCTTTTATCATTTGGCAATTCTTTTAAATGAATAGAATATGACTAAATAGAGGGGAAATTGTATATTTTATATGCATTAGTTACCTTAAAGTTATCACATTGCTTATTTCAGCTCATCATTTATGTATATATGCAAACCTTGGAAGTATGAACATCATACAGTCTCTCATGGAAAAATGTTTGTGAAAGGGACTTCCAGCTTGATTAATCATTTAATTCCCTCTTACCCGTAACCAACTCCCATTTTCCACCCCACATCGACTCCGTAAGCAAATATTCTGGTATGTTTGGTGCAATCATGTACTTGGATGCGTTCTTTGAAGATATTTTTTGTTTTATTTTGTGAATATAATTTACACAGATGTTCTTCTACTGGATCTTATCCTTTCTCTGTTTATTTTGTTTTTTCCTTTGGCTGAGGTCTGAATGGTTGTATCCTCCTAAAATTCATATATTGAAATCTGATCCTGAATGTGATAATATTAGAAGGTAGGGCATTTGGAGAGTAATTAGGTCATGAGCACAGAGGCCTCATGAAGGAGATTCTTATAAAAGAAGCCCCAGGTACCCCTGGGTGGTGCAGTTGGTTAAGAGTCTGACTCTTGGTTTTGGCTCAGGTCATGATCTCAGGGTTGTGAGATCGAGCCCTGCTTTGGGCTCCCAGCTCAGCACTGAGTCTCCTTGAGATTCCCTCTTCATGTCCCTCTGCCTCTCCTGCTCATAGTCTTTCTCTCTCAAATAAATAAATAAATTTTAAAAGAAGCAGCAGCAGCAGCAGCCCCAGAGAGCCTCCTCATCTATGCTACTGTGTGAGGTTACGGCCAGAAGGCACTGTCTGTGAACCAGGAAGCAAGTCCTCACCAAACACCAAATCTGTCAAGGCCTTTATCTTGGTCTTCTTAGCCTCCAGAATTGAGAAATAAATATCTATTGTTTATAAGTCACTCACTCTATGATATTTTTTTAAAGATTTTATTTATTTATTTGACAGAGATCACAAGTAGGCAGAGAGGCAGGCAGAGAGAGATGGGGAAGCAGGCTCCCTGCTGAGCAGAGTGCTATTTTAATTTCTGTCTCTTTACTAATGAATTTGGGCATCAAACTGTTATATTTGCTGATTTTTACATGGTATCCCTTCCTAACTATTTGCTCCTGATTTTGATGCCATCAAATTAATCAATTTTTAGCTTTTGGTTTATGCTTTCGAATTTTCAAAAGCAAAAGTTCAGGGAGTAATTTAAGTTTGTTCTCTGCAGCCATATTTATGATATATTTATTTTTAAAAAAGTATATTTAGTCCAAATGCTCAACCAGAGGAATAGTTAAGTGAAGGTTGGTACATCCACAGGAAGGAAAATGCAACTATTAAAAACTTGTTTTGAAATGTATCTAAAGATGTGAGTAACACTGAAATTATGACCTTCCTCACCCCTAGGTCATGAAGATGTTCTCATCCATTTTCTTCTTCTAAATTTATAGTTTTATTTTTCACATTAGTTCTTTAATTCTTCCAGAGTCTACTTCTATCTACAGATGATATCAGAAAGTAGTCCAGTTTACTTTTCTTCATATAGATGATAATGTTACTAAAAAGTCCTTCTTTTGCCCGTTCTGTTATAGTCATCTCTGTTGACTTCCTAAAATTTTCTTTCTTTGAGTTTTTCAAAACATTACTCCACTGTCTTCATTGTGTCCAGGATTGTTTAATAAGTCTCATATCTGTTGGATTCTTTCTGCTTGATCTTCCATACCTCTGAGCTTTTCTTTTTTATTATCTCTGTTTATCCTTTCCAAATAAAATCTGAGACCGTCCCTAAATCAGCTTCCTAGATTACTAATTTATTTTTCTGTGATATTCAGTCTACTTATCTCATTCAATATTATAATTTCAATTATTATAGCATCTGTAGCTAGTATGTCCACCTGGCTCATTTTATGACTTACTGTTATTGCTTCAGATTGCTTGTTTCCCCTTATTTCCTTGCATTTATTTCTTCTGTTTATTTTAACTTTTTGGTCTCTCAGTAATTTGGCTTTAGATTATATATGCTGTTTAATGCATTATTTTTCTTTTCTGGTGGTTATGCTCCTTTGTTACCTAGTCATTTTGGCCTATAAGATTTCTGATGGGGATGCAAAGGTGCTTTCATGGAAATACACAAGAGAAACATGAACATAACATAGGTGCTGCCCCATGGCTGCAGCAGCACCTTCCTCCCTAGGATGCACCAGCTCTCTCCCCCACCCTATGAACCCACCACACATACCACTTCCCAATACCCTCTAGTCTCCCCCAGATGATTGCACTTTTTAAAAATTAGTGCCTTAGATCTCTACTTTCCTTTTATCTCTCTAGTTCTTTCAGGGTTGATTTTGAGAGAAGAATCCAAAAGCCCATGTTCATTTGTCATCTTGTCAGAATCTGGAAACACTTTAATTTCTTTGTCTTTTCCCATGCCTATAGCCTTCTCTTTTCACTCTGGTGATTGGTTACTCTTTGGACGCTACTGACACATCATGATGACATACTCAGGAACCTTGGACAAATGGAGAGAAAATTAAACACACCTCTGATCCAAACAGCTGGCACAATGCATAAGAACCCATGAAATAACCAAATTTCTCCAGTTCGGTGAAACTGTCATGAGACAGTATTTCTTCTTAGGAGAGATTTGGACAGAGTTTGGAAAATTAAAATTACAGCACTGGATTATGTTAAAAGAAGTAAGCCAGTCACAGAAGGACAATCCTTTTGTATGATTCTTATATGAAATACCTACAGTAGTCAAATTCATAGAGAAAGAAAGTAGAATGCTGGTTGCCAGGGTCTAGACGGAGTAAGAAATGGGAAATTAAATGGGAAATTTATTGGGTACAGAGTTTCAGTTTTACAAGATGATAAAGTTCTGGAGATTTGTTGCACAGTCATGTGAATGTACTCAGTACTACTGAATTATACACTAAAAAATTATTAAGTTTGTAAGGTTAATATATGTGTGTTTGATCACAATTTTTTAAAATAGATCTTGGAATTAGTTGAGGAACTAAATTTAAGAAATGTTACATAAAATTATAGGACTGGTATAAATTTTTTAGAAAGTTATTTAGCCATGTATCAAGAGGCTAAACAATGCCCAGACCCTTTTTAGGTGTGTCCTAAGGAAACAATCAGAGAAGAGTTCAGGGAGTAATTTAAGTTTGTTCTCTGCAGCCATATTTATGACATATTTATTTTTAAAAAAGTATATTTAGTCCAAATGCTCAACCAGAGGAATAGTTAAGTGAAGGTTGGTACATCCACAGGAAGGAAAATGCAACTATTAAAAACTTGTTTTGAAATGTATCTAAAGATGTGAGTAACACTGAAATTATGTTATGTGAGAAAAAGTATAATACAAAATTACAAATTCAGTATGACTCCAGTTTTTTTAAATATAAAAATAAGTATATATATTTGGAGATATATATATATATCTCCAAATAGAAATAAACATGGAAGGAAAACCACTAAAATATGAACAGTGATGAGCTGTTGGTGGTAGGATTATCTGTGATGTGTATAAAAATGCTGTGTGAACTGTAACTTGGCATGCTTCCACAGGCAGTGGTCAGAATGGAATACTTGAGCTACACCAGTGTAATAGCTCATTTTAATAGTAAAATGAAAATACTTAGCATGTGATAAGCATTTTTGTGAGCTATCTACATCTATTACCTTACTCCGTGCTCCCAACCAACCTGTGAGGTGGTAGGCTTATGTTACTCTTCTAATTCCTTGATGGGCAGAAACGAGACCCACAACAGTCATACAGCTAGAAAGCTGAGGAGCCATGATCCTTGGACCCAGAACCTCCCAACATTTACCCCTAGTATTTATCCAATTCTGACATAGTCTGGAGGAGAACACAAAAATCAGGTCGTGACTGCCTAGATGCTTTTGTCATCCTGTTGGATTGTGGCTGGGCCAGGTCTGCAGAGAGCGAGCTAGTGATGCCCGGGGACAGTCTCCTTAAGGGCATTGATGAAGCAAAGACCTCAGCTGAAGGATGGCTGATCAGAATGCCTTCTCATGGTAGGTGTTCCAATGGCTTTGTTTTGCAGGCTTCACTGGGGCCAGCAAACAGTGAGGTCATGAGGTAGATCATTCCACATGTCAGCTAGTTAAAATCATGGTACTTGCCAGCTTCCTTGAGAATGTACTCAGGGGTCCATGGTCATTCCTTAGAAGCATATTAACTCACTGATTAAAATGTTCTGAAAAAAAAAATGTTCTGGACTTGGTCAACTTTTTCCATAGCAAGTCATTTATAACGCACATTATTTGGGAAATCCAGAATGCTCTGAAAGCTAATATAAATTATAAGTGCTCTTGAAAGCCATGACTGGAAATGACTCCCTCAGCCCTTCAGGCTCTTGCAGTGATTTGCAGTGCACTTTCAAGGAAGGGCTTTTAAGTGGTTTGGTTCATTATGTGTGCATCCTACATCAGAAAGAGCCCATGCATTACATAGGAGATTATGAGGCCAGAATACTCCTGCTTATTAAAAATTTCCAGAACACAAAGCCTTTCCCAGGTCAAACATCCCTATAAGCCCTTTGAGAACCCCAATATTGGCTTGATGTCCTAGGTCCAGTTCAGATTCTAAATATGCATGTTCTCTTAATGGCAGTTACATATTTTCGCAGACTAATAAGATGTTAAAGCATGGCTCTTTCTCTCTCAGTTGTGGTTAAGGCATAAGACAACAATGCTATATTCCCTGCTAAAAGTCCAAAGGGAAGTGTCAGATCCCTGAGGAACTCTCAATTGTTCTGTGAGTCTAAAATGGTTGTGAGGAGTTGTTGTTCTTGTTTTTTTGTTTTGAGAACCAACTTTCTGAAGACAGGTGCTGTTATATGGTGAATCCCATCCCTTTCCTTCAAGGAGAGGGAGGTGGGACAAGTGTTGGCTTCTCACCTCAAGTTTAGTGAGAACTTCCAAGAACTTCACAAATATATATTTGCAGTCAAGGAATATATTGACTTGAGTGTGGTGCCCACCTGAACAATGTAGAAGGTTAGAAATGTTTTAGCAGCTTGTGCAGTAGAGCAAAGGGAAGATCATTGTTCTATTAGGATTGGGTTTATTGGGGGAAAAGGGTACAAGAGTGGTACATGTGGACCAGAGATGGGAAAAGAACTGGAATAGCATTGTTTTACGTTCTGTCCAATGAGACTATGCAGGGGCATAAAGCAGTGTCAGCAGAGAGAAGCTGATTCCTGGATAAAATGAGGGAATAAGTGATATTCCACATGGAACACATCACCAGTAAAAAGGCTCCCACAGATGGTTTGGGGTCAGGAGGTCTTCAAAGAATCCACAAAAATGACTTATAAAAAATAATTAGCTTTAAAGATCTATTGGGCCCAAGAGCATAAAAACCATCTCTCCCGTCTCTCTGACCTCTGCTTCCTCCCACCTCTTTGACCCAGAAGGCACCAGAACCTAAGGTTGAGAAGAGAAAAGGGAAGCAGTACAGGGAGAAGGCCAACCACACCTCATCCCTTCAGCTCCCCACCTTTAAAAAGTTCCAGCTGACAAAAGGGAGAGGGTTTCATTTTCATTTAGGAACCAACATTCTAGAGTTTAGGAAACAATACCGTATCTGTTGACTTAAAATATCTTTCTACATTTTATTTTCTAAGACATTTTATTTCTTAGAAAAGGAGGAACATTTTTTTTTTCCTAGGGGATGGTGGGAGACAAAATTAAGTTGCTTTGTGTTTATTTCCATGAGCTCTGTCTGTTCAGAGTAGAGGTAACCCTCTCAGAAGCCAGCTGATAGCCCCTGCTCAAGCCCTCCACTCATCACTTCAGATATCCTTCCCCGTGTGGTAACTGCTCTCAGACCAGGGTGCTAATAAGATCTGGAAAGTGAGAGCCCACATTTCCAAAGTGAACATACATTTCCCCAAGTGGACTGGGCACAGGAGGCAGGTTGGATCAGGCCATCTGCATGAAAAATCTACTCAAAATGGACACCCTTACTATCACCATAGGACCAGTTGAAAACTATTTTCTGGGCTGAACACAAAGAAAGTTTGAGGACAACATATTTTTTTTACAAGAGTTGCCGAATCAACCTTGTCATCAGGTAAAAATACAGGATACCCTCTATTGTTACATAAATATGTCCTGAATACTTAGCAAGGGACAGATCCATACTGAAGAAATAAATAAATACTCTTCCTGGTTTATCTGAAATTCGTATTTAACTGGGTGTCCTTTATTTTAACTGGCAACCCTGAATGAACTCTCTTCTCTCTCTTACACAGTCTATTTAGGTCATAACCCCTTTAAAAATGGCCAGAGAGGGGAGTGAAAAACGCCCAGAGATGTAGCCATATATCGTAGACTCTAAATCAAAGATTGGCACACATGGTTTGATACCCAGTCTGGCAATACAAAAGAACAGTTTAAATTGTTTAAGCAGAAGTAATTTCCAAATATTCAGGCCCTTGTCCCCGAAATGAGGTGATGTTAAAATTGAACAAATTGTTCTCAGGTAACTTTTCCACCCAGCTGGAGAACTTCTCCAGCAGTGCGGTCTTGGGCCAGTCACTTAACCCCTTTGAGTTCTTCTCTGTCTTGTCTTCCACAAATTGGGAATATCAGAGAATTGTGATGGAAACCAAATAAGCTAGTGAAAGAAAATTGATATGCAGCACCAGGAAAGTCTTTACAAATGCCACTATTCTTGACAATAAGTATAAGAACCAATATGTCCATGGCGCGCCTGGGTGTCTCAGTCCATTGGGCATCTGACTCTTGATTTCAGCTCAGGTCGTGATCTCAGGCTTATGAGATGGAGCTCCATGTTGGCTTTTCGCTCACCAGGAGGTCTGCTTCTCTTCTTCTCCTTCTCCCTCTGTCCCTCCCCTCTATGCATGGGCTCTCTCTCTCTCTCTCTCAAATAACTAACTTAATTAATTAATTCTTTAAAAAAAAAACCAATATGTCTAAATTTTTAGGTTTCTCTATTTGCATTCTGTTTGCACAGAAAAATTGCATGCAAATTACTTTTTACAAGTAACTTGCAATTCCAGAAGACCTGACTCCTTCATGAGTTCAGGGTCAATCAGGGACATTGGAACCATGACAGATCCCCAAATTCCAGTTACCCAGTTCAGATGCTTTTCCCATTGAAGACTTTTCCAAAACCCCCTCTGAGCAGTCAGACCTTTTCCATGGCTCTGTCTCTCCCTTTGGCTGCCAAGTCAGGGGTGATAGTCACAAACTGAGAAACAGCTCAGAGGTGAGAAGAATGAGAAAAGCTGCAACCCAGCCCTGTATAAACTGCCCTCTGTGGTGCCTCCTTTCTATCCCAGGGAAGCTGTGCACGTGGTTAACAGCCTTCATTCCCGCCAACTTGGACTTCTCCATACTCTGCAGGCCGGAGTGGGCTGGGCCACTGGAGCAAAGGCGTTTTGTCTTCTTAGGTGACCTTCCTCCTGTGCTGTAGGGCCCCCAGTTCATTTTCACTGGCTGCAGCACTTACTCGCACGTGCATTTTCCAAGTGTCCAGTAGCCTGTCTTTACTTCCTTCTCGATTCATTAAGTTGGGCTATTGTTTAGTGGTTTCACTAGCAAGTCACAAAGGAAGCACGTTTGATCTAATTTTGCTCATTATCAGTGCTTTCATCATTTTCTTATGATCCTCATCAAAAAGTTACTTGTAAAACCCGAGAAAAGAAGCCCATCACATCTTCTCTCTCTCTCTCTTCTTGTTCCTTCAGCTCTTTTAATGAGAAAGCAGCAAGTGACTTCCCAGAGAGCTTTAGGAAGTCTAACCTAACGACAAAATAGTTGTGTGATGTCCAATATACTGAAAAATGTCTTACAGAAAAACCTTTAGTTAAGAGCCTGGGGAGGAAGGTAAAGGCATTTTAACAAATCAGAAGCTCGGAGGAGACAAATGGTGCTTGATGAGCACTTGAGATGAATACCACGGGCTAATGTGAGCAATCAGCAGGTTTGTAAGAATATGCTGATATCTGCAGAAAAAATGCACTGGCAGAAGAGCGCTTACAGATAAACACAGGAGCTCAAAAAATATTATTGCTGGAAAAACCTTGACATTTTGACCACCTTTTATGGAGCAGTCAGAAGGGAAATTCAGGGTTTGGTTTTTTGCAACTGACTATCCTTCCTGTAATAAGTGCCTTCCAAGTGTTGTTCCAAGACTCCTCTCATTCAGCTCTATCACATAGCAGAGCAGCCAAGGAACCCCACACTAATATGAATATATTTTAACTACGTGATAACAGAAGCCATAAGAAACATGCGTTGATAAAACATAAAATAATTTGAATCAGATGAAATACGAGAAGGTGACTCAGTTCGGGATCCGTATTTGTTTCCTTCTGTTGAACAGTCAGTAATAACACCGTCGACGTCACTGGGTTTCCAGTTGCCACCCCATTAATGGGAAAGCAGCCGGCCCCTAGACCCATCTTTTCAGAAGCCCTTCCATGGGTGTTTTCTGCAGAGCCTGCTTTTCTGTCTTTCGAAACTTCTGCAGAAAGCTCAAGTAGCAAAAAATATTCCCACTTACATTTGTGTACTCATTCACCCGTTCCAAATGGTGTACACTCTGTCAATCAACCTCAGTCGGAATGAACAAAAAAAGTAATTTTAAGTTCGCATCTAAGCACAAAAATGCATAATCAAACTGTGTTCTTATGGAGATGGTAATAAAAGGTATGGTTATATAGTCATCTGTTGGATTTTAATATTATCCTATCCCCAGAGGAGAGTTCTTCAAGGCCTAATATCCAGGAACAGAGGGTCAATTTACTACCAGTTGATTGGCTCTGAGCCCTCCAGATAGCAATAACAAAGCAAGGAATGTTCTGACCCTCAAATAGGGCTCATTCATCCTTTTCATTAAAATGAAGCATGGTAGGTAATCTAGGCAAATTTGCTCACAGATGAACCTCAGCAGTTGAGGGTCATCAGTCATCACTGAATCACTAAAGATAATGTGGTAGATCCAGGGATACACCATCCAGATCCCCCACTTAAGAATGTAGAACTTTCTCCATAGTGCTGGGAGTGTGGTAGGGCAGAAAGCTTCAGCTGCCAACCCCTACAGACTCTGTGACGGTTGAAGAGAGCCCAAGGTTATGCCCCTATTCTTGTTGGTGTGTATCCAATGACCCATCAACCTGGGGGAACAAGGTCCTGTTTCCTCTGTGTCCAACTCACCCACACTGAATGGTCATGTTAGTTCCAGGCTAGTGACAGAGCTGTTTATGACCCCCTGTGAGGCTGTATCATAGCTTGACTTCAATCCTCTGCCCACTTTTACTACTCTTGCTTCCTTTCCATGGGTTTCAATCCCAAGAGCACATCCCCATTATTTTCCTACCTGCAAGTCTCTTCATTTCAGAGCCAACTTTGTGGGGGAACCCCAACCATTAACGGCTACTTCATTTTGTTTTAGACTGTTGGGTTGACACATACAGAGCTGGTGATATCTCTTTATCAGCCCAGGAAATAATGAGAATGTATTACTCTTACCCTTCAAATTATCAAGCAACTTTTTCATAGTTTCATCTAGAACACAGAAGCCTCTCGAGAAGAGATTAGTGGACAATAAGTTTGATAAGAAAAGAGGAGTCTTGGATAAAAATGCCTGTGTAATGAGGACAGAAATTAGCATGGTAGGAAAGTAGATGTATCCGTAAGATATTTGCTTCAACTACCTAGTTATTCTTGGGAACTCTGCCATTTTGCTTTATGCAATAGAACCAGGTCTCTATTAATGGCTAGCCTTTGGAAGTCCTTACAGAGTATTCAAATATATATATATATATCCTAGGACATTTAGCCACTGCCAGTTTCTTTTTTTAAAAAAATCCTATTTCCTTTTTTTTTTTTTAAGATTTTATTTATTTGACAGAGAGACTGTAAGAGAGGGAACACAAGCAGGGTAAGTGGGAGAGGGGAAAGCAGGCTTCTCGTCCAGCAGAGAGCCCGATGTGGGGCTCCATCCCAGGACCCTGGGGTCATGACCTGAGTCGAAGGCAGATACAATGACTGAGCCACCAAGGCGCCCCTAAAAAAATCCTATTTCTTCATTGTATTTTCATCTAAAAATTACAGTAGTGAGTGGGGGGAGGCCTGATTTATGTTGTCTCTTTCAGAGCCTATAGCCACTTCTAACTGAAACTCGATGGTAAGTATGACTAGATCAAGAAGTGTGAATATTATGTGTAGAGATCCTTTGCTTAGACTGAAACTCTTATTAATTTTTTTTGATTCATACTCCAAATTATCAAATCGACATCTGGGGGGAACAGGATCAACAAAACCATCCTAGATAAATTATAGTCTGAGTGGAGGGAAGGGGAAGGGGTAGGACTTAACTTCCAGAGGTGGTTAAATATTTCGTAAGAGATGCAGAAGCCCTGAACTTTTTACCATTTTTGTAACCAGTTTATCCAGTATTGTAAGACAAATCAATAAACTAGTTGGCATAAAAGGATTATAGAAGAGAATTCACCAAGGCCCCTCTGAACTGAGAGAGAGATTGTGGTGGTCAAGAGGGACTCATTAAGAGGTGTTCAAACTGCAGACCCTTTAGAGGATATTGAGGGGACTTTGGTCATGAATATTCTCCTGGAATCACAGTGTTTTTAACTACGTTAAAAGCTCATTCAACAGCATGTGCTCCTAGAATTGTACTTCGGAATAACTCACTCCTACCTAAAATCAGTTTCTATCCTCTATTCCCTTTATTCCCCGACCTGGGGTAGAGCTTTTAACTCCAGTAGAATTCAGGATTAGGTAACAGCTTTTCGTGATGACCTGCTTATAGGCTAGCTTTCTGCATCCCACTGTTTCTACTAGATTGGCAAGAGGTGGCACATCAGACCCACTGTGGGAGTATACTTACCACATGGGTTTCTATTTAGGGATGGCGATGGGAAGGGAATGGCCCAAACCAGAATGTGACCGAGCATTTCGGAGCCCATAGTCTCAATACACGGGGATAGATGGATTGATCAAAATAGTCTTCATTTGGCGCCCTTCCTTTTCTCCTTCGTCTTCCTCCCTCCTTTCCTTCTCTTTTTTCTTTCTCTAGCTTTGAACCCTGGCTTTGCAACAAAATTGCCAAGAGAATTTAAAAAAAAAAAAAAAAAAAAGAATGAACGTGCTCGAGTACTGAAACTGTTTCTGGGAATGGAGCCTGAACAGCTTTATTTGTAAAAAGCACCACAGGCAATTCTGTAGCATGCCTAGATTTGAGAAGCCCAGAGCTCCACTATCCAGAAGAAGGGTGCTCATGGACAACAGAATCAAACAACATGCTGAGCTGTAGGCTCAACCACCAATTGTCACCCATCTCTACTGCGTTCCACTATGGAATTTGCATGCCACCTCTGTGTCACTCTCAGCCTTCCTAGAATGTCTCAGTGCTCCCAGGGAGGCAGATCTATGCCCGGAGATGTGAGAATATTCTTGATCAAACACGAATTTTTATTCTTGGCTCCTCCAGGGTTTTACCAGAGTAACAGAGGTCTCTACTTCTCTCTGACAGAGCGACATCTTTACTGGAGGGACATAGATAACTCATTAAAACGGGTTAGCTTAGATTTGCCTATTTCTGTTAAAAATCTCAAAACTTGTGATGAAATAATTGCACAACACATTTTGCAAGCACCTACCCTTCTTTCACTTTAGCAGTTCCTGTTACTTTTTAAATAGTGACCCTTTTGGAGATAAAACTGTAAACAGATATACCGTGAATGGAGTTTTACTGGTGAAAGGCGTTGTCTTATACCCAGATGTTCCTTTAAGTGGTTTTTTCCCCCTAAGAAACTAAAGAGTAAATATTGAATAATATTGCCCCACACTAGTATGTCTTTTCAGATCCTTACCAGTTCTCTTAAATATTTCCACTTCCTTCTTTTCTCCTCTACCTGCAAGGCAACACACATGTGGGGTATGACCTAGGCTCTTTCATTTCCTTTGTATTAGGAGAAAATGTGCCTGGGTGGAAAGTCATGAGTACTTCCCTCTTTGAGCATTCTTGACTCCGCTATCTGGGGGCATCATTCTTTGTAATATAGATTTTTTCATGTTTTCCCACAGTTGCCAGAGAAAGATGCAAAATGAAAAGAGCGTATTGATTCTCTTTCGTCTATAGAGCATAGACTATTTCAGATGACTTCAGTTAAAAAACAGGATGTGTGTGTTTCTCCTCAACACTGATGTTTCCTTAGGAGTAAATCAACATTAGATAGACCCAGAAAGCAAAATCAAATGGAAAAAATAAAATAAAACACCAAGTATGCACTAGCTAATAAGAAAAATACTGTATTAAAATAGCTCACATAAAATGTGTATACATTTGAAAATAGCAATTTGGAAAACTCTGGTGATAATTTGGTTTTAATTTAAAAGCAGTGGTTCTATAGACTTTTGTACTTAAGAAATATATGGGTCTTAGTCCATATCTCATTACATAGATACTGTCATCCAGAACTTCCCTGAAACTTACCTCCCGTGATATCAACTAAAAACAACATTTCCCTATTCTTATATCATGTCAGACCTTCTTGAGGCTACACAAGAGATCTTGCTGTCCTGTTTCTTAATTATAAGTAAAATGCAACGCTTGCTAGTATCTCTTCTTGGATTCTGCACTGACATGTCAATTTCAACATGTCCCAATGTGAACTGATTATCTCCCTTCATTTTGCTTCCTAAATATTTATCAACCTGTCTTCTCTCCCCATCCTCACTTTTAGCATCTGTTTGGATTTTTATAATCTGTTACGTTGCAGGTGCTTTTACTTGGTTTCTCTGCTTGAAGCTTTGTGCTCCCAACGTCTATCCTCCAGTGGTATCAGTTATCTAAAACTACAAACCCACCATGATATCTTGTCACTGAAAACTCTCTAATATCTCATTGTTGAGTCTAGAAGAATATATAGGGATCTGGATGACCTTACTTGTCTTTTACTCTAGACTAATCCCTGGTTCAGACTCTATCTGATTTCACACACACATTAGGGCTTTTCCTGCCTCTATTCCCATCTGTTTCTGTGTCCATCTGTGATGCTCTTTTCTTACCCTCAATTGATTAGCTGTCAGCCACATTTCAGAACTCAGCACAGGTTTCAGCCTTCCCATAACTCGAGGCTTCTTTCTTCTCTGACCCCCCAAGGCTTCCTAAAATATTTCTTGATGTGGCATGTGCCACATTAAATTCATATGACATGTTTTGGGTCTCACCTCACTAGGTGAGAGCCAAGCCAGGTTGACTTCATCTTAGCACCCCGGTATCAAATCACAAGTATACACTTAATTAAAATTTCTTGAATGCGTAAGCCAGAAGGAAACCTATAGATTAACTAGGAGAATGACTTTGTTTCAAAGGTTGGAAACTGAGGCACAGGAAACTGAAGGAATGTGCCAGAAGCAAAATGTTAATTTTGTAGCCCAGCTGAAACTAGAGACCAGACATCCCCATTGCCTTCTGACATACTTTAAGTTCTATAATTTGGCATTCCCATTGCTGTAATTGGGTATAATTTGATTATATTAATTTTTCTAATTACATTGATTTGGGAAAATTGTAATGGTATTTTCTTTTCTTTCTGTTCACACTGACCCAAGAGCTTGGTATTTTCAAGCCATTGGCTATTTCATTTTCTATATACTCTTCTCTCTTTTTTTAAAAAAAGATTTTATTTATTTGACAGAGAGAGAGATAAGTAGGTAGAGAGGCTGGCGGGGGGGTTGAGGGGGTGGGAAGCAGGCTCCCTGCTGAGCAGAGAGCCTGATGCGGGGCTTGATCCCAGGACCCTGAGATCATGACCTGAGCCGAAGGCAGAGGCTTTAACCCACTGAGCCACTCAGGTGCCCCACCTATATACACTTCTCTTGATTATACACTATCATAGCTTGTTTTGCTATCTTACAAATCTCCTGCATTATGCCTACTAAAATATTTCTATAAGCCAACCTATTTATTATAATTCTACATAATACATTATTTTGCATGGTATCATAAATATTTGCTGATTAAAATCAATAGTCAGATATTGATTTGAAGAATTATTGGGTATGCATGAATGGGGGGAAAGGAGCAGAAAGCAAGGGAGATGAAGCAGGAAAAAAATCTCCAGCAGACTCCACCCTGAGCACAGAGCCTGACACGGGACTTCCTCTCACGACCCTGAGATCATCATGTGAGCTGAGCTGAAACCAAGAGTCAGGTGCTTAACCATCTGGACCACTCAGGCCCCCCTGTGTAATTTTGTTTTTTTTTTTAAATGAACTGGCCGTTGCATGGCCCACCTTAACACAGCCACATGCTTGTCCAGCACAAATTAATAAGGGAAGAAGAAAACAAGAAATCTTCCACTTCACATACTGGTTACAGGATGTGATGGTCTTCTTTGTCCTTATAGATATGAAATATATGAAGTTATATCTTAGTTCTGTTATATGTGCATTATTGTCATTCATTCAAACCTTTCTCATTTGCTCAGTCACTATCTCAGTGTCCCTTTGTGATAACTTTCTATTTCTTCTTCCTCATTTACTCTCATGATTGATAAGAATATTCTTCAACTGTGTACTCCTTCCCTGCCACCTCCCTGGGAAAAGGGGTTTTGCTTACGCTTTTATCTTATGCCTGGCCATAAGACATGATCTGGTCAATGGAACGTTAGCAGATGTAATGCAAACAGGAACTGAAAATGGATTGACACTTGAGCCCCACCAGCACAATGGGAAGTCCTCTCTGGGGAGGGATGTTATTTTTTTCCCCTTTGGTCCTAGAAGAAGCACATGCGGAAAAGACATGAGACCAATTTGCATTAAGGAGCCAACCCTTGCTGGATCCATGCTTGAAGCAGATTTCCCAGACATGCCCAACCCAGATCAACCAACCATCAGGAGCCCACAGAAGCAAGAATAAGTGCTTGTTATTCTTTAAACCACTGACTTTGGATGTGGTTGGTTTTGAAAAAATAGCTGCCCGATCCAGCCCTCCCTCCCATCCATTGGCTACCGAATTAGAAAGTCTTAAGCCTTTTGCCTACATAACCCCAATACTCTCTTCCTGGTCCTTCCCACCTTCCCTTCTCTGCTGCCTTAAGCCTTTTGAAATCCCATTTGATTCTCCATACCTCTGCTTGTGTTCATTAAAGTTGCTTTTCTTCATTTCTTATTCCTCTCCTTTCCCCTCTGCTTGCTTTTCTACTCCTTCCTGGAATATTTCTTCCTGCATTGTATTTTATTTCTGCCTTTTTCTTTTGCTGCCCCGTTCACTTCCTTATGCTCTTGTTGCTGCCGTGCCTGTTGCTGCTGCCCATTCTGGGCTCTTCTTTGAGGTTCTCCCTGTACCCAGTCTTTGCGGGATGATGGCCACATTCCATCCTGCTGTTCTTTTCACCCGCTCTGTTCCTCCCGAAGCAGAAAGGCAGATTAACGAGCAATCTGAAATCCTCCCCATGGTAATTCCACTTTGCTTTTTGGCTCCAGTGGTCCACCCACCCCCAGCTGCTCAGAGATGAAGCTCATTAATTACACTCCCTCCAGGCTGCTCTGTCTTTGAACAGCGGGAAGAGAAGAAGGAAAAGAAGTGGGATAGGCCAGGTGAGGGAAAGAAGAACCATGGGGAACTTGTTAATGGTATCTTTGTTTTCTGAAATGAGATTTGGAGAAAACCAGGCATAAGGTACATTTGTCGTATCAGATCTGAGAATCAAGCTCCTATTCATCTTGCCAAATTTCGAAAATGTGTGTAATTCCTCTCCATTAGCTCACAGCAATATTGAAGATGTATTTGACTAAACTGGAACCCATTATCAGCCTCAAATGCCCAGAGGCAGCTCAATACAGCCATCCATATGCTACTCTGAGTTAATTTGGAATAGAGAGAATCTGGTATCCAAATCATCCCCTAAGACCCTCGTAGAATCCTGCCTGGGTGCCTGGGAGGGGAGACAGCCAGCCCATGCCACCACTTGAGAGTCTCAGAGATGCTTTGGGGTCTTGTCGTGTTGGAATGGAAGGGAACTATGGGGGGCACAAAGACTGCAGCTCCTAACTGCTACTTTTTTCATTGGTTTAATTGTCCTGCTTTATGGAATCTGTGCTTTCTAATCCCTTTCTTAAAGGATCAGCAGTGGCTTGCCTGTTGGAGTATAAGTTACATACTTAACGATCACACACAGGGACATAATGGGTCTTCTCTCCCTTATCAACCCTCTCAGGAGATTCAGATTAACCAGTAGAGACTCTGTTCACAGCCAGAAAGTCCCAAAAGGCGCTATCTCTTCCTTCTATAGCATCATACATAATCTGTGCAATCTTCTACAAATTCCCCCAGGTAATGAATTTCATGGATTATTGCCATGTGCAGTATTTCTTCTTCTGTCTCCCCTTTTCGGGCTCTCCTGGGAATATCTGAAATACAGGACAAATGCTCTTGCTGCAGAATTATGTTAAGAGGTTTACTTAACAGGGGCGCCTGGGTGGCTTAGTCATTGAGCGTCTGCCTTTGGTTCAGGTCACGATCCCAGCGTCCGGGGATCCAGCCCCCGCATCGGGCCCCCTGCTCAGAAGGGAGCCTGCTTCTCCCTCTCCCACTCCCCCTGCTTGTGCTCTCTCTCTCTCAGTGTGTCTCTCTCTCTCTGTCAAATAAATAAATATATATATATATATTTTTTTACAAAAGAGCTTTACTTAACACCCAAATACTAAGTGGACAGACTGAACATAAATTTCCTGGGTAATATCAGTGTGTGATGGCCACCCACTCTTGCCACTTGATTCCTCCCCCTAAGTGGGCACTGTCTGAGTTTCCTAGGACTGCACAGCAAATTATCATAAATCACGAGGCTTTAAACAATAAAAATGTATTCTCTCACAGTTTAGGGGGCCAAAAGTCCAAAATCAAGGTGTAGGCCAGGATTGGTTTCCCCCGGAGCGAGCATGCACTCCTTACCTGTCCTAGCTTCTGATGGCCACCGGCAATCCTTGGTGTCCCAAGGCTTATGACTACATAACTCTAGTCTCTGCTTGTGACTTCATGTGGTCTTGCCCTCTGTCAATTTCTTCCTTTCTGTCTTTCAACAACATTTGTTATTGAATTTGAGGCCCAACCCAGGTAATCCAAGATGATCTCATCTTGAAAACCTTAATTTAATGACATATATGAAGATCCTTTTTCTCCCCCCCCAATACAATCACATTCATAAGTTCCAGATGGACATATCTTTTTTGGGGGGGGACCACCATTCAACTCACTCTGGGCACCTTGCAGGTAAAACATTTTTGTCTTCAGCTCTCCATGTTTCTCTGCATTTATCAGATGCTTTGAGTTTGGAGGTGACTCCTCAGCTCTACTGCAGACTTATTTCCAGCCCTTGAACTGGTGTTGGCAATGGATTTCTGGTCTGGCCTCGCCTTCATGTAGGGGGCAGAAGAGAAACAGGATACTCTGTGTAATTTCAGGGCAATGCAAATAACTGAAACTTTCACTCACTTGCTCCATCTTATCTCTTTCTTTTTTAGCCAAAAAACCATTTTCCATCCCCAGTAAGCAATGCCGACTCTGGCCCCTGGGTCCCCGAATACCCATGAATAGTGGTCTCTATGTTGCATCCCCAATGGATTCTTATCAATCAACGGACTTAAGAGCACACTGGCCATTTGTTGAGGACCCACTAGGTGCCAGACATTGTGCTTGTCAATTTCATCTCTTTTAGTCTCAATCCCAATCCTTTAGGTAGATATCCATGTCTCGTTGTACAGAGGAGATAGCTGAGTGTCAAGGAAGTTACAAAATAAAAAGCTCCCTGAAGGTAAAATAGCTGGCCAATGGCAGAGTCAAGACTAGAATCTTGCCCTCTAGTTCTCTCCATTAGGCATTTTCCGTTGGCACACGAACTCTTCCAGGTGATATTATGTGATCACTTGCTAGCTTGGCATATCTACTCTGCTCATTTTTTTTATACCTACAGTTTCCTCAGCAAGATCATTAATAGGCCTCCTGAACACTTGCCAAGCACCTACTGGGTGCCCTAAATGTTCCGCTCATCCTAGTTGGTGTGTGTGAAGGAGCGCACTGTTATCTGGGTACAGCAGGCACTGGCCACAGCCCCAAAGGAATTAACATGCCGACCAGCATCCTTCTGCACTTTCTTCTGATTAATTCCATCTGACTCTGATGATTCCTTCATGCTGTGACCCCCCTCTGCACTTACATGCTGAAGTTGTGCTGCATTCATTTGTTCTCGTTGAAATATTGCTTTGTAATTGCTTCTAAACAATTTCATTTCTGCATCTATTGTAGACGGAGTGCTAAAATCTGGCAGTTTAAGCACTTGCTAGACGATGTTTATCAGGCCCTGAGCAATCCCCAGGCGTCAGGCACGCTGTGGGGATTGTGCATTCCATCTCAACCTGCATTGTTTTGTGTGTGTGTGTTTCTGGGCAATGAACACCCTCAGACACAGACCATGGCTCTTTTTCTTTGATTTATTCCGTCGCCTATCTACTCTTGTCTCTTTGGAACTCATCATCCCGCATTCCCTCTCCCTGCAACACAAAGTTGCAATACTTCCCACAACGGACTAACTTCACAGTGACTGGCTGGCTAAGTAGATTTCTCTACAGTTTTTGAGAAGGAATTGGATGTTTGGACGATTCAGGCCATAGCACATTATGGGTCTTTGCTACTTTAGTAAATAAGATCCGTTGCTGTAATTCCAAGAAGAATCAGCCTTATTACAAATTCTAGAATATAGCAAAACACAGCTTATAGCAAGATTCTGCCACACCAGCTTAGGATTTTTGCCTTTTGGGCTGTTGCCCAAATCTGCACACTGTCTTGTCCCCAAGATTTTACTTCCGACCCGGTTAGGAAAATGCTCTAATTGTCTGCCTCCATTGTGTTGACTCTTCTGGGAGATAATGATCCCTAATGCTGTTCCTTAGTCTCACTTTTGGCTAAGTTTGCATAATACACATTACATTGTCTGTATCTCCTCCCATTAAGACCTGAAAAATCACAGGCAATTGATTAAGCCCGAGACACTATGAGAAATATCTTTTGCAGTGAAGCTCTTTCAGAAGTAACATTTTTTTAAAAAGTCATATATTCTTAAGACATGTAGCAACATAAATGAGACCGCAGACTTTCACATTCTACAGAAGAAATGCTCTGCCGCTGTAGCTTTAGCTATTCATCAGGGGCAGTGGAATTATAGTCATAGAAGTTCTAATATTGTAGAAGAAAATGAATAGAAATGATTGCTCTGTTGTTTCCTTGTAGTCATTTTAAAAATGTTCCATAGAATGTGCCTCTAGAGAAAAAAGGAGTGAATGCAAAAAAAAAAAAAAAAAAGGAAATTTCTAGAAATTTCTTTTAAATATTCTGTGGTTTGGGTTATAGAAAAATAGGACAGCTTCTTTTGAGAGAGAAGTGTCCGGTGTATTCACCCATCACATACTAGTAAAATGGGACAGAACGACAGGCTGCCTGAGAAGCAGTGTCACACTGAAACCAAGACATAACTCCAGCATGTTCTGCTAGGCACATCTAGGTAAAGCACCATCTCAAATTTCAGACTGAGTACAGTAGCCGAGAGATTGTCATTTAATAAGTACACAAAGAAATCAACTTCCCTGTGGCAAAAAGGAAAAAAAAAATAAATACCCAGCTGCATCTCTAGAAAGCTATCAAATGAAAATAAGTATTTTACCGGAATTAAGCCGCACCTACTTTATTCGTGTGACAGGGCCCTGCCCACTTGGCTATATTAAAATGACAGACACACTGACCCTGTTGAACTCTCTGTGTTGGTAGACAGTCGGAAATTAATGGCTTTAGAGTTTTGCTTCTGCTTGGATCTTTCCAGATTTCCTAAACATTACCAACAGCTCTGCCTGCTTATTATGACAGTTCGTTCTCTCCCGATTTAGGACTTAGATTGGAAGGTCAGCATTGCTGCATTGTATCTTGGCTTGTCTATTTACTACTAAAGAAACCATCTGACTTCAAATTTTATTTGACACCTGTCCCTTCTCCCTTTAAAGAGGTAGATAGCTAAGGAGATGTAGTATAAAGCTTACCGATCAAATCTTTTTTTTCTTTCTCTTTTACTCTAAAATCATTTGAATTTAAACAGGAAGGATTTTTTTTCTTATTAATATATGGTAGTCTTCCTTTGTATTGGCCACCATGCTTGCAGCTTTAAGATATTATCCCCTGTAAGCTTTATGATAACCGTGAAAGCTATTCACAATAACCCATTCTACTGATGGGAAGAGAGAGGCTTCTGGAAGTTAATCCGGCATAAAGTCAAGTAGCCGGGATTCAAATCTAGTTCTTCCTGACTCTAAAGCCTGTGATGCCACCCATGAGGGAGCTGTCTGCACATAATGGAGACTGCCTCTTAGCAGTCCTGTTGAAAAGGACATGAAAGAGTAGAAAGACTGACCATTTCACCTTAAAATGAATAAGATTAGTTAGGCAGACAGACCCATAATACAAATGGCGTCATTCTCTTCATGGATTTCCGGCCAGCTGGAGCTATGGCTTTAAAGGGCTAGTTACTGTTCATGACTGCACCTGAGACCCACGGGCAAATGAGGGATGGGAAGAGGGAGTAAACCTTGATTCTAAAATCCCCCAGGATTGTAGAGTTAAACCAGGCTATTAGGCACAAGCTTTTCAACTGCCCATAGGAAAGCTAGACTTTAAGTCCAGCTTACTCCTACTGTGTGAGCTCGAGAAAGTCACTTTAATTATTTTAAGATTCTGTTAGATGAAAACTCAAGAAAATGAATACGAAGCACCTCACCTAAAATGAGGAACACATAGAAAGCAGTCATAGATGACAGATTTCAAAGACTCTGTTCTTGTCTTTCATTCTGTGTTCATTCTGTTATTCTTGTGGTTGAAAATAACTAGGACCCTTCCTCTGGTCATGTTCTCCCATACTCAGTTCCTCCAGTTGCTCCTGTAGCGCCCTATATTTCATTTTCTTTTGTTCCCCCCACATTTGAAAACCTCTGAAATTGCAATTCATTTTATAATTGGAGGAAAGGGAAGTATGCCAGCGGCCCAAAATGGCATCACCTGACAGTGTGCATTGGACCATGTGTTCAAGGTGTCTTTTCCTCTAATTGTCAACCCAGGCGAGCCGTTCGTTCGCACTGGCCAACACCTTATATGGTTACATTTCAACTTAAATTGGGATCTCTGCCACAAAATATATTTTATGTAACATTACAACAGAAAAGTACCATGCAAAAGCAAAGCGGATTTTCAGGTGCCTGGCAATGCACTGGAAGGCAATAGAAGCAGCCAGATTGTTGGAACAGATCAAAGAACTGCAAAACTTGAAGAGATGGGTGCATCTTAAAGAAGCAGGACTCGGGGACTCTGGATCCTGATAAGATGCAGCCGGATAGGTGTTAACATTTTATTAAGTTTCTAAGATCTTTGCCAAACTGATATATCCATGTCTTAATGCAAGGGAAAAAAATAGTACATTCTTTATATTCTTGCCAGATAATTCTTACTTCAGGCTTTAAAAATAAATCACACACCCTTCTGCTTTTAACACATTCCCTATTCCTCTTAGGTAACTTGGTCACCCTGCTTTGCTGCGATTTCTCTGATCCCTTTGTGTGGAGTGCAGGGTGTGGGAAGTATCCTCCACACTTGCCTATGGGACTCCCTTGTTTTGCCGCTGACCCTTCCTCATCCCCAAAGGGCAGCCAGCTCCTGAGAATTCCAGGAAGACAGCTGTGCCCAATCTGTGTCAAAGTCTATTTAAGAGATAGGAGCGGCTGCGCCGTCGGAATATTTAAATGGGAACCAGGATGGAACCGCTTTTCCTTTTTTTCTTTTTCTTCCCAAAGATTTTATTTATTTATTTGACAGAGAGAGAGAGATCACAAGTAGGCAGAGAGGCAGGCAGAGAGAGAGGAGGAAGCAGGCTCCCCGCTGAGCGGAGAGCCCGATGTGGGGCTCGATCCTAGGACCCTCAGATCATGACCCAAGCCGAAGGCAGACGCTTAAACCACAGAGCCACCCAGGCGCCCCAGGATGGTACTGTTTTTAAAGGACTCTTAGGACTCCTTCTCTAACCTGAGTGAATTTTGCACCTCTTCCTGCAAAGAGAGGCAGAAACTTCTTGAACACTGTTGACCTAGACACGAAAGAAAATTTTAGAAAATAATAGAGGCATCCAAAGGCAAAAACCATTTCTGGGTTTCTGAGGTGCCAAGTCGGTGGGGTAGGAATTCCTAGTGTTTCAGAAAATATCTGGAGAGGCCCCAGAAGCTAAATGGGGTGCAGCCAGGTCGCCAGTGTCCTTTCAGTGCCTCCGAGTGAGACAGAGGATGCCATCGGCAGAATGGAGGGAGGGACTCCTGCCGAAAGGCATCAGTGCAGATCACGAGAGAGCCAGCACTCGACGTGACCAGCGCACGAGACGGCCAGTAAAGTGTCGCAAACACGTGGCCATGGCCCGGCTCCCACACCCACCGTCATGTGGGGCTTGCATCAAGCTAAAGAATGGACCACTCTCCCCTTTCTACTCTGAAGCCCTCGTGTGCATAAGCACTCTGTCCCTCCCTGCCGCTGCTAGGTGACCCTGGCATAAGCATGCTGGGAAATTAAAAAACAGGACCCAGAGAAGAAGGCAAGGAAATGCATGAGAGAAGCATGAGGAAGCCCCGAGATGGAAATTTTGAACTATAGTATAAAAGCACAATAAAATCTGAATTTAAGTGAAACTTTCCCAGACAGAAATGAAATGACTGACAACAAACTTGGTTACTAAAATGGAATAAGAAAGACCAGGAGCCAGAGCTATGAGTAAAACAAAGGCAGTCTCGCTGGTATTTGCCTCTGGTGGCTGTGGTTTTTTTGTCTCCCACTATGTTGGGCTCCATTCTTTATGACGAAGTAGGGATCAAAGAAGAATCTCTTTACCTTTGGGCTGAAACCTACTCTTGGACTTTTGCCTAAAGACTCATCACTGTTAACTTGTGACTCCGTTCCTTGCCTTCAGCAGACCCGTCGCTCAGACAACCTCCCCGGAATGTGACTACACTGTCTTGTCTGCCCCACCTCTAGATGTCAGTTTGATTTTTTTCTTCACCCGATGAATTGCTTGGTGCTAAATTTAATTCCACCCCTTCTCAGATCTCCACTCTAGCTTCTACACAACCGTCTCCACTGTCCCGCACGCCGATAAAAATTCCTCCCCCGGCTCTAGCTAAAAAGGATAGGCTCACATTGTTTTGGGGGTTTTGTCACCAGAGATCCTGAAATTCTTTATCTCCAATCATTTATAGCGGGTCAGTTTTATGGAGCTTCTCACATTACACATGGCTACCAGAGTGGGGTGTCCATATGGGTTTCAATGTTCTAAATCCACCTGCCTCCGACTGCCAATGTTTTCGCTTCAGGGCCGGCTGGGCATTTCAGGCCCTGAACACAAATTGGCAGTATCCGTCTCCAGAGCTGTGCTAGAAATGGTGACCTCTCCGGGGATATTTTTGGGTTCAAGGCTAATGTTCCATTCACCACTTCTCAAGACTCTGTTCGTGTTTTGCAAGATAATTCCTGCCGGACTGTTTTTCATGTCAGATTATCAAGCTTTGTGGTTCTTTTCTTGTCATTTTTCTAACTCGTGTTTGTTTTATCTATTGTTTTCTGCTAGCATGTGTTGAGGCTCAGTAGAGCTTATGTGGTTATGAGAGAAGGATAATTCAAACATGGTTTGACAGATCAGGGAAAGAACAGACATAATTAGACAATACAGAAGGATGGGGAAAAATAGATTTGGTTTGGAGCTTGCAGAGTACAGTTCAAATTTTCCCAGGGTAGCCATGGTATAATTTATTAAAATTGTTCTAGGCAAATAAACTTTATGAACTAGGTCCCACCACACCACTTGCCCCCAGCGCTGATCCAACAATGACTGATAGATGAAAAGACTATGGTTATCTTGTTTTTCAAAACAAAAGGAGAGTTTCAGTTGAACAGATAAATATGAATGTACCTATGGGGATAAGTGAACAGTTTTCAGACTGTTTAGGAAATGCAGGGTGTAAAGATACCATAAATTTGTGGCTGGAGAATTCTATCTTATTCTTCAGTCATCCTTTAAATAGGAAGTGTGTAGGCTATGTGCCAGGTCCTGTGATCAACTCTAGGGTTATGGAAGTAGGAGATGCGGTGTTTGGTCTTTTACTGGGAAAGGGAATAGAGGCACCTGACTGGCTCTGTTGGTAGAGCATGTGGCTCTTGATCACAGGGTCATGAGTTCGAGCCCCATGTTGGGCATAGAGATTACAAAAAAGAAAGAAAAACAGAAGGAAGGAATAGCTCATTGCAGGGTGTTCAGTGCAGTGAAGGATGTTTGTGCTGGCTATGTTCGGTGGGGGGAAGTTCAGGGAAGGCTTCCTAGAAGTGGTGATAGCTGAACTGAATATTGAAGAATGGAGACAGGGTGAAGTTTCAGAAACAAAGGACAAACAATGCAGGCATGAAAAACAGGCAATACTCGTCGTCCATTTGGGCATGGGAGAGACAGCCCTTGAAAAATAGAGCAGGAAGGGTCTTTTTTAGGTACAAGAGATTAAGATGAAATCTCTGATGTCTCTAGAGAATCCTTAAGAATCTGAAGCAGGGAATAACCGGAACAAATTTTCATTCTAGAAGTTTGAGACCAAAGTTGGGAGTTGAGTAGTCCATGGGAGAAGTGGCGTAGGCAAGGAATGATGACTGGAAGAGTTAAAGTGGTAGTTCTGGGAAGGATACTAAGAAGATACAGCGACTGCATGGAGATGACCAGAGAGTTCAAGGAAAGGCCTTGTTTCTTGGTGGGTTGAGTCCCATCCACCGAGTTAAGGAGGAATCAAAGGGTTTGGGATGGAACTGAAGGAGTTTTTTCTTTTGTTTTGTTTTTGTTTTGTTGTTGTTGTTGTTTTTCTCATCACGTTTGTGTTCCAGCTCAGGGCCTGAGGTCATCAAAAAAGAGCTGATCACTCTGTATCTAGACCTCAACGACCACCCAGGCTGGATATTTAGATTATTTGAGTAGGAAGAGAAGAGGGCCAAGGAAAACTTCTTGTTACTTAACCTGAAGGCAGTAGGATAAAATGGGAGAATAATACGTGAGGTACAAAGAAGATACCTATGCAGTGTGCAGTGGCTGTTATTACTAATATTGCTATTGTTGACAATAGGACTAAAGGACTTCGACTATTCATATGATTTACTTCTGAATTTAAATAGTGGTATCTAACGACCTTGCCAGAGACTCCAGAGGGGACCCCACTTTTTATGAGGTGGCCCTGGCATCACCTGCCACAGGGGACAGAAAGCTGCTAAATGTACCAAGCTGCTTTTGATAGCATCATCGCCAGTTTGATGACATTTTTTAAGTCAAGACAAGCTGAAAAAAGCAGCAAATGGGTTTCAGACTTCTGGGAACATACCTTTGAGGCCTGGGATGGTGGCTATCAGTTTGGCTTATAGAGAAGGTCATAGAAAAAAGGTACCACAGACTCTTCTAAGTGATAACTGCTTGGCATGGCTGGTGTAGAGGTCATCTGGTCCAACTGGGGACATTCTGAGCCACAAGCAGGCTATGAGGCTACCTGGGGTATGTGTTGGTGTTATTCTAGAAACCAAGGCGGAGGATGTTTGCTTGAACTTTCAGATTGCTCCCCTGTTATTCCATCCCAGGATAGAGCATTTTCACACATTGTTTGGTTCCTTTCTCATTGTTCTCTGAGTTCATTCTCTCATTGAGTCATTGTCAGCTGTTCATTAGTAGTCTCTTCTCTGTTTCAAGTTTTTTTCTCACCCATTTGGAACAATCTCAACATGGGATCTTGGCCTTGAATGAATTAAGATTCCAGACTTCAGACTTGCTATGGAACTACTGGTCACTGGTGGCTTTTTTTTAGCCTCAATGGTCTCAAGGAGTTTCTGAATCCACTGATTCTTCCAGAAAACTTTGTCCAGGCCACACAAGTTGCAAGAATTCACTTTTTCCCTCTACATGGGTTAAAAACTATTTATTTAAAAATATCGAAACTTCCAGGGCACCTGGGTATCACCTGTCGGTTAAGCCCCCAGCTCTTGGTTTTGGCTCAGGTTGTGATCTCAGAGTCGTGAGATGGAGCCCCATGTTGGGCTCCACACTCAGTGTGGAGTCTACTTAGGATTCTCTCTCCCTCTCCCTCTGCCCATGTCCCCTGAACACACACACACACATACTTTTTCTCTCTCTAAAAGAAATGAATAAATCTTTTAAAATTTTTTAAAATATAAACTTCCTCTAAGTTTCAAAATGGCCATGGAAGAAAATCTATAAAATAGAAATCCAATTAATTCGTCTCCTGATATAACACTGTAACTGGCAACTTTGAGAAAATTGGAAAAGATAATTTGCATCTAGAGAAAGTGTTATAAATGCAGGTTCTGGACCATGACCATTCCTGCCCCTAATGTTTTTGGAATTTGGCTCTAAAGTTATATTTTTTACTCACACATGCAGCTCCAGTATAGATTGCTTCTACTGTCTAAGGTAATGGAGAACCTTCTGGTTACTTAAGGGAAAGGGGAGGATGGAAGAATATTACCAAGGAGATTCACACCCCACTAAAACACTCAAATTATACTTTTAATGGATGGGGCAGTTTTGGTTCTTCAAATCTGTGTGGATCCTCCAGGCTTTAATTATGTTTTGTAGATGGTTCCACAAGACCTTCGGGTCACTCTAAGAGAGTTGTCCAAAGCCAGACTAAAAATAAGTTTAGATTTGGGAGGTAAAAAGAGCCATGCAATAATTGTGCTTGAGTTTCTGTAATAAGAAGGGCTGAGTTTATGGCTTTGGGTTTGTTTGTGGTTCCCCAGAGAAGACTGAAGACAAAGATTCAAGTGCAAGTAGTTTTTCTTGGGCAGTGAAGAAAATGGAGTGAGGAGGAAGTACAGGGAGGGGAGGGCAGGTAGTAAAGGGTGACTTATCAAGCTGCCTTCCATTGTGGGAAACTGACACCTCAGAATCATCCCACCAAGGGACAAGGGACCTGAGGTATTTATATATCACTTCCATCAGTTACTGGTTGAGAGCTACTGGTGGGAATACTTAATCCCCAGCACTCTAGGTGCATGGCATCACCTCCAGCAGCAGGTGAGAGCCCTTGGGCAGTGCAACAGGTACCAGTGGTTGGGATCCAGGTGGGCGTGCACTGAAATAGGAAGGTCAAGGGGATATAGATAGGGCATCACTAGTGTTTACTTTGAATGGAGCAGTAGTTTCATTCTGGAAATTCATATGATTGTGCTCTTCAGTGCTTTGAGTTTCACGGCTGGTACATCATCTCACTCTTTTGATGAAATAATTGAAAATTGGTTGTTATTATCATTGAAAACCAAGTTTTCTCCAAATAAGTATGAGGAAACATTCCCTAGTATAGCAGTCTCTTCAATGTGAAATTTTTGTTGTTTTTTTTTCATAAGATAGTGATACTAATTTCTTAATGCTAGAGCAGTGCTTCAATGTTGGTGTCAAATTCCAGCATAGAATACATTTTAGGGCTCTGAGTGATCCAAGGTCTAATGAGTTGAGCAGAGTATATGTCAGTAAGAAGAGGACTTTAGGATGTGTGTGTGTTTTCATATAGCTTTCACTTGTGGGGAAGCACATAGTTCTTAATTATTTTTAAATAACTAGAATGCAACCTAATAATAACTGTATACAAAAATCCAGATTGTTGTCACTAAATTTTCTATATCATACACATAGATAATTCTTATAAAGCATACTAGCCAAGTATGTGAAATATCTTTAATTACTGTATTGACTCTTGTATTCTATATGTTCTTAGGGAATTTGATAAATGTTTGCTGAATGAATACATTAATGATTGAAATTTGGGGAGGGGATGCTATGCTTTTTTCTGAGTACCCTACCCATGGTTAGTGAGAAAGGAGAGAATAACTTAGGAGAGGTTGGTAAAGTAGGAAGGGAGTAAGGAACTGGGAGCCATGAATTAATTTATTTTCAGAGGTATAGATACTATTATATGAGTTAGACCATATGCTAGAAACTAAATACAAAGATTATAGAGAAGATATGGGCTTTGCTACTAATATACTTCTTGACTAATAAGGTCCCAACTTCAGAAATCTTGCTTAACTTGGTTTAGTAAGTCATCTGTGATTGATCAATCTATCTATCCATCCATCTATCTATGTATCTATTTATCTACATGTAGATAAATATGTAAATATACAAATATACATATATTTGTATATATATATATATGGCATTCAAAAATACCATGTGGAATTGATGTTAGAGGACATAAATTCCTTTATTTAATGAAAACCTAAAACCACCATCTTTTTAGGCATCATAATATATGGCGAATAAAACACTGCTATATATATTCACTGTACATGGACTGGGATCAGCAAGCTAATGTCCCTAGGCCAGATCAGGCTCACTACCTATATTTATAAATTTACTTTCATTGGAATACAGTGATCCCCATTCTTTTATGCATTTTCTGCTGCTTCCCCACAAATAATGACAAACAATGACAGAATTGAGCTATTGTGTTAGAGACCAAATGACCCAAAACCTGAAATATTTTCTATCTGGCTCTTTACAGAAAAAGTTGCCAATCTTTGGTATTATATACCAAAAGCAGTGTTATATAATACATTTTTATTTTAAGCATCAGACATCACCAGTTATTTCCCCTCAAACATAGCATATATAGAGAGTATAACCCTAACCCTATAGAGCCCAGGCTCCCATAGGTCATGAATCGGTGCTTTCTTGCACACCATTGCTATTAAGGAATACAGTATTAGTACTGTACCCTCCTTCCTGAAAATTCCCTTGGTGTAGTTCTTTCTTCACCTAGCAGTTTTGATTTTCGTTTTATTCCTTTTGTTCTCTCTCTACTCAAACACAGGGGATGCCATATCAACAGTAGCTGAATCTAAGAAATGGACTTTTTGTACATTGGTTTACACTGTTTTGTGCAAAGCCAAAAAGGGGGAAAGAAAGAAGGGAAATGACAAATGCTCTTTTCTATAGAGAAGCAGCCAAGTACAGGGAGAATTACAAAATGAGGAAGTTAGGAAGCCCCATAGATGAGGAATACACAGGTGGGCATAGAATGTGTGAAATATAGGAGGCCACTGGTACGCTCCATAGCATTCTGATACGTCCTGCATGCAGGGATTCAGCTCTAGGGTATTACAGAAAAGATAAAGATGGCTATGTGAAGGTCAATGGCAGTAGGTAAGGAGATGGAAAATTATTTCTGTAACAGTAACAGACTGAGTTAATTTATCTAGGCAAAGAAAAAAAAATGAGAAATGGCTTGGGGATAATGTTTCTACCATTTAAATCCATTATGATATAAAAAGTAAACCAATGTTTGTAGATTAAAGCATTTATATGACAGAGAATAGCTTGATAAGATGATTTTTTTTTGTTTCAAATGACAGAAACAAACGAAGAACGAGCTAAGGCTCACATGTACCTTCGTGGCTTAATGGAATCCAAGAAGGAGTTGAATAACCAAGCCTCAGAAATTCAAGGCTACAGATGAGTCTAGGGAATGATTAGAACAAGGCTCCTGGATTCTGTCTGGATTGTCTCTCCAGCTCCCATATGCAAATTTTCTTCTCTTTCCTTCTGGTCTTGCCTTTCTCCCCATAGCACGGAGCATGGCAGCTGAAAGGTTGTGAAATGTATTTCAGATTTCCTTGTCCACTGGATAAAGGCTTATTTCATGCTCTTTTTAGGATCCCAGGGAAGAGAAAACTGTGGGAAAGAAATTTATTGGCCCAACTTGGATCAAACACCTGCTCTTGGGCCACTCACCTTGAACCAGTGAGTGATGGTGATAATATCGTGCACCTGCATTAAGCATATAGATGGAGGAAGGAACACTTAATTGCAAAGGGGAAATTAACAGACAGTTCTACATGACCATTCTATTATTTCTTTATCTTCACTTGGAAAAATCCATGAAAAATAGCTCAGTCTGCAACATGAAGGATTTAGGTTAGAGAGAAATAAGATTATTCTGACATTAGAGCTTATTACACACTGGGATATGTTACTGAAAGAAGCAGTAAAATATCTTTTCTTAGAGGTTTATAAAAATAGAAGTGATTTCTCATCAGTTGAAATGCAAATAGTTTTCAAAATGGATTAGACACACAAAAATTTTGTTTGATGTGCAAACTCGTGACAAGGCCCTGCCTTCTTTTGCCGGTAAATTCTGTTCAGTTCTAGCCTTTGGATGCAATTCAAAAAATATTTATTAAATGCCTACTAGGTGCAAAGCACTAGGCTGGACCTAAAGGGTTTGCATGGTGTTCTTTGGGAGGTTCCAGAAATTACAAATGACCAGAATATGTGTTTGTTTAAGGCAATTTCCATAGAAAGGGTTCAGATTCACTATGGAGTTTTCAGAGGAATGAGGCAGAGTTGTGGAAGGAAAGGGGGGAAAAGAGGAAGAGGGGGGAGAGGCAAAGGGAGAAGTTAACAGAGAAACAAGAACACAAGAGAAAGAATCACCCAAGAGTTATTTGAGAGGCTGAGGTTTGAAGTGCTCTTTAAGGGCAGATAGAATTTTAATAGGGGAGAGATGAGAAAAGGCATTTGGGACAGACAGAATGGCATCAACAGTGATTTGGATCACATTCGGGAAACACAAGTCATCCTTTTAACCAGAAAACCATGGTAGAAGCAGGACGATCTAACAGAAAAGATGAGAGCAGAAAGCTGGGATCATCCACGGAAGGCCTGATGTGGTGAGTTAAAGTTTTGTTGTAGGAAGATTAGATTGGCCACAACGTGAGAAGGACAATGCCATGGAAAAGGGCAGAGGTGCAAAGATGAGTTTCAAGGTCATTACAGAGGCCCATGTGAGAAATCCTGAGTGATTTATCCAGATGGTAGCGGCAGAAATGGAAAGACTATTACAGGAGGGAGATGGTAGGGGCATAATCTACAAGGGCTGGCTGATGAATGGTGTTTGTGTATTTTGTACTTTCAATAGGCCAAGCATTTATCAGAAAATAGAATTCATCAATTTCCTAGTTACTTAAGATATTTGACTTTTATTTACATATACATTGAAGCTTCTTATCAACCAAATAAACAGGTCAGCTTTTATCCCCATTTTGCACAGACTGAGATTTAGAGCAGTAGCCCAAGGGCACACGGTTAGTAAACTGCTGAGTGGGAATTGGAACCCAGGATGTCTGGCACCAACATCCCTATTCTTAACCTTAAGCACATTGCTCTAAGAAGTATGGAGGAAAAAGGGCAATCAACCTTGGAGGGTTGGGAGGCGTTCTACTCAAACACTATTGTGTAACAAACAACTGAAGATTTAGTAGTTTAAAACAACAACTGTTTTACTGTAGCTCACAATTGTGTTGATCAAGAGCTTGGACAGCCAGCCTTGGCTGGGCCAGTCTTCTATTATAAAGCCATTGACCGAGAACACACAGCAGTATGCTGCTGGTAGGTAGGCTGGTCTAGAAGGAGCAAGATGGCTTCACTCACATGTATGCCCCTTGACGAGGATGACTGGAAGTCTGGGCTCTGCTGGACAGTGGACCAGAGCCCTACACGTGGCATCTCCAGCACAGGGGTCTCAACAGTCAGTAGATTGCTTTACCTGTTGGGGAACTTTATATAAATGGAATCCTATAGTGTAGACTCTTTTTTTAAATGAACATGTACTATATTGTTAGTTTCAGAAGTAGAAGTTAGTGATTCTTCAGTTGCACACACATCCAGTCCTCATCACATCATATGCCCTCCGTAATGCCCATCACACAGTTACCCCATCCCCCCAACAACATCCCCTCCTACAACCCCTCAGTTTGTTCCCTATAGTTAAGAGTCTCTTATAGTTGGCCTCCCTCTCTGTTTTTGTCTTATTTTATTTTTCCTTCCATTCCCCTATGTTCATCTGTTTTGTTTCTTAAATTCCACAGAGGGTGAAATCATATGGTATTTGTCTTTCTCTGACTGACTTATTTTGCTTAGCATAATCCTCTCTGGTTCTATCCCTGTCATTGCAAATGGCAAGATGCATTCTTTTTGACGGTTGAGTAATATTCCATTGCATAGGTATTCCATTCATCGGTAGTGTAGGCTCTTGTCTGACCTCTTTAGCCTCACATTATGCTTATGAGATTCATTCATGTCATTACCTGTGGTTGTATTTCATTCTTTCTTGTCACAGTATAGGATAACTCTGTGTAACTATTCTGTAACTTAATTGTCCATTCTATTATTAATGGACATTTGGGAAATTTCTAGTTTGAATTATCATGCATAGTGCTAGCACAAATGCTCTTATATATATCTTTGTATAAAATACATTTACGTTTCTGTTGAATATATACCTAACAATAGAATTGGTAGATTATAGTGTATGCTTATGTAAGTATTAACAGTTTTCCATACTGTTGGTACAAATTTACACTCTTTCTAACAGTGTTTGAGAATTTTATTTGCTCCACATCAACTGGTAATATCAGATGTTGTTGATTTTAGCCATTTTAGGTTTTTTGAAGGGACTGTTTTGATATAGATTGACCCAAATCTTATTGAATTCTCTCCCACTCTGTACTTCTCTGCTTAGGTAACTCTTTATGCTTTCTTGTCAGATGATGGGAGAAGCCTGTGTGGCTCTTCCATTTAAGTATTTCCTTATTCCACAGGGATATGTGGAATCTCTCTCTCTCTCAAAGCTCTAGTGATGCTTTGAGAGAAAGGAGTCAAATAGACCTCTTCTGACATATTACTGGTGGTCTTTCCACATTTTGAAACCCAAAGGGACATATGCTTTCTTTTTCTGTCTCTCTTTCTATATAGTACTGATAATCTCAACATTCATCACACTACAACTAAATGTTTAAAAAATACTTTCAGGTGAAACCTTTCAAACTTTGGATATTTTGAGGATCTTCGGAGTTAGTTCAACTTCATCCAATATGTTTCCTTTCTAAGTAAGAGACTTAGGAATAAATTTGGGCTCAGCTGTCAGGAAGTCAAAGAGCAAATCATCTATACCTATAGATACAGACGTAGTGGAAGATGTCTCCTCAAGTTACATATGCAAAGGAGCCATCCCTACACGTGACTCTGCTGAAATGAATGCTTCGAAGTAATTCTGTAATGCAGGAAAGGCCAAACTATTTACTTTTCTTCTATAAAACCTTTTGCTCCCACCCTTTATTTTCCTTCTTTTTTATTATCTTTATTTCCAGGGCTGTGGTAAAGGTGCATAACATAGCAAAATCACTGGATGCAATAACCACCTTACAATGCTGATGCTGATGCTGATCATTGAAGAGATAATATCTACCTATTTAAGATACTTTCGATTATGAAATTAACTAAGTTAGCCTATGTAATTTACTTTCTAGAAAATTTTGATATACAGTGATCCTCAGAGCACAGACTTAGAGAAAGCCAGGCAAGAGAGGATAAAAGAAGTAGGCAAGATAATACAGCAAGAGATAAGCCAAGACTTCTCTGCTGTCTTCATATGCCCTTCCTGGAGGCTGTTCGTTTAACTTTCTTTGGACTTTCTACAGAAAAGTTCTGCATCCAAACTTAAGCAACTTTGAGTGTGTTTCTCTTCCTTGAAAACAAATGAGCCCTGACTTAAACAGTCCCTTTAGTAGACATGTCATACATTGTAGTAGTTCTTGTGATCCTCTCATCTCTACAACTAGATTATAAAATCCTCAAGGGCAGAGATGTCTCTAATACGTCCTTGTATTCTGCCTCGTACTTTAGCACAGAGTGGAGAAATGTCATGTTATCCTGCTGATTAAGTCCATTAAGGATTCAGGTTGCATAACTCTCCTAATGGGGAATGGAGAATAAATTCTGCAAGTGAGTTTAATGTTCACGAAAAGCATCAACAGCAAATGTAGATGCCCTTTGGCCATGCACAAAATGCAAGGGAGATAGTAGTCTTGTTCCGACTCTTGTGAATAACCCTCAACTAAGTTCTCACCTCAGGGGCAGGATGCTATGTGGTTGTTCTCTTATAGATTCTTTCTCTTCCTTGGTTTGAAACCACCAACTGAGTTGGAGGATCCAAACTGGGGCAGAGAGTTTAAACAGCGGACACAAAATAGGCAGTTCCTGCAGAACTTCAAGGTTATTTGGGGTGAGCTTCATCGGTGGAACAGAGGCATCTGCTCCACAGACCATGTGGATATGACTGCAAATTCTACATGCAAAATATTTATAGGAAGATCTGCCTTTCTGTGTATATAGCTCAAAATCAGTTTGTTGAGTGAATCTGTATTTAAGGCCAAACTCTGATTCACAGTTTTAAGAGTCTCAAACTAACCAAATGGGAGGGCCATACTGCACAAAGACATCTCCATCCACATACAGGAATGAAGCAGGATATCGCTAAGTCCTTGCAGAGGGATGTCACAATTCCTTTCAGTTTCCTGAATCCGTTCTTAGGAGACACTTCAGTATAAGATGCCCATCTGCACATTCACTGGACTAATGACTGCCCGTCCATCTTCAGCAACTGATTGGTGCTAGGACCGGAATTAACTCCTAGGACCAAAATTGGGTGTCATTAATTATTTTTTGATAAACAAAAGCAGGTTTATGATCACATGATTATCAAATGTTTTTTTTTCCCTAGGAAAGATGATTTTTAATCAGAAAAACCCTCCAATCTTGTTTTAACTTCCAGAAATAGATTCAAAGAGCCATCATAGAGAAGGACATTGTCCATAGCCTGGACCTTTGGTAGGAGTTGGGGAGTCATAGAAACTTAAAGCCTCTACTTTGCACAATTACAGGTATGTCTTTCCCTCTTGGAGGGGCAAGTCTTGGTCAGAGAAATGCCCCTTTTGCTCTCTTGACACAAAGCACCAAGAGAAGCTGGAAGACGTCTCCACAAGCACTGGTTACCAAACTTCACAGTACATTGGCAGATAACTTTTAAAAATACTGATGTCCAGACTTCACCCTCAGATTTTGATTTTACGGGGGGGGGGGGGGCGGTGATTTGAGCGTGGGAATTTTTTAGAGTCTGACCTATTTTGAAAACTCCAATCGGCAAGACGTTTTTAAAAAGGTCAAAAGATAAATAAATGAGTGTGTCGGTTCAGTTTATTTTAAACAAATGTTTACTGAACACATACTCTGTGTGAAGCTGTATGCTATCCTCTGGGAATACAAACAGAAATAGAAAAATATATCCCTGACCCAGATGAAGCTCTCAGTTTACTGGCGAGAGGGGCACTTAGATGGGCAAATAAATGCAATGTAATTATAACTCGGTTGATTATATAAGAGTGTGATATATACAAAATTAGAAATCGGTCCAAGGCAGAGAAACATACAGAAAAAGAGGAGAGACAGAGGCATTTGCATGATTTTTAATAACATAGGATTGGTATTTCTGAAACTTTAAAAACTAAGGAAAGAACACCGATCATGGGTTGTAGGAAAGAGCTCAATTACAAAGGGTTTTTATGTTGCCTCAGTAACTTAGGTTTTCATGGATGTAACCAACATCTGTGAATTTGGACGCTCTTAGTAATGGTCCAGCATACGCCAACCCAATTATATATCCTTATTATCTTCTTTCCTTCCTTCATTGCTTCCATCCATGTCCCCATAGCCACACTTACCTAGTTACCTGGAGAGGGCCCTACAGCTTTGCTATTTACTATTTAAATGAGCCACAGGTTTTAAAGATAAGAATGACCTAACCAACAATCTTACTCTCAATTTACACATGGTTTCTGACTCATATATCACTGATGATTTTTGTCAACATAACACTCGTATAATTTATTCTCCTTCTCCCAAATGGAGAAGTATGAATGTGTTGAAATAAAAATGACTAGTTGTTTTTTTTTAATTTCAAAATTATACTTAAAGGGAAAAAATAAGAAGGCAACAACAACCACAAAAGTCACTGTTTGCCTCAATTTGCCATGTTCTCAAAACTGGACCTTGGGGCACGTGGGTGGCTCAGTGGGTTAAAGCCTCTGCCTTTGGCTCAGGTCATGATCTCAGGGTCCTGGGATCGAGCCCAGCCTTGGGCTCTCTGCTCAGCTGGGAGCCTGCTTCCCCCTCTCTCTCTGCCTGCCTCTGTGCCTACTTGTGATCTCTTTCTCTCTCTGTAAAATAAATAAATAAAATCTTTAAAAAAAAAACTAGATCTTAAGGTAAATACCATAAGTAAGAAAATAACTGTTTTCCAAGGGAGATAGAAATAATGATGCCAAATCAATGTTGCTGTTGAACCTGACTGTCGGACTTCATGTGACAAGTGGGGAGTAACAAGTTTACTCCCAGAACTAGAAAATGCCACTCAACATTCCAAAGTGTAACCTTTATCTTTGATTAGGCTTTTATCTGAAAGAGAAATATTAACAGACAACAAGTACTTTAAGTGATTTAATTTTAGTAAGGTAGATCTGTTTTATCCATGACAATTCTCATTAGTCATTGTAGCAATACCCCTTGAAATTTTTTGAATTACTCCCCATGTATTTACCATTCCTCTGTCATGATCTGGTTATTACCAAGACTACATTGCTATTAATAGTCAACGTGTTACTTTAAAATTGAACAAGCTAATATTATCAGCCTATAATTTTCTGGGTTTACACTGAATCCATTACCATAATTAAGTTGATAGTATTTTGAATGAATGTTTATTTCTTATTACTTTGTATAGCAAAATGCAATTAGATGTTTGTCTATATACAAATGGTTTATGAATATTTACTCTGTAAATGGTTTTGCATGACTCAATTGCAAGAAAGAGTTTAACTTCTTTAGCATGTTCCCTGTGTAGAAGTCAATGATGTTGCTTCTGTTCATTAAACTCAAAGGACTCACTTCACCTACTCAGGCCTCTTTACTTTCTATATACCATGGACACATATTCTTTGTCTTTCTCCAACTTAATGCCTACTACATTTGGTTTTTCTTTTCTCGTTGTCTATCACTTTGTGGATTGTTTTTCAAGCCAATCAAGGAGCAGAGAGAACAAAGAATAAGCAGACAGGTAAAATGCATTCATGCGTTGCCTGATTCCTTGGACACTCGGGGAAGATAAAATAGAAGGTTGAATTATTTGTGGTTCTGCTATATCTGTGATCCACCCAGTTGGCATACTGTATTATAGGTGTGGATAATTGAAAGTTCAGAGGGTGTGATTCCATATGCTTATCATAAAGAGCAGATGTAAGAGTCGATTTCCTGTTTGAATTGTTATTTGAGCACCAAGCAATTTATTTAATCAGAAAGTCTTTATTTATTATTCATAAAACTTCTCTAGTCTGATCCCAGGTGTTTGCTTCAATTCTGAAAGTGACTCTGTACTCGAGGCTGATCAACTCTGCTGTTTGAATTAGGATGTTAACCAGAAAAGGTTGTGCATCTGATCCCTTGTGGTCCAATTAGTGTCGAACAAAGAAAATCTCTGTCAGTGGTTACAGGTTGCAGTACCAGAAGCCCAAACTGGTTACCTTATGGGGGATAAAAGTGCTACAAAATCGCCCACTCTGTACCACACTGTCCCCACAGCTGTGATAATGATGTCAAGGGTATGCTCTATTGATGGCAGAGATGGTCGCTAGGAATAATGTGCTGGATATTGTCACTTAGCATTCCATCCATTTTTACCTTTCTTTCTATGTGATTTACTTTATCACTGAGACTTGACAGTTAAAAAACCAGCTTTCCAGACTCTTTAGAAGCAACAGTTCTGGATGCAAGTTATGTTCTGCCAATTAGACATGCTTGAATGAGATTTGAGAGCAACTGAAGCAGAGACCTTCTCCTTGCTACTGGTGAGGATAACTGTAGAGACGGGTGCTTTCAGGGGGTTGTGGCCATCAGAGTTGGCCTCCTTCGTGTTTGGGAGCGGTTGTGGTGGCAGCAGCAATGGCTTCCTGACCTCTGGTTGTAGCAGCTACACTTTTGTGTCCCTGTCTCCCCATCCACCGTCTCTTGTAGGAATTTTGCAAGGAGCCCATCTCCAGCGCTGAATATCATTCTGCTTGAAATGCCACGTTTCTGTTGCCTGCAATCAACGTTGACTGTTACAAGAGTTATAGTTTATTGAGTATCTACTAAATACCCAATAAATAGAGCCTCTGTGACATTGGGTAGCTGGTACACTGTCACAGAGCTAGTGAATGGCAGAGCCCATATTTGAATTTAGGTCCCTCTGTCTGCAAAGCTGGTACACCATGGGCAGAAACTTTAATGGGTCTGTGTCTATTAAAAATCTGAGAAATCTCTAAGAGCTGGGGCAATTGACATTGTAGATGTCAAGATGTAGATGTAAGATCCATGATGTCACTGGCATAAAAGAATATAAGAAGACATAATTGGCGAATTGCATAGACTATGAACACCCTCCAGAACTTACTGGAATTGCTACGTCCCTGAAGTAAGCAGTGGTGTCACCACAGCCGTGACACCCAGAGTATAGAGATGGAGATGAAGAGCAATTCCTTAACCCGTCCTGTTCATCCACTCTTCGTTCTCACTCCTCGTCACAGCCCTGAAGGGGAAATTAGTGCCTTCGTGGGTTGGGTTTCAGGGCTCAGATCCCCTTAGTGCTGTTTCTGTGTTTTTAAGAAAGCTTTTCGGTTGTTGCTGTATTTCTAAACCTTCCAGAGTCCCGAGCAGACTCTGCAAAGACAAAGTGCATCATTTGGGTCTTTTTGCATTTTTGTGTCCTCCTTTAAAGCAAAAAGCAAGACAATGGAAGGGCAATAGGGCAGAAAGTACTCTCTGTTTGGCGTTGTCCGCGAAGGCCCAGGAGAACCACTGCCAGGGCTGAGAGCACTCGACCCTTTGCAGAAATAAGTGTGGCTGTGATCAGCCTTCGGGAAGATTCAGCACGGGGTCATATGACGCACAGGTGAAAGCACTGGAGATGTCTTGCCTGCAGAGGTATGACTTGGGGGCCAAGCAGAAGGGAACGTGATGTCACATAGAAGAGACAGAAGGCTGAGATCTCAGACTAGAGTGGAAGTTAGAGAGAGGTAAGGGGTTATCTAGAAAGAACTGCCCCCAATCAATGAGGCTGCTCCAGGAAGCAGGGCCACCGCTGGAGTCCCGCACAGAGGCGTGTTGGATGTTAAAGATGGATGCTGCCGATGGATTCAGTCCCCTAACAGTGTGATGTTAGCGCTCGGTGTGTTCCCCAGGGAGGGGGCTGGGCATTTCCATCAAACTCATGACTCTGGTGGCAGCCCATGTGTATTTAAATCCAGGCCATGCCATTTACTTGCTGTATTATTTTAATTCTGTGCTTCAACTTCTTCGCCTGTAAAACGGGGAAAAGAATAGTGTCAGCCTCATCGGGGGGAAGTATAAAATCAAATAATTCACATAAGGGGGATTCATCTACTTACTGGCTATGTGGGAATTGACATTGGAGCTCCCAGACAGTTCAGTGAGAGGAAGCGCCCTCAGACTCTCACGCCAAAGTCTTAAGAACCAGGAGAATCATGGACCCCGTGGCAAAGTTTCAGCACTATCTGGCCCAGCCAGGGAGTGGTTTCAGACTGGCTTTCCCTATCCCTGGGAGGGATTTTAAATTTCTCAAGGCACTCATCTCAAAATATCCAAGTTGGGGCACTCGGGTGGCTCAGCTGATTAAGTGTCTGCCTTCGACTCAGGTCATGATCCCAGGATCCTGGGATTGAGCTCCACACAGGGGTCCCTAGGAGCCTGCTTCTCCCTCTCTCTCTCTCTCTCAAATAAATAAATAAAACCTTTTTAAAAAAAATGTCCAAGCAGCTGCTGCACTTCTGAGAAGAGGGCCATAACGCAGACCCACAGCATTGGAGAATATAAAAGAAGGAGATCAAGGGTTGGGGTCATCATAGGAATCAGTACCTGCCTGTATCCTCCTTCCATTGTTACATGTTGAGGGAAGGATTGGGGAGTCTAAATTCTGGAAGTTTTTAACCTCCACGGCAGTCCGAAGTCTCATGCATTATTTTTTAAGTTCTAAACCAGAAAATAATTATTGCTTGCCTTTCTGCCTTTGCCTAATAAGTAACTGAAGTTTATATAAAGTCTTGGCTTGCTTTGGCTGTTTCTCTGCTGGGCATATTATGTCCAAATTTAATTAAAGATCATGCTGTGGACTGGAAACTCCTTTAGTGAGTGGAAAATAATGGGAAGGCCCGGGTTGTTGGTTTTGTTGGTTTTTTTTTTTTATTATTATTATTAGGTTTGTGTCAATTGAGTTAAAGCACGTGCTCTGAGCTCCCTTTGGAATGAGCTATGCATTCTTCCATGCCACCTGGCTACGAAACAAACTTGAAAAACCTGGCTCTCACATGAAGAAACCCTTAGTATTAGGGAAATGCAGCTGCATTCCAAATGGAAACATGGCAACTTCAGGCTCCGTTACTTTCCTCCCTCCTGCCAACCCTCCGTGAGTCTCAGCTCTCTCCAGGAGAGGAAGAAATAAAAATGTCTGAAAAGAAATGGAAGCCAGTTTTTTCCTCCCCCGTAACAGGGCGTACCACTCATTCAACCATACCAAATATAAGAGGACTTGGAATGGAAAGAAGTAACTCCTTTTTCAAAAGCTAAAAATATTCCCAGAAGGTGAGAGTCACAGGGCTTGATTTGTGTACGCATCAGAAAAGGATTCCAGGTCGTTAGGCGAGGCCAGCAATCCTGGTGGAGGGGGGGCAGTGCGGTTCAAGGCTGCAGGCCCTGGTCGGTCTTTGTCTTGGGTATTGACTAGCTGAGGGGCCTCCGGGAACTTAATTAAGTTCCCGGATTCCTCTTTTGACAAATCCAGATTACGAACAATAATCACCCTGGCCCGCTGCTGTTTGCATCCGTATGATAGCCGAGCGTTACAAACTCGGAGTTCTATTTAAGAGCGGATAATTATATAGGAGAAAATGACATGCTGATTGGGGCAAAGGGGCCAGGTGGTTAGCTTTTCACGGTTCAGGAGTTGGGAAAGAGCTGAGGAATTACGGGCCAACCAGAAGAACATTTTGATGATGATTTGGAAATTCTCAACTCCAGCAAAGACCAAGTCTGAATACTCTCAAGGCAGCAGGGTGTGTGCGGACAGCTAGCCGGCTAGCCGACTTGATCAGGGGCTTGGGTGTGTCTTTTTTTTTTTTTTTTGCTTCTGAAAAGGCCCCAAATAAATGCTTTCTCGAAGGCAGTGGTGAAAGACATTTGGAATTTAAAAGAGACATCATCAGTGGGCAGGTTTCGGGGCTTATCTCCAGCCGCCTTGTAGATGAATCCTGGACACAGTGGCAGAAGAACTGATACAAACAAGCCATTTCTGAGAAGCTTCAACTTCAAAGGAAATCGCCCACAGCAGAGGGGCTGATGCAGTGCTGAATGAATAATGAAAAATACAATAAAGACCAAATCTGATAGGGATTTGAATTATATGCAAGGAAAGTGGAAAATGAGATGGTGGGGAGGGTTTGAGACGGATGGAAGAATTCATAACCAGAGCTGTTCACAACTTGCATCACTTAATCCCAGAAAATTTCAAGGCTCTGTGAGAAGGCAGTTAGATGAAAATGCGACACGGGGATCTTTCTCTGAAATTCGAAGTCACCTAGGTCTTGAGGCAGCTGAGTGTTTCCACCCCCTACTCTCCCCAGCCCCCACCCCAATGGAGGACAACTCTGACCTTGAGGGGGCGGTCTGCAAAGACATTACAAAGATGCTCCACTCACTTGGAGCCGGACCTAGATCTCAGCCTCCACAGGCGTACACTCCCCATTCACAGCAAACTGGCCAGAGCCAGACTTGGGGGAGTCTCTCCAGCCTGTACTCCCTTTCTCTGACAGCGACCCCCAGGGAGTGGTGCCCTTCAGCCACGTTTGTTCAAAGGAAACCCAAGACTCTTCCCTTCCACAGCCCTTGTATTAGAGAGACAGATGGTGAGGGGAGGGAAAGAGAGAGACGGCCAGAGAGAGCTGCAATGGGAAACTGACATAATGAGTAAGACGGTGAGGGGGAGATACAGGGAAAGAGGGAGGCTGGTGAGAGAGAAAGAGACAGTGGCAGGTACTGAGAGAGAAGGAGAGTGAGACAGAGACAGAGAGACAACGTGCAGAGAAGCAGAGGGACAGTCAGAGAGGGAGTGGAGCATGGCCAAGTGGGATGCTCAGAGGACTTCTCTGCTCCCAGGAGGATAGTTGGCCATGTCTGCAGCCCCAGGTGCTGTCCTGCACCACAGCGAATGTGGAGCCCCCAGCCTCTCTGTCCTACAAGTCATTACTCGAGCAGGGAGGCCCCAGTGCCTCTGCCCAGAACAAAGCCAAGTGGCTCGTCTGGTTTTGCTGCCCCTTCGCCCTCTAGAGCCTTCCTCCAGCCTAAGCATGTCTTCAAGGGATCCTTAAAGGACAGTCATTATCCTGCACTCAGAACTGCACCTCCCATCACACTCAGACCTTTGTCTTCCATGGAGCCTGGGAGACTCTGTTCTCCCCCCTTAGGATGGTTCTTTCCCATGGCTTCTGAGTCCCCTGGTAAACAGACATGGGGGGCTGTCCTTCTGGGCCTGCAGCCACACGGAGATAGATGGACAAGCAGGAGGCCCTGCTCCCTATGCACCCATGGCCTATCTCCCGAGTGGACTGAAGGGAAGCTTTCTCTTAAATTACACTGAAGTTTCACATTCCAGACTTGCTTCCTTTCCTTCAAGCCAAATGGGCAGGATGACCCAGCAGCTGTGCTGTCTCCCTCAAACATGTTGACATTATTTTACAAAGAAGCAATCATATCAAAAACTAATAATTAAAAAAAATTAGAACATAATTAAAAAAAACAATGCAGTTCATGTATACAATGGAATATTATTCTGCCGTCAGAAAGGATGAATACCCACCATTTGCATTGACAGGGTTGGAACTAGAGGGGATTATGCTGAGTGAGGTAAGTCAAGCAGAAAAAGACAATTATCATATGGTTTCACTCATATGTGGAACATAAGGAATAGTGCAGAGGATCGCAGGGGAAGGGAAGGAAACTAATGGGAAGAAATTAGAGAGGGAGAGTAACCATGAGAGACTCTGGACTCTGGGAAACAAACTGAGGATTAGAGAAGGGGGAGGAGGTAGAGGGATGGGGTAACCCGTGATGGCTATTAAGGAGGCCACGTGTTGTGATGAGCAATGGCTATTATACGCAATTAAAGAATCATTGAACACTACATTAAAAAAAGAAAAGAAAAAAAAATACTCCAGCCAGAGCAGGTATGTTGACTATAAAATTTATTAGAGATCTGATTGTGGGGCCTTCCAGAAGGCCTTTTCTGGGGGCGCCTGGGTGGCTCAATGGGTTAAGCCTCCAACTCTTGATTTTGTCTCAGGTCATGCTCTCAGGGTCATGAGATAGAGCCCGGCAATGGGCTGTGTGCGGGCGTGGAGCCTACTTAAGATTCTCTCTCCTTCTGCCCCTACTCCCCCATGTTTGCTTGTGCTCTCCCTCTCTCTCTAAAATAAAATAAATAAATCTTAAAGAAGAAGAAGAAGAAGAAGAAGTAGAAGAAGTAGAAGTAGTAGTAGAAGTCGTCGTCGTCGTCGTCGTCGTCCTTTTTCCATTGTATTAAAAGTACTTTTACTCTGGTTACAAACAAGCTTCCTTAGCCACCATGCCTATCTTGCCTCCTGCTCAGTTTTTTCTCATTCTTGCCTTCTGTATTATTCAGCGGTTTCTCCCAGACCTCCACTCCTGCATCTAAGCACTTGGGCTTTGGGGTGGTTTCGACCAGGTTTTGGTGTGTTCTAGTTTGCAAACAGAGCAAGCTGTGTTGGTTTTCAACCATCAAGGCTGCCCAGCTGAGCCCGACCCCCCGTACAGAGGTGAGCTGAGAGAGCAGTGCGTCTGCGCATGCTCAGGGCTTGCTAAATTTCCGGAGAGTCCACGGTCTTCGCTAGGCGTGTGTGTCTTTTGTCACCACCCAGAAAGACGAGCTTTTTTGCCCTCCCTGGAATCTGATGTATAATGCAAAAAGGGTTCCATTCTTAATTGAGAAGACAAAAATAAAGACCGTGGCAATTTAGGTTTTGGCTGAGTGTCCTTTCCCCTCCTGACAGATAAGCCTTTCAACACTGCTCTGCCTTTTTCTAAGAGAATGGCTTATTTCGATGTTAATTCTAGGCAGTAAACTATCAGCCTGGATGAACGAAAAGTATATAATATTTAAGTTTTAGTATATTGCTAAAGGGATTTCTCTTGTCTTCTAAACAAAAATAGCCCCGGTCATTGCCAAATGAAAATTTCTTCCATGTATCCTTTATTAAACTCCTTTCTTTAAAAATTACTTTAAAAACAAAACAAAACAAAAAAAACATTGTGACCCATAAAACAGTAGGATTCATTCTAATGGATGGAATATATGTATTTCATGAAATAAATATATTTCAAGGTCTCTTTTTTCCTAAGTGGCCTGAAGATAGCTTTGCTGCAAATTGTCTTGGGGGCATAAGAGGCCCTAAGAATCCAGAGACAACTTTGGAAAACCTATTTTCTTTGCTGTCTGCTCAGTATTTGTGGAAAGATAAGACAGCAGAATATAAAGAAAAGCGAGCTCCCCCAAGCTTACAGAAGATTCCATATCTGCAGATCATGGGAACCACAAAATAATAGAAGTTTTGAAATCAGTGCAACTCATTTCTGGACAAGGAGGGAACTGGGGCAATAGTTCAGCATTCTGTCCTCATTTATTTCAGAAAGGATAGATAGTATCACAGAAAAACAATCCATACAGGAACCCTTGAACAAACAATTACAAGCATCATAAAGCAAGCAGGTCTGGAATTGATCCCGGCAGCCATCTCCCATTCTCACTCTTCTTTAATTTTGCCTATTCGGTGGTTTGCGGATTCAACCTTCTGTGAGTGTTCGTTTAATGGTACAGTATCAATTTCCCCAGATAAGGAATGTCCGTGCCCATTTCCCCTTCAGTAAAGCAAGATGTCACATCATTAAGTTGTTTTTGTCTCTGATTTGTGGTTAGACTAAAATAAAGAGGGAGAGGAGGAGGGAATCATGTGCCTGTGTACCTGCCCGGCACCCTCCCCACATGCACACACACGCACACACACACACACACACACACACACACACACACAAAACACACAGCCCTCTCTATGCCAAAACATTTCACCCCAGAGCAACTGTTGGACTCTGTGGCATCCTCATGTTATCACTGATGTGTGTTTGTGTGTTTGTGTGTGTGTGTGTGTGTGTGTGTGTGTGCGCGCATGCATGTGTGTGTTTGTGTGTCTGTTCAGCCTCCACTTGCGTCTGTAAAGCACATTGTACCTTCCCCACACACATACGCACATACGTGACATTCTGTTTGGGTTCATGGAAATGAGATATTACTTGCATTCCAATTCACTGCCTCTGACATCCAACAGCTTGAAGGGTAAGGGACTTCCACGTTGGATCCAGCCACGCGTGGGCCCATATAAACTCATAACACTTTGCCACCTATTGGACATCTTGTTGGGATATTTATCCATTTAGCTTTACACCTTTTCTCAACATTATGGAAAAACAAGTATGGAAACATGATGGTGTTTCATTGCAGAAATCATGGATTTGGGAAGACTTGTATTTTACAGTTCCTACTCCAAGAAGTATATATTTGTTTTAAGATTTTATTAATCTATTTGTCAGAGAGAGAGAGAAAGAGGGAGAGAGAGCACAAGCAGGGAGAAGAGCAGGCAGAGGGAAAAGCAGGCTCCCCCTGAGCAAGGAGCCCGATGCAGGACTTGATCTCAGGACACTGGGATCATGACCTGAGCCAAAGGCAGATGCTTAACTGACTGAGCCACTCAGGTGGCCCTCCATGGTGTATATTTATGGGTATTTCTTTTACCAATTATTCCGGGTCCTATATGATCTGTGCCCACCTCAATCTCGTCTTCTACTCTCAACCTTGTTCTCCATGCCGTGGCCAGAGAGGCTTCTTTTGATCTCATACGAGGCATCTACCTGCTTCACTGACCTCCAACCTTCTCTTTCCTCCACTCAGATTATGATTCCTCCAGAATCTCTGACTCTCTTCCCATTTTTCTGATATCAGTTGAAATGTCATTTCCTCCAAGAGAACATCTTTGATCACTGTAAAGTACTTTCCCTCACCCCACTACTTTCTATACCATAACACCATTAATTTTCTTCTATGGGATTTCATTCTCTGTCAGATTGACTTATTTCATTGTATGCTCATCATCTTTCTCATCCCTAGAATGTGATCTCCTAATGGCTCAGGCCTTATGGTCTTATTAACCATTGCATTTTCTTTTTTTCTTTCTTTTTTTTTTTAAGATTTTATTTATTTATTTTGAGAGGAAGAGAGACTGAGTGAGTGCAGGGAGAGGGGCAGGGGCAGAGGCAGAGGAAGAGAGATACTCTCCAGCAGGCTCCACGCTGAGCACAGAGCCCAGTGCGGGGCTTGATCTCATGACCCTGAGATCATGACCTGAGCCAAAATCAAGAGTCAGACACTTAACCAACGGAACCACCCCGGCGCCCCCACCATTGTGTTTTTAGTACCAAAGGAGAAGGTTTGGAACAGAGCAGGTATGCTAAATATCTAATGAATAAATGGATTTATGACTATATGAAAGCAGACTGTGTGCTCGTCACATTCCTGGCTTAGCCTGTTAAGTCAAAAGCCTTGCTGGATCCATACCAACCCTTGTTGGATACATTTGCCTTAGTTAAAACTTAGGTTTGGCCGCATGTGATGGAAAATCTTGATATTAGTGGTGAAACAAGATAGAAATTTGTGTTTCTTTCATGTAGAAGAGTTTCAGGGCCGTTATGGGGATCCTAGACCGTTGCTCCACCGTCTTCATATCCAGCATGACTGCAAGGGCTCCAGCCATCACTGCTGTTTCTAGGCAAGAGGAGGAGGAAGGAATCAAAAAGGGAATGCCTTTCTCCCTTTAAGAAGTTTCATAACAATCCCCACAACGTTGTGGATTATGTCTCATTGGTCACAATATAGAGACATAGATGTACTCTACCTACTCGTAAGAGAAGCCAACAAAAGTAAGCCAAGGCAACCATGTGTTGACCTAAAACAAACATGGCATTCTGTTTCTAAAGAAGACAAGAACTAGCCCCTTGTGCAGCATCCCCACAGACTCTCACAGAGCGAAAGTAACTCATCCAAAGCCACACAGTTAATAGATTACAGAACTGAGATGGAAGCCCGGGCCTAACTTCATTGTGTACCCCCCAGTCCCCACCGAAAGCATCTAAACTGGCCCCACAAACCCAGTAATATAATTGCTCTCAAGTCCCTCTCTCAAGGGATCCTCGGTGGACTCTAAAGCTAGGGGTGAAGTCTGCTTTCTTCTTTTTCATATTCCCAGAATCTGGGGAAGATTCTAACAACCGTGAGACAGGCTTCTTGGGGTACCTGCCCCCACCCAGCCCTGCTCACTTCCCTCGATAGCCCCTCTCCTTCTCTTTTCTAACTTAAATACAGACTAGTCTTTTTTTTTTTAAGATTTTATTTATTTATCTGACAGAGAGAGATCACAAGCAGGGAGAGGGGAAGGCAGAGAGAATGGGGAAGCAGGCTCCCTGCTGAGCAGAGAGCCCAATGCGGGGCTCGATCCCAGGACCCTGAAATCATGACCTGAGCCAAAGGCAGAGGCTTTAACCTAGTGAGCCACCCAGGTACCCTAATACTGCCTAGTCTTAGCACTGCTAATGATTCTATTGAAAATTCACCTTTCTTCACTGAATACTTCCCTGGGTTATTTTTAGAAGAATCCATTCATTCAGTTCTCATAATTTGAACCCATTGGAGAGACAGGGTAATCAGGCTTAGAGCGATTCATAATTTCTCCAAGCACATCCAGAATCGGACTCCAGAGTTCATCCTTGTAATAAGCTTTCTCTAGTTCAAGAACCGCTTTGCCTTCTTCTCCACTTTCTTCAACATAATTGTGTTTGAAGTGAGTGCATCATGGTGACTCAACATAAGTGATTGTGTTTAAGCAGGAGGGAGGTTTGTGCCTTACTTTGTGTTTTTAGCAGACTCCGCTCCTGCTATATTTCCTATGCCTGAGGCTTAGCAGCCTATATTGGGCAGGAGGTCCAAAGGGTCTAAGGGCCTGCTGATCTGGCCGCAGACCCAACTTCTCCCTCTTGGATATTTTAGTCCCGTTTGGGTGAGGAGGGCACGAGGGAAGTCATCGTGAATAGTCAGGGAAGACCTTGAATCGTTTCTGGGAATGTCATACCCTTCCTGGCTCTAGGCGGGGTGGTTTGTCCTTTCCTCAGGATGGAAATTACTTACCAAAGATTTAATTTTGACCACATGTGTGTTTTACTGGAACGGCAAAGCTGCTGCCACACTAGAATGCGGACATTTGCTTTCTACTCCTGTGAATTATAGTCAGTGGCCCTGAGGCAAGAGAGTCACCGTGTCATTAGAGAGCGCCAAACCCCTTGTTCACTGCAGAGATGAGTGTGTGATTTTCCTATTGCTTTCGTGTTTCAGTCACTGTCTAGACATCATGTCATGATAATGTACTCTGCCATGTCAGTTTTCTCCAATTATCTGAACACTTCCAGGGATTCTAGGGTGGTGAGATACAGGTTGAAGATGGTCCAAAGAAATGAATTGAAGACTTTTCTCTGTAAAACTAATCATTTTCTCTGAAAACTGTGAAAAAGCTCACTGCCTCATCTTGAATGGGAACTCTCCACTCTGAGTTTTTAAAAAAGAAAAACAGGGGGAAAAAAACCTGGTAGGGGAAGGACAAATATTACGGAAACTCTCTTTTAGGGAATGTTTTTGTCGGGAATAAAATAGGTGAGAAGAAGCCTCATGAGTTCCCTAAGGAAATGTCTCTGCAAACTTAAGAAGATCCGCTCTGTTAAGTCATAACAAGTAAGCTGGAACTAATAAGACAAATCATGTAAATACATAATATGTGCTATGGAGGATGGGCTAAATGCATGGTTAAGCCCTTATTTTAAGAAACATATATTTAGTGCATTGTACTAGCTCCTTCGTCTTTCTTACACTCCGTTGGATTAAGAGGTAACTTAGCAGGAAAGCTAATTTTGAAATCACATACGCGTGCTATTTAATGGTAGGCATGGCTTTCAGAAGTATTATTTGCTGTTCACAAACCCATATTACGTAAATTACAAAAGAATGCCTAATATTCTCTTCTAGTCAACATTTCTTAATGGCATTATGTCTGTACTGCCTCAACTCCTCCTGTCCCTCCTCCTCAGCATCTCTTACATGGTTTACATTGGACTCTCCTACACTTCTGAGCTAGTCACCCATTATTAGTCATCCATTCCTTTCAACCTGTCCCTGAGGTAGGTCAAAGATAAATTCAGCATGATTATTTATTAACTCACAGCAACTGTACCAGTGTATCATTAACAAATCTGTTGTCAGAATGCATATTAGTCTTACAATGAGAGCACTTTGTCACAACAGGAACTAATTTTTCCGATGAGTCCCAGACCTAAATTTTTCTCTATCATAAATAGCAAGGGAAGAGCTTTTACTTTTATTGACAGAGAATAGCTAAACTTTATTAATATGACACTTTGTATTGGGAAGACTTCGCCTATCAGTTCTTTTAATCCTGAAAAAAAAAAAATCCTGCGAAAATCCACCTATATAGGTCATATAGGTGTTACTATATGACCCCTATTTTACAGTTAAGGCAGCTGAGGCTTGGAGAAATTGAGGCACCTGGCCAAGATCACACAGCAAGAACTTAGTGAAGCCAGATTGCAAACTCAAGTGATCTGGCCCCAGATCCATACTGTTTCTCCTTCACCTTACCATATTGTGTTTCCTTCTATGGTGTCATTCATTGATTCACCCATCCATTCATTCTCCCCCACCTCATCCCAGAAATAATTCAATGAATGCCTATTCTTTGCCAAATGCTGTCCTGGGTACTATGATATATACATGAAATAGACACTATTTTTGTCACCAGGGAACTCATGAACCAGCAGGGGCCAGACCTAGGAGAGTCGAGGAGAACATAGTGTAGTAAAGGAAAATGACAGAAGTTCTGTGGAAGCTCTTCTCACCCAGAGTTCTTCTCTGAGTTCTTTACCCGGACTTCTTCTCACCCAGCCTGGGGATACAATTGTCACGGGATAAGCTATGAAGTATATCTCAGCTAATAGACTCTAAAAGGTTAAAGAGAAAGGCAGAATGAGAAGAGGAAATAACAAGTAGAAGGAACACCTCGAACAATGACACAAAGGCAATAATAAAAGATGGTAGGCGTGGGGAGCTACAGTTGTCTTTATGATAGCATAAATGTAAGAAGAGAGATGAGGTGGTAGAATTAACGAGGAGAAGGAATATACGCCATGTGAAGGAGACATCATTCTCCACATTAGGACGCATAAAATGATCCATTGAGGCATAACAAGAAAATACTGAAATATATTTATTTCTATGTTATTTATGTTTCAATTTTCAATAAAGCTTTAAATGCGTGTCATATATATTTATATATTATATACATATGATAACATCTCATACAAGTACAATAATGCAGGTACGTTATTTGTGTGGGAGAGTTAAATGCTAAAAGTCTTTTACTGATTAAGGTCAAGATCAATAAAAGTTTGGAAGTCACTGCCATAAGCAATGGAGAGACCCTTTTAACTGGGGACTCTCTTGGTACATGCATACATCTATAGATTGTTCCTGAAGCACTATGAATGAAGGTAGCAGAGGTGTAAGACTGCATTAAGGAGACGGTTGCTACCAGCAAAGTTAACATTGGTAAAGATAGGGGCCAAGGCTGTGGGGGATAAAAAATAGGAAATGGATTAAAATGAGTTTTAGGCGATTGAATCAATAAGGCTTGGGGATGGATTGGCCGTGATATTTGACAAGCACCATATCACTGTACATAAGCTCCAACCACAAGCCTTTTTGCTATTGCTTGAAATGCCCAGTAAAGATCTCTACAGCACTTTGGACTCCTTTCATCTGTTTTTGGAAGCCTTTCTCTGAACCCTCATCTTTACCTGGCTGGATTGATTCCTCACTTTCTTCTCATCCCTATGCCAATATCTTCCCAGTGAGAACTTTCCTGACCATCCTACATATATTTTATCATATTCCCTGTCAACCTCCCTATTTTCTCAGTACTCCCTACCAACGGTGATTATCTCCGTAGCATTAACATCTTCCAAATTCTATAGTCACTTCTTTGTTTGTTGCATAATAGCATGGCATCAGAGACTGTCATTTATATCTTTATATAGGCTCTCTTTATATATCTTTCACACATAGATTTATAAAGACTATATATCTTTCACACATTGATTGTGCTTAGTACATGTTGATTGAATAAAGGAATGAATGAATGAATGAGTGAGTGAGTGACTTCTTAAATTTAATCTCTTGACAAGCCCATCAGAGAGATAGTATTTTTCCACTGGGAGATGAGAAGAGAAAGATGTCCTAAAGGGATTAGTACTGTGCCTAACTGTATCCTGTTAAAACTCTTTAGTCCATAAAGATGAAACCCAATCAAAGTGGCTTATGTAATAGATGTCATTTATTACTAGACACTTCACAGGTAGAGCACCTTAGGAGTAGTTTGATTTAGAGATTGAAGAATGTGTTTAGGGCTAGATCTTTCTGTGAGTTCACTCGGAAAGGCTGGCTTACCTCATGGTGTCAGAATGGCTACACTCTTCCAAGCCTCATAGACCCAACTTCATTGCCCAGAAGAGATAATATGTTTCTCAGATCCCAGTCAATATCCTTAGCTTTGCCATGACTAGAGCACTCCTGAATCAACCACAGAAGTCTGTGGGGTGGATCATGCCAGTTACCTTAGGCTTAGGATTCTTCAACCAATCTCTGTGCCAAGAGAGATAGGGTTACTCTGCTTAGACAAATCAGGACCCACTTTTTGAGCTGGTGCTGGGATAAATAAAGCTTACCTTCATGGATGCTACAAAATGAGAAAGAGGTGGAATAGAGATTGGGGGAGGAGGCATAATGTCCTCTATAGCTTGACAATAAATCCAGGTGTATAGTCTTACAAAGTCATTTAAGAATGCCTGCTCATTTATTAAGGATGCCTTCCATAATCTAAAGATGTCATATAAACAAAATTTGAGTGCTAGGTTTGGTTCTAAAGATGTTAAACATACTTTATAATCCTTAATTATAGTGTGTATTAGTGTATATATATTTAGACTTACTCTTCCTTCCCCATTAAATGCTCTGAAACACACATGATTATTTAAGAACAATAATTCACTACTAAATATAGATAATAAAATTAATATTGTAAAGCACTATATCGCCTTAAATTCTAGTTCTTCCTGCTTCCTTGATGCCACCATTAGTATGCAAAGGAAAAATGATTTGCATCTGAGGTAATTGCTGCTGCTTCTAGTTTGTGCAAAGGAGTTGAACAGGGACAGTGTGAGAGATCTTATTGGGCTCAACGATGCTGACTTCAGGGGAATCCAATTAGTCCTCCTGAAAAAAATGATCACAAGAAAGCTGAGCACCAACTGTCTTCCATTTTGATAAAGGGCAATGTATAACGAATTGTATCTGTGGAGGAATAGGATACTTCTCTCTACTTTGGGGTTTCTGAAAAAGAAATTTTTATGCTGGTTTTCAGTATCTGATCTCTCCATTTTCTCCTTACCTACTCCCTCTTTCTTTGACATTTCTCTCCCACTTTTGATGTCTTCTCTAACTGTATTCTTTCATTTGGCAAACGGTCACGGCCAACTGGCCAATCCAACTTCCTTCGGATCACAGCAAATTCTTTGCCTTAGGCTTGCCTGAAAATGACCTTCTTTGTCTCAGTTGTAGAACTAATGAATACATACTTTAATTTTTTTTCTGTTCTCCACACACTTTTAACAAAGTGAAGGCAAAATTAAATTACACACTTGTTTTCTAAACAACATGTAGTAGTTAAAGTCAACAATACTGCTGGTTAGCAAGCAGCACTGACATTTAATAGCACAAAGAAAAGGGGACTTTTGTTTATTGTTCAAAAATATTTTAATGTGATCTAGCATGGAAAAGATGCTAAATTAGGAGGAATAAGGTATAACATACGAAGTCTCTCACAACGATATCTTGTGCTCACCATTCTCCATCTCTGTCTTCTGGAGGTTTTGCTGTCTTGACCATGCGGGTATCATCAGTACAGCCTGACAAGGATCCTCTCCTACTTACAGAACGGGGACATCCTAGCCCTTCTATTTGCTCTCAGCATACCCTCTCTTCTCTTAAAGGGTTCTGTTTATTGCTTTCTGAAACTGAGGTGGATGAAAGTTACTTTTGCTGGGGTCATATTTTTGAGAATTTCATGACCCCCTTTTGGAAATCAAAATGGTCAGCCCCAAGGTTTGTTTCTGAGGGCATAGTTGGGGAATACCAACTTCTGAGGCAAGCAATATTTCCACGCAGTTGGCCCCAATGGCGGTCACCATGCCGAACCCACCCATTGCAATCGCTGATCCTTATGCCAAAGAGTTCGGAAACACAAATCCAATTAAATTCTGGCTTCGAAAAGCAGTAAGTGTTTAAATTGGATTTCTGTGGAGTTTGTTCTTGTTAGGCTCAGCATGCAAACTGCTTTATAGACATTTATTATTTAATTATTTCTAACAAAGGCTCTTATAGACCCACCATCTATAATTAATTGGGATCGAGAGCAGAAGTGGTCTTGATGCTAGCCAACGTGTGCTCTATGACCCAGAACTTGCACTAAGAGAGCTATCAGGTTTGTACCAAACACTAGAGCCTTTGGCAAAAGTTTCCTTCATTAAATTCAGCTTTGTGGCTTTTTATGTTTTTAATTCAGGCTCTCAGATATGTCTGTCCATCTTGCATGCATCATACACAAAGTTTAACAGAGTCAATAAGATACAAAGAGATAGCGCTGGGAAGTGCTCCATCAGTGGTCCCACTTTCAATTCACTCATCCCTTCCATCACGTTTCCTCCTCTTCGAAGGCTTCTTCCAAGGATCTCCACACTAGGTTCTTTCTAGATGTGTGTTCATCCCCATGTATCTTATGCTCTATGCTGAATGGTCCCATTTCACCATTCCTGTTCTTTACAGTTATCTCCTCTGTTGAAGCACTGATGAGATAATCTGATAAATGCTTATGCACATGAGTTACTTGGTGCCTGGTTGTTAGATTATCTTTCTATAATTGCTTTGTGTTTTAGTAGGAACCTTCCAAAGCAAAGCCTTAAACCAGAGGCTGTAAGGGTAGAAATGACAGTTCTGTGGAGGCTAATGGAGAAGAAATTTGGAGCCAGATTCATCACAAGAATAATGTGATGAATGAAGGCCTGGCCCTTCATAGCTATTTTTTTGTGTTTGTCTCATAAACTTTCTCATAGTATTTGATAAGCTTTATCATAAGAAATCATGTCTGGAAAAAAAAAAGAAATCATGTCTGATTTCTTTTTTTTTTTTTAAAGATTTTTTATTCATTTATTCATTAGAGAGAGAGACTGAGAATGAGAGGAGAGAAGGTCAGAGGGAGAAGCAGACTTCCCGCAGAGTCGGGAGTCCGATATGGGACTCGATCCTGGGACTCCGGGATCATGACCCGAGCCGAAGGCAGTCGCTTAACCAACTGAGCCACCCAGGCGCCCCTCATGTCTGATTTCTAAGACAGCTGGAAGCAAGCACTGATTTACTAGTTTTGCTAGTTTTGTAAATCATCACCTGCTACGTGATGATTTACAAAAAGTCTTTCTTACTAAGGCTGTTGTTCAGTAGATAGACCCTTTGTAGTCACAAAGGTTGATTCTCATAAACTTTAATAAATCCCAAATTATAGAGTTTGGAGATGTTAGTGTTTGTTCAGGCTTTTCTAGGTTCATATTTCCAATGAGAGCTATGTACTTTGCATCATAATTAAATATGTTTTCACTTTCATGAAGATTTTCTCTCTCATTTAGTGATCATTTTTTTCATAAGAGAACAAGAATGTTTACTACACGCAGTGACAGAGGAAATATAAAAAAAAAAAAGAGAATAAGAAAAATGTGCTGAGAAGTGACTACTGAGTAGATAACTAGGTTCACTCACAAGCTGGGTAACTCCTGTGTCAGGCTCACAGTAAGCACTGTCTACACTGGGGCATCTGTGAAACATTACCTTACTTTATCATGGACTTTCAGGCCAATAATCAAGATGCTAGAGGGTGCCTGGGTAGCACAGTCAGTTAAGATCCAACTCTTGGTTTTGGCTCAGGCTCTGATTTCAGGGTCATGAGATCGAGCCCGACATCAGTCTCTGTTCTCAATACAGAGTCTGCTTCAGATTCTCTTCCCCTCCGTCTGCCTCTCCTGCTCATGCTCTTCCTCTCTCTCATAAATTAATTAATCAAAGCAAGCAAGCATGCAAATGCCCAGGGTCTATTTTATTGACTTTTGAGTGTTGTCATCTGCTAGCTCTTCTGACTAAGTCTGTGTTTTTGAGTAATGCACTATCGTTTCTTCCCCACTCCTCCCCCCAGAATCCCTCATTCCCACAAGTGGGGACAATAATGGATAAAAATACTATGTTCCATAGGGTTGACATGAGGATTAAATATATTGATTTAAGTGAAGTGCATGGGTGTGCCATACATATAGTAAGTACCAAATATGCTATTGCTGTTATAACACTAAAGCTGCAATTAATGTTACTCTCTTAATTATTGCTTATTTTTAATTGTCCTGATAATTGCATCATCTCCTCTGGTACACTGCTGGGACAGAAAATCATTCAGGTTGAAAGGGCATATGAGAGGAGACATTAAAAAAGATAAAAGTAGAAGACTTAATTTCTAGTTTCTACTCCAGATGCTAGACAGTGTTCAAATCCTAAACTACTGGAGGGTTATTTCTTTGCCTGGAGTGAAACTTCAAGAGGTAATTACCATCTGCATGGGCAGATGCGGCCCAAAAGATCAGTACCACCTTTATTTTTGTACATAAATTGCTATGCCTTTTATTTAGTAAATAATTTTTGGTCCTTACTCTATCCGTGACAGTGTGGGTGATATAGAGATGAAATGCACATGATATGTATTACCAAGGAGAAAGAAGAAAAATATATAGACATGTAACTGAAGTTAAACATGTTGTATCTGCAAATAAGGGCAGAATTGGTTGTTGTGCAGTAGATGAGTATTTTGGTTATATATAGGGTCAATGAAGCATCAATCACTCAGTTTGGATGTGAAGCAATTAGATTCAGTTAGAATAATCACTGTTACTGGATTCCATCGTTCCATCATCTGGTTGGCGCATAAAACTGTTTATTATCTCCACAAATCATTCTAAACTCACTGTAGGCTGCCACATGGAGCTTCAGCCGTGATAGGACACCAGCATTCTCTTCCTTGGGGCCTGTAATTGCTGTTGGTCCAATCTCACAAAGACTGTAAGAGGATTCCATATCTTTGAATCGTCCATCATCACCACCAGTACACTGGGTTGTTGGGGTATAAACACATGAACCTACAAAAAAAGAAACTCTTTTTATGGCCTTGACACCAAACCCTATCGGTGTCCATTCAGGAGAACTGGTAAACTCCTGTGACGCTCAGCATTCGTTTAGAATTTGAGGACTAGGGCCTGGAGTCAAGGTCAGCTCTTTTCTAGACTCTACTCTTGATGTTCCCACTGTAAAAGTGAAAGGAAGAAGCAAGCAGGAGAACATGGAAAAGAAAAGATGCCCTATCTCCCTCCCACTATGCAGGGTTTGGGATAAACATCCCAGTGCAGGTCTCATTCCCTGGTTATATAGCATTTTCCAGTGTTGACAGGATGGGGACCCTCCCAAACAGCAGGTTCCTCTGCCCTCATCTTAGGCTATCAGCTAGTTATTAAAGCACACACCATGCAGAAGAAGTTCAGCAAAAGCAGCAAGAAAGAACCAGAAAAATCAAGAGCACAGAGATTATCAGGCAAATTCTACTTATACCATTATTTACTTCTAAGGGAAGCTTCACTCTTCCCATAGCGACGCCAAGAATGGAGTGGCTAGGCAGATGCAATGGGCTCCCTCTAGTTTGAAATGTCAATTACTCTTCACAGCCCTTGGGAAAAGAAATGCTCAGTTAGTGAGTCTAAGTCTCAGAGGATGTGGGGGTTCAGAATTCTGTGCACAAAATTACATGCCCAAGTACACATCTCCCACCTCTTCCCCCAGCATCCCTCTACCTTAAGTGATTTTTTCCTACCCAACCCTTGAACAAATTCAAAGTACTGCCTTCAACATGATGGAGTGGGGGTGGGGAGTTGGTGAAGTCTCTCATCTAAACTGGCCCAGAGTTGTCAGGGTCAGAATGGAGATTATTCCTTTGGCGTCCATTTGATGTTACACCAGGAAGAAAAGGCAGTTACACATCTGTCTCTTGCCCCTTGGCAGCAGATCCCAAATGTCATAGCTCACGAGGGTGCCGATTAGTACCGCTCGTAGCCTAACTAACCTGTCGCGGAGAGAAAATGCCAACCAGCTCTCCTTTGTCCTGGTGAGATGGGGCCCGTGCCCCACTGCATAGAGTAGTAATTCTAAAAGCTTCAGTGTCGATATTGGAATATGATAATTCTCCAGCTGGCATGGTGAAGGCGGAGGCCACCCAAAGGATTCCACTAAGCCTCATGTGAGGGAGGAGTTTCTAGAAATGCCGTGAGTCCAGATGAAAAGAAATGATTTCAGTCACTAGAAGGATATATGTCTTCAAGCTGAGTGTGTGTGTGCTGTACATATATGTGTGTTGTGTATATGTGCGCATTGTGTATATGTGTATGTATATTGTGTGTGTATCCAGGAGAAGAGATGACGGTTGAATACTTAGATGTGAATCAGGACAACCTTGATAGTTATAGAATTAATTTGATACACACATATGTATTTTTTAATATATACCTATTTAGGAATTTCATATACATTCTTAAATGTCCCACTCCTTCTACCTCATCCTCTCCTTTCTGATTTACAGATTGAATATGCATATGTCAGGACACTTGGCAAGAGAGTGACAGTTGGAAGTAATAGGGCTTTGTTTGAAAAGCTCAGTTTTCACAAGTGGCTTGGGGCTTAGGTGTGGCGAGCAGAAAATCCCGGGCTGCAAAGTGACTTTTGAGAAGTTGCTCCCCTGACATAAAAATTTGAAAGAAGCTTTTCATAGCTTTCCTTGCACTTTTTAAAAGTTTTGTAAAATTACACCACCTACCACAGAAGAAAAAAAAAAGATATATAGGAAAAATCACGTCAACATTTCTTAGAATGATGTATTTTTTAATGTCACAACTTTCTATTATTTTATCTGTCAAAGAAAACATATGCTGGGAACTTTTAAAAACCAACCCCCCCAACACACACACACACACACACACACACACACACATTTCTTTGCCAAAAGTGTGCAGCTAGGGTCTGGAATTCTTGCTCCCAAATATGGCACACATCTTTCAAAAATAAAACAGAACACGCAGCTTAAAAGAAAAAAAGGTAATTTTTTCCTCCATCTTTGATCTGCTCTGTTGTAGCTCCTCGTTGTTAAGGATTAAATTGATAGCCTGCTCTGGTGACAAACAAGGAATTTTAGCATGGTACCTTTACAGGCACCATCTCTGTTTAAAAAGAAACTTCTCCACCCATCTTCTATTAATAGTAAAGTTGTGCTTGGGGTGCCTGGGTGGCTCAGTTGGTTGAGAGACTGCCTTCGGCTCAGGTCGTGATCCTTGAGTTCCGGGATCGAGTCTCACATCGGGCTCCCAGCTCCGCAGGGAGTCTGCTTCTTCCTCTAACCTTCTCTCCTCTCATGCTCTCTCTCACTTTCCCTGTCTCTCAAATAAATAAATAAAATCTTTAAAAAAAAAAATAGTAAAGCTGTGCTTGATCTAACTCTCCTATCCTTTTTATTTTACACACAGGAGTGTTTCTAATGCAAAGTGGGAGGGGTTGGAGGGGAAGAAGAGGATTGATGGTAGCAAGTCTTAATGCATACTAGCTCTGGGGTTGCAGTTTGGAGGAGTACCATTGTGATCCGTTTCCTAATTTTAACTGAGTAGCCTGTCAGAAGCAGAAAGCTTCTCCTTTTGATAACAAGGCTAACTAGTTCCTGAAGCAAAATACAAAGAGTCAGGTTGTATCAATTTCAGAGTTTAGAATTGCTGCAGCTCTGCCCCGCATTCCTTACGCAGGAAATATAAACATGTACCAGCTATAAAATGTGTAAGAACAAGAATAGGGACAGCTATCTTTTTTGCATCCCTCAAGTATGACAGAGAGCTGTATCTTATTACTGACCTCTGTCCATCAAGCCAGTGTTTGTATATTGCTTTTCAAGGGCCTAATGGCTGAGCCCTATCTCCAAGTACTGGATAAGGGAACAATTAAAATCATTTGTGCCAAATCCCAGAGCTGGCGCTGCAGGCCCCTTTTATATGTGTCCAATAAGGGAAAGGTTTAATGTAAATGAAGATCAGGTGGCTGAAGGGCCCCAGCAGAGGCTCTGTACCAGAGCGAGAGGAAGTGGAACAGAGGTTTTCATGCCTCGCTCTGGACTAAATGCAATGAAGCCCTTTGCGTACAGTTGCTCCCGGATGACTACCTCTTCTTCGTGAGGACTCATAAAATATAGATAAATTAATCAGTTAAGCAGAATGGCTCCAGTCCTGCCCCCAGGAATGGATCCTGCTACCAAGTTTGGCAAAAGTAAACAGAGACACTAAAGGACTTAGAAAAAGAAGGAATGATTTGTTAAAATCTGGCCATTTTCTTCTTCTTTTTAAAGTAAACACATAGTAAAATGAAGACTTTACTGATTTGATTTCTGAAACTTTGCCCCTTCAGTTTCTTGGTTGATTTGCTTGGCATTGAAGGAAGAAAGGAAAGACTAAAGGGAAGGAGGGAGAATGCAGGCAGGTAAGAATAAAAAAGAAAGAACAGGAAGAAAGAGAGAAGGGAGGGAGAATAATGAATGAGTATGTCTGGATGACTAAAGGAAAAAAACTTGATATTATCCAGTGCTGAGTAAAATCAATTACAGCCAGCAAACAAGCTTCCCTCTGTAGATGAGGCCCAATAAACTGGCAAATAGATTTTTTTTAAATCACAGCAATATTCATTTTTTTCTTCCGTTCTTGTGATTCTTTTGTTTCTTTTGCTTTCTGGTCTTTCACAAGTGTTAGAGCATCTGGCTTACTAAAGAGATGGTACAAAGAAATCTAATTCAGCTACGTATTGCTGGGGTGCGGGGGGCGGTGGGTGAGTGAAAGCAGTTCCACGCACCTGTGGCTGGTTTTCATGAAATTGTATTTTCTTAAATCAATACCATTTCAGACTGGTCAGTTTTTGGACATTCTTTATGAAAAGAAAAAAAGGTACTTTCATTTTTCTTTTTCAAAATATGCCTTAAACGCTAGTGGTAAAATAAAAATACTTTGTACTGTGTTTAATGATAAAACGGGTTACATAAAAATAGCTGTACGGAATAAGTAGACAGCATCTCAGATTAGAACCGAGGCTCTATTTAACAGAGCCCTAATAACTAGTTTTGTGTCTTTAGGTAGATCATGGATGATCACTAGAATTTTTTTTTAATCTTCATTTCCCCATCTGTCAAATGGAGCTGCTAGGAATCCTTGCTATGTTGCCATTAATAATTTAATAGTAACAATGAATTAAAAACAAATTTAAAGGGGCGCCTGGGTGGTTCAGTGGGTTAAAGCCTCTGCCTTCAGCTCAGGTCATGATCTCAGGGTCCTGGGGATCGAGCCCCGCATCAGGCTCTCTGCTCAGCGGGGAGCCTGCTTCCCCCTCTCTCTCTGCCTACTTGTGATGGCTCTCTCTCTGTCAAATAAATAAAATCTTTAAGAAATAAAAAAAATAAAAATCTAAAATTATATTTAAAAATCACTTTTTAAAAATGAAAGCGTAAGCAACACAAAAGCATTCTTCCCCCTGAGCATTTCCACCTTATTCTCTGAAACACACCGAATCCTATAAAAACTACTCCATGCTCGGCCACCCTACTGTTTCCCACAGAGGCACTGAGCTTACTCTGCCAATATGCTTATGGGGTGTTGGGGGGAAACCAGTTAGGCAGGTTCACCTAATTTCCTTAAACTTGTTACTGCTTTCCTTGTATGCCCTTTATTCTTGAGTGTCCTGCTTTGTGCTGTTGATACCAGAGACCGCTGGCTGCGGGCTGGGACCCTGCAGTGGGCAAGAAGGACGTGGTTGCACGCCAGTGGTGGACGCCAGTGTTTGGGGACCTAGGTGTGGTCCTGTCTAGAGGCTTCTCTTCAGAGATCCATGACTGGGGCTGGGGGAGGAGGGAGGCTGGTCAGGAGGGTCAAACCCTGAAGAAGAGTTCCGAAAACCCGTAAACCCGTAGATTAATGTCATTGTATCGGTACTTATCAGTCAGTTTCCTCCATCTCCGGCTGACTTACTGACAACTAACCAGGCTCCCCAATCTACGTGTCCCTGCCCCTCCTCCCGCACCACTTTGTTTACATTCTGTGCTTTCCAAATAAACGTCCTTTCCCAGATGGTACTGACTTTGCAAAGCTGGGCTCTGCGGGAGCTCTGCTCTACAAACTGTAACATACTTTCTCAACAGCCCCCACTACAGCTTAGGGAAACACACAAATGTAATTCTCAACTGCCTGGAAATTGGAGTTCAGATTTCCTACCCACCAGCCCTGAAGACAGATTTTATTAGTTTGTCTTGACCAGTTAAATGTTCAGTGTGGCTGACATCCTCTACATCTGCTAACCCAGCCAGCCCGTGTGCCCACGTGGCATGGTTTTTGCTAAAGAAACCCTGGTGAGGAGCGCCTGGGTGGCTCAGTTGGTTAAGTGTCTGCCTTCAGCCCAGGTCATGACCCCAGGGTCCGGGAACCACATCAGGCTCCCTGCTCAGTGGAGAGTCTTTTTTTTCCTCTGCCTCTCCCCCAGCTCACGCTCATTCTCTCTCTCAAATAAATAAAATAAAATGTTAAAAAGAAAGAAAGCAAGAAACCTTGGTGATAAGACAGTGCAAATCAGGGTTAGCTTATGATCAAAGGGCCGCCACAACCCTGTCAAGATTGTATTGATTTGGGGCGCCTAGGTGGCTCAGTGGATTAAAGCCTCTGCATTGAGCTCAGGTCATGGTCTCAGGGTCTTGGGATCAAGCCCTGCATAGGGCTCTCTACTCAGTGGGGGAGCCTGCTTCCCCCTCTCTCTCTGCCTGCCTCTCTGCCTGTTTGTAATCTCTCCCTCTCTCTCTCTCTCTCTGTCAAATAAATAAATAAAATCTTTTAACAAAATTGTATTGATTCTCTAGGCCAGAAGAAACCAAAAAAGGTGACCCAACAATCAAGCCTGCTTAAATAGCTTCTCAAGGCACATGGTGAAACATTTGGCTACAATTTTTAACTTGTAAGGGTTAAGCCCAAAAGTGACTGCACATACATATGTACTAACTATCAAGTCTAGTAGTCCTTTGAGGCACCAAGTGTAGTGAGATGTTACATTCAGTGGACACCAATACTTGTTTCCCACTGGCCGTGACCTTATAAACCAATTTAAAAATACAAAGCATTCAGGTCTTGGTTTGCAGGTTTATGGTATCTTGGTTACTTCTAATTTTTTGAAGATCAGATCTTAATATATACTTAATTCCCTTTGTGCATGCCTGTCGTGTATAGAAACAAAAACCTTACCAGATAGTAAGTTTTTCTGTTGCCCTTTAGTGAAACAAATACAAAATTGCAAGATTTTCAAAACTTTTCTGTTGCCTGTTGTTCTTAGGTTTAGGACAAAACTATGTATAGTCTAGACCAGAGGCCCACCCAGGTCCTCCCTGACCCACTTCACCATCCTGTTCTTGGCCCTGGACCTTTTGCCCAAGCCCACCTTCTTTTAATTTTTTCCTATATGCTATGCCCCCCACCAACCAAAGGCTTTTTGTTTGTCCCCATTTTGTCTCAACCACACAGAACGCTTTCTGTTCCCTATGTGGGTACCCCCTACTTACCCTTCAGATATTGTCAGGAAGGCCTTCTCTGACTTCCTGATTAGACAAAAGGCCTCCATTATAAGCTCTTATTGAAACAGTTACCCATCTGCCATAGGTCTTATTAGAATTGCAGGTTTACTTTGCTTGAGTGATGTTTTGATTACTGCCTATGTCTCCCTCTAGACTTAAAGTTTCATGAGGGCAGGGCTTGCATCTGTTTTGGGGTTACCATTATATCCCCAGAGCGTCACAGAGTTTCTGGCATAGAGTGGGCACTCAGTAAATACTTATTCAGTAAATGACTGAATGAGTGAGTAACTAAAGGTTTGAAGGAAAAAGAGAATATGAAAAAAAAGGAAGAAGGAAAGAAGAAAGGCAAGGAGGTAGAGAAAGAAAGGAAGAGAAGGTATCAATGTGATGTGTTCATTGATTAATTTCAACCCCTAAGGTCCATATGGTACAAATTCCTTCCTCGATTTACTTGGAAGGAATAAATGGAAACAGAAGCTTGAAAAAAAAATAACATCAAGACTGTTTCTATTTAAAAAAAAAAAAAAGACTTTCTATTTGACATGTTGTTAATTTGAACGAGTCATTTTTCTCCAACAAATCCTCGGTTGAGAAAGTTTTGTGATGATATCCAGACCGACAGATTTTCCCACTGAAGTGCATTGACACCTAGGAAAGCAATGCAGTTTTGCAGATTTATTTAGCACATAGAAAGCATCCCTAAAAGTCCTTCAAAAGCACAACAGCAGGACTTCGGTGTCAGTAATCATATGCCATATTTCAGGCTTTTAATTTCCTCGAGATGATATTTCTTATGATCTGAAAGCTTTTCTCCCTCCCGCATCAGATCTTATTTTAACATACTGATTGAGCCTCTTTATCTCACACTTCCTGCCGGGAAAATAGATGCTAAAATGTGTGTAATGTCACATTTACTTTAAGGCATCAGAGGGTAAAATTGCAGGAACTACAGGCATGGACTGTGGTGTATATATGTGTGACTGTTTTTTTTTTTTTTTTTTAATCCCAGTTCCAGACCTCCATTAGCTGTTCAAGCCAGACATTCTAGCCGGTGAATGCTAGGTTTAGTTGGATTCTACTCTTCCTTTTATTAAAAGACTTAAGCTGTTTTTTTTCCCCTCCTTTAGTTTGTACTGACACTTTTACAAAAGAATGCACTCTTTTCTGAAACTAAGTTTCAATCTGATCACCTCTATTGCAGACTCATGTTCTTGGCAAAAGTTTCCAAGTTTGAGCTAGGCAATTCATTGAGTAACACTAAATTCTGCTTGGCTCACTTACGACCTGTGAGCCTTTAGGTGCCATGGTTTAAACCCGTGTTTCTCAACTAGGATTTATTTTTACAGCCCCCCTCCCTCCACCATGGAACTTCTAGCAACGTCTGGAGACATTTTTATTTGTCAAACTGGGGAGGGGTCAGGGAGGAGAGGCCACTTAACTGGCATCTGTGGGGAGAGGCCAGAGATAACTGTTAAACATCCTACAATCCGCAAGACAGCCCTACACATCAAATAATTACCTTCCCCAGCATGGCGAAAAGGTCATGGTTGAAAAAACTATGACTTAAATGCTTAAACCTCGATTTCCTGCTCTGTGATACCACCTGTATCACAGCCACATTGTAAAGATGAAATAACAAGCATGCCACATTCTTAATGTAGTGAATAGCTCCTGGTGTTTTAGCCATTGTTATGAATATCATTGAGTTGTTATGCCTACGATGATTTGACCCTAGTTTGTCTCTCTAATCTTGCGGGGTTTTTTTTTCCAACTTGCTCTTTCATTCTCAGGAGTCTCTTCCGATTTCCTACTCACTACTCTGGCAAACTTTCTACTCTTTACCCGCCTTGAAGTTAGGTGTTTCTATGCTTCCCGCCACTGGACGGGTCTGCACCAACCCAAGGACTCACTAATCCCCTGGCTTATCCCATTTCAGAGCCCAGTCCACACTGCACTGGATAGACTGGTATTCTTCAGAGTGTGATCTTTGCATGTGTGTTAATATCACTTTATTAAGATCCATATTCCTGGATGCCATCCAGAAGTAAGTGTCCACCCCGATGTTTCAGTATCTCTGGGAACAGGGCCTGGAAATATGGATATATAGCTCCTGAATTCATTCTTAGCGCCCATAAAGCACGAGAGCCACCATTACAGATGCTGAGTTTCAGAAGGGCTAGGTTAAGTCTTATTTCCCTTTGTCTCTTTGGTGCTTTAGTAAGGCATCTGGCACAAATAGGCACTGAGTAAATAATGGCACTATCTGAAAGAATAAATGAGGAGTAAAAACTTTCATCTTATCTTAGTTTCTCATTCGCTTGGTCTCTTTGGGTTTTATCTATTCCTACATCTCATTCTTGTTGAAGTCCTCAAATGTTTACAAAATCAAAACTCATTCATCTTTATTCTTGTTGCCTTTTGATATATGGTTAATAAACACAGACACTGAAGGAGTTAGGGTAAAAAAAAGACAAAAGAAAAAGTAATTTGGGTATAAAATAAATTAAAAATATTTATTATTAATATTTGTAAATTTATAAAGATTTATAAAATAAAACTCCCTTAACTTCCAAAGGAGAAGCCAAACTGGTGAGCTCATGATCCCTCTTCCAGGTGGTGTTGCTTCTCTGATAGCCAATGTGTGCTGGGTAAGAATGAGGGATGGATGAACAAGACCTCAGCATGGCCAGATCTTTCTGTTCTTCAGGGGCGATCAGAGTGAGGTTTTATATGGTGTCTCTGATGCGAAATGTTGGCCATTAACACAAAGCTGAAGACAGACTAACAGAATCCTATTGGGGCCTGCTCTGGCCAAACAAAACCTATCCATGCTCTTTGTATGGTCTAATGGTTCCCACTTTCAGACTCTCCCAAGCAAAGGTCTGTATTGTCCGTAGCACACTTAATATATAAAAACAGAACGAGTACCATTTTCTCCACTCTGCATGCTAATATCAATGGCCCTCTTTCTTCCCAATAAGGCTATCACCAGGGTACCAACCACGAAACAGAAATAGGGCAAAAGTAGTACATGTCACTTCCATGTGAGCTGGAATTTAATCACAGTGGTGCATGTGATGATGCCTCCACAGGTGTCCTTGTCTCCGGAAATCCTGGCTGTGTCCTATAAGATATAACTCACAGTCGGCGGTGAGGAACAGGGTATAAATCAGTTGGTCAATCCCCCTGCATCATAAATCGTGAGTGTGATGGTTTGGTAATTCAGATCAGCAGTAAACCCTGGGACTAAATTAAAGAAATCACCCTCAGCGTGAGTGTGCACCCAGATTAAACAGTCATGACTTTCCAGTACATATGGCCAAGAGTTCTGGGTAGATTCAGGCAAGTTTCACTTTGTGGAGGAAAGAAGGGGGTGAGCAGAAAGGTACTGAACCTTCAGGGAAGAGCTGAACAAGAGACAGTTAGATGAAATGATCAAAGACAACAAGAACAAATGAGTCTGCAGAGTTAACAGAGTGGATATTCTCTTTTTAAGAGAATTGGGTTGCGTGGCATAAAAATGTATCTTTATAGTAAGTGATCGAGATCCCCCAGTTGGGGTAATGACTTTGAGTTAATCAATGCATCAATCAACTATTGTGATATAAAGCTCCCCGAAACATCAGACTTAAAACCACAATCACTTATCTTACTCCTGTGTCTTGGGGGCTGCCCGGGGTTGGCTGATCTGGGCTGGGCTTGACCCGTGTGTCCAACTGGGCTTGGCAATTCACTGTGATTTGTGCTCCAGTCTGCTCGCCCCTGTGCTTATTCTGGCACCTCAGGCTGGGGAGCACCTCCTCACCAATAGAAGCTCTTGTGTGGAGGCGGCAGCAGTGCGGAAGACACGCATAGTTAACCAAGCATGTTTCCAGCCTCTGCTTGCATCACATCTGCTGCCATCTCAATGGTCATAGCAAATCACATGATTAACTTTAGAGTTACTAAAGTTTAGGGTGCAAGGGAAGTATACTCTACCTTTAGTGGGAAGAGCTGGAGAGCCACAAGGCAAGGAGACTGAATATATATATATATATATATATATATATATATATATATATATATATATACAGAAAGGGTGAAGAATTCAAACAAGAATTTGATCAACCATAGGCTACATTTCCAAGTGCAATATGATGTCCATAGATGACGTTATGGGTCCTGTGGATATCACATGATGGAGTTAAATCACATTATAGAGTTGAACCGTGTAATGAAAAAGAGATATTAGCCAGTGCTAGATAAGTGTTAAGGATTTTCACAGAGACTTTCTCTTCAATATAATTCAAAGACTTTAAAGAGAATTGGAAAGGAGTATACATTTGCTCTCCCACTGCTGTCTGTTTTACTTCTAAAGGACTGGTGAGCATTTGAACTAATGTTCAGTTTGATCAAGCTTCATCAAGAGTTTGTATGCCAGCTGTGAAGCTTCTTCTAAGGAAACAATTTCTCCAGCTACTTTAATTTGCTTTGGGAGCCTCAAAATTAAAAGTATGGATGATGGAACATTGTAGATGGTGCTTTGGTTGACATGGAGTGCACTCCCATCCTCAACAAATAACTCAATACTAAGGGGACAGAACTCACCTCATGCCATTGAGCAACTTCCATACAGTCCCCTGATAACCCACAGGATCTTCTGTACAAATGGGAACAAGCATCCTTGGGAATTTGCAAGGGGACCTGGAGAAGTAGGGCTGCCATGTAATAGCCACAGTGGAAACTAGAATCAGTCTGTTGGGCTGCATTCCATCTGCAGGGGATGGTCAGCAAAGAGTACAAATTTGGCAAGGTCTTTTCAATCCCATCATAAATCCAGCAGAAAGTAGACTTCAGTCGCTAGAGAGGAAGAAAGAGCTATGGCAGGAGATGGCTCATCAAGCCATACTTCCAACTTGAAGCATCTTTTCCCCTTGCCCTGCTCTGATGCATATTAAGAAACGTGATTTTTGGTTTGGTGCCTCAGGAATTCAAATGCCGGAAAAAAGATGGCAGCTATGGTTATTCTGACACAATTCCTCTGTGATAATGATTATGATTATGGACAAAAATTGTCATTTTTCTTTATACATATGAGATTCATTCCCTAAGCATCCTTGCTCTTGGGTGCCCTGGCAAGTCCATAAGCAGACCACAGCCTGGGGCCAACCCTCTCAAAGCCAAGTTACCTGGTGCAGCGCTCCCTTGTAGGTCCCTTGAAGGCCTCCATGGCTTCATCTGTCTTTGAGATATGTTTGCTTTTTCATGCTAGAAAGAGAATAGTAAGAGTGGTAGTTAAAAAGAGTATGAAGATAAACGGAAAGTAAATGAATCGAGTTGAAATTAGCAAGTTAGTTAAATTATATTTAAAATGGGGATTTATCTGCTGTCATCTGATTTCTTAAGACCTTTGTAAAATTGGTTCACATTTGATTGCATTAGTGGACTGGAAGTTTGAGAACACACAGAGCAGCTTACATCCCAGAAAGGCAAGCAATTTGAAATTGAGTGTTGTATATGACTTATTAAAGAAAAAAAAAATCTTCTGGCCATCTGGCAACTTCAGAGAAGAGGAGGAAAGGCTAAATAATCAATTAATTTCTCTCTTCCAACTCCTCTTCAGAGGGATCCAGCCCCACTCCTTTATCTCTGCTTTATCCTTCCACAGCCTGCTCTAGTGTCTTTCTTTTTCACACAAATTGTTCATCATGATCCTTCTCTACACAAAAACTCATTTCGTCCCAGTGGCGGAATTCTGATGCCAGATGTTAAGAAAATTATTTGGCCCTCGTAAAGATGTGTGGCATCTTTCTATTTATTACTTTATTCTGAACACTGAAATTTTAATGTTTTTATTACTAAGTTATCAAGGAAAAGTGTGTTGTTGTTGTTGTTTTCCAAATCAGTCTATGGTTATTCAGTCAGTACATAAATTTCAATTACATTCAACAAATATTTGTTATGGGTTAGCTATGTGTAAGGCACTGGGACTAAAGACAAGAGATGTGACTATGAACAGGACTTAGCCCTTGGCCATGAAAAGGTTACAATCTGGAGGAGGACAAGCACCTCTGTAACACATAGGGACAAGGGCATGACAGGGAAGACTACTTTACATTGTTAAAGAGACCCAATGACCCTTATATTTATGCCATTTCTCATGGAGGAAGATGTATTTTGCCCCTTTATTGATTATTAAAATTTTTGAACATTAAGAAACTAAGAGAATCATTTAATGAACACATATACCCTGAATCTAGATTCAACAATTGAAGTTTTCTCTATTTACTTTCTTTCTCTCTTTCTTCTTCCATTCATCCATCCATCCATCATCTTTATATGTATGTATGTATGTATCATTTATCTAACATATGATAACCCATTGGAGAAATCATGACAATTCACCCCAAAAATATCAGCATACATCTCCAAAGAATAATAATTTTATGCTATACAGATTTATAATACCATCATAACACCCCCCAAATGGACAAAAACTCTATATCTAATATCTAATCATATTTAAATTCCATTACTTGAGCCTCCAACATTTTATGTCTTTTTGCTGTGGTTCTTGAAACTGATATTCAAGCAAGTTTTAAACAATGCATTTATTCTTGTGCCCTTTAGTTTCTTTTGATGTAAAAAAGTACCCTCCTGCTTTTGTAAAGTCCAGTAATATTCTGGAATTTTTCTGATTGTTTTCATAAGGAACCATATAATATGCTCCCCCATAGTCTCTATCTCTTATAAACTGGAAATTTCATCTTGAGACTGGATTAGATTCAGATTAAACATTTTTTTTTACCAGAAAATTTTATAGATGATTCTGTGTATTTCATTCACATTAGGGGGTTCCTAATGTTATTAGCAGTGCTGTGTGATGGCTTGGCTATGGTGGTAGCCAACAGATTGTCTCTATTATAAAGATACATTTCTTTTCTCTTTGCAATTAGTAAGTAAACTGCAGGGTGACACATTGGAGTCAATGCATCGCTTGTTTACCCAAACCTAAAGCTGGTATCATCCACTAATGAGCCTTGTCTGAATCACTACATGGGGTTAGCAAAATGGTGATTCTCTAATTCTACCAATAAATTATCCAGCATTCTTCTGTAAATAACTTTTATTTTTTATCTGCTTTTTGAAACAAGGTGTATTTAAGTAAAGCATGACCTAGAAATGGCAAATATCTAGCCTTACATAAACATTCAAAGCTTGAACTTGAAACAAATTTAGAAAAACCATAGCAACTTAGAGCTAGAAGGGACCTAAAATAGTACATATTCCAACTCTTTCTTTTAACAGATGAGAAAAGTGAGGTCCAACTACGTAGTTTATTTTGATCTCATAACTAATGAGTTTGTTGTAACTGATGCCTTTGAATAAGGGGAAACACGTTCTTGGATGGAAATGAGATTAAAGAACCCATGTACAATTACCACTCATTTGTTGGCAATATTGTCTGCTGAATTATGATTTTGTAGGATAATAGGAGGTTGCTTATTTCAGCCTTGGTAAATATTATTGCACCCATGCAAAATTGTGTGAGCTTTGGTATTTCCCTACATTATGTAATTGCCAAGGCTTCATTTCTAATACTAAGGAATTTTTTCCCGGGATTAAACTGAGCTGATTTTTATGCACCCAAGATCTTTTCCAGTCTTAGAATCGTCAGTAATGTCGCAGTATCTCATAGTTGGAAAGACAACATCCATATCACACCTCCCACCACTACTAATAGTTTAAGAGGGGACAGTTCACTAATCCAAGGGAAATTTTGAAATCTTCCTGTAATTAAGTTTAAGTCCAATAGTTTGAGTTTATATCTATGGAATGTGTAGCACGCTATGAAATGGCAAACACTGGGATCGAACTGAACGAGGAAAGAATGGACAAAATATTGATGGGGGTTGGGTAAGAGAATAGTGAAAATCCAGGTGAAGAATATCTAATCCCTAATCGTGGAAGGGCACCTTAAGCTGGTCATTTGGGGATGAAGGGGGGTGTCACTAGAGAAATTGCCTAACTAGAGTAAGGCCAATTTGGATTCTATTTGTCAAAGCCAAGTATACATTCTGAATCAGGATTGCCCAGGGTGCCTGGGTGGCTCAGTTGGTTGAGCGGCTGCCTTCGGCTCAGGTAATGATCCTTGAGTTCTGGGATCTAGTCCCACATCAGGCTCCCAGCTCCATGGGGAGTCTGTTTCTTCCTCTAAACTTCTCTCCTCTCATGCTTTCTCTCACTTAAAAAAAAAATAAAATATTGCCCAAACTGGAAGACCTAAGAATATAATCAAGAGGTAGAGTTCAGAAGCAGGGGCTTAGATGGCTGCTGGGAGGGCAGGCTCCATGAACGCTGGAGACAAAAAGGGTGGCCAGCCACTGGCTTTATGTTTTCCTTTTTAAACATGAATCGAGTGCTTACTATGTAGCAGGCATCATGCTATGTGTTTGGTGCACGTAATTTAATTCTAATTTAGAATTAAATTAAATTAGAATTTAATTCTAATTTAATTCTCACAACAGCTTAGAAGCCAGTATTTTACTATCCCCATTCTAGACCTAAGAAACTGAGGCAAATTACTCAAGATCACCCAGTTAGTAAGCATTGGGATTTCCCTGACCCCTGTGCTTTTAATCAGTAAAGAATGATACCTTTTCCTGGGTGATAATGTTTCATTTCAGAGAATGCAGGGGCAAGTGTCTAGATTGAAAAAGTTAAAGCAGAGAAATACAAAAATGAGAGATAAGTAGTATGAGATGGCCCCCTCTTTCCTCTTAGAATTTTGGAATACCTATGGATTTTCAACCACTAAAGCAAAGAAAGCTGCTTTAGTGCCACTGCCTGGTATGATATCTTCCCCTGAGATGGGCCCTGATACCAATGGAGGAATAGCATGGCTATTCCCTACTGATTAAAAGCATGGAAAGGAAATTCAATAGCTATGAAGAGTGCTAATCAAACGTGTCATTGAGTATCATGAAGGACATGAGAACAGCTGGACCAAGGATATTTCTGAGCTTCTTGGAGTATGCCTTCCATATCTCCTGGTATCATATCCAGGATGGAGGTCAGCAGCCTGTGCTGGGTAAGGAATCGTACAGCCTTGAGAAACTCCTACAAGGGAAGCTCCAGGGTTTTACTCTCTCTACTTTGCTGAGAGGAAACCATGGCAGTGCCCGAGTTTCCATGTGAGGCAGAAACTCTCCGGTGAAGCCAGCCCTCTGGCCCAGATCTGATGGTCAGTTGCCATCCTCATGCGAACTCCCTCTGCCTTCGAGGCAGTGCCCAGGCAGACCTGAGCATTGCCCGTCCCATTATCTGTAGAATGAGGAGGTTGAGCTAACTCAGTGGTTTTAAAACATTTTGGAGATGAATTTAAATATATACATAGTAAAAATATATACGTATAGCAAAATATATATATAGTAAAATATATATTATCACTGTATTTTTATATATCATCACATATATTTAGTGATATATATTATCACTAAAATATATATATGTGTGTGTGTGTATATATATATATAAGCATTCAAATAATACAGAAGTGTATAAATGAACATAAATAGCCCACTCACCTCTGATCTGTCCTCTAGGACCCCACCCCAGAGACAACTGGCACCAGTTTCCTGCATATCTTTCTAGAAGTATCATGCAGTTTTTGCTTGTTTTTCTTTGCTTTTCTATAAGTAGATGTATGTAAAGCTTTTTTTTTTCTTGTTTTCCTCACCTGGCAGTAGATTTTGGAGGTCACTGAATATCAGTATGTATAGTGTGTATCTCCCTTATTATTTTAACGGAGTCCATCAAATGGCTGTATTCCTTTCTGTGCTTTTATAACAGCTGAACTCTCTACCCAGCAAAAAATATCTTAGCTCAAACTCTAAAAGTAAAATGCCTCAGACATCAAGTGCTGTAGTTGTTGGAAGGATGAGGGAGTGAATCACTTAGCTCTTCTTCACTGGGGGGGGGGGGGGGCGGGGGGTTCTAACATGTGTCTATGGAACCGTTTAGGAGACAGTGGGGTGAACTTGTAAAATGCCATCTGGCTTGTATGTAGAGCCCCTCCCAGCACTAGCATCTCGTATCTGCGAAAAGTATTGCTGGCCTGCCACTGGGCATCTTCATTGAGTCTTCATTGATAATATCAGAAGGACCGTCATTTTAAAAAAAAAAAAACAAACACCCAGTGGATCAGGTCCTGTCCTTCTTCGTGGGATGCCTAGATCTACAATTTGTGAGTACTATTGACAAGTGAGGTTGATCCTATGAACTCCTTGTCTCAAAATGAGATTCTGGAAATTTGCGGCTATTGCCAAAGGCTTTGGCTTGTAGTTTTGCATGGAATTATTTCATTTTGTCGGAGTGTGACTTGTCAACTGAAAGTATTGTCTCAGAGTGGCAATGCAAAAATATTTCATGAAGAAATCATTCTCTTCAGGGATGGAAAGACCTGCTCGTAACCTGAGTCTCTGACTGACTGTGGCAAACGGACACACAAGATACTGAGAACGATCTGGGGCACACTAAAGCTACTTAAATCAAAAGGAAATAAAAAGCTTAGGTTGATGACGTGAAGCAGACTTTCCTTTGAGTCTGGAGTGGATTTAGACTTTGTGCTTATGAATTGTCTGTGTACTGATGAAAGAATAGATATTTTCATGTCTATTAATATTTATAATTACCATTGACTTTGGGTATAGGGTAGAAATTCTTCATTTCCCATGTCAAGGACTCTCATAACCCTAAATAGTGGTGAGTAATGTTAGCTAAACATTCTAGTTCAGTTTTAAAATCTGGCCTATTTTACACATTCATTCATTTGTTCATTCACTCACTCATTCATTCATTCATTTTAAAGGAAGTGGCATGTAGTAGACATCTGTGTGTATGTGTGTGTTTTGTCATTCAGAATCCACTCATTTTTCTCCTGACAACAACACCCTGACTTTCTTCTGGGGAACCACACCTTCCCTCTCATTCTTACCCCAAGTTCTTCACTGAGGTGGACTTTGGAGTGGACATGTGACTCAGGTTTGACCAATCAGCATAACATATTCTTGAGGTCACTGTGATTGGGGGAATGGCATATTCCCAAAGCCAATGATATACAATCAAAGTTTCACAGAGAATGTGGAGGCAGAAGCTCTCTGTCCTGCTGAATGTAACTTAGAAGAAGAGAGGCCTGAAGGTCTTGGCCACCATTTTTCTACCACATAGAACTCCAGAATGAACTTTAGGTATGAGAAATTGGCACTGAAAAATGGGAAGAGATGAGACCCTTCTGATATCTTATTGTAGCTCCCCAGTCCCAGCCTTTCCTGACACAGGAGCCAATATATTATCTTTTATTTGCTTAATACATCTCAGGTTGAGTTTTCGGGCTCATGGAAGTTGTCATTTTTTTAAAATTCCAAATTAATTTTATTAGGTATCCAAGAGGGAGAGGAAATTAAGCTAGCTGCTGGGAAAAGGCTGGAATTTCACTATCTAGTCTACCAAATCTAAAAATATGACTAATTCAAGTGTCAGAAGTATGACCCTTCAGTACGGCTAGGTTCCTGTCTCCAAAGAGGAAACCCAAAAATCTCTATTTTAAAAAAAAAAAAAGGAAAGAAAGAAAAGAAAATAGCTTGTTTGTTTACAATATAGCCTGCTGAGCAGCTGGTCATGGTCCATGTCCCAGGGGTAGTTTAAAGGTAATAGGAAAGAGAAAGAGCATTTATTTTGCACCTTCTGTGGGCTAGATACTTTGTGAAGTATTTTAATATATTTTCTTTTTTTTTTTGGTTTTGTTTTTAAGATTTTATTTACTTATTTGACAGAGAGAGACAGAGAGAGAGGGAACACAAGTAGGGAGAGTGGGAGAGGGAGAAGCAGGCTTCCTGCCAAGCAGGGAGCCCGATGTGGGGCTCGATCCCAGGATCCTGGGATCATGACCTGAGCCAAAGGCAGTCGCTTAATGACTGAGCCACCCAGGCACCCCCTATTTTAACATATTTTCATTCATTATATTTAGGAAATGCTTTTGCATGCCAGCCGTTAGTGTTCTAGGCACTATATAGAGATGCTGGGTGCTCAGTAGTTAGAAAAAAATGGCCCTGCCCTCAAGGAGCTGATAGTCTATCACATCCAACAGAACTTTCTGCCATGATGTAAATGGTTCTAGCTGCACTTTGCAATACATAAATCAGTAGCCATAAGTCGCCATGGAGCTTGTGAAATATGGCTAGTGAAAAATTAGTGTTTTTAATTGTAATTAGTTTTAATTTGAGTAGCCACATGTGACTGTGGCTACTCTACTGAAATGTGAGGACTCTGGATCACATGTTCTTAAACTTTAGTGTGCGTATGAATCACCCAATAGATCTTTTTAAACTGCAAATCCTGACTCAGTAGGGTCTAGGGTTGGGGTGAAGTTTCTGTGTTTCTAACAAGTTCTCTGGTGATGCTGTTGTGGCTGATCCATAGGCTACACTTTCAGTAGCAAAGTTAAATAATCATCAAAATAAATAATAATGATAATAATGTAATATGTGGTAAGACCATCAAGGAGAACGAGGTGCTGTAAGAGAGAATAGAAGAGGCAGGATTTGGAACTAAATTTAAATTGAAGTGGGTCATGAAAGCCCTCAATGGAGAAGGGGTTCCTGGAGTTGAAACTTGCAAGACACATGTGAGTTAATCAAGAGAGAGGGGTATGGGAGAGGCCAAGAGGCAGTCGGAGAGGGAAAAGCACTGGATGATAAGGCTCTCTAAACCACTCTTACAAAGAGTTTCCCTGTGAAATAGGCTGGTCAACAATAACACAGGTATCATTACCTTTTGTATCCTCTTGTCCATTCCTCCCCTTGACCTCCCTGCCACGTTCAGATAGGTACCCTTCTTTGAGTTCCCAAACTCATTGTGTATTTCCCCATGATAATCATGAACACTTTGAGTTGCAATGTCCCCTCTCTCTGCTCGCCACTAAACTGTGAACTCAGTGTATTTTTATCCTCTGGATCCCCACGTGGTAGGGGATGTCTATTGAACGGTAGCCAACAAAGATACTGCACTTGTTTGTGTTTGTTTATGAGGTATCTGGAATTAAGGAAGTGTATATACTGCCTATAGAGACGGACGCAGTATTTTTCTCCCAAATAGATGAGAAATATTTTTGGAATAGAGCCAAACCATTCATGGCCTCTACATTACTTTCAGTTTTACAGCAGGGGATCACTTGGGTTTTGACAAGCACTAATTAATTCCTTCTCTGGGGAATAATGGGAAATGTAGGCTCTCGCCGTTTGCACCAAGGTTATCAGTTATATTGGTTTTAATGTTCTGCCCTGCTCTAGATATAAAACATGCAGCCAAATGCACGGTCGCCTCCTCATTAGCTGTAAACAGTGTATTTCAGATTTGTCAAGCATACATATTTATTTTTACATCCAGGCATTTTTATTTATCTTTCTTGCAAGTCTGTGAAGTTTTTGCCAATAAATTAGAAATGCACTAACTAGTTCTGAAAACGATGGCACCCAGGAAATTTTATTGATCTCATAATTTACTGGATCTTTTGGTTAATTACAAGCTCTGTCTAGCGTGGTATGCTTTTCAAGTCAGCTGCGTGTCATAAATATGAAACCTCGGTACTCACCCTCCCTACCTTCTCTGGCAGCCCCACATGAGGTCAAAGGTGTAATAGCTACAATGCCCAGAGTCTCTAACGTGTTTAATTAAACTATTAATCTACTTTTATCTTTGACACTAGAAAGCAAGAGGCATTGAGTTTTCAAAGTTCTTCAATGCATTTACTTATGATGGGTTTTTCCTGGCTCTCTCTTCAACAGTTGAGCCCTGGCTACTCTTTGAAAGGCAATTTTAAAAATTGCTAATGTTGCAGGAATTACTGTATCAGCTAATAAGAAAGTGTATCATTTACAACGATTCATGCATTTGCTTTCCGACTAAAGCATTTTATTAAAAGCAAAGAAGATTAAGGCTCACTAAAGTTTTGAAAATTGTAGCAGATCAATCAGCAGCAACCTTAGAAAGCCCATTATTGTAAAAGCCTATGGATGATCATTAGAATGGGAGTTGTCTTTGTTACATAACCTGTGAGAACTCTCTGAGGACAAGTGTAACCTCTCGTGACAGCAATGACATTTTAAGTGGTCAAGTCTGGTTTTATGTTCATTATCACAATGGAGCCTCGAAACTTGAGTCTTCAAAAACATGTGTATCTGTGAAGCTTTAATTAGGTTAACAAGGTTCTCATGTGTCTGTCTCTTTTCTTTACTGAGAATCAACTGGTAGTAATCTACTACATATGTTAGGCAATTAAGGAAGCAATTTGCTTCCTTTCATTTTGTTTCCTGTGCTCATTCCTGAGTTTGAGTGTATAAAGTTAAAAAATTTCAAGGTTCTCTTTCCCTTCACTTTAAGTTCTTCCTACCTGCTTGCACAACTTTTTACTTGTCCTTTATTCAAGGAATCTGCATCTCGTGTGTCTCCATAAAGGCTGTGGAAAATACGACACCATGACCTTCTCGCTCATGTCCCTGGCTTTAATTTTAACAGTGATTAAGAGTGATTTGAGTTATGCATTTGAACATTCCAATTAAAAATCAATTTAGACAGGCACTGCCCATGTAAATATTGATTATAAACCCACTGTTTCAAGCTAGTTAAATTACTATCATCAGCTAAAATTTAAAAATCTATTTTTCTTTCCTACTTTGTTAAAGAGTATAATCAAAAACCAAATCCATTTGCAGACTGGTCATATATTTTGCAAATGCCCACTGGAATAAAATTTAATTTAGACAGTCAGCATATCTTCCCTCCTACCTCACCTTCACTCAAAATAATCAAAACCACAACTCTTTTCCATTTACAGAGCAGTTGAGGCTGCACGTTTCACTTTATTTTATTGTATTTTAACTTTTTATACTGCATTTGCTGTGAGGATTCCATGTATCTTGTTAAATGTGAGCAGCTTCCTCGAAAACAAGTCGTTTCAACTGACATTTTTTTGGCTTATGTTTAGCATTTCACAGCCTAAGTATCAGAGCCGTAAGTTTATAATTTGAGATGCCAGAGACCTTACTTATTCATCATGGTTAGACGTTTCTGTCTGCTATTCTACCGAATGGCAAGCTCAAATACTGAAAAATACAAAGAGCCAGTTTCTGGTCTGGCAACAACAAAAACAAAAAGAGTGAAGTAAATAAGAGAAATGTATTAAGTTCATCCCCTTGATGAGGTATAATCTGAGTCAACCTTTTCAGTGACATTGATGATTTGTACAATATTAGAATATAAATTGGTGATTTTAATACATACATACCATCCTGGTGCTTCAGGGTTTAAAACAATTAGTTTGAAAAGATAACTACTGGTCATATTTCTAGATAAGATGAGTTTTACAAATGCATTGTTATGTGATGGGTGAGTACATAGCTATGAACGGCTAATATTTTGCTTTGGAGAATAATTTTTCTTTTTGGACTATTATAGTAATTCCTTTGTGAATGTTTAATCTTTACCCTACATAAGCAAAACCTTGAGGGCTCTCTCTCCTACAGCTCTGAGATAAAAGCATAGGAAATTTAGAAGGCAACCCTAATGACATGGTGTGACCCACGGAAATTAATCATGAATGGTGGATCCTCAGGCATGGCGGGGGTGCGGTTTTTGTTAGGGGAGTAGTCTGTTGACTTCTGCACGTGCTGCTGTCACTTAGCCTCCCCACAAAGGCAGTCCAGCCAGCACTGCAGGAAAGCCTAGGTACTATGACGGTCCCATCTAAGACAGGGCCTTCGACTGCCTCTGCTACTAATGGGAGTAGCCACGAGTAGAGAAGAGGACACTGGACATTGGGTGGTTGGTTAGGACCCATCGTCCACGATGCTTGAAGCCCCACCATCAGAAAAACATCCTAAGGGAAAGGATCGGAACTAACAATATTGAGCCTGAAAGAGTTTTACCTTTAAAAATACATCTCAACTCACATAATACAGCTATATTTTTGTCTGTATTTTACCTGAGACTAGTTAAGTGACTTGCCTCCAAACGCACAAGTAGTAACTAGCAGGGCCACAGTTTGAAACCAGAGTCGGTAAACCAAAGGCTGTAAGTAGTTCCCTGTATAATGATCCTACCCTGTCATGGGACTCTTCCCACCATGGCCAATTCCAAGCCTCCTCAGTGAGGTCACTGAATGTAGAGTTCAGAAGAGAAGCACGGAATTGGCTCTCACACGCCGCTGAGCCGGGAGCGCACATTCGGCCACGGGAAGGAGCGGCGAGGGTAGAGAGGGAAGGAATGCATTGCGTGTCAGATAAACAACATAGGAGGACTCCAACCGCCCGTCTCATAGGTGGTAGTCAGTTACTTTGGCGGCTCCGGATGAACTGCACCTCCCAGGATTTGTGCTCTGCACACAGCCCCCTCCCCTTGGGCTATACCAGTGGACTTGCCTGGACCAGCAGCGGGCTGCAGAAGGGATGTTGTACAGACTTAAGAACGCCTGGCAGCTCCTGCTTTTGTATCCTCTCAGAGCCCTGGGCTGCTGACCTCTGAGAGGCCTCACTACCTTTCTCCGACAGACCACGTGGAAGGACCCGGTGAAGGAGGAGATGCAACAGAACCAAGGAAACCACCCAATGGAGAATAACTGGGGCCCCAGACTCACGACGTTTACAGAGCCATCGAGCCGAGGCCCCCCGCTCAGGAGGGAAGAGCCCACCTTGAATGTTCCTGCTACCATGCTATCCTAATTCCTAACCCACAGAACCGTGAGAAAACAAAATTTTGTCCTAAGCCACTAGGTCTGGGGATGATTTATAAAGTAGCAATAGATAGCTGAAAAAAAAAATGTTATTTTCAACCAATGCAAGAAACTTATTTTACATACCCGTGATGCTTTGTGGTGAGGATGGGAAGAGAAGCCCTATTGCTGAAGTCATCGAGGCACCATGGTGGCCCCGGGCGTCCTCAGGCTCCAGGTGCCCCATTCAGTGCTGCCGGTCCCTTCCTCCCAGCCCCATGACAAACATAAGACAGAATCCGAGTTGATCACTTTTGCGTTTTGATGTCACCGTCTCTCTTTGTGGTGTCAGTGTTTCCCATTGACATAAAGGGGAAATGAAATGGGAAGGGAAGAATTCTATACATTATTGTTCAAGAGCCAAGAACAAATCAAGTCTCCAATCTCTAAGCCCCAGGTTCTTTTGAGTATGATTCTTATCGTGTTGACAGTTTGGTGAGTGTTTTGCTGATGCTTCCTTCTTCTTTCATGGACTAAGTAAGTAATCACGAAGAAGAAAGGAAGGAAAAGGGATGATCTTGCTGGAGTACTCAGTTTATATCATGACTCGATGGAATATCATGAAAGCATAAGATTGAAGGAAAAATAAAGTTGTCCATTGTCTAAACGCTGAATTAAACTTGATTAGCTACTACCTAAAAGATGAGACCCTGGAGTTAACCATTCCAGAAATAAGCAAATATCCAAAGGTACGAGCCTGCCATATGCACCTAGTTTAAAAAAAAAAAAAAAAAAAGTATCTAGTTTTAATGATTTCATTAGATATTTTCTTAATGCGAGCAAGATGCTGATATTTTTGTCATGAGATGAATGCAAACAAACCAGACAGGGATTAAAATAACTAGGGAGATAAGGTGACTGATGACATCATAACAACAAAACATACTAACAATTTTAGGGCAGTAAAAAAAGCTGAAAAATGAGACAGAGATATTAACTGCATGAAAGACAAGAAGATAACTTAGACGGAGACTATTTTGACTTTTGGTAAAAATTTTATTTTGAATAAAACTCATCACATACTCTAGAGGTGCCACATATGGGCATACGCATTCTGTTGTCTAATTTTAGAAGAAAGAAACTGAAATTGCTATCTCAGTTTGGTATAGTTTCAGTGTCAGGTTTTAAGTCGATCCTGAATCTTTGGGAAAATAGTGACATCACAGCCACCGTAGTCTGCTTACCAAGGTATAGGTTTTACTGGAGTACGTGGGTCTCCTACTGTGAGTGTAAAGCTTGATTCAAGATGCTCATGGAAATTCTTCCAGCCTAGTCTTCTTCACGGGTAACTTGCAGGGGATTTTTTTTTCTCTCTCTTGTACCATCTTAATGGCATTGTGTTAATACTCAAAATCATACAGAAGTGATTGACAAAGTATAACATGCTGTTCAAAAGCAAGGTAACCTAATAACAAGTCAAGAACAGTGCTACCAAGAAAATATTATCCCAGCCCTGCTGGGCCTCTTTCAATAAGCAATCCAGACAATTTAGGCCTGATTTTGTGCTAGAAATAGGTCCACCAGTCCAGCCTTCCATGAAAACCAAGCGAGATGGGCATGAAGGAGAAGATGCATATTTTCAACCCATTTCAGATTACTTGCATCATTTCTATTAGATGTGACCTGATTTATTTGGGGCTCCAAGTGTATGAATCAGTGCTCATTTTCGTAGTAGGCATAGGTATCCCTTCCAACAACAGGTGAGAAGTAGAGAGATGGGATGGCTAGCAGATTGCCAATATTACATTATTTTCCAGAGATAAGGACATTACCTGTCTTCTGACCACTTGATTACATTTTGTTCTCATTTAAAATAATCATATTTGGGACACCTGGGTGGCTCAGTCAGTTAAGCTGCTGCCTTCGGCTCAGGTCATGATCCTAGGATCCTGGGATCGAGTCCCGTATCGGGCTCCCTGCTCAGCGAGGAGCATGATTCTCTCTCTCCCTCTGCCTGCTGTTCCCCTGCTTGTGCACTTTCTCTCTCTCTCTCTCTTTCTCTCTGGAACATAAATAAAATCTTTAAAAAAATAAAAAATAAAGTAAATAAAGTAATCAGATTTTATCCTGAAGCTTTCTAAGTAAATTTGAATGTTACATGAGGTGTGTAATGGAACAAAAATGGAGTTACAGTGACTCCTATCCAATTGCCAACATGCTTCTTTCTATTACTAGAGATAGTAGAATGGCTTTTGGGACCAGAAATTTAAACATTTTGTACCTAGGCTTCAGTTATTTGCTTGACCATTTCCATGATTTACTAGGTGATAGCTATGTTGGCCTTCCTTCTGAATAGCACTTCCAAAAGTCTTGGTAATTATGGCTCGTAGTCTTTGAAGAATTGAAGTATCATGAATTTTAACCTTAATAATAGCACAGAGCTTATCAGTCCTGTGGAAATTGGTAATTTCATAAAGTATGGCTACTTCTCAGATGAAGTACTAAAGTTGTGGAGCCATTTCCAAGTGGAGAGTTGGAGCTATGTACATCAGGGTGGATCAGATAGCCCAGGAGGGGGAGAAGAACTATGTTGAGGCACAATAAAAGGAAGGCAGAAGAAGGAACCCACATTTTAGCCACTTCTCCTTGTATTTAAAAATTTAACTGGGAAGCTCTCTAGACTTTAAGAACTTGCCACACTCAACACCCAAAGAACAAATAATCCAATTAAGAAATGGGCAGAAGACGTGAACAGATATTTCTCCAAAGAAGACATACAAATGGCCAACAGACACATGAAAAAATGTTCCATATCTCTCGGCATCAGGGAAATACAAATCAAAACCACAATGAGATAGCACCTCACCCTGGTCAGAATGGCTAAAATTAACAAGTCAGGAAACGACAGATGTTGGCAAGCATATGAAGAAAGTGGAACTTTCCTACACTGTTGGTGGGAATGCAAACAGGTGCAGCCACTCTGGAAAACAGTATGGAGGTTCCTCAGAAAGTTGAAAATAGAACTACCCTACGACCTAGCAATTGCACTACTAGGTATTTACCCTAGAGATACAAATGTGGTGATCCAAAGAGGCACCTGCACCCAAATGTTTATAGCAGCAATGTCCACAATCACCAAACTATGGTAAGAGCCTAGATGTCCATTGACAGATGAATGGATAAAGAAGATGTGAGATACACACACACACACTGGAATACTATTCAGCCAACAAAAAATGAAATCTTGCCATTTGGAATGATGTGGTTGGAACTAGAGGATATTATGCTAAGTGAAATAAGTCAATCAGAGAAAGACAATTATCATATGATCTTACTCATAATGTAGAATTTAAGAAACAAAACAGGATCATAGGGGAAGAGAGGGAAAAATAAAACAAGACAGAATCAGAGCGGGATACAAACCATAAGAGACTCTTAATCATAGGATACAAACAAGGCTTGTTTTGGGGGGGATGGAGGCGTGGGTAACTGGGTAATGGACATTAAGGAGGGCACATGACGTAATGAGCACTGGGTGTTATATACGACTGATGAATTCACTGGCCACTATCTCTGAAACCAATAATACATTATATGTTAATTTATTGAATTTAAATTTTAAAAAATGAGAAATAAAAAATGACAAAAATAAATAAATAAAAGGTAAATAGTGTTTTATTTAAAAAAAAAAACAGACTTTATTTGAACTAGGAAGATAAAGTAAAATCACACCATAATGCTTAGTTTGGTTTTGTGGAACTAGGGCAGCTCATAGGGAAGTATTAATTGGTCAGGAGAGATCTGCAGCGATTCCACAGAGATTGTAAGAATAATTAGATTTGATATAAGGCACTACTCAATAATATAGCAAAGTTTAGTGGAGTGGTACAAGAATTATAGCCATTGTCAAAATGCAAAGACTTTTCCTTCCAGTTTTCGGGAGAAAACCTACAAGCTTACCAAAGTTTCACTTACTATTTAGTATTTGAAACCAGTGAGAGAGCTCTATGTCCACGTGGGGCTCTGTTGGCCAGACAGGGGGAGTTTTACCAAACAACAAATTTTATATTGTATTTTCTTACTATATTTGACTATCAAAAACATGAACCTCTTCTGTGACTTTTCTGTTCGTGTTAAGGCACCTATGGTTAATGGCTTTTTGCTTCCCTTATATGATGGGCTTTAAAAAGAGATCATTTTCTGAAAATAAGCACATTGTTGATGAAAATGAGTTTAACTTGTCAACCTGTGTCTTTTTTTTTTTTTTTTTTGCCATCCTGTGTTCTGGAAATAGTTCACATTAGTCATCTTTTAGAATCTGTAAGTCATGTCTTCCCTGCCATGATATCATGCCCTGGTAGCAATCCATTAAGTATTTCATGCTAAAAATGACCCCAGGAGATAGTAATTAACCTAATCTTGAGTGTAGTAATAGAATCAGAGATTGATGAACAGTTTTCTTCAAATATTTTAAGTAATGGCATAAAACTGAAAGGCCATGCGTTGCTTGTCTTAGAAAAACAGTATGGAATATGTTAGAATATCATGAATAAATGAATACTTTCATTTATGAGTTTTATATAGAAATCATTGAGTTTCTCTGCTCGAGGTACAGCCTGCATGGTAGTTAATCTTCTTGTGGCACTTACTGTATAATGCAACACCTCTTTGGGCAATCTTTTGTATTAAAATATAGCATTTAAGTTCCTTTCCTCCACAGAGCAATGCAAGAATGAATTGTTCAATTTTTTTTATCACATGCTGGAAGTTATTTCAGAAATAACCAAGATGGTAATTTCCATTTAATATCTTTTTTAATAGCTCATTGAAAAATATGAAATATTTTCAAACCAGGATAAAATTATTATAAAATGAAAAGAACCTTACTGGGGTAACCAGAAAACTCCTGTCTCGCGCTCGCCACCCTCCATGTGCAATGTGAACAAGTCATTTACCTTCTCTCAGCTGTTAGTATTATTTTAATCATTAAAATGAAAGTATTAACTTACCGACTTCTGGGTAACTTCCATTTTAAACAGTTCTTCTTCCTGTTTACATCCCTTTCCTCATTCCTGTTTCCGTCCACCCATCCCTTTCTGGTGCATTCTAATGACCTGTTGTTATTATGGTTCAGCCCCAAAGAATTATGGTCCATCCCAGATCAGCTTGTGGTTTCTTCCTGTATAGAGAGTTGTCTCTCAACCTCAATAAGTCATATGTCATCTCTCGCTCAGTAAAGGAGATTAAATGGCAAGGACCAGCTGTTTCCTGACAAAAGCTTAGACTCCATGACAGTCAATGGATGGGCAAGACATAGGCTAAATCAGATAGCATAGAATGCTATTTCTTTCTTTTTTTTTTTTAAAGATTTTATTTATTTATTAGAGAGAGAGAGACTGAGAATGAGAGGGGAGAAGGTCAGAGGGAGAAGCAGACTTCCCACAGAGCTGGGAGTCCGATATGGGACTCGATCCCGGGACTCCGGGACCATGACCTGAGCTGAAAGCAGTCGCTCAACCAACTGAGCCACCCAGGCACCCTAGAATGCTATTTCTAATGCAAACTCCCCAAACGGTCTTTCAAATAGGGAGAGAGATATCTCCTGGTGAGAAGAAATAACATTACCAACTTGAAGTGTGCATGTTAGGATGACTACCACAACCATCTAGAAAAATTGTTTAGTACAAGAGCCACTTCCTCATAAATCACAGGGGTAAGTTCACTTAAAAATAGACATTCACTCTGAGTTTTGCTCCATACTTGGGCTTAGTAGAAGACCAACCCAGAGGATTTCACAGCCCAATTAAGGAATTTTAAGGATTTTTCAAAATGAAGCATTGTCGATAAGAAATTTCCCGGTGAGCTTCAGGTAGCATCCATGGACTGTAAATTTTCCTTTGCATGTTCCAAGTGGGAAAAATATGCTCTACCAGGACATAGTGGTATGCCTTTAAAAATAAAATATAACTATTTTTAAGACTAAGATTATTTTATTTCTTGACATAAAAAGAAAAATTGAATACACATGTTTATGCGTAAGTGTTGGGCCATTCATAGCATTATTATTTGGGTGAAAAAGTATGAAAATTATCTATTTTCGGTGAAAGGGGAGGATATTGCTCAAACCATCTGGGACACTAGTTCATAAACTATATGAAATCTTTAACAAAATGAACTCCAGAGTTTATGCAATTCCCCCAAGAAAAAGAGATGACTTTAAGAAATAAATCAAAATGAGAAATATTATTATTATTCTCACTGGTGGTAAAGGGTCATTAATAAAACAATCTCTGTGATATGTGAGTTCTAATATAAAACTACAAAAATATTATAAATGTTCTGCATAGAGTGAAACGGCCATATTTATGAAATGGAGTCGACATGATTAGGGGCCACCTTGTACCATGGGAGCAAAGAGATTCTAATTAAGTCTACTCTGTGGATATTTGGATTTTCTGGCATTTAAAGGTGAGGGTTTTCTGGCATTGGGAAGGAAGAGTAATAACCTGTTCTTCATGTCTTTTATTCTGCTGCCAAAGCTTTCAAAATCATAAAGAGATGGCTGTAACCTTTTCTGCTAGACCAGGAGATGAACACAGATGTCTGAAGGAAGCATATTAAGAATCTCTTATCACACCCCATTCTGCTCCTTCAACTGTGCAGAATTTTTTATTTCTAGTGAAGCAGGATCTTCTAACCTCCATGTTTTCACCTGCAACCCTCTTTCTCTTCCATTTTTGCCTGGTGATGACTTTACAATCACAGTTCTCAGTCAAGTTGAGATTTTCTTCAGAAAAGATTCCTGGGATGTTTTAGCAGCTCTCTGACAGTTGGGACCCATCATTGGTATTTGTTGTTGTTGTTGTTGTTGTTGTTGTTGTTGTTGTTTTAACTGCCAAGAAGTCTGCATGCACTGTCCCCATCAAAACATTTGCCTCTCAATACTGAAATTGACTCTTTAGGTCTTGATTTCCTCCAGGAGACGGTGGCTGCTCCATGACCCAGTGTATGTATCTCATTTACCACTCTATCCATTACTCTTTGCGTAGTGCCTGGCACATAGTAGTTACCAATAAGCATCTGTATATTGAGGGAGGGAGGGTTTCAGGAGGGAGAGGACATGATCCATATGAAAAAAGAGAGATAACAATGATAGGGCGATCCAAGGACAGTGAGAAGACTGAAGGGACTAAACTTTAGTGCTGATGTTATTTTCTTCTAATTGTACGAGATGATGTATATCTTCTCAGTGGATTGTACATTGGAATTTTTCCCCTTTGAAGAGAGATAGGAAACAGAATAAATCCAATATGTTTGCCAGTGAATGACTTGTTAGATGCCATATATATAGGAAGGAACTTGAGGGTTTCAGGGGTCAAATGAATTTATCATGTTTCAATACAAAACAACTTTTAGAGTTGTATAAGGGATTACAAATCACTTGAGAAAATCAAATTTTACTTGGAAGAGGGAGTTGTCAGTAAAATGACAGTATTGCAACGCGTAAAGTTCATTTAAATAGGCTTAGTAGATCTGTCTACACAGCCCCTACTACGTATAAGGCAAAAAATGGACCAGCTGAAAATAAGAATAGGTAGTTGGAAGAGACTTTCAAACTAATGTTGCAACTATTAGTTAAAATACTTATAATTTGTTGTATCTATCATAACTCACTGATGGAGCTCACATGTAAATAATAATGTTTTACCCTGAAAATAAAATATAGAGCATACAAATTCCTCCAAACTCATTTTTATTATGGGTTTTTAGACAGCTATCATGAGGAAAAGGTTTTATATGTGATAGCACATTTGTGCCGCCTTCTAGTATCTTCCCAGGATGATATGCAATATTTTATCTGATGGATATGTTGGAATGTCTGATAAGCAAATAATCTGAATGTTGTAATTATTTGGTTCAATGTAACCTATCTAGCAAGTCTATATTCTATGCTAGGTTCTATGCTAAGCACTGAAAAGATGATGGCGGATAGGATATGGTCTTTTCCAACCAAGGACTCAAATTGAGAGAACATATTGGAACCAGCCCTGAGAACTCTATGCTCTGAACATACCAGACTGTTCACTTTCTCCTGGTCATGCCAAAGAACATTCACTTATCTGTGATTCTGCTTATGTGTTTATACACGTAGATTTTTGAGACTCAACACACCTTTCTCTCAAATTATTGTCTCTTTGCAAAGTTTCAAAAGCCAGTTTAGAAATTTGAATAAGAATTTCCCAATTTTTGCTCTCTGTTCTACTTCAACTGCCATGCCCATTCCCAGTGGTCATGGTTTCCACAGCAAGTTTAGTTTTGACAAGCGAACAAGGAGTTATTGGGAGGGAAAATCATTTAGGTCACTAGCAAAGTATGGCCTCCTGCATAGTGATGTAAACAGGTAGCCGCTAGCTGTTTGCATAGGGAGTCTAAGAAGTACAGAAAGGGCAAAAAAGAGACCAGAAAGTTTCACAGAAATATCAGCATCTGACGTGGAGTTTGAAGGAGCAATCTGACATTGGCACGCAGGTATGGTGGGGAGGGAACCCTTGAGCAAAATCATGGAAAGGCGAACATGCTTTGAGATGTGACGAATCTCTTGAATGCCACTGACTGTGATCCTGGATTCCTCCAAATATAAGAAAGGTGAGAAAATGATCTGAAAGATAGGAGAAAATGAAAATGCCTACACTTTTTTTTTGATGTACATAATACATGCAAATTTTCAGAAAGTGAACTTGCCCCACATTTGCTCAAATAAATTACCTTTCCTTTCTCAATGGGTTCTGTGCCATATGAATGTGGGGAGAGAAGGGTACTGGTTTCAGTTAAAGAAAAAAGAGAGAGAGAAAACATTTTATTATCGAAATATGAAAACCGAAAAAATCTTAGTGCTTAATAATGCTTTTTACTAAACAGGTAATGCCAATCATTGACATTTATCAAATGATGTGTTGTAATGGTCGCAAATATTCACTGAGCACAGGCCGATGATTGTGTTGGATACCAAGGGACATTGCTCAGTAGGACAGACTGGATCTTAGTCCTCTGTTGTGGGCAGTTCCCTACTGTCTCAGGACAGAGGATCCCCCCCCTTACCCATACCGCTCTCATTCCCCATTTCCATTACCACCCACAGTGCCCCCACCATAACTAGCCCCGGAGAAATAGCTGGAGTTTGGCCTGTAGGCTGAAGTAAGGGATGCCTCTGATTTAGAATGTAATGGAAAAGCATAGAATGGTTTTAAGAGGAATTCATGACCAGATATACATTTTTTAAAGATCTCTATGTCTGTCGTGAGAGTGGTTCAAGGGGCAGGAGGAAGGGATATAAGAAGGACATCCAGCAAGGAGGCTATTGAAATAATGTGAGGGAAGGTAGTTGGTGGCACTAGGACAGGGACAATAGATATGACACATAGTAGATGAGATGTATTTGTAAGTAGCTTAGACAGTTTTTGAAGGTCAGTGTGGGATGAGGAGGAGCAAAAGGAAGGAACGAATCAAGGATATTTCTTAAGAGTTTGAATTTAGGAATAGTAGCTGGTAGGACTTACTGAGATACAGTTGAAGTAGGAGCAAAAGAAAGTTCTGTTTTGGTCATGCCAGGTGTGGGATATCTCTAAGATGGCTACGGTTGGCATATGGCTGTTGGAGGTGGGCACTATCATCATGGTCTGAATATCAAGGGATAAACTGGAAAAATTCCTTCGGAAGACATCAGCATATGGATGGTATTTAGACTCATGGACTAGATGAAAGCACACAGGAAATCCTTTCTTTTTAGTAAAAATAATTCGAGCTGAGCATTTTTAACATCATGAACCCAGCTCTTTCCCCTGTAAAATGCCTCCTCCGTTGACAGCAGGTTATGTGCACAGCAAATAACTGTGATCTCTGCCTTCTAGGAACAAACAGTCTAAAATAGACCCTGATGACACAACTAAGGGAGCTTCCCTTTTTCCTCTGATCTCTGAGCCTTCATGATAATAACACATACTAGTATCACAGTCCAAAGGGATTTGTATACTCATAATCCCATTTTTTTTGTCCTTGCACAATCCTTGAAGTGCGAAGGATGTATGCAATCTCTTGTTTGACGTACTCAACAGCTCTTTAAGTAGATATTCATTTTCTTTTTTTAAAGATTTTATTTATTTGAGAGAGAATGAGAGAAAGCACCAGTGGGGGACAGAGGGAGAGGGAGAAGCAGACTCCCTGCTGAGCAGGGAGCCCAATGTGGGACTTGATCCCAGGACTCTGGGATCATAACCTGAGCCAGAGGCAGATGCTTAACTGACTGAGCCACCCAAGTACCCCTCAGTAGATACTCTTATTCCTACTTTTAGCAGATGAGAATGTAGCCTCTAATATTAATTAAGCAACTCTTCTGGGAGATATCACTAAAGCAGTGAGTGGGAGTGGTAAAGGGAAGATTCTTCTAACTCCAAGAGTCCAGGGATTCTAGTTTTGGATGGAATTTTCCTAGATGTACTAACTTTTCCAAGGAAATAGAGCACTAGTTGAGAGCAAGAGCTCTAGAGTCTGTCAGAATTGAGTCAAAGCCCAGCTCTGCCCTTGATAATTGGGTAATCTTAGAAGTAAGAGGGCCTTTAGGCTTGGGTTTCTTAATCTTTACAATGAGGATGCTAATACTTACCTACTACCTTTGTAAATTCATACATCCATCCATGTATCTAGCCTTCCATTAACCTACTTATTCATTCATCTACCAGCAGCATATAATAATAAGCTCCTACTATGTGCCAGGCACCATTTTAGGCATCGAGAACTCATTTATGCAGAAAATAAAGCCGGACCTGCATCCTTTGTGGGAAGCAATCAATGACCAACCAATAAATTAATGTAGACCAGCACAGTAGGTAGTAATAAGAGCTGTAGAGATAGAATAGCAGTGTTGAGGATCATGGGTATTCGGAGAAGGCTTCTACGAGCAGGGAGGCTTCTCTAAGCAGGCACCTGGACTAGGATAAATGAAATCATACACAAAATTTACTTAGCGTGGTGTTTGACACCCATTACTGAGCCATGGAATCCCGGAAAAAGGAGAGTTAAAAGCAGATGTGGGTGGTGTCCAGGAAAACATACTCGTTGCCCATCCTAAAGAGAGCCTCGGCTTTTGAAGTTAGTTCATCCCACTGGCTAAGTTATGCCATAGTCTCTGGCTGCTTTAGCTGATGTCATTGATGATTCCAACTGCTATTTTTTGGACTTTGTGCCCAAAAAACATCTTCTAATCATGATTTAACTTCCTACGTAAACCTGCCCACCTGGGGAGAACATTCTAATCACACCAGCCTCAAGTATTGGACTTCAGTTCTTAAGCTATTTCTCGGTATATGCTGATGCAGAGACATTCTAATTATGATTTGGTTTCCCGTGTAGCTTGGCCGCATGGAGTGAATATGTACTTTGATTATTCCCGTTCCCATGACAGCTCTCGCTCGTCATAAGTTGAGCATCTGGCATTTTGATTGAACACATTCGCCTCCTGAATTTAGGTAATGTTAGTGCCTGGCACGTAGTAGGCGCTCAATAAACACCCACTAATTGAGAGACTGAGGCTTCTCCCAGACCCATGGCACAGTCAGACTTTCAAGGGTAATTTCACCACGGGGAGGACGAATGCCACCCTGCAGGGCCCCCCCGGAGCTAGCCAGCCCAGGTTTGCCAGGCATCCAGCCACTAGCCCTGCATGAACTCAGCACACAGACTCATTTTTGTACATCAGCAAGGACTTTAAACTCCTGCCTCAGGGTTGAGGGGAGAAACAGAAAAGTCAAGTGAGGTAACAGGAAGATAGGAGCTCAGCTCCTCCACTCCAGGTGAGTCTGGCTGGCAGGCAAATTCAAGAGCAGGGACCTCGGAGGCAGTTATGTTCCTGGGAGCAATGTTTCCATTCACCTTCAGAGCCCCGGCAGGGGAAATAAAGGGGCTGAGGGCAGGGGTGAGGTAGTGGGACATACTCGGCTCCCGTGGATGGTGAGACAGTCCCGGTTCTCCAATCATAACAATAATAGCAATATGATTCACTTAAGATTCAGCAGGCACTGCATTTCATACTCGATACCTATCGCTTCCCTTAATTTTACCTACCCTGCAGGCCATTGCATCTATCAGCTGGAAACCTCTCTTCCTTTTGATTCAAACCCACATTTTCCAGAAATGTTTAATGAAGGTTTCTGGCTTTTTGACTAAACAAACACCATGCATGAATCCACCGGTTTCTCTTGTGATATCCAGCCCAGTAATTTCTCTTATCTCTCTGAACCTCATGCCAAGGATACCGTCTTATATCCTGTTAGGTATGTAGGACTATCTTGCTGTTTGCTACCAGCCGATTCATTTCTCCTGTGGCTCAGTTTATATAACCCTACTTGAGGAACAGACTTGATGGTTGGCAGCTGATGGAAATTTCCATTCCTCTCCCTTCTCTCTCACTCCCTTCTCACACTCACTACTGACTACTCAGCCTCTGAAGCCCAGCAGAATCTGGAAGCTTCAACCCCACTCAGGCATTCATTAGTTGAGAAAACAGAATAAATATAATCGAGACCCCATTGTTAAAGATGCTACCATTGTTTTATTTCCTACTAGGTCAGGTTGCCACATTTTTTTTTCTTGAATGTGTATACCTCTGGCAAGCCCAAATATATAAGACTTTATGTGAGGCACTTTTAGTATGTAAAAATGAATGTTTTATCTTAACTCCCTCAGTAAGAATATGTTTCTTTGACCGAATTAATTATAGGAGGCCTCAAGCTTTTTTTTTTTTTTTAAATAGGTAGCTGTAAAGGCACCTGGGTGGCTCAGTAGGTTAAAGCCTCTGCCTTTGGCTCAGGTCATGATCTCAGGGTTCTGGGATCGAGCCTCGCATCCGGCTCTCTGCTCAGCCAGGAACCCACTTCCCCCCTCTTTCTCTGCCTGCCTCTCTGCCTGCTTGTGATCTCTCTTTCTCTCTGTCAAATAAATAAATAAAATGTTTTTTAAAAAAATAAAGAAAGAAAGAAAGAATAAATAAATAAATAAATAAATAGGCGGCTGTGTTAGATTAGTGGTTTTCATTGTCTTTTAGGTGGTGAAGTGTGTGCAAGCCATGATATGTTTTGTGGAATACCATAACATATTAACCCCCAAAGCTAGACTTAAAATAGCCAAAGATACAATTTTGTGACATCCCAAATACTATCCTATATGTGGATTCTAATAGAGGCAAAAGTTAACAACTATGGAGATACAATTCATTCATCCCTCTATCAAATAAGTGTTATTAGGTAGCTTCACAAACATTTCTCAAACTAGCCTTACCTGGGCATGGAGGGGGTTCTTTTAAACATAGTATTCTGGGACGCCTGGGTGACTCAGTCGGTTAAGGGTCAGCCTTTGGCTCAGGTCATGATCCCAAAGTGCTGGGATCGAGTCCCGCATGGGGCTCCTTGCTCAGCAGGGAGACTGCTTCTCCCTCTGCCTGCTCCTCCCCCTGCTTATGCACCTCTCTCCCTCTCTTTCTCTCTCTCTCTCTCTGGCAAATAAAATCTTTGAATGAATGAATGAATGAATGAATGAATGAATGAATGAATAAATAAAAGCATTGTGTGCTGGGCCCCATTGGGCATCATAATAAATTCTCAGGTGATGCTGATGCTGATATTGCTGATATGGAAAGCATTCTTTGAGAACCACTGGCTTACTCTAGGCCAGGGGTTGGCAAATTAGAGCTCATGGGCCAAGCATGGTGCATCCTTCTTTTCGTAAATTACGTTTTATTGGAACACAGCTGCCCCATTTATTTATGTACCCTCTAGCGCTGCCTTTGTGCTGCAATGGCAGAGTGGCTGGGATGGAGACTGTACAGCCTGAAAAACCTGAAATATTTTCTATCCGGCCCTTTACAGAAGAAGTTCATATGCCGGGTTATCGGAATAAACTTGTGCAGAAGTTTAATCTAGGTCGCTCCTCCTGGTGCTTGCATTCTAAAACAGAACTACACATTTAGTGACATTTAAAGGAAAAGTCTAAGGGAAGGTGTTAGTTGAGGAATTCTACCTTCTGTTACTTGTAGCCTCGCTATTCTTTCTTTCCTTTAAGGATCACTTCTCCGTTTGTATCTCTCTCACTCTAGCCAATGTCACAACCTCTTCAGGTCTGCGTGATCAGAGTACCCCCAGACTGGTCTTTTCCTCTCAACACTTTCTGCCTCCAGTGTATTCCAGACAGCCTTTCAAGATTAAATATTCTAAATTCAGCTATTAGGGGATGATCGTCTCCAGAAGAAGATTCTATTCTCCCAATTTGCCACATTGTGGCACCAAACCACTCCCACTGCCTTACGTACCACCTGAGATTTCCCGGTGGTTGCAGGCTCTGCATTGACCTGCTCAGAAATGGAGACGGTAATGAGTTTTACCAGCAGGAATGGCAAGGCAAGTATGCTACACATTATCCCAGGCTCTGCCACTTTCTTGTTTTTCTCTGTGACCCAGGCAAGAGCCACTTCACTCACTTCATTTTGCAGCCAGCCCCTAGAGGCATCTGAGTTTGCAGCCCCATCAAACTCTCCATTAAAACCCCACCAGCTTATTCACCATCTTCCAGAAGACTTCATATGCTATAGTCTAAGTAATTTTTTGTTTATATTAGTTCCTGATTAGCGATTTCTCACTCATAGGAGTTATAGATGACTAATGACAAATGATCTCAGAACTCTGTCTTAGGTTAGGTTTAGTCTAGTATTTTCTGAGAGGCAGGATTTGGGGAGTGTCTTACCTGGGCGGCTTTTGCTCAGGGTCTTTCATGAGGTTATGGTTTGGCTATCGATCCGGTGACAGTCACCTGAAGTTTCGACGAGGTGTACGGGATCAGCCTGTGCAGATGGTTCACTGTCCCGCTGGCAAATTCGTGCGGGTGGGTGGTTGTCCGGCGTCCATTCGTCATCACACGGGTCTTTCCTTCTCATGGAGGCCAGCTTCTCACAGGGCAAGTGAGCCGAGAAAGCAAGGCATAAGCCACAGTGTTTTTCAAGACGTCGCCTCAGAAGTCACGTACTCCACCAATTCTGCGTTATCTGTTTTGTTACACAGGTCAGTCCTAATCAAAGTGGAAGAGAATGACACAGGAGTAGGAATAGCAGGGGATCAGAATCATTGGGCGCCATTCTTAAACCTGGACCCACATAGTTTTAAGTCCTCCCTGACTCCAGGTGGGGACTTCACTTTCACCATCTTCTCCCTATCTGGAACATTCTCTTTTGTTCCATTTCCTGAATCAGATCATCTTTTCATGCTCTCGTCTCAGTCCCATCATCCCTGTGACATCTCCTCGGAATGTTTTAGCCTGAAGAAATTGCCTCTTCCTTTGTTCTCCTGTGGCCTCATTATCCTTATCACACACTTTAGCAGTTACTCACACACAGGAAATAATTTTTATTTGCAAATGAACTAGTCCAAAGAGCTCAGCTCTTCCTGAGTAAGGAAATTCTTTAATATTACTACAAAAATCTATGTGAGGCATTGGGGGAAAAAAAAACCCTTAGAGACTGGACTGTATTTCATTAGATAATCTATTCTGAGTAATATTGATATGATATATTTGCTATATACTTAAAAGATCTGTGTCTACCAGACCAGTACGACTCCAATATTCATATAAATCATGTAGGCATCTAGTTAAATGGAGATTAAGATTCAGTAGGTATAGGGTGAGGTCTGAGAGTCTGCCTCTGTAAAAAGCTCTAAGGCTATGCCCATGCCCATGCCCATGCCCATGCTAGTGGCCCACAGAACCCACTTTGAGCAGCAAGGTACCAGAATACTAGAAGATGGGCATAACACAGAATATTAATTGAAAGTAGATTGAAAAAGAGGTGTGTTGAAGAGAATTACGGCTGTGTTCAATCACTAAAATTGGCAAGGCAATAAATATTTGAAATCGTAAATCACCCACGTTATTTCTTTATTATTCTGTTGTGCTGCCCATTATTTTTATATGTACATATATGTCTTGCCTCCTCCCGTCTTGATTATAGGTTCTTTTGGATTGAGTGCGTCCATGTTACGCACGGAAATGAAGCATAGTTCTTTTTCCTGAGTAGGTACTCAGTAAATGTCTACTGTTTGATTGCTCTGCTGCTGATTCATTCCCATCATTACTTCCCAAAATATTTCTGTTTTCAGTGTAGGGATCTCAAAATGCCTTTTCACCGTGAATATGAATTTATTTATTTATTACCAAATATGATTCCTCCTAATAAAACAAAACATTAACTGGTAGGTCTAAATAGGTACTGAATTAAATTAACATGGTCAGATTAATAGAAAAAATTCAGATGCAGTTACACTCCAGTCCAATTAAGTCAGAATCTTTGCAGGTGAGCCCAGGTACGGTACATTTTAAAGCTCTCTGGGTGATTCCAATATGAAGCAAACGTTGAGCGTTGCTAGTTTAATTCATATCCTACTAGATTTTAAAATGGAATAATTATATTTTTATTACCATGCCCCAAAGGATATTTTTTATAATATGTGATTTGGAAATATCAATGAAGACCAGTTCAGAGAAAAATATTTCTTTTCTTTCTTTTTTGGCTTACGGGATGTAATTGAATCAATTTATGGATTGATGTAGATAAGCTATAGTAATTTTTGTAATCCCAGTGCAATCGAACTTTAAATACATGTGGCTTCGTAATCAGACAGAGCTTATTGATGTAGCTTACACCTTTCTCTTAAAGTAAATACATCAGATCATTTTGCCAGATTATTCTCACCATTTTAAAAACATGAAGATGTGTTGCAGATATTTTGTATGTGCTAGTCAAAGTCAGTCTCAGCTCTAAATAGGGCATATAAAGGTTGTTATCATAGAAGGACCTCTGTATCATTTAGGAGCATTTTACTCAGGAAAAAATAAGATCACTTTTTTGTTTACCCAGCATCATAAACTGTGAAAGGTAGACTAAAGACAGCCTAGTAGTGTTAATAGGACCCTGAACATGAATCAGAATACTTGGTTTGTCTATGAAGCTCTGTATCATACTCGCTGTGTGACCCTTGGCAAGTCTCTTAGCTTCTGATGGTCTCCAGTGTTTTATTTGTAAAATGAATGTATTGAGGTAGAAGGTATATATGATCCTTATAGTGGGAAAAGGGGAAGGTGATAGAGTAATGGGCTTTGAGTGCTTCCAAGTCAGGCTTTGTGTGAAGTGATTTAAAATAATTCTCACAGAGCTCTCAAAAATCCAATAACTCTATAAGGAATTTTCAAGTGGGCGGACACAAAAGTTACTATATTGCTAAAGTAAGCCTATGAAAAATCAAATAACACAAAATAAAAATACATTAATTTCTTTGATTCCAATTCTCTCTCAGAAAGAGAATTTCATACATTGTGAATGTCAACCAGTTTGGTTTTTTTTTTTTAAGATTTTATTTATTCATTTAACAGAGAGAGAGAACACAGGCAGGCAGAGAGGCAGGCAGAGGCAGAGAGAGGAGCAGGCTCCCTGCAGAGCAAGGAGCCCGATGCGGGACTCGATCCCAAGATGCTGGGATCATGACCCGAGCCAAAGGCAGTTGCTTAACCAACTGAGCCACCCAGGTGTCCTTCAACCAGTTTGTTTTATAGATGAGAGAACGGTAGCCCATAAATCTCCAATGACTTCCAGTTACCGACGTCAGATAGCACGCTGGTAGGTGATGTGAATATATCCAGTTTCATAGTACAATCCTTGACTTCACCCAAAAGCTTTATCATCCTCCTGATTCAGCATTTTATTCTGCATTGAGGAGGAGGTGGCTCTAAGATGTATATTAGTAGTAACTCAGAATGTCTGAAGCTGCTGTCTCAGGAAGACTTTCACAGGAGGCCCAGGCTCTGATACATAGGTCTGACATTACAAATCCAGATTGGCATTCCAAGGGCTGCTATCATTGGTACCATAGAACTAGATACTTTTCTGGAAAAGTATTTTGTAACTAGGTTCATAGAACCTAGTTACTCCTTCAGGCTAAAAGTCTCAGTTCATCCACCCCCTAAAAGTTATAAATAGTAAATTACACAGTGTCATATTCGTGTCATATTCACGTCATACATATAACCATTTAGAGTCCATTGCACAGAAACATCATGGGTACCATGCACTCACCTGATCCCAGGTGAAGGAATAAAGTATGAAGGCCTAAAATAGTCATTCTCAAAGATGGGCCCAGGGAACCATTAATTCAACATCATTTCACCAGGCGGGAATAAAGCTATGCCCAGGTGAGGCATGTAGCTAAAATCCTGGTAATTTGAAACAAGAGTCTGTGCTAATCATCCAGTTAGTCAACAAAACTGACAAAGAATTATGATGCTTCTACCATATGTCAGATATTTGTTAGGCACTGGGGATATAATGATGAATAAAACTGTCCTGTGACTTCAAGGAGTTTACATTCTAGTGGAAAGATAAAGATACCCAAACTTATAAAACTTAGGGGGAAAAAAGTAAGATCATATTAGATATTGACCAGCATGATGAAGAAAATAGAAAGGGAAATGATAAAGGAACCCTTTTATCTCTGAAGGAGGGGAGTGGGGTCATAGGGTTATTCTTCGTGAATTGAGATTCAAATGATGAATGGCAGAAGTGTCGGAAAGATGGAAGGGAAAAGTATTTCAAGCAGATGGAGCAGAAAATGCAATGGTCCCGAGATGAGAATGATTTGCTTCTTCTCCAAGAGAAATTTTAATAGTGATGAGATGCAGTACAAAGAAGGGCCACATGTACCCCAATGTTCATAGCCGCAATGGCCACAATAGCCAAACTGTGGAAAGAACA
>CM052811.1:85874533-85937590 GCA_028533885.1 Nasua narica | reverse complement strand
TTATCTTATGGTCTCACTTACGTGTGGTGTATAAAGAAAATCATGGAGGGCATCGTGAGAAGGAAGGGAAGGGCGAATGGGGGGAAATCGGAGGGGGTGTTGAACCAGGAGAGACTGTGGACTCTGAGCAATAAACTGAGGGTTTTGGAGGGGAGGGGGTGGGGGGGGTGAGCCTGGTGGTGGGTATCGAGAGGGGCACATACTGCATGGAGCACTGGGTGTGGTGCATGAACAATCAATCTTCTAACACTGAAAAATTAAAATAAACAAATTTGGGGAGAAAAAAAAATAATAGTGATGGGCTTTTGAAATCTTTATTTCACTCATATATTCATTTGTTTATGGTTTATTCATCAAAATATATATTGAGGACCTACTATGCATCGTGTACTTTTCGAGATATAGTTCCCTGGCCTTGTGATGCTTACGTTTTCATGGAGTACACAGACCAATAAGGAATACATAATAAGAAGAAAATTATATAACCTGTCAGAAGACAAGAGCTTTAGAAAAAAAAAAAAAGAGAGCATCAGGAGGACCAAGAGTGGGGATGGAGTGGTCGGTGGCAGGGGGGGCTCACTAAGAAAGTGAGGCAAGAACCAAGACTTGAACCATGCTGATATGCTTAGCCATGACGATATGTGGGAAAGAACATTCTGGGAAGTAGGAATAGCAAGCACAGAGCTGTGTTGGAGAAACAGCAAGGAAGCCAGTGTGGCTGGAGCAAAGTGAGGGGGAAAAGAGTGAGAGACACAATCAGAGGGCTACTGATCATATCCAGTAATGCCAGGACTTTGGCTTTTCCTCTGAGAGATGGAGGTGGGCATTGTGGGGTCTTCACTGTCATTCTAAGATCAGCACGGGCAGAGAAACCAAGGAATTCCATTCCAAATGAGAGGAAAGGCACCCAGGAAGTCTGGGCTTACCATGAAGTGGTGAGCCCATGAGATGTCAATCCACCACATCCATGCACGGTGGTCCTAGAGACAACCGTGAAGAGGAAAGCCAGGCTGAATCTTGTAGGGGTCTGTGACTTCAGAGTTGACTCGAAGTGCTTCCTTAGTAAAGTATTTTTTTTATTGTGTTATATTAGTCACCATATAATACATCATTAGTTTTTGATGCAGTGTTCCAAGTTCAATTCATTGTTTGTGCACCACACCCAGTGTTCCATCCAGTACGTGCCCTCCTTAATACCCACCACCAGGCTCACCCATCCCCCTACCCCACTCCCCTCCAAAACCCTTAGTTTGTTTCTCGGAGTCCACAGTCTCTCATGCTTCGTCTCCCCCTCTGATTTGACCCAATTCACTTTCCCTTTCCTTCTCCTAATGTCCTCCATGTTATTCCTTATGTTCCACAAGTAAGTGAAACCATATAATTGACTTTCTCTGTTTGACTTATTTCACTCAGCATAATCTCCTCCAGTCCCATCCATGTTGATGCAAAAGCTGAATATTCATCCTTTCTGATGGCTGAGTAATATTCCATTATATATATGGACTACAGCTTCTTTATCCATTCATCTGTTGAAGGGCATCTTGGCTCTTTCCACAGTTTGGCTATTGTGGACATTGCTGCTACACACTGGGGTACATGTGGCCCTTCTTTTCACTACATCTGTATCTTTGGGGTAAATACCCGGTAGTGCAATTGCCAGGTCATAGGGTAAAGCACTATTTTTAATTTTTTGAGGAATCTCCACACTGTTTTCCAAAGTGGCTGCACCAACTTGCATTATTTTTTTTTGTATTATGTTTTATTATTTTTTAATCTAGGAACCTTCCAACTTCCTAAAATGACAATAACAAACTATTCTCTAGAAGCAAAATGTAAACATGCACCCAACGTCATATAAAAAGAAAAGTACCTGAAGCAACCCATAAAACTTTACATTTCAATAGAGTGCTAATTTAATCAGGGAAACGACAGCATTTTGGCTGTCTTCATTAAGCATGTTATATGATCTCTGATATTCTCACTATCTGCATCCAAAAGGGAAGCTATACTCTCCTTTTATCTCTAACAGATGTGGGCATCAAATGTTTATAGGCATTAAAAAGATCTTTCCACTAAAGGAAACCCTGTCAAGTAGCAGGCTTTTTTTCTTTTTATTATGTTGTTTTATGCACACAACATTTCTTGCGAAATCACTGAGGCCACATAAACGTGAAAGAAGCAATGTAGTATTTTCATAACACATATTTTTCTGTCACTGCTGGTTTTGGCAGAATTTGTCTCACAGTGATCTTTGGGTTAGTGGTTTCTAAGTAGCCACCAGACTTGACCTTCCAGGGGCCCCATGGACAGTGATGCATTGATCTACGGAGACCACCTTTGGGGCTCCCACTTTTGCCTAAAACACAAGCCAAGTTTTCTTTTCCTAAGGTTATTTTATTCATCCTTGCCATTTCCTTCCACAGTCCCTTATAGAAACAGAATTCAGTTACATTGGGAATAACAAGGAGGAAAAAGATTTCATTCATATTTTATTGTTTTAATATCTTACATTAGTATCACTGGTGATTTATGTGCCCTAATCCTTTGTCCATCTGTTTTATATTCTCCGTGTCTATCAGGGGTGTTGAATGAGGGTTGCTAGTAAATAGGCTTTCAGGAAAGAATGTGGGGAGTGGGGGGTTGTGAGGTGAGGTGAATGAAGGCTTATTTTCTCGTTGATCTTTTACTTTGCTTTCCAAAGCAGGAGACACTGATTGCATGCTTCTGATCAGCTGCAGGGAGAGGAGGTAATACCCAGTAGTTATATGTTATATATTATCTGTTGATTGCTAAAATAAAAGGAAAAGCTTTAAAAAAAAAAAAGGTGCTTAATATAAGTGGAAAGTTCTGGACGCTTGACAATACTTTTCAGTATATTGAGAATCATCTTTTTTTCTCCCCAGACTCACCCAGCCTTGGCTGTCATGTTAGCCATTTTCATTTCTGCCTGCTTGGCATTGAGCAGCTGCTGGCCTTCACGGGGAGAAAGAGCCTCCATTTGCTCTGAGCTCCTTGCTGGGTGTGGTGATTGCCTGCACATCCCATCATGACGACGGTGGGCACCCCAGCTCAGGGAAATGGAGTGTGCCTTTCCTTACCATGACATTCTACTTTTGTGCTTTGATTTCACAGAATGCTAAAAAAAACCCAAAGCAAAACAGGGAGATATTAGATTATTTATTTTTGGCTGCTGGTAGACCCTGCATTCCTACTGGCAGGCGTTTCTGATACGCTCTTGACAACTGGCATGAATCACTCTCTGCTTTAGAGTAGTATCATTCTTGCTCGAGGTTTCTTAGGTGAAAACCATGAAGGTCCCCATTTTGTTGGATCCCTGTATGTTATGATTAAGAGAGAATAATTGTGATGAAGTGGGCATCGGACACCGTTGCCTAAATATTGCTAAGCGTTATTTTTTCCTGGGTTCCCCTGGGTTGCAGGCATTTGATTTGGATTTTTCCTTTTTCTTCCTTCCTTCCTTCCTTCCTTCCTTCTTTCATTCTTTTTCTTTTTTCTTTTTTTAGCTCTTATTTAAGAGAGAAAGCATGAGCTAGTGTGTGTGTACAAGCAGGGGGAGGGGCAAAGGGAGAGGGAGAAGCAGACTCCCCAGCAGGGAGCCCGATGCTGGGCTTGATGTGGGGCTCGATCCCAGGACCCCGAGATCATGACCTGAGCTGAAGGCAGACTCTTAACCCTCTTAACCAACTGAGCCACCCAGGCGTCCAACCTACCCCCTCTCTTGAAACACAAGACTAGGAAATTGTCACCACCTTGCACGATGCTTGTTTATTCTCTTTGAGAAAGGAAGCAAAACAAGAATATTATTCTGTCAGAGTACCTCACCCCTGTTATATGAGGGGACCACCTTCTAATTTAAAGTGATCTGGCCATCCAAACATTGCTTCTCACATGTGTACTTGTTAAAAGGTATAGAACAGATATCTTCTCACTTTTTTTTAAAGGATAGAGTAAATATGTTAAGCTTTGCAGGTCATATAGTCTCTATCACAGCTGCTCAACTGTGTTGTACCGTAAAAGCAGCCATAAGACATTATGTAAATAGACATGACTGTGTTCCAATAAAACTTTATTCACAAAACGAGATGGTAGACTGCAGTTGGCCCACAGGCAATAGTTTACTGACCTTTGGTATAGAAGATGATTCTTAGAACCTTTGGCATAACTGCTCTCTGTCTGCTCTTAGTTGATTAAGAAGATGCTGCCAAAGGTCCTAGAAGCAACCTCCCCACCACGAGTGATTTCTGCTGATCTAATTACACATCTTGTTTTTAACTCTCTTTGCTCTAGACCCATCACCAGCAGAGTAGGCAAGAGCCAGGGGAATTGTTGTGAAAAACAAAACAAAACAACAACAAAACAAAATACACACACACACACACACACACACACACACACACAAAACCCCCAGAGGATCCAGGAGTCTAAACTCTCTAAAGTGTAGCTTTATTTTGCCATCCAAGCTTGGAAGGGCAGCCTTAATTTTGGCTTCCTGTCCCTGTGTCCGTTGCCAGCTCTCGCTATTTCAATCCTGGCATGCTGAGATCCTACCGTCTCCTAACCTCACATTAGCAGCATCACTGGCCCCAGTAATAGGAACACCATCCATGAGCTAGCCCTTTGACAATGCAGAAAGCTTTCCATGGGCCTTACCTGATGTGATCCTGGTCTAATTGCTTGAGGCCATTACTATTATTTTTTTTTAATTTACTGTTTATACTAATAAACTAGCCCTGGAAAGGTTGAGTGACTTCTCCAAAATGCCATATCAAATTTATTTGGTGAAACTAGGTTTCACCTTTATGTGACTGAGTAATCCCTGATTCTTAACCCCCTGGGGTTCTGTCCTCTATCTGGTACTGTTCTTTAGTCCAAGGTCACTAAAGATCTGCCTTTCACTGTTCCTGTTTCACATCTTTTTTTTTTTTTTTAAGATTTTATTTATTTATTTATTAGGAAAGATCCTGTTTCACATCTTTACTCAGATAGATTATCAATAGCCTGGCTACCAGTCCCCATTCTCTGGAAAGAGAAGGAAAGCTACAGAACAGGATGCAGGCTAAAAATATTTTAAAATATATGATGCTGACCACCAGGACCAATGGTAGTAGGAGATAAGTCTTCGGTCAAAAATGTTCAAAGATATGAAATCTGCTTCTTCCCTTAGAGTTAAGCAAGACCAGTGCTACCCAGGGAGGTCCTTGGGTCTGGTTCCCAATGCTCTTGTAAAACAGTGGAAGCTTCACACTTTTTGAACCCTGGGGCTGGCCTGCAGGGTCTGATCTGGTCAGGGGTAGGTTGTAGGAAACTGGATGCTTCCAGTGAGATGGTCTTACCCAAGCAATGTGAGAAAGCAACCCCAGAAGTAAATGCTAATGTTGAAAACGCGTAGTCTATGAAATCCAGGGGGCCAGGAGGGAAGGGTGAAAATTATCAAGACTGTAAAAGGTTAGGGTTAGGGTTAGGGTTAGGGTTAGGGTTAGTATACACACATACACACTTATACACACACTTGCCCAAGGCTCCCAGGCCTAAGTCAGTTTGTTGACTACAGACATTAAAAAAAAACAACTAACCAGTCACACAAAATTCAGTCATTCGAGGCTGGCTGATTATCTGCTTAGCTCTTTAGCAAGGGAGCCAAACACAGGAAAGTGAAGAGTTGACCTACGTCACCCTGTAAGGATTCTCTTTTCTTCTTCTCCTGTTGCTTCAAGCAGAGAAGGTGCCTCAGAAATACTTTGTTCCGGGGCACCTGGGTGGCTCAGTGGGTTGAGCCTCTGCCTTTGGCTCAGGTCATGATCTCAGAGTCCTGGGATCGAGCCCCACATCGGGCTCTCTGCTCAGTGGGGAGCTTGCTTCCTCCTCTCTCTCTGCCTGCCTCTCTGTATACCTGTGATCTCTCTCTGTCAAATAAATAAATAAAATCTTTAAAAAAAAAATTCTTTGCTCCACTAAGAAGTCCTTGGCTTCTGTCACTCACTGTTCTTTACACAATTATCTCAAATCCTCTGCTACATGGCATTTGAGCTACCTTCTTCCAATAGTGACTTTTTTAATATCTGAAGGAGAAAGGGATCTGAAGAAAAGAGAAATAAGAAGCCAAAAGACAAAGATGCTTAAGAAACCAAGCATAGGCTCTTTTTTGTTACGAATAAAAGGGTAAGGGGGAAGAAAAGACAAGCAAATAAGCAGGATTGTTTCTAAATGAGATATATGTATTTAGAAGGATATATTGTATGTGCATGTGTGTGAGTATATGCTTCCTAAATTTTAAACTAAAATATTTAAAACTTGCTTAAAACTCCCCAATTTTTTTCAATTAAATGCTCATGAATTTTAAAGAGAAGAGGAAGTCTTCTGGTGAATTGGAATTTCACTCTCCTCAATGATGTATCTTAATTGTAATTGCATACACATTGTTATACTGCTATAGGAAAATACCAGTTAAGTATTGTTTAGGATCCAATGTAAAGAGTTTACAAATTTGTATCAGAAATTAATTTGTTGCTTTGGCTTCTTTGCTGGAATATAATTTTATGTTTAAAATGCTGTCATTCAATTATTTTATAATGATGAGAAAACCGAGTCCACTTTAGGTTACTTTATTTTGTTAGTGTCTTTTTTTAATGTCTCCTAACAAGAACATTCTAGGATGTAAAAGAATTTGCTTCTCACTTTTTCTCATACATGGCCAGCAACTTGAACTAAATTAAAAATGAAGCCAAAGTGAAAACTAGCTTTGTCCCTAGATTTTTTTTTTAACTGTAGAGACTATACTGCTGTGTTATAGTAACTAACTAGAATGTTCTTTCTAACTATCTGTCATTAATGGCTTAGCTACTTAGTAACCCAACTCTGTGTCCAAGATAGGGTCTTGGTTGACATAAATTTTATCTTAATTTTTTATTAACATATAATTTATTATTTGCTCCAGGGGTACAGGGCTGTGAATCATCAGTCTTATATAATTCACAGCACTCACCATATTATATACCATCCCCAGTGTCCATAACCCAGCCACCCTATCCCTACTCCCCCATCCCCCAGAAACCCTCAGTTTGTTTCCTGAGATTAAGAGTCTCTTATGGTTTGTCTCCCTCCCCAGTCCCATCTTGTTTCATTTTTTCCCTCCTTTTCCCCCCAACCGCCCCCACCCTGCCTCTCAAATTCCTCATATCAGAGAGATCATATGATAATTGTCTTTCTTTAGCATGATACCCTCCAGCTCCATCCACGTCATTGCAAATGGCAAGATTTTGTTTCTTTTGATGCCTGCATAGTATTCCAGTGTGTGTGTGTGTGTGTGTGTGTGTGTGTGTACATACATATACACATATACATACCATGTCTTCTTTATCCATTCATCTGTTGATGGACATCTAGGTTCTTTCCATAGTTTGGCTTTTGTGGACATTGCTGCTATAAACATTCGGGTACACATGGCTCTATGGATCACATTTGTATCTTAGGGTAAATACCCAGTAGTGCACTTGCTGGATCATAGGGTAGCTCTATTTTCAACTTTTTGAGGAAGCTCCATACTGTTTTCCAGAGTGGCTGCACCAGCTTGCATTCCCACCAACAGTGTAGGAGGGTTCCCCTTTCTCCACATGCTTGCCAACGTCTGTCATTTCCCGATTTGTTAATTTTAGCCATTCTGACTGGTGTGAGTTGGTATCTCCCTGTGGTTTTGATTTGTGTTTCCCTGATGCTGAGTGATATTGAGCACTCTTTCATGTGTCTGTTGGCCATTCATATGTCTTCTTTGCAGAAATGTCTGCTCATATCTACTACTCATTTCTTTCTTTTTTTTTTCCTACTACCCATTTCTTTATTGGATTACTTGTTCTTTGGGTCTTGAGTTTGAGAAGTTCTTTATAGATTTTGGATTCTAGCCCTTTATCTGATATGTCATTTGCGAATATCTTCTCCCATTCTGTCAATTGTCTTTTGGTTTTGTTGAGAGTTTCCTTTGTTGTGCAAAAGCTTTTGATCTTGATGAAGTCCCAATACTTCACTTTTGTCCTTGCTTCCCTTGCCTTTGGCAATGTTTCTAGGAAGAAGTTGCTGTGGCTGAAGTCCAGGAAGTTGCTGCCTGTGTTCTCCTCAAGGATTTTGATGGATTCCTGTCTCACATTGAGGTCGTTCATCCATTTTGAGTCTATTTTTGTGTGTGATGTAAATAAATGGTCCAATTTCATTCTTCTGCATGTGGCTATCCAATTTTCCCAACACCATTTGTTGAAGAGACTGTCTTTTTTTCCATTGGACATTCTTCCTGCTTTGTCAAAGATTAGTTGACCATACAGTTGAGGTTTCCATTTCTGGGCTCTCTTCTGTTCCATTGATCTATGTGTCTGTTTTTGTGCCAGTACCATACTGTCTTGATGATTACAGCTTTGTAATATAGCTTGAAGTCTGGAATTGTGATGCAACCAGCTTTGGTTTTCTTTTTCAACATTCCTCTGGCTAGTCAGGGTCTTTTCTGGTTCCATATAAATTTTAGGATTATTTGTTCCATTACTTTGAAATAAATTGATGGTATTTTCATAGGGATTGCATCAAATGTGTAGATTGCTTTAGGTAGCATAGACATTTTCACAATATTTGTTCTTCCAATCCATGAGCATGGAACGTTTTTCCATTTCTTTATGTCTTTCTCAACTTCTTTCATGAGTACTTGATAGTTTTCTGAATACAGATTCTTTGCCTCTTTGGTTAGGCTTATTCCTAGGTATCTTATGGTTTGGGGTGCAATTGTAAATGGAATCGACTTCTTAATTTCTCTTTCTTCTGTTTTGCTGTTGGTGTATAGAAATGCAACTGATTTCTGTGCATTGATTTTATATCCTGACACTTGACTGAATTCCTGTATGAGTTCTAGCAGTCTTAGAGTGGAGTCTTTTGGGTTTTCCACTTAAGTATCATATCATCTGCAAAGAGTGAGAGTTTGACTTCTTCTTTGCCAATTTGGATGCCTTTGATTTCTTTTGTTGTCTGATTGCTGAGGCTAGGACTTCTAGTACTATGTTGAATGGTAGTGGTGATAGTGGACATCCCTGCCATGTTCCTGACCTTAGCAGAAAAGCTCTCAGTTTTTCCCCATTGAGAATGATATTCATTGTGGGTTTTTCATAGATGGCTTTGATGATATTGAGGTATGTACCCTCTATGCCTACACTGTGAAGAGTTTTGACCAAGAAAGAATGCTGTACTTTGTCAAATTTTTTTTGCATCCATTGAGAGAATCATATGGTTCTTGTTCTTTATTATTATTAATGTATTGTATCACATTGATTGATTTTTGGATGTTGAACCAACCTTGTAGCCCAGGAATAAATCCCACTAGGTTCTGGTGAATAATCCCTTTAATGTTCTGTTGGATCCTATTGGCTAGTATTTTGGTGAGAATTTTTGCATCCATGTTCATCAAGGATATTGGCTTGTAATTCTTCTTTTTTTTTTTTTGTAATTTTCCTTTTTGATGGGGTCTTTGGTTTTGGGATCAAGGTAATGCTGGCCTCATAAAATGAGTTTGGAGGAAGTACAGAGAGTTCCAAAAAAGATAAATCAAAAAAACCTACAGCAGACATACTATAATTAAAATGTCAAAAGTTAAAGAGAGAATCTTAAAAGCAGCAAGAAAAAAACAACCTGTGATGTACAAGGGAACCCCCAAAAGACTATCAACTACATTTTATCAGAAATTTTATAGGCCAGAAGATAGTGTCATGATATATTCCAAGTGCTCGAAGGAAAAACTTCCAATTAAAAATACTCTAACTTGCAAGGCTATCATTCAGAATTGAAGGAAAGATAAAGTTTTCCAGGCAAGCAAAAGCCAAAGGAGTCCATCACTATTAAACTGACCTTACAAGAAATACTAAAGAGACTTCTTTAAGCTGAAAATAAAAGACACTAACTAAATAATAATAAGAAAACATATGAAAGCAAAAATCTCACAGGAGAAAGCAAATATATAATAAACTTATCAGACTAACCATTATAAAGTTAGCATAGAGGTTAAAAGACAAAAGTAGTAAAATTAACTATAACTATAATAATTATTTAGAGATATAGAAAATAAAAAAAAAATGAGTTTGGAAGGTTTCCTTCCATTTCTATTTTTTGGAATAGTTTCAGGAGAATAGGTATTAACTCTTCTTTAAATGTTTCGTAGAATTCCCCTAGGAAGCCATCTGGCCCTGGGTTCTTGTTTGTTGGAAGATTTTTGATGACTGCTTCAATCTCTTTACTGGTTATAGGTCTGTTCAGGTTTTCTCTTTCTTCCTGGTTTATACATCTCTAGGAATGGATCCATTTCTTTCAGATTGTTAAATTTGCTGGTGTATAGTTGCTCATAATATGTTCTTACAGTTGTCTGTATTTCTTTGGTGTTGGTTGTGATCTCTCCTCTTTCATTCATGATTTTATTAATTTGGGCCCTTTCTCTTTTCTTTTTGATAAGTCTGGCCAGGGAGTTATCAATCTTATTAATTCTTTCAAAGAACCAGCTTTGTTTCATTGATTTGTTCTACTGTTCTTTTGGTTTCTATTCCATTGAAATTTTTTCTTAATTTTATGAGGGCCTATGATTCCCTAATATTCCAACATTCTTTTTTTTTTCAGTATATTTAAATTAAAACACCCATTTCTCCTGCCCACCCCCCAGCCATGCCTCTGGCATAGATATATGATAGATAGATAGATAGATAGATAGATAGATAGATAGATAGATAGGAGATAGATAGATGAGTCCAGATATAAGAGAGATCATATAGTATTTGTCTTTCTCTGTCTGACTTAATTCACTTATCATAATGCCTTGAGGCCCACTCATGTTATTACAAATGGCAAGATTTTATTCTTTATGGTTGAATAATGTTCATTGTGTATATATACCACATTTTTAATTCAGTCATCTACTATTGGATGCTTAGATTTGTTCTGTATCTGGGCTATTGTAAATAATGCTGCAATGAACATAGGGCTGTATGTATCTTTTCAAATTAGTGTTTTTGTTTTCTTCAGATAAATACCCAGAAGTAGAGTTACTAGATCATATAGTAGTTCTGTTTTTAGTTTTTTGAGGAACCTCCATCCTGTTTTCTGTAGGGACTGCACCAATTTACATTCCTACCAGTAGTGCACAAGGATTCCCTTTCTTCCACAACCTCACCAACACTTGTTATTTCTTGCCTTTTTGATAACAGCCATTTGAACAGGCATGAGGTGATATCTCATTTGGTTTTGATTTGCATTTCCCTGATCACTAATGATGCATCTTTTCACGTACCTCTTGGCCATCTGTATATTTTCACTGGAAAAATATAGTTCAAATCTTCTACTGATTTTTTAAATGAAGAAAAAAAAATTTGTTATCATTTGTATGAGGTCTTTATATATCATTTGCTAATAAATGTTTTAGTGGTGATTTTTAAAAATTGATTTGGGGACTACTCTCAAGCATTGTTTTAAAATGTGATGGAGCACTGTCTTTGTCCTGTATTGACAAAATATGTATGTCAAGTGTCAGCTCAACCAAAGAGAATTGTATTTGCCTTGGTCAACTAATGGAATTCTGAACTTACCTTGTAGAAACTTTTTTCTTTTTTTTTTTCCTTGCCTGATAAAAAATGTAAGACATTAATGGAAAATAAAAATCAACAAAGGGTTACAGTATATATATATACAAATATATACTGTATATATGTATATATATATAGAGAGAGAGAATATATATATACAAACATAAACTATGTGAGAATATTATTGATTTTAGGCTGTAACAAGATAAAATTAATCAGCATTCCATTTCTACCAAATTTTTAGCCTTTACAAAAGAAGTGAAGTGTGATTGATATTTTTCTGTCTGTGAGATGAGGTTTGCTAGTAAATCAAACAATATTGCCATACAAATGTTGCATATATTTGTTAAAACGACTCTACCAGCACCTCATCTAGAGATATTTGCTAATTTTTATAGTGTTTCTTAATTAATATCTATAATTTTTGCCATTTATTATTATTTTTAGCTTATTCTAATGCCAGGTCCTAAAACAAGTGCTCAATATTCTTGCTATTGTTGTTAGAGTCCCTTAGTCATCACAGTCTCAGGAGATAGATCATTTTATTATCCCCATTTTATAGATAAAAAGGTTAAAGACCATTGCCCTGCCTCCCTCAAGTTCCTCATCCAACAGTGATAACCAATTTCATTAAGATTATGTAAATGGTTCTAAAAGTATTAGTCCACATAATATATTATCATTCTTACTCCAAATTATGCAAGGTATTATAGCATTTTACATTTTAATAGCACAGAAGATAAATAAAACTATCATTTTCTTCATTCACTACAGTCTTTCAACCAGCCCACAGGAGTGATTACTATTAAAAAAGAAAAAATAGGTAAAAATTTGCCCCAGATATCTGTTCAAAAAAACAAAGGCTTTGTGATCAATTGACTTCAGTGTTATTTTGAAGTTAAAAGTCTTCTCTCACAAACTATTAAAGCAAAGCTCTCTCCTATGAGTGGTTTTATTCTATAGCAGATGTCTCATTCTCCAAATACATGGATTTTTCAGCCAGTTTAAGCTGTTTAAAACATGGCTAATTCTAGATATGTGTTCACGTTTTGATTACAACCAAATGTTCCAGCCCCATCCCCATATTTCACAGACTGACTTGGAAAGGTGCCAGCAAAGCCAGCTGGAGACCTGGGGAGGTCAGCAGGGAATTTTGCCTTTTGTACTCAAGATGGAGTTTTTTCAGATACACAGGCTTTAGATTCTACCCCCAATTCTGTTTATGGTGTTTTTAAAACATGGGGTTTTTTGTTATGTCACCTTAGTTTTTTCTCTCATCACAAGACGCTCTACCTTTAATGAGAAATAACAAAGGAACAGAAAAGAATAAATAAAATCTAACAGTGGAAGCCATCAACAGGTTTTCTTTTCTGAGCACCTCTTTTTCGGGCATTAGCCTTTATAACACTTCGTAACAGGCCCTACCTGAAAAGAAGGGTGAAAAGAAGGGGGGAAAGAAACTTTACATGATGAGGAAAGGATGGGAATTAAAGATAGAGAAAGGCGTAGCAGGAAATGAAAAATATCATGACAGAAAAAGAAAAGCAATTCCCTGTTGGCCAAAGCATTATTTTCTGTAACCTGGTCACGCTGACTTCGTGTGTATGTGTGTGTGTGTGGTTATTTATTTCTTGCCACCCCATTCTGGTGGGGGGAAAATGTATTACTATTATCAGCTATGAACCAGCACTTACTGAGGAGACTATCTTGGTTATAACTATTTCTTAATTGAATACTAAATGTATCCCCTGAAATAATTACAGTGGTTTTAATTTTTTTAATTAATTTATTTATTTGCAAAAGAGAGCAAGCATGCACATGTGCAAGAGAGAGAACAAGCAGTGGGGAGGGGCAGAGAAAGAACAAGTGGTGAGGAAGGGCAGAGAGAGAGGGAGAAGCAGACTCCCCTCTGAGCAGGGAGCCCAATGCAGGACTCTAGGACTTGGTCCCAGAAGCCTGGGATCATGACCTGAGCTGAAGACATATGCTTAACCAACTAAGCCCTCCAGGTGCCCCTACAGTGGTTTTTAATGAATCCCTTTTAATTTCAGGGAAAGAAGTAAAAATTTTTAAAAATTTTTTAACGAAAATCATTTCCTTTTGAAGAAGGACAAGGACTAGTAACTAGAGTTGTAATTTCTTTTTCACCATATGCCCAATCAATTTGATTTCTTTTTCCCCTAGATTAAAAAATAAGCTGAGGCCAGCAAAAAGCCATAATTGGGTCACTAATTAAATGTCAGACATCTGCTTGCCTTGTAGAGTTGAGGGCTAAGTAGTTGAAGAAAATAAAATCATGAACTGATATTTATGATAATTTATGTCTAAGAGGTGAGGGATAAAGCTGATATGTTCACTGCTGAATAGGAATATTTATGTAACCCATGATTTATAGAGATAAGTGATTGGGAAAGCATAAAACATTAGAGTATAGAAGTTTTGCCTCCAAATGTCCAAATCTCTCAGATATGTGTTGGCACTACTCTGTGGATTAAAAAATAAAAGAGGTGTGAGCACTCAGTCTAGACACCCAGAGGACGAAGAGCACCGTCAAGGGCAAGCTTAGAAAGCAGCCCATGGGCTAGGAGAAGAAACAAGATGGGTTGACATACCTTGACACTGGGGCCTGAGGATTGACTCCTGGGTTGGGTCAGTGGAAGAACTGGGGACAGCTATTTGGGTGGAGTTGTGGGGAAAGAAGCCTGATTAGAGTGGATTCAAGATAAATTTAGAGGAGAAGAAATGGAAGCAAGTATAGGCAACTCTTTCAAAGAGCTCTGCTCTACAGAGGTATACAGAAATGGGGTGATGGTTGGTGGCGAAAATAGGGTCAAGGAGAGTGTTTGGATGAAGACAAGTAAGAGGAAGGTTTTTGACATGTGAGCTGGAAGTCTCCTAACAACATGATAATGTCTATGATTTCATTTTGCTTTCTTAGCATATGAGCAAGTTACTCTTTAATCTCATTTCCTCATGTCAAAATATGGGTTAATTTCTACCAAAAGCATTTGCTTTCAACTATAGGTTGAAAATTTTTATTTTCCATTAATGTCTTACATTTTTTATCAGGCAAGGAAAAAAAAAGAAAAAAACTTTCTACAACCATATACTATGGTTACAAGTTTTAAGTGACTATTACATTTCTTCACTATGCTGCATTTACATCAACAGGTAATGCTGAGGGTATAGAAATCTTTTGAATTTCAGGAAATCATAATATTTGTTTCAGGATCTCTAACCCAAGCCCTGTGCTCGTGAGGGGTGTCTTTGTCCAATTCTCACCAAGGCATTTTAGGATTCTGTAGACCAGCAAACCTTGCTTCTCAAAGTTGGCTCTCCTTCTTCAATCCCCAGAGAGAGGAGGCAGGAAGTGTTCTCTTCCAACTTCCATTTCAGAAGTCCATGAATATATTTAGGAGTCTCTCCATCTTAGATCCATGACATTTATGGGGAAAATTATACCCTGAAACTATACGGCAGGATGGCAGTAAATCGAATGAGTGCATATATGAGGAGAACTAAAATCTCCCCTTACATTTTCCACATGACCTTGAATAAGGTTCTTGGTCATCTGTCGACTCAAGTGGCTGTTCTTTGGATGTGAAGATAGTGGCATTCAGCACCAGAAATATCTTCAAAGGGCGTTCTGCGCATTAAAGGTTCTAATTATCCTTCTTCAAGCCAGCAGCATCAGTTCTGATTATTAAACAGTTTTATAATCCTAACTGGCCTGAATTTTTTTCAATGCAGTCCTTCACATTACCCTTCTGCAGTTATGAATCTTGCCCAAAGCATTTAAATCTGCATACACAAAGAGAAATACCACTGCTTATTCATGAATGCTACTGAACAAAACCTATATTTATTTCATGTTCAGGCTGTAAATATCAGAAATTTATGGATGATGGTTTCTTAAGAAATAAGCACTATAGGCTCTGAAATGACTGGCAGTTCTATTATAGGAGATTTTGAACAAGCTTTGAGGCAGAGGCTCCTGGAAAAGAATTTATGTACTTTGCTGACTGTAAAGACATTCCACAGCAAAATATTAGAAATTTACTTGTTCTCAACATGCCATGATAGTTGATTGAACTCTGGAGGTTTACTATCTAGAAATTAAACAGATTTGGAGTTATCTATTTAGTAATGAGTTGTCATATGCTTTTCCTAATTAAGGAAAATCCATCCAATCAGCTCTACCACAGAGTCTTCTGAAAGCCAGTTTTCAATCACAAAAGTGAGCATCATCAATTGCAATCAAGTTTTAGTGAAATAACCCAGTTAATAATTTTCCCCCCTTGATAATTTAAACATAATCACAAAAAAATAAGTTTGGGTTCGCTTGGACATTCACAAAATGGTGATGAACAGCATATCTCTGTATTTTGCCAAATTTCCTATTCTTAATTCCACACGTCCCCTAACTACCTCCTTTTCCTTCCCCTTCCTTTACACTAATCACAAACTGCCCTTATCCAAGGGTCCTAGTTGATAGAACCAGCTGATCAGTGTACCAGAGGTTGGCTAATCAACTCTCTTTGATTTGGATCATGCTGGAAAATGGGCAGTGAGAAGAATGTCTGCCTGAGTCTTCACAGAGAGCCTCTCCTTCCTACTATACTCCTTTGTTCATGAAAGGGACAGAAAGTCTGGCAAGTCCTAATTAATGCCTGTCATAAAGGGATAATTAAGATACTATATGAAGTCATGACTCTTGTTTTAACTTCCCTAAAATATAAATGTAATTAAGTGAGACACTTTCCTCAATAGGGTGAGTCCAGCGGTCAAAACCAGCCGATTTCATAGCTCAGTCATTCCCTTCCCTGAACGGATCAATGCTGAGCTTGTATGTTTCCTTTCTCAGGGTTGAGTCTCTCCTCTGTGCTTTGGTTAGATGTTAAGGAGAAAAATAAAGCATTTCCAAAATCCTAACAATGTTTTTAAAACCTCAGAATCCATCGATATAGAAACTTTTGGCTAATCTGTTATACACCTTGTAACCTACATGTGTGCTGGCAGGTTCCTCTCAGAGACGCTAATCTGCTTGCCATGAGCATGTCACTGTTCTTAAATGCACATTCATGGTGCTGGCTTGTACATATGTTTTTAGGGGGACATTTCAGTGATCTGTATGTCTACAGTCTTGTAACACATGAATATATACAGGAAAACTTTCTTCAAAGGCAACTGGCTTTCATTCACAGACCTCATGGAATGGTATAGGAATCATCCTTCAAATGTCATAGGTTTGTTTGCCAAAATCTGTTAGATGATTTTTTTTTTTTACCAAAAGACCAATTTCTGGGGCACCTGAGTGGTAGCAATTGGTTAAGCATCTGACTTGGTTTCGGCTCAGGTCATGAGATCGGGCCATACATCTGGCTCCATGCCCAATGCAGATTTTTTTCTCCCTCACCCTCTGCCCCTCCTGCTCATGCTTTCTCTCTCCCTTCCCCTCTCCCTCTCTCTCTCTAACAAATAAATCTATAAATAAATTTATAATAAATGAATGACCAATTGCGGAGCATTTTTAAAGCTATCGTTTCATCCTTACCTGTTCCTTGGGGGTCTGTTTTTTTTTTTTTTTTAATAAATGTATTTGTAAAATAAATGAGTGTATATCATTATAGACAATTCATAAAACATGAAAAAGTAAAAAACAACATCAGTATTTTCACAAAAAGACTACCATTAACATTTTGAAGTATTTTTGTAAATTTTTCTTTCCTATGTTAATATAATTAATCATTTTTATTTGTTTTTATCACAAAATGAGAATGATCTTATAACATCTCTTGGAGAAATTTTCTCTTACCTGATTTATCCCCTCACAGTACGTTTGGTCTGTGTGATATATTAGAAGAGTGCATAAAATACATCTGCACAGTTTAAGGAATAATTGTAAAGTAAATAATCTTGGTAACTATCATCATTGTCAAAAATAGCTGGCAACACAGAAACCCCTGATTGCATCCTGTCTTTCTCCCATAAAGGTAACCACTCTTCTGACTTTTGTGATAACAACTTCCTACAAAAGCATCCCTACAAATATAGGTTATTTTTTCCTGTTTTTGGACCGTATGTGAGTGGAATCATATTGTATGCATTCTTTTCCAAATTTTTTTTTTTGAAATTCAATTCTTTATTAGGGAAATTCAGTTCTTCATTAGAACTCTTTAGGTCAGTGTTTGCACACATTTAACATGGGGGCGGGGACCAACAACTACCCACACCATTCTTTCCCCAGCTTCTGCTTGAAGAAGCAGGACTTAACGGCGGTGAGATCTTCCACTTTATCCTTGCCTGGCTCCTGCTCCCGGGCCCGAAGTGCTTTCATGAGCTGATAACCTGGCCCTGGGTTTTTTGCTCAGATCTATCTTTATGAGATTCATTCAGGTCATTGGATCTACGTGTACTTACTTAATTTATTTTTAATACTATGTAGTATTCCATTGAGTGAGTTTGCCATAATTTATATATTCATCTTACTCTTAATGGGAATTTGGAATAATTCCAGCCTATGACTATTATAATGACATTGTGAATAATTTTGAACATGTCTCTTGGGAATATGTGCAAATTTTTCCTACTGTGAATATCTATGAATGGAATTTCTAAGGCATAGATACATTAAATTTTACTAGATAATGCCAAACTGTTTTCAGAAGAGGCCATGCCAATTAACATTTCCAATCAGCAGTTTCACATTCTCACTAACATTTTCTATTATCATATTTAAAAAAATATTTTGAGAGCTAATGGTTTTGTAATTTTACTTCAGAATATTATTAACTTGTAGTTCTCTAATAACTGAGTTTGAACATTTTCCTACATCAAATTCATTAGTCACTTGGATTTTCTTTTTGTAAAGTATATCTTTTAGGTCTTTTACCCATTTTTTTCCCATTGTGCTGACTATGTGTTTCATACTGATTTGTAGTTCTTTATATATTCTGAATACTAGTCCTTTACCAGATATATGGGTCATAAATGTCTTTTCTAACTCTGTGGCTTATCTTCTTACTCTCTTCTTGGTGTTCTTTGATGAAGTGAATTTATTAATTTTAATGAATTATAATTAATCGATCTCTTCCTTTATGATTTGTGTTTTTAATAGTCTATTTAATAAAGCCTCCCTACTCCAGGTCATAAAGATATCAGTGATTTCTCTAAAAACTTTGTAGTTTTTCTTTTTATATTTATAACTCTGATAGACCTAGAATTTTCAAGTATGAACTAGAGATATAATTTCATTTCTTTTCTAAATGGATATCCACTTGCCTCATTGAAACTTACTAACAAGTCCATTCTTACTTCTTGACAATTCTGTTATGTAGCAGATATCTATATATGTGTAGGTCTAATGTTAGGATCTTTATTTGAATCCTTATGTCAACATCTCTTTGCTTCTGGTTTTTCATGAGAAGAAAATTCAGTTTTCTCTTGAATTCAGTTTAATTTCTTTTTTTCTCTTAATTCAGTTTAATTTCTTTTTTTTTAACAAAGTATTTTTTTAAAGATTTTTTTAATTTATTTATTTGAGAGAGAGAGTGAGAGAATGAGAGGGGAGAAGGTCAGAGGGAGAAGCAGACTTCCCACAGAGCTGGGAGCCAGATATGGGACTCGATCCTGGGACTCCGGGATCATGACCTGAGCCATAGGCAGTTGCCCAAACAACTGAGCCACCCAGGTGCCCCAGTTTCATTTCTTTTTTCCTTCATTTGGAAAAACTTAAATCCTGAGTTTGGGATGGCCCTTGCTCTGCTCTTGTCAGCAAAACAATTATGATGAATTATGCTAAAATTGGTTTTTGCAGCACTTGTCTAGAAGTTTCTAGAACAGAACAAAACCTTCAGAAAAGATTCCAATTAAATTTTTGAATTAATCATTGGGCATATTGGTCCTTGTGTGGACTCAGTTTCAGTGAACTGGTAACCTTTTCTCAGCCTCCTATTGGCCTAGGCTCCCCTGCCATTGGGTTCCTAAGGTGATGCTTGCCCATGAGGATTTCTTTGCTATCAGTATGACAAAGGCATTGACCCACACATTGCACCTGTGAGTAACGTATCCTCATACACATCCTTTTAATGAATACACTTGAACTGTTGGACCATGTGACTACTTAGTTCAAAGTTAAGATTCCTTGAACTCTTGCTTTTATATCTCAACTTTAAGGGCCCTAAATGTAAAGATGTAATGAAAAATAAAGGGTAAAACTGAGAACAGCTGATAGATGTGGTCTTAAATTCATAATTCAGATTACGAGATAATAAGAGATGATTAAAACTAGCCACTAGAATGAAAGTTCCTTGAGGGCGTCTCAAGTTCACCGGTTCATTCCCAATGCCTAGAATAGTGTCTGGCACATAATATAGGTTTACTTTTACAAAACACGTCATTACTCCAATTCCCAGACAGGAGTATTCTGTTAGAAAAGATCTCTTCTGCAAAAGTCTAGTGTCTAGTAATTCAGAAGAGAGTAGTGTATTATCCCTTTCTTTTTCTACCTCCTGGGCATGCTTGATAAGAATAGTAAAGGAAGTCGCAAAAGAGACTAGAATTGAACTCATTGCTTTCCATTCCCTTTTTTTCCTGAAGCTATGCCATGCCTCCCTAAACTCAAAGAAAGATAACAAAGATAACATCCTTGTGTGCCTGACTCTTGGAAGGAAATAGCATTAATAACAAAGATAATGATGACAGTAACAATAGCGACTAGTACTTGTATAGTGAGGACCATGTGCCAGTGCAGTCTTAAACTCTTCTCCTGAAACATTTAACTTAATCCACAGAAATCCTATGGAGTTGGCACTTTCATTCCCTTCACTTGACAGATGATGGGGAAGTCATTCCAGAAGTGAATCATCCTGGGCCATCCAGTTAGTAAGAACAATCATAAAGTGAATAACCTGATAGGTTCGTGCTAGAGTGTGTATTCTTAATGGCTATTCTGTGCTGCATTTAGACAAGCCAAGTTCAGTTCACCCCCAACCCTCTGCATTACATGTACACAAACACATTGCTATTTATGAGAATTGGGGGAGAAGTGTATATTTTATTTCCATTTTCTGGATTTTTATATTATTTTCTTAATTGAATTCAAGTTCTGTCACCATGAGACACTGGAGACACCATAGATCAAAAGGACATCAGGTGATGAATAGAACATAGCTTTCAAGAAGCTCCATGTGATCAGGAAAAGAGATGCAAGAACAAAGAATTGTATGCCAGGAAATCCGTGCTAGAGATGTGTACAGAGTGCCTCAGGAATATAATGAAGGAATGTGATGTGGGTGAGAGAGAAGGGGCAGGGATGTCAGACAAGTTTTGCAGAGGGTGTTTTGAAGGATGAATAGGAGTTCAACATGTGAGAAAGTAGGATACTGGTGTCAGTGCAAAGGTGCCAAGCCTGGGGAAAGGCTGGCATGCTGGATAAGAGTTGGCAGAAGGTATAGTAGAGGAATGCTTCAAGACAAAAGAGAAAGTTGAAAGATCCAGGGTTCATGAAGAGTCAGCAAATTGGAGTTCTGCCGTGCCTGAAGTCATATACCAAAGTTCAGACAATCCTCCATTATCCAAATGAGTCACCATAACTGACGAAAGTCAACAAAGCAGAAGCAAGGAAAGGTTAAGCAACTTGTCCTGGGTCACCTGGCTAGTAAGATTTCATGTAATTAAAACCAACTTGCTGGGAAATAAGGCATTTGGAGAGAGAGCAGACTCTGTGTGAGGCATTTTTCTGACACATAGAGGGCCACAGTATTTTGTTCTCTGAAAGTAGAGTGAGTAATGAGGATGCCTTCAGAAGATTAGAGTTATATTCAGCTAGATGCCTTGCATCTATTTCTTATTCCTTTTATATTACTACTGATTTATATGTCTGTATGTAAAAATTTTCTTTAATTAACTAATTGCGCTGACATATATTTGCAAGTGTTTTCTTTAATATACACCTACCCTTTTCTGTGATTCAAATAACTATATTCAATTCTCCTAATTTTTCATAATGTTCTCAATTATGATAGCAAAATAACTCAGTTCTGGGAAAATACACCAATAACTATCTTGAATTGCAGTAACAATAAAATTAAGAGAGTTTTAACTGAACAATTTGAGTTTTTTTAATTGAAATATTTGTGCACAAAAGCCCATGATGTCACTACTAATGGCTAATTTATTTGTTTGTCTGACTCATAATGAATATAGGAGAATTGTTTTAATAAAGATGAATTGCTTTTAATAAAGACTAAAATCCCTTTAATTTAGTTTAACAGAAGCCACTGTATTGGCAGTTTTTCGGGAAGAAATGCAGGAGTAGGTTCTTTCAGAAGTTCCATGCCAGATTTCAACACCTTGCATGCGAAATCAGAAGGGCATTGTTAACATGCTCTATTTCATTTGGAACAGTTTTAACTTTTGGTAGTCAGCTCAGTAAATGAAATTGACTGCTTTTAACCTGGGGCAATGCCATGCTGTACCAGGATATGCCACTGGCTAAGTTGTCGCTTTTTCTGTTGGTGTTGGAAGAAGCTGGTGAAAAACTTCAGCGTAAATATCCATTTTCTATGTTTAACTGTATTTTTAATTTTTTTATTTAAATTGAATTTAATTAACATATACTATATTACTAGTTTCAGTGGTAGAATTTAGTGGTTATCATTTAACAGAGTTACAGAATTAATTTAAGGAACAAACTGATGACTAAGGCCCCATCTCTGCTATTTCACATAGAATGAAGAAGTCATTTTGACCTCAGCACCATAGAGGATAAACCAATGTAGACTGTATATCCTCCTGTGTCTCTGAACAAGTGTCCCAAATCCCCACTTTTGATTCATATCTATACCCAATGCCTACTATGTGCTCTAAACTATACAAAACTCTTGAGGGGATGTATATGTGTAAGAGATGTAGTGCAATGATAGAAAGAAAGGGGCCAAGACTCTAGGATTACCTGGCCCTAATAGTCATTTACAAGCTGAAACTTACCTGAGCCTCAATTTCCTGTGTATCAAATGAGAATTATACTTACATGTGTATGTATGGTAGAGACTAAATAAAATAATATATATAGCATTAGCACATTATAGATGCTCAACACCTAATAGTTTCTCATTTTCTATTAAGTCATAAGTCTGAATTACTTGGAGAGAACCACATCCACGGTCAGACAAGGATGCACGTGCCCTATGTATGGCATCATTAATTCTTAGGGGTATTAGGAAGGGAAGGCTGTGGGTCATCAATACAAACTGAGTTTTTGTTTCTTGGAGTTGAGATGATTGTGTGAGGGCTCATGAAGCTGGCAAAATTTGAATTGGGTCTTAAGGGAGGCTATAATCCGGATGTGGACAGCAGAAAAGAGATGAAAATCTTCACTGGATAAACAATATAAGCAGGGTCTTGGGTGTAGGACCATACATTGTACTTAAAAAAACTAGGAGTAAAATAATTTGACTACAGTAGATTATTTAGTTAGGTAAATGGGAGAAAAGCACAATTTGAAAGTTAAATGAAGATTCGTTTGTAGAAATTAATAATGTATCATTTAGGTAATGAGAGTCACATAAGATTTTTGAACTGAGACTGGTATTTTTAAGAAAACTGTCTAGCTTTAAAATGCAGGATGAATAAAAAATCAAGTGACCAAAGTCTCAGTAATCAAGCCTAGATGAATTAGGCTGGTGGCAGTAGCAATAGGAGAAAGAAATGTAGAACGTCGATGAAGGAAGAATTGATTAGCCTTGGTTACTGATGGAATATGGGGTGAAAAAGAAAGAAGACACTAAGACTGATTCAAGTACTTAATACCTATTAGTTGGGAAAATGAGAAAAGGTTGAATTAATTTTGGAAGATGATGTGTTTGCTTTTCAGTTTGTACAACTTGAAGTGATTATAGGGCATCCAAATAGAAAGCTCTCGTTAGTAGTTGGCATATGGGGAGAGGTCAGGAAATCAAGATGTGAATCATTCGTCTTCATGGAGTAATTAAAAATTTAAAATCATATTAGTTTTATAAGGCAGTGTTTCTCAACTGTATCTTGTTTATTAAACATACTCATTCAACAATAAAAACTTCTGGAGACCCTAACACAAGTGCAGCTTGCCAGGCACCCTTCTGTTTTTCAGAGATATGGTGGGGAACACCAACAAAGTTCCCATTGTCAAGCAGCAGCCTGCACAGGAGTGTTGATTTGCATGATAATATTCAGTTTTATTTGAAAGCTATAATTCCTTATCTCTCAGGAAAGTCTATTTGCATAGAAATGAAGAACAGTGGCATTGCTCTTAAAATAATTCTAAATCTGCTCTATTTTGTTAAAGTAAATCACTCGTAAACCTTGATAACTTATAAATTATTTACTGGTGATAATCATTGTGCCTCAATATCTTGGATAAGAAACTTTTAAGGAGAGGTTAGATAGATAGCAAAGTGGCTCAAAGCTCAACCTTAGGGGATAGACATATAAAAGGGTAGGAAAAGTGAACAGTAAATTAAATAAATCAACAGATAGATTGATGGGTGAACAAGAGACAGACAGAAAAATACAAGTAGATAAGTAGACATTAAAGAATTTAGAAGACTAGGAAAAGAACCAATTGGGACAGTTCTACTAAAGCTAAGGGAAGAAAAAATTAAAGAGGACATGACATATTCCACATTACTTAGTGATATGGATAGATCTAAGGAATGAGAATTGGGGAATTGAAAGCTCACTGATAAACTTTCCAAAGAGCAGTTCAGCAAGCAAAATAGAGAGGAGTAAAGATAATATCCATGATGTTATGGAAGATAACATTCATAGGGAAAAAGGAAGTAAAAAATGACTCAAAGTTTTGTCTACACAATTTATTTGTAAACAAATGATAAGATGGCTATGGGAAAGAGAAATAAAGATGTTCAGGAGGATGATGAGGGTGTGGTTGGGAAGGTGTACAGAATCCCAGAAGCTGAGGCACATGCAGTAGAACTTCGCATGGATGTGTCACAGGAAGTGAATCTTGGGGTCAAGCAGAGAATGTCAGGTCCTAGGACTAAAGATTAAACAAATGCTTTGTTGGGGGGAAGACCCATCAACCCCAGTACTACATGGGAGAACTTGAACTTAGGATATCTCAGGCAAAGTTTTTTATGGTGTTGCTTTTTATTATCACTTGGGTACCTGAGTGAAGGGCAAATTGCATATAGGTGAAAGTTTTGTCAGAGACACTGTTTGGAAGATCCATGCAAATGTAGGTCAAAAATGATACTTTTGAGCTATAGTCGTAGCTGTAAGAAACATTGATAAAATATTTAGGATTAATGTGGCTCTGTGACAAACAGTGTATGAGGATGAGATTAATTGAAGAGGTTATTTATGAACAAATATTTATTGGGTACTTAACCTATCAATCAGTCTCACAAAAGAAGGAGTACGCTTACCTGTGTTGTTTGGAGGAAAAATGATAAATTAGGTTTTGATGTGTTGAGTTAGAAGTGTTTTCAAAACTAAACCAAGTTGGAATGCCCTGTCATAGCTACAAATATTAATTTGGAAGGAGGAGGGGTTCAAGTCTGTATTTGGAAGTCATCAGCTTATAAATTCAATTTCTAGCCAGAGAAAGCATTATCCAGAGAAAGAGCCAGTATCAGAGACCACATTTAAAATGTAAGACATAGAAGTGGTTCACAGAGATACAAAAAAAAAAAAAATGAGCCAGCAGAAAAAAGTAGTCTCACAGAAGCTGAGAGAGGAAGTTTCGGGGCAGAAGACCCAAAAATATTTAGTAAATTGGGACTACAAATTACCGAATGCAGTCAATAAGGACATTTGCAGTCCAGTAGTGAGTATGAAACTAGGTTGCAAAGAGATGAAGAGAAGTATAACTGAACATTCAAAATGGTAGCATAGACTCCTTTGTAAAACAAAGTATCAGAAGTCTATTAAGCAACTATAAAGCTTCTGCTGACACTAGTCAGCAGTTGTGGACTAAGTCAGCCATGTTCGTTAGCAACAAATATAGGATGAAAAACAGGAGGAAAGGAACATCATGATGGAAATGATATACAGGGAGGAAATGGCATAAGGGAAAAGGCAAAAACGGGAGGAAGTTGATGACAGGATTGGAAACATGAAATTATCCCTATCTTTTCTCTTCTGCCTTCAAGGACAGATGTAAGGTTGGCGTAATAATGGCATTATATTTCAAGGGCTTAGAATACTGCCTGGGACATAGTAAATACTCAACTTCCCTATTAGTCAAAATATTAGTCAAAATTAGTCAAAATACAGCAGACTGCTGTAAATGATTTTATAACTTCAGAAGCTTCTTATAACAAGATCTGTCTCCCCTTCAGTCCAATGTAGGTTTAGCATGGGAGCTGTGCTCCATGCAATCATTCAGGGTCCCAGGGTCTTTCTAACTAGTACTCTACCATCTTCTAGGGTCTTTGAACAGTCCAATGATCCTCTTTGACTAGCTGTCAGACAAGGAAAAAGTGAGAGTGTGCAAGAGCACACGGGAGAGAAATTTTGAGCCTTGGAAATGCTATATATGGGCTTTGTCTATGTTCCACAGAGCTCAGTCACATGATTCCTCCAAACAGCAGGGAAGCCTGGGGAATGTAGTCTACCTGTGGGCTCTGAAGGAAAAAAACCATAGCAGTCTCTGTAAGGGCTGTTATGATTACCATTAACGTCATCTATATTAGAGTCTTTGCCAAATTAATTCCCTGAAGAGCTGAAAGAGATAAAAGACAAGTAAATTTCAATGGACACTGGGGATGGAAAGTTAGACCGATGAACATGCCGAAAGCAAAACATGGGAAGCTAGGAAGAAGGGCTAGCATCCTAAGAAGACTAGTAAGCACTAGGAAAGGATGGGAAAACATTAAAATCCTAAACTTACACTTCTTGTCCAGACCTCCCCTGAATTCCTGACATAAAGTCAACCACTACTTTATCTTTCCATTTGGGCATCTGTAGGTATCTCAAGCTTAACATAGCCAAAATTAAACTGATCTGCTCAACACTAGCAGCATTTACTATACCTGGAGCCATTTTTTTTAAATTCCAATTGATGGTGATATCTCTCTTCCAGGTATTCAAATCCCAAGTCTTGGAGTCATTCTTGACTCCCCTTCTACTCTTATATCCAACAATCAATCAATCAGGAAATCCTATTGGCTCCTCCATCAACATATATTTATAATTTGATCACCTTGTGCCACCTTCACTGCTGCCATGTGGTCCATCATCTCTTACCCTTGCCATCTCGCTTTCCCCAGTCTCTTCTCAACATGTGACCATGCAACACCTCTGCCCAGAGCTCTGCAATGGCTCCCACCTCACTCAGAATAACTGCCTACTCCTTGCAATGGCCCACTTGACTCTCAGCTCTCAAATCCTGCTGCCTCTTCTTGACTCTGTGCCTCAAATTCTGGCCTCCTTGCTGTCCCTCACACATATCGGAAAGATTCCTGCTTTGGGGCCCTGGTTCTAGATGTTTTCACAGCATGAAGCCTTCTATTCCCAGATAGCCATGGAGATAACTCTCATCCCCTTGAAGTCTCTGTTCATAGGTCACATTTTGAATACATCATTCACCTGGACACCATATTTAAAAAATCAACATCCCCCCGCCGCCACAGTAACTTCCCTAATCCCCTTAGCCTGCTCTACTTCTTCCTTTCCCATAGCATTTTTCACCCTCACACACAGTATATGCATTACGTGTTAAGTATGTCTATTATTTTAGTTGGCATCCCCCCTCCTTACTAGAATGCTAACTCCATGAGGCCAGAAGTCTTTACTTTTTTGTTCTCTGATGTATTTCAAGCTTCTAGAGTGGCATTTGGTACATTTGGTTCAGTAAATACTTCTTATGTGAATGAGTGAATGAGTTAACAAAATACATTAATTAATCAATTTGTCCTCAACCCCTCATATCTCTTATATTGTCTGACAAATAGCAATTTTTTTTTTACTACACTTTGCAAAGGATTCTGGTAATAGTGGTCTGGGCCCCCAACTATGGACAGCAACTGGACTTTAATTTGATACTTCAGTAAGGAAGAAATTTTTTTAATGATTTATTCTGTTTAGTTTGTCAGTACAAATATTCAGTTTAAAGTGTCTGAAAACTTACAGGCCAGCAAATGGTTGGGAGTGGAGAGCGTGCATCACTTTTAGCTACAGCGATTTTCTATCTCTGACTCATCTGAAAAAAGCCTTAATTGAGTATTTATTCTTATGCTGCAAGATCCAAAAAATCTTAACTGCCATTAAGCTGTCTACAGAAGCAAAACGAAATGGAGAATTAAGGCAATTATCAGGATGATATGAACCATAGAAAACATGTTTGCCTCAATCTGGATGTTTCTGGAGAACTTATTTTTGACCTAAATTATCTGAGTAACCCCCCCTTCAGTTTCCATTTCATTTTGCACAGATAGATAGTAATTTAGTGTGGAGAGGGAAGAGCCCATAATATAGGGAACCAGGGAGAGAAGAAACTCATCATCCAGGGAATGTTTGGCTGTATCTTCTCTTTTCACTAAACTTTGTTCCCAGAGGAAATAGAAAAAAATACAAAGACTTAATATGGAATTTTTGGAAATTAACAACCGATTTACCAAAGATGTGGTTTGACACCTCCCTACCTTTTGTTCTTAACTAAAACAACTCTTCAATTTAGATTTATTTTAGCTCCTGTTTAGGCTTTAACTTCAGATCCATCTTTAAAAAGTCAGTGAGTAAGGGACACCTGGGTGGCTCAGTTGGTTGAGCAGCTGCCTTCGACTCTGGTCATGGTCCCGGGCTCCGGTCCCGCATTGGGCTCCTTCCTCGGCGGGAAGCCTGCTTCTCCCTCTGCCTCTGCCTGCCGCTCTGCCTGCCTGTGCTCTCTCTCTCTCTGACAAATAAATAAATAAAATCTTTAAAAAAAAAAAAAAGTCAGTGAGTAAATAAAACAGGATATTAGTCATCATACATTCATTCCAATGCAAATACAAACACAATTGGCAGAAGTGTGGGCTGTTTCTGGTTTACATGAAAGCCAACTCTCTAATGTATGTCAAGTGGGTGGTAATGAGTTATTTGCAGTTGTGTCCGTCTGCTGCTCTTGCGTGCTTTATTAAATGTTTTGTCAGGTCAATTGTATTTGTTCGATATCTTCACTCTCTTTCCCTAAAGATATATTTCCCAATAAGACTGTTTTTTAACTTTAGAATTTGATATTCAAACTACCCGCCCCCTCCTCCCCACACCAGCTTCAATGGTGAGCAGAGGATGACCTGTGAAAGTCATCAAAAAACTGTATCTGCTGAGAAATAGGGCCCTTTCTGGCCCAGCCCACCTGCTTTTCCTAACACATAAGCATCTCAGTGGAGCCCATGACAGAATCCCACAGGGGTCTCAGCGGATGCACCTCAATTATTCATTGACCTCAAATGCTATCCCTTGTCTGCTGTTTAGCTGTAACTTCATTGGAAAAAGTTAAAATCAACCAGGGAGATGATACATTTTCAGGATATGATACAAATAAACATAGAGGTTAAGTCTATTTTGATGCAGCATAGGAAGAAGTGTTACTGAAATGCCAAACTATTCCTTCTTCATGTCTGTGTCTCAGCAATTAAGAGCTCCATTTTTTTTTTCATTTTGGTTTTAGGGTCCCCCCTGATTTCATCCTAACCTACCTTCTGATCATCTCTCATACCCCTCTTCATCGTGAGATTTCTTTTTGTTTTATTTATTTTTATTCTTTATTGTCTCCACCATTATTGAGATATAGTTGACTATAACATTGTATAAGTTTAAGGTGAACAACCTGCTGATTTGTTGTACTTACATATTACAAAATGATTACCACCATAATGTTAATACCTCCATCACATCACATTTGTCTGGTGAAAACATTAAAGATCTCTCTTAGCATATCTCAAGTATATAATATAATATTCTTAACTATAAGCCCTATGCCATATATTAGGTCACAGAACTTATCCAACTTAAAACTGGAAGTTTGTATTCTTTGACCACCGTCACCCATTTCCCTAATCCCCTGCTTTCTAATAACTACCACTCCAATCTCTTTTTCTGTTAAGTTTGGCTCTTAAGATTCCACGTGTAAGTGATATCATAGTATTTCCCTTGTCTGACTTATTTCACTTAGCAGAATGGTCTCAAGGTCCATCCATGTCACAAAGAGCAGGATTTCCTTCCTTCTTGTGGCAGAATAATAGTCTATTGTGTTATATACCACCTCTTTTTTACCCATTCTTACATCCAGGGGTGTTTATAGGTTGTTTCTGTAACTTGGCTATTATGAATAATACTGCAATGAACATGAGACTGCAGATATCTCTTTGAGATCCTGCTTTCATTTCCTTTCAATATATATCCAGAAGTGGGATTGCTGGATCATATTGTATTTCTACTATAATTTTTTCAGGATCCTCTGTACTGTTTTCCAAGTGACTAGAAATGTACATTTCTGTGCACAAGAGTTCCATTTGATCCACATCCTCTCCCACACTTCTTATCTATTGTCATTTTTATAATAATCTCTCTAATAGGTATAAGGTAGGGTAGTATCTCACTGAGGTTCGGGTTTGCATTTTCCTGATGATTAGTGATGCTGAGCACCTTTTCATGTACATCTTGGACATTTGTACATCTTCTTGGCAAAAAGGTCTACTCAGGGGCACCTGGGTGGCTCAGTGGGTTAAAGCCCCTGCCTTCGGCTCAGGTCATGATCTCGGAGTCCTGGGATCGAGCCCCGCATCGGGCTCTCTGCTAAGCAGGGAGCCTGCCTCCCCCTCTCTCTCTGCCTGCCTCTCCACCTCGTGATCTCTCTCTCTCTCTCTCTCTCTGTCAAATAAATAAATAAAATCTTTAAAAAAAAAAAAAAAGGTCTACTCAGTTCCTCTGGTCATTTTTTAATGGGGCTGTTTTGAGGGGTTATTTTGTTATTGTTATTATTGAGTTGTATGAATTCTTTTTTTTTTTATTTATTAGAGAGCGAGAGACTGAGAATGAGAGGGGAGAAAGTCAGAGGGAGAAGCAGACTTCCTGCAGAGCCAGGAGTCCGATATGGGACTCGATCCCGGGACTCCGGGATCACGACCTGAGCCGAAGGCAGTTGCTCAACCAACTGAACCACCCAGGCGCCCGAGTTGTATGAATTCTTTACATATGTTATGTATTAACCCCTTATCAGAAAGATGCTTTGCAGATATTTTGTCCCACTCCATAGGCTGCCTTTTAATGTTGTTGATGAATCCCTTTGCTGTGAAGAAGCCTTTTAGTTTCATGTTGTCCCACTTGGTTATTTTTGCTTTTGTTGCCTTTTCTTTTGGTATCAAATCTACCCTGAAACAAACAAAAAACATTGCCAGGATAGATTTCAAGGAGCTTAGTCCCTGTTTCCTTCCAACAGCTTTATGGTTTCAGGTTTACATTCAATTCTTTTATCCATTTTGAGTTGATTTTTGTTTGTGGTATAAGGGTCCAGTTTCACTCTTTGATTTATGAATATTCAGTTTTCCCAGCATCATTTATTGAATAGACTACCCTTGCCCCATTGTATAGTCTTGGCTCTTTTGTAACAAATTAATTGACCATTTGTTTATTTTGGGGTCTCCATTCTGTTACATTGAACTCTGTACCTGTTTTTGGCAAATATCATATTATTTTGATCATTACAGCTTTCTATTATAGTTTTATGTTAGAAAGTATGATGATTCTAACTTTGGTCTTCCTTTCTCAGGATTGTTTTGGCTACTTAGAGTTGTCATATCACAGAAGTTTTAGGAGTGTTTTTTTTCTATTTCTGTGAAAAATACCATTGGAATTTTGATAGGAATTGCACTGGATGTGTACATTTCTTCGTGTAGTATTGATATTATAAAAATATTAAATCTAACAATCCATGAGCCAGAATATCTTTTCAGTTTTATCTTCCTCAGTTGTTTTCATCAATGTCCTAAAGTTTTCAGTGTACAGATCTATGTTAAATTTATTCTTAAGTATTTTTGAGGATATTATAAGTGGAATTGTTTACTTAGTATCTTTTTCTGATAGATTGTTTTTATCATTAGCACAACAGATATTTATATATTGATTTTGTATCCTGCAAGTTTACTGAATTTGTTGATTAGATCTAAAAGTTTTTTGGTGGAGTCTTTTATGTTTTCTATATATAATATGCAAATAGTGACAATTTTACTTCTTCTGATTTGGATGACTTCTATTTCTTTCTCTTGCCTAATTTCTCTGGCTAGGACTTCTAGTACCATGTTGAATAAAAATCTTGATGGTTGGCATCCTAGACTTAATCCTGATCTTAGAAAAAAAGCATTCAGCCTTTCAATATTCAGAATGATGTCAGCTGTTAGCTTGTCATATATAGCCTTTATTATTGTGAAATACATTCCCTTTATATTCAGTTTGTTGAGGGTTTTTATCATGAAAGGATATTCAATATTTCTAATGGTTTTCTGTATCTATTGAGTTAGTTATATGATTTTTATCCTTTAATTTTTTAATGTGGTATATCACATTGATTGATTTGTGAATGTTGAATATCCTTGCATTCCTGGAGTATATCCCACCTGATAATGGTGTATGATCCTTTTAATGTATTATTGAACTCCATTTACTAATATTTTGATGAGAATATCTGCATCTGTGTTTTTTAGAAACAGGATATTGGCCTGTAATTTTATTTTCTTTTTGTAATTTCTTGTCTGATTTTGGCATCACAGTAATGTTGTCCTCATAAAATCAGTTTGGAAGTGTTCACTTCTCTTTTATTTTTTGGAAAATTTGGAGAAGAATTGGTATTAATTCTTTAAATGTTTGGTTGAATTCACTAGTGAAGTTATCTGGTCATGAATTGTTTTTGTTGAGAGGTTTTTGATTAGAGATTCAATCTCCTTACTGTTCATTGGTCCATTCAAATTTTATTTCTTCATGATTCAGTCTTATAGGTTGTGTGTGTTTTTAGGAATTTGTTGATTTCTTCTAGGTTGTCCAATTCGTGTGTGTGTGTGTGTGTGTGTGTCTGTATAATGTTCATTGAAGTATATTCCAATCCTTTGTGTTCATGTAGTATCTGTTGTAAAGTCTCCTCTTTCAGTTATAGTTATTTGCTGTTTTTCTCTAGATGAGTCTAGCCGAAGGTCAATTTTATCTTAAAAAAAAAAAAAACAGATCTTAGTTTCATTGATTTTTTTTTTAGTCTCTATTTCACTTATTTCCACTCTGATATTTGTTATTTCCTGCCTTCTACCAACTTCGGACTTCATGTGTTCTTTCTCTAGCTCCTTGAGGTATAAAGTTGGGCAAATTGCTTAAGCTCTTTCTTATTTCTTAATATGGGTATTTATCACTCTGAATTTCCCTCTTAGATCTGCTTTTGCTGCATCCCATAAATTTTGGTATCTTCTGTTCTGATTTTCATTGGTCTCAATATATTTTTTGATTTTTGTTTTCATTTCTTCTTTGACTCATTGATAGTTCATGAGACTGTTGTTTCATTTCTACCAATTTGTGAATATTTCAGTTTTATTCATGTAATTGATTTCCGGTTTTGTGTCATTGTGGTCAGAAATGATGCTTGATATAATTTCAGTCTTCTTAAGTTTATTAAGACTTGTTTTGTGATTTAACATATGATCTATCCTGGAGAATGTTCCATGTGCACTTGAGAAGAATATGTATTCTACTGCAGTTGGAAGGAATGTTCTGTAAATGTCTGTTAGGTCTATCTGGTCTAATGGGTAGTTTAAGTCCAATGTTTCCTTACTAATTTTCTATATGAATAATCTATCTATTGTTGAAAGAAGGGTATCAAATTCACCTACTGTTACTATATTGCTGTCAATTTCCCTCTTTAGGCTGTTAGTTTTTGCTTTATATATTTTAGGTGAGCCTATGTTGAGAGCATAAATATTTACGAATGATATATCATCTTGTAAGATTGATCCCTTTGTGGGACGCCTGGGTGGCTCAGTTGGTTAAGCAACTGCCTTTGGCTCAGGTCATGATCCCAGCGTCTTGGGATCGAGTCCCACATTGGGCTCCTTGCTCCGCAGGGAGCCTGCTCCTCTCTCTGCCTCTGCCTGCCTCTCTGCCTGCTTGTGTTCTCTCTCTGTTAAATGAATAAATAAAATCTTTTTTTTTTAAGATTTTATTTATTAGGAAAGAGAGAGAGTGAGAGAGAGCATGAGAAGGGAGAAGGTCAGAGTGAGACGTGGACTCTCCATGGAGCTGGGAGCCCGATGTGGGACTCGATCCCGGGACTCCGGGATCATGACGTGAGCCGAAGGCAGCCGCTTAACCAACTGCGCCACCCAGGCGCCCAAGAATAAATAAAATCTTTAAAAAAAAAAAAAAAGATTGATCCCTTTGTCATTAGAGGATGACCTTCTTTGTCTCTCATTGCAATGTCTGTCTTAAAATCTATTTTGTCTGACAAAAGTATAGCTACTCTAGATTCTTTTGGTTTCCGCTTACATGGAATATCTTTCTCCATCCCTTCACTTTCTGTCTGTGTGTGTCCAGAGAGCTTTGAAATGAGACTTCTTGTATGCAGCATATACATTGTTCTTGAATTATTATCCATTTAGCCACTCTATGTCTTTTGATTGGAGAATTTAGTCCATTTACATTTAAATCAATTATTGGAAGGTAGGGACTTACCTTTGCTATTTTATTAATTGCTTTCTGGTTGGTTCGTAATCCCTTTGTTTCTTCTCTTGTTCTCTTCCTTTGTAATTTGATGATTTTCTATAGTGGACTGCTTAGCTTCCTTTCCTGTTATCTTTCATGTATTTATTATAAGTTTTTGCTTTGTGATTACTGTAACGCTATAACACATTATATACTTAAAACAGACTATTTTAAGTTGAAAATATTTTAACTTGGAATGTATACAAAAGCTCTACATTTATACACCCCTACATTTTTTATGTTTTTGATGTTACAATTTCTGTATTTTTACTTTGTGTATCATTAACAAATTGCTACAGATATTATAAGTGCTTTTGTCTCAACCTTCAAACTAGATTTATAAGTGATATATCTACCATCATTACAATATTAGAGTATTCTGAGTTTAACTATATATTTACATGTACCACTGATTTTTTTTATACTTATGTACGTTTTCTTGTTACTAATTAGCAACCTTTTATTTCAGCTTAAAGAACTTCACTTAAAAATTTTTAAGACCAGTCTAGTGGTAATGAGTTTTATCTTGTCCTTGCTTGGAAAAACTCTTTATCTTCCCTTCAATTATGTAGGACAACTTTGCCGGGTAGAGTATTCTTGGTTGGCAGGTTTTTGTTTATTTGTTTGTTTGTTTTTTCTTTTTATTTCAGTCTTTTGAATATATCATGTCACTCCCTTTGGCCTCCAAAATTTCTGCTGAAAAATCTGCTTATAGTCTTATGGGCATTCCTTTGTACCCAACAGGTTGTTTTTTTCTTGCTAAGCTTTAAGACTCTCTTTTAGTCTTTAACTTTTGACAGTTTAATGTTAATATGTCTCAGTACAGATTTCTTTGGATTCTTCTTGTTTTGTAATCCTTAGGTTTGCTGGATTTTGATGCCTGTTTTTTCCCCCAGATTAGGGCAGGTTTCAGCCATTATTTCTTTGAATAAGCTTTCTGCCCCTTTATCTCTTTTCCTTTTGGCACCCTTATGAGTGTATATTGGTCTACTTCTGGTTTCTCATTAGTTCCTTCATCTGTCTTCATCCCTTTTTATTCTTTTTTTTCTTGTTGCTCCTCTGACGGATGAATTCCACTGCCTGTCTGTGAGTTTGCTGATCCTTTCTTCTGCTTGATCTAGTCTTCTGTTGAAACCCTCTAAGTTGAACTTTTCAGTTCAATTTTTATATTCTTCAACTATGTCATTTCTGTTTGGTACTTTTTAATATTTTCTATCTCTCTGTTGAAATTCTCGCTTTGCTTGTATATTGTTCTCCTTATCTCCATGAACATCTTTACGACCATTATTTTAAATCTGTCTCTCAGGTAAATCACTGAATTCTATTTAATTAAAATTTGTAGGGCGCCTGGGTGGCTCAGTGGGTTAAAGCCTCTGCCTTTGGCTCAGGTCATGATCTCAGGTCCTGGGATTGAGCCCCGCATTGGGCTCTCTGCTCAGCAGGGAGCCTGCTTTCCCCTCTCTCTGCCTGCCTCTCTGCCTACTATGATCTCTCTCTCTCTGTCAAATAAATAAATAAAATCTTTAATTAAAATTTGTTTTCTGTAGTTTTTATCTTGTTCTTTTGCCTAGAACATATTCTTTTCTTTCTTCTCCTTGAATCTTTGTGTTGGTTTCTACATATCAGATAAAACTGCCATCTCTCTCAGTCTTCACAGAGTGATCTTGTGTTGGAAATGAAGCTCACTGACCAGTCCAGCCTGTGCTCCTGGTTGTCTTCCAAGCTTTTATGATTGTTCAAGCCACATTCTTTGTTCTTAGTGATTCCCACTAGTTGAGGGTGTGCCAAAACCCATCAATATCCCCAGGGTGCGGGGGACACGTTCAGCACCTAGATGCAAGCTGGTTGTAAGTTGGATCTTCAGACAACAGCTGTGAAAGTATGTAGTTAGAACCCTTCCAGGGAGTAACTAGAAGCTAGTTACTTCTAAAATAGTAGTAGCTATTTTAGAAGTAGCTTCTTCTAAAAGTAGCTTCTAAAATATGAAAACATACCCAACCTTTCAGTGTAAGACAGGGAAATGGGCAAATTTTGCCTGTTCCTTCTGTGTTGAGCCCTGGAGTAATAGCTGCAATGAATTTTCTAGCCATTTAATGACTGCTTCTTTCTTTGTTATTATAGTCTTTGGGGTCTCATGCATTCAAAGCCTGTTGGCTTTCATAGCAAGGTGTTTGGAGGACCCATCCCTCATGTAGGAATCTTAAAAGTTGGCTCACTAGACTTGGGGTCTAAACCTTTCATTCTTCAGGGAGAATCTGAGAGTTGGAGATTCCCTCCTGATTGTATGGCACTATGCCACAAGTGGGGGTTATGATGAGAGTTTGTCTCAGCCTTTCCTAACCATTTCACTGTGGGCATTTTCTCATTTGCCTGATGTGTAGGAGTCACCCAGCTACTTCCTGAATTTCTTTTAGGGATAATTTTTCCATGTGCACCCATTCATTCTCTGTAACCATGGGAGGAGGATAGTTCAGGAACCCCTTCTGTTATCATCTTTAAAAATGCTCTTGAAGGGTTCTCCATTTTGACACTTCTATTAACATTGACTAATTTAATTGCTAATCAGTGAAACATCCTTGACCTTTCCTATTTCCAGACATCTGTACATAGTCTTTCCTTTGATTAGAATGTCCCTACCTGCCTTTCTGTTTAAGCAAATCTAGTCATACTTCATGGTTCAGCTCAAAACCCATCCCAATAAAGTGTTCCCTTTTAGCATGGTAATTTTAATTACTTCCATATCTGAACTCACATAGTGTAGCGGCTTTATTCCATTTCCTCTCCTTCTTTATTCTTCTGTATCCCGTTTTCTTGTTCTTTCTATATTTTTAATTATTTTAGTTAAGAAATACCACACAAAGAAATATTGCATACATGAAGAAATGTCAAATCTATACTTTGACAGTTACTTCTAAAATGAACTCCTGTGTAATAATTCTCAAAGAAAACAATTCTCAAAGAAAAGAAAAGAATCTTGCCAAGATCCAAGAAGCTCCCATGTATTCTGTCCAAATGATGCCCCCTTCCTCTCTAACAGAGCTAGCCCCATTCCCTTTATAGTGTTACTATAATATATGAATCCCTGAGCAATGTAGTTTCTTTTTTATCTCTTTTTGAATTTTACATAATTTTTAATTTTGCATCTTCTATAAAAAAGATTAAACTAAGTAATAGACACCCTAAAACACACTCTAAAACACAATAGGTATTTTGAGTCTTTGTCTCCCATAATATTATAGTATTTAGCATATAATTGATATAGATTTAGCATATAATTTTTTTTCTGTAAGTACCCAATTTATTCATAAAATTATATGCTAATTTTAGCTATTACATTATTATTCTTACATCTTTGTGGCATCTATAGGTACTCCTGAACTGTTAATTAACTTTTGAATTAATAACCTGTCTGTTTTAACATCTTGCTTCCTTGAGGTCAATGGTGCTCTTAAATTGTTTGTAAAATCCCCATATTACATAGCACAGAATAGGTGCTTATTAATTTTTTTCATTTTATTCAGTGCTATTGCTTTGCTATTAAATGACGTAAAACTTAATATTGAGTGATCACATACAAGGAATCTTGCTGAGTTACTCACTATGACAGTACCCTTTTCTATTTTCTTCATAGCCCTTGTTACTATTTGAAATTTTATTTTTTTATTATTTAATTGTTTATTTTCTGTGTGATCTCAAATAGAATATGAGCTTCTGTCCCTAAAGTTTAGGACATTAGCTGTCAAAATAGAGGTGCTTAATGAATATTTGTTGAATTAAAAAATAAACGAACTATTATAGGAATTAAGGAATTAGAGCTTTTTATGATGTTGATGTTTTATTAATGTCTGTGATCTTTAGAACTCTATGCATTTCTCAGCTCCTGTATTTCTAGAAAACATTTATTCTGAACTTGGCTAATTCTTTTCCTTCTTGAGAACATAAACTTTCTCTGAAGGCCAGAGTTTGCTCTGGAGAGGAAATAGGATCAACTGTTACTTCTGACATGGGTTTAAAATGTTCTTTCTACAAAATGAGGGATGATTACATCTAGGGCATTTTTATTAAACTCAAGCAAGAACATGATTAAGGTACTCATGTTTTCCCACAGTAAAGTAAGGTTTTTATTACTTTGTCATAATATATGGTATATTCATATTAGAAAGAAGCAGGAAAATAACACTGGGTAGCTAAAAAGTAGGCTCTGAACTCTTCAAGGCTATAAACCATTTGATTATTGAAAGGTAACATGGTTACTCTTTTCAAGGTTTTGAGAATTTTGTTAAATTAAAACTGTGTGTTTTTGAGGACCAAACAAGAAATACTTCTTGTGTCTAGTTTTTTACTTCTTGTGTTACTTTTATCATCTTCTCAGAATGTCCTGATGCTGCCCTTAGGAATTCCCCATTTGGCAGGTAGTTACATTCCTTGAGCATGAATGTCTCAGATGTGATGGAAAACTGTGTTTTTGGAGACTCCACATAAGGAACAGAATACCCTGTGGAAGCATCTTATTTCTTAGTCTAGAAATTCTTTCCAGGTATTTTTTGGCAGTCTGTGCATGAGAAAGAAGACATGTTATACATGGGGCGGGGGATGGAATTGCAGCCCATCTTATCTAGGTAGCCTGTTGTCTTTGTGTTGTGTGCTTATGTGAGATTTTTTTTCCAATTTGTGTACATATAATAGCACATCATACCAATATGCACATCTTCCACTTCCATTCCTCTACACTCTGCAATAGAAAAGCTGAAGTCACATTAAGGTCTCATGCGTCTGCATGGTCCTGGAGCTCAGGATGTGATTTTTAACTTGGGGGATAATTATTCATTCAAGCTTTCTCATCTAGTTGATTACAAACAACCAAGGGATATAAATAGAGATATTTAATATTTGCATTAGGACTTACAGTTTATATAAATCTTTGTGAAATATCTAATCTTCAGAACAACTCTTAACTTGTTGATATCCAGGGTAACAAACTTTCCTTCACAGAGCTCTGAGAGTGCACTGCTTCCCTAGCAGGTACGGACTAGATACTAAAGTTTTGAGAAGTGAAGATTTCCATGTTGATGAAAATAGTGGATAGTCATCCTTTCTGACAGCTAAATTTTTTTTACCTTTTACTTATATTTTCTAACCCTTGAGCCTCAGGGTTTGGAACATGTTAAGTGGTTGAATAAAGCATCTCCAGGAAACTAGCTAAGCTCTGATAAAATCTTAGTCAGTGCTTCTAAAGCATGTGAGTATACAGCTGCCAAGTCATAAGAATTTCCCATGATACATTTGACATAACAACAGTCCTAAGTGTAGCAGAAAGCAGTGCTTTAAACTGGAACAACAACCTCAAATGTGACAGGGAGGATAATTTTGTAATTCAAGATTGAAGAGAACAATCAGAACATTGCATTGTAGAGGGGTGTTGGTTCAGTAGCTACCAAAATTGAGACTTTACATTTCAGAGTATGCTAAACTCTGTCACCTGAAATCCATTGCCTTTATACCATAGTATGCTCTACCTCCTGATTCCTCTGTAAAGGATTCTAAAATCTCCCAAGCAAATTTAGTTCTTTTCCTATGTTTTTCTCATATATACTTTCACAAATAACATAGAACAACATTGTACTCTGGCTATTGGCATATTTGTTTCCCATTCAGTTGGAAGGACCTTGAGGGCAGAGACACTTCATTTTTGCCTTTGATTACCATACACCCAACGTTGTGCCCAAGATAAATACTTGTGAAAGGAAAGCCCTTCAAAAGCAAAGATGGCACCTTGGCCATCAGTCAGCACATCATTCCAGCACCAGAGTGCCCCACTGAAAGGGCACAGCAGGAGACTAACCCCAACACCTCTCAATATTTGATTTGTGGGAAAAAATATATAAATAAATCCCCAAAGTAGATTGCTGGTTCAACCCACTCTGAACAGGCTAATAAAACCCACTACTCTTGATCCAATGCAGAAGAGATGGGAGCTGGGACTACATGGCATTGTCCTGGTAGTGCCACCACTGTCCCCTTGCCAACATCTCCACATACCATCTTTGTCCCCAGTCAGACCATTTTGTGGTGTTATTCCTTGTTACCTGTTAGCTCCACAACCTGTGTTGGCGCCATGGGATGCAAATTGCCAGCCCCAACACAAACCCTGTCTCTGAAGAGGCACTTGGTTGGCAGAGTGAAAACACAGAGTAATGAGAGATGCCATCTGCATTTCCTACTACATAGCTCAATTAGTTGATTGATTTGTAACACTTTAAAAAACATTTTCTAGGCAAAGCAAATTAGGAGAGTGTTTTATAATGTATTCAGTTTAATTAAAACTGCACTAAGTGGAGTACTTTGCTTCTTGGTTTCAGAAAAATAATATCACAAGGAAGTCACATACCATATTGATTTTCAACCCCCTCCCAAACAGGAGTAAAATAACATTGTTAAAGGTTGCATCATCTAAAGCCCACACAAGTGTGCCTCTTTAAAATGTTTTCCATAATTAGAAAGTAGAAGATTGGGTGGCAAGAGAAGACATTAGGATACATGCTTGCAAGCTGAGGGTAGGTGGGAGCGGATGCTAGTAGTATGCTCCAAATCTGAATACTAACAACACCTGCTCCTTGTGCACAAAAATGCTTTTCTCATCAGAAGGGGGAAAGAAAATCTGCCATGTTCCAGATCAACTCAAAGACTTAATTGAACAAGTTGGAAAGGTTGAACATAGATGTACGTCTTTACTAATAAGGTAAATGCGGAAACAACTTCCCAATATGAGACTTTCCCAAGTTTGGATAAATTAGATGTTACTCCAACTCCCCTACTCACATCTCAGATCGTCTCTACCAGACTGCTTTCCCTGCCTTCCTACTGCCTGTCACATCACCAAATGTAAGAGGGCTTCCAAATTGTTAGTCATCTGATTAAACCCTCAAATTATTGGAGACATTTGCATGGGTAATTATGATTTATTTAAAAACACTTTGTTTGCATTGCTCTTGTCTCAGTTTCTTTAAAGCCAATTACTGAGAAATTGATTGGATTGTTTTGATTTTTGAGATCATTTGGAACTTCAGAACACATCCCTTTGCATAATTTCTTGAAAACCAAAACAAAACAATAAAAGGAACAGCCTATGGAATTTGTGTATTTCACGTCTTCAGAACTTCTGTAGCATACTAGTAAGTGGTGAAAGTAGGAGGAACAGTCATCCTTATTTCTCAGTACCAGGAAGACCAAAGTAGACAAGTTGAATCAACTGTTTCAGCTCCGTCTCGTTTGATTAATTCAGTAATATTTAAATAGGGCAAAATTTTTTCTGGGTCTGTTGGACTTCTGTTCCTGTCTAGAAGATATCCAGAGGATGCTGGCAATGATACTGCCCCATATCATGGAATATTCCTTTTCTTATCACTATTGTTTTATGCTACTTCATTGTAGAAATTATCTTGGAAGGACTGAAAACTGACCAGTGATATGAAATCTACCATCCTATCTAGGTAATACCCCCAAAATGAGGTTCTGACTTCTAATCTCTAGTTCTTCCCAACCTACACATACGAAGTACTGCCTTGGGCTTGTCCATTCACTTTGTATAAGCAATGGCATAAATTAAGCGGAAGGAACAATTATCACCCATTTCTTAGGATAGACCATTGCTTAGAAAATATTGTGAGTGGGTCGCCTGGGTGGCTCATTCGGTTAAGCATCTGCCTTTGGCTCAGGTCATGATTCCAGGGTCCTGGGATCAAGTCCCACATCTGGCTCCTTGCTCAGCGGGAGTCTGCTTCTCCGTCTCCTTCTGCTGCTCCCCCTGCGTGTGCTCTCTCTCAAATAAAGAAACAAAAATCTTAAATATATATATATATATATATATATATATATATATATATATATATATAGTGAGCAAATACATGTTGGGTCTTAATTTCTTAAGACTGGTAATATTCTGTGTAAACTACCAGCAGTTCATCTCCAAGTGTATGCCATAGGGGAGTACCCCAAAGAGGCATTTCAGATTAACACATCCATGTGATCCTATTTTTAAGACTCCATAGTCTTCCTACCTTTCCAAAAACAAAGATGCTAAGAGATACCTCTGTGGGAACCCACTGATTCCATCAAGCAGTTTCATTAGATATATAACGAATCTAAGCCAAAAAAGAAGAAAGACAATCTAGTAGTTCCAATTTTAAATATTACTAATGGGACTGGAAGTAAAAATAATTGCTATTTAATTACAGAAATGTGTACTCCGACGCACAAATGCCTGATAGAGGATAATGACATTGGACACTGAAAATGTTCTGTGGCTGCTGGGAACATTTGACAATAATTTACATGTTTAATTGAATTGCTGTGAAAGGCTCATTGCGCAATTACATGTTCACTTAGGTGCTCAAATAGATACTGAAAATACCTATGTTTCACTTGTACCTATTGCCCAAATGGCTGCTGCAAAAAATGTTGCCGTTTACTTATGTGGGGGACTGTACATATGATTGCACTTTACTGTGTGTTTAAAATGCCTTCTGCCCTTAGGTTTGATGGCTCAGTCTTGCTCTGAGCAATGCTGCAATGCAGACTATTTATGGAACAATATTGCCCTCTGGCAGTGAGGCAGCCATTGGTTTTAATAACTGTTTTATGTCATTTTGACAGCTTTTAAACTAGTCACACCCAGCAGTTTAGGCCAGAAGGGAAACATCAACGAATGCCGGCAGGAGTTTTGTATTACAAAACCTATATGTGCGTTTATATTAGGAAACCGCTACAATTCTTGCTTTAAAGAAAAGCTGCATCCCCAAGAGGCCTACTGAGTTTTTGCCGGGTAAAGCTTAGAGAAGTGCAAATAATCGCAACGATATTGTGCTCAAAGTACAAGCAGAGACCAGAACCACTCTCCCTTTCCGAGACGCGTGAGCTGGAGCTCCACAAAGATGAAGCCCGGAAGCCCATGGCGGAACTTCCTTCCGTCGTGCATTTCGGGGACACTCATGGGATCAACAAAGAACCACCGAGTCGTATCGGATCTTTTGAAATGAATCATCTTGAGGAGTGTCCGGGCTTTGTGAGAACGACCCAGAGCTGCTCACCAGAGCTGGAGAAACCAAAGGCTGGGCAGCAGCTGCCAATTCCTAGAGGGTATCTCTGTTGTTTCTCAGCTACTTACTCAAAGCGAATGCCTCAAAAGAGCCAGGTGGGCTTTCCCAGCTGAGCTGGAATTACAGGGAGGGAGGGCTTTGCTATGTTTAGCTGTGCAGCTTCCAAACAGCTGAGAAAGGCACAGTTCTGTAAGCACCCTCCTCTTCCAGCCCAGTGGTCATGGCTGAAAGCATTTCTGGGCTCACAGGAAGCAGCTCCAGATCTCATCTCTGTCTTTGGATCTGGAAAAGCAAGCCCTTGGAAGGAGACCCCAAGCATCTGTCCTCGTTCCCATGAACTTGCTTCCAGCTACAGAATAGGCCCTCCCTCTCTGGGGGCAGGGTATAGGGAGAAGGACCGGGAGGAGTCCTCAGGAGAGGGAAGAGTAGATCAAAGTAGCATTTTATGCTTCTGCTCCGGGCACACACACACACAGGGCTGCTTTCCACCCAGAATGCCTGGAAATACACTGCACACTCGTTTTCAGCTATTACTTCCCGAATGAAAGAAACCAAGATTAAGAAGGGACCGTTCTTGCAATTATAATTCAATAATGCTGAAATTAAAGATTTGGAAATTAAAATGAGATACGAAAAGAAAAAAAAAAAAAAACCTCAAGAAGAATCATCACGGAGAATAGAAGGAGAAAATAAAGATGCCGGATTCAGAAAACTGAGTTTAAATGAAACCTAGAAAGGAATTTAAGGCTGTTCCTGCATATACTGAAACAATCAAGAGTCAATTATATTAATTGAGTTATTATGTATAATCGTTTAGATTAAAATGTTGATTTTTTTCTGAATTGTCCTTTTTTAAAAAATTTAGTTAAATTGTTATTCAAATTACAACATGGATAGAAAAGGAGTAGATTTAGCTTATAGTACAAAATTAAGACAATTACCTTAATTGTTCAAGAAATAAACAAAAATAGCTTCAGTTATGCTCATCCAAGAAAGAAGGTTTGTTTGCCTTTATTTTAGCTGACTCAAGAATATGCATAACATATATATCCACATCTTAGGGGCAGAATGCCAGAAGAACATCAGAAACGGAGCATGAAACCAAGCAAAGGAGGAAAGAGGCTTGGGACATATGGCAGAGTCATGTTTCTAAGCCTGTCCAGCAGAAAAGAAGCTAGAGAGTCCCTGCCAGAGCAGGTACCAGCCCGTCAACCATTCAACCTCTGATCCTTCCAAGCAACCCATTTTCCAAATTAGCCTCCAAATGATTTCAAAAGAAAATGACTCCGAAAGGAAAACAACTCCTTTTCCTTAGTGATTGACTTCAGGAAGCTCTTTGATTGTTCTTCTCTGCATTCACTATTAAAACCTCTCCCCAAAATTCTCTACTTCAACACTACGTTCCACTTCACAGAGGTTCTCCTTGGAAGAGCTGTGTGGGCCAGGAATGATGCAGGTCATAGGGTCTATAATTTTCATTTTGTTCTGTTGGTTATCCCTTTGTGGACAGAAGTGAGACATGATTCACATCTGGAACCGTCATCCGGGGAATAAGTAGAGTATGCCAAATGTGATAAACTAAAAGCCCCAGCTATTTCTAGGATTGAATAATAACAATGACAATAATGGTATTATAGCAATAACAAGAACAGTGATAATTTGTGGTTACCTCTTAGAAGATTCTGAAGGACTGACTACTATTCATAGATTATGTTTTTTAATAATCACAGAATTCCTGTGAGGTGAAGGTTGTTGTTTCCTGTTTACTCACGTGGAAAATAAGGACAAGGGAGGTTATGTTGGTTGCTCAAGGGCCAGGGCTAGTAAGGATGTGAACTCAGGTCTGTCTGTCCCCAAATCTATTTCTTATGACCTCGAGCTACTTCTGTTTGTCTTGATTAAAAGCAAAGTAGTTAGTCTGGAGATGGCGTCATCAGCCGTGAGTCTTAAACCTCCCTGTACCCACACTCTTTGCCATGGGACTTTGGAGATTCTCCCACTAAAGGAGCAGAGTTTATTTCCTGACTCCACCCCCTTCAATAATGGGTTTGGCCATTGGACTTGACAATGGCAACATTGCACTAATAACACTTAGCCTAGGCTTCCATTTGGCCATGATTCTTCTGGCTGTCCTCTAGCACCTTCTCATGGCTATGAGAAGCTAGCCCTGGCTAGCTTCCTGGTCCTGGGAGATAGAAGGGACACACTGGATAGAGCTGCTCTGATTGACCTATTAATCAACCTAGATGATCCAGAGATGCGTGAACACTAATAAATGATCATTGCCATCTGAGCTTTGGGGTGTTTTTAATAATTACAATTCTTCTATATGGTCTATTTTGAAGAGTATGTACTAAGGAATGGGTGTGCATGCCTGACCACATACACCTATACACATACTTAACTGAGTATGAGCCTTACTGTCTTCAATTCAGATAACCATTTGATGCAAATAAATTTGTCATTATCAAAGGAGCGGAAGTTTCAGGATTATTTTCCTTTAGAAAACTGTAACCCTTTCATTTCCTTTTTGGTTCCCCCATTAAAAGCCAAGGAGACGTTTTAAGATAGTTTAGCTGCTTAACTCTGGCTTTGGTCTTTGGTGAGTTTTACCTGATAACTGATACTTAACAGGGACCCTTTCTGCACCACTGACATTATCTCAGTAAGAGGGAGGCATCTTGACCCCTGCGGGGCAGTGACAGTTCAGTGCTCTCTACCTAACCCCATCCTGGTTGTTCTCAGCTATAGGACTACCCTGGGGTGGTTTTGACTTTGAACAAGATCAGCAGTGACGAGTGACTGTGAATTGGGAAATAGCTTTGCAACATCAAAGTCTGCCATCAAGTGGTATCATGTCATTTTATGATGTAAGGCACTAGACAAAGGCAAAATGCTGAAAGAAAGAAGTGCACACAGATACATTCACACACACATAGGCACGCACACACATACATTTCACGAGGCATTTGAAGCTGTTCTCAGATTGTGATTAGGTCAGAGTTCTTGCTTTGTAACTTTGCCTTTTGGTATATTGACCTATCTGGATTCACAATGAGTATTTGATATAGTCAGTGCTATGTTCTTAGACTATGACTAAGTCTATAAGATGAACTAGAGAACTGGCTTAATTTTGACAGAAGTCAGATCCAAATAGTCTTGCCTAAAAAAAAAAAGAAGAAAAGAAAAGAAAGATAGGCAAATTTTTTTTTGGCTCAATGTACTTAACAGGGCTCATGTTATCCCACGGAGAAAAACTAATCTGGGTCAGTTGTTACAAACAAATACAAGTTGATATATTCAACTGCTATGTAGTTTTATGGCCAATTGGTTCATTTGAAGTAATGTTTCCTTTTACAATTTATGAATAAAAATGTACATGTTACGATAGTTGGTACTCGGTGAAATATGCCCTAATTTGCTAATATCTAAGTGGGAAATAAACATATTTGTATTTGATTTGGGCTAGATTTTTAGCAAGATTTTCATAACTTCAATAACATATTAATGAGTTTCACTTGTAAGTGGGAAGATTCCAGGATTTAGAACAAGATGTGTGCTTCTGCCTTGGTGGTTTGAGGGGAATGTATGGGAGATGTTCCCTCTGAAAGAGAGGCTGGAATTGGGCGGCCAGTTGAAACAAAGGCCTACTTCCATTGCACAGGAGAGAAGTGTAGGATTAAGAGAAGACTGACCATACCATATACCCCGTTTGCCGTGTACCCTACTTGCAACCCAATTGGAGTAGGCAACCCAACAGAAAGTCTAGTATTTATGTTCCATTTTGAAGTTTTTCTGTGTTCTCTATTTCTATCCTCTACCAATATGGTTGAGATGAACATATGGAATCATTAACAAATCCTGATTTGGTTGACAGTTATTTGAATATTTGTTTGTTCTGTGCTCACCTTTCCAAACCACAATGAAATCCATAGTTCTCTAAGCTACTGACAGGTTTCCCCAGTTTCTCTCTTTCCCCCAGTATTTTCTCCTAACACAGCCTCCAGAGTGATTTTTAAAATACACAGTATATCAATTCCTTGCTCAGAACCCTTCAGTGGTTTCCTAGCACCCTCTGAATAAAATCTAAATGTCACATCTCAGCCTACAATGACCTTTAAGATTTAGTCCCTCCTAATCTCACCAATGTTTTTTTTTTTTTTTAAGATTTGTTTATTTATTTGAGAGAGAGAAAGAGAGAGATCAAGCATGGAATCTGGGGGAGGGGTAGAGGGAGAAGGAAAGAGAGAATCCCAAGCAGACTCCCCACTGAGCACGGAGCCTGATGTGGAGCTCAATCTCGTGACCCTGAGACCATGACCTGAGCCAAAATCAAGAGTCAGGTGCTCAACCAATCGAGCCACCCAGGTACTCCTCTCCACAATGTTTTTTCTTTCTGCTCTCTGCCTGTTCACTCTACCCATGAGACCTTCCTGCAATTCCCCAAACATCCCATGTTTGTTCCCCACTCTGAGCCTTTCACTTGCTGTTCCCTTTGCCTGGAATAACTACCTCCTCCCACCCCAGATCTTCACTGCCTTGCATTCTTACTTTCAGGTTTCTTCTCAAATGTCACTCCTCAAAGAGATGCTGTCTGGCTACTTGATCTAACATAGTCTTGCACCCTTCATAGGTTCTTACTTTTGACTTTCATTGCAATGCAATTGGCCACCCATTGACAGGAGGTGCTTCTCTCTAGAAGGGCGATTCCAGATGCAGCTGCTAGTTTTTAATACTAATTATCTTTTTAAATGCAGAGTAAAGGGCTCCTCCTACTAGTTCAAATGCTGAGCTCAGGGCTTTGTTCTTTGCTGTTCAAATTATTATCCTACAGCCACTCTTCTAGTTTCTCTTGTTTATAACAACGCAACATATGGACCAATGTGACTCCCACATTATATTGATGACTCACCTGTTTGCCAATGGTATATGCTCTAATTTGCATTATGGAAACCCTCATTAAAGCAGAGTGCATTGTATAGGTGTATGAATGCATGGAAAATGGCTCAAACAAACTGGGTGTATGCAAGTTGATTACGGTAGGGAAATTTGTATTTTTCAATTCATTCTGCCTTCTATTATTATTCTTCTATCACTCTTCACATACTGTTTGCATGTATTTATGTGTTTCTTGTGTTGAAGGGAGTAAACCAAAAGTTAGTGAGACCCAAGAATGAAATAAAATGAACATGTTTAAAAAGTAAGAAAGAACAAGATGGGATGGAGAAGGAGACAAACCATAAGATACTCCTAAGCTCACGAAACAAACTAAGGGTTGCTGGGAGGTGGGGGAGGGGGCAGGGATATGGACATGGGGGAGGGTATGTGCAATGGCAAATGCTGTGAAATGTGTAAGCCTGATGATTCACAGACATGTACCCTGGGGTAAATAATACATTATATGTTAATAAAAAAAAGTAAGAAAGAAATATTACGAAGAGGTGTATCACAGATTTATATATATGTCTATCTACATACAAAGATTGGTAGGTAGCTATGTAGGTAGGTAGGTAGGTTGGTAGGTAGGTAGAGCTCCTCCTTGGCATAGATTCATCCAATATTCCTTTCATGTTGCAGTGACAATCTATACAACACAGATATCTGTACTTTTTATACTTTTAAGAAAAGTAGGTATAATACAAATGCACATACTTGTGTTTTTGACATCCTTTCATGGAACCAATTAAATATTCAGGAAGGAGAGACGGGCAAAAAGAAAGAGAGAGACACTAAAGGAGGAGATTGTGGGAAAAGAAAATAAACATCACTTTCCTTTCTCTCTTTGAAAACAACCCTGAGAACCTTCGCGTATTTCTTTTGTGTTTCATTTGCCAGTTGTCCTCTTCCCAGTAAAGCATGTTTTTCAGTGTGGGTCTCATCACTGATTTCACAGATTAAGAGAGGTTGCCTAATTTTTTTGTACTGCCTGGAAATCCTCAAACTGCTTTCTCACATATCTCTCTAGAGACTTCTAAAATCTCTATGTTCTCTTTGGCAATTTCTAATGACACTTCTGACCTGGAGATTTATTTCTGAGAACCAAAGCTTTGGCCATCACAAGCCATGTCAGTTGGTATCATTTCTTCTTATGGTTTCCACTTCACCATTTAAGGCTTAGCATTCTTTCTTCAGAATAGGAACACACTGACGATTTTTTATTACTTAGGTAACTGACTGGGATGATAGACAATTACAATGACTTTTCTTTTGAAAAATTTTTTTTCTTTTTGAAGGACTTTTCTTATCTGAGACACTGTAATAATTACCTTTTGCTATATGACAAACCACCCTATAATATAATGAGGGAGACACTGTAATAATTTCTTACTTGAGACACTGTAATACTATAATGAGGGCAGAAACAGATATTTACATATCATGATTCTTTGTGTCCAGAGGTCTCTCCCTGTGATGCCTCCATCTCCAGCTGGCTAGCCCAAGCTTGTTCACATTGTAGCAAAAGGGAGTCAGGCAGCAAGAGAGCACAAGCCCGAGAGGACAGCCTCTGATTTCAAGTCTCTGATTCTGTCAGATTTGCTACTGTCCCACAGACCGAACCTAATTACATGCCCAAACCTAGATTCCATGACGGAGCTCATCCACATATTCATGGGAGGAACTGCAAAGAATCTGTATATATTTTTGAAATCTACCACAGACACCAAAAATGAGAGGGCGATTTATTCTCTTTTCTATTGTAAAGGTTACCAAGTAGCACAGAATGTATACTTTCTCTAGACAATATATAATTACATTTTATGTGTTCCCTTCCTTCTTTTGTCAAGACATATAGATCAATTCTGGGAGGAGTAGCAGAGCCCTTGTGGTGTATTACATTTTAAAAATACTGGTGACAATTTATTTACCCAGGACGCTGTCTCGGGTTGGATAGTCTGGGTACTACACTATCTAGGAGATGCTGTTCATACAATATTCATAGTAATTTTGTATATTTATTGCAATACTTTCTTAGCAAATAATAGTTAAATTTATTTTAACTATTTAAATATTAAATTTAACTTATAATTTAAAAGTTATAGTTTATGACTTATAATATTTAAATATTAAATTTATTTTAACTACTTAAATATTTAACTATTTAAATAAATTTATTTTAACTATGGAGGGAAGAACATTTTTTTCTACTTTCTAAGAAGGTGACTTTTTGGCTTGTGACTTACATTGACAAGCCCATCTTTTTCCAAATGAAGAGAGACTTATTACAATGAATGGCAAAGAAGTCCCCGACCTGCATAGATTATCTTTAGCTGTTCATTTCTTCCACCTTGAAGTGCTTATCGTCTTCTGATTTCTAAAAGACAAGTCACCCTAGTCTTAATTGTTATAGATTGTGTTTGTTAATATTCATAATTACAGGCCAAAAATTTCATAATTTTAAAATATGTTTTCTATGGTGTTTGATTTTCCAAATCTGGAGTTGTTTTTCTCTGGACTCCATTTTGTTTGCAGTTAATCACTAAATGATTTTCTTCTGCGTATGTATTTATATATTTATATATATAAATGTACATATACATATGTAAGTATGTGTATATATGTAAATACATGTATATAGTGTAAATATACTTTAAAATATTAAAATACATTTAATATTTAAAATATTAAAAACAACAGAGTATTATGAAAATATTAAAAATAATAAAGTATAGGCATGGCTGCGTGGCTTAGTTAAGCTTAAGAGTCTTGGTTTCTGCTCAGGTTATAATCTCAGGGTCATGAGATCAAGCCCTGTGTCAGGCTCCACATTCAGGTAGGAGTCTGCTTGAGATTCTCTCCCTCTCCCTCTGCCCCTCCCCTGCTCACACACACTGTTTTTCTCTCTCTAAAATAAATAAAGTCTTTAAAAATACTAATATTAAAATATTTTAAAATTCTTAAATACACGTTTCATGTATATCATATGTAAATATACTTTATACATTCTGCTTTTTATATTTATATAGATGACATATATTTACATATAAATATAGATTCTTTCTGCCTCTCAGTGGATTTCTGCTAATCCTTTTGATTTTATTATTTCAGACACTCATAGCCCTCTCTGTCCCTAGAGGTCTAGTAGAACTGGAAGCCTTAGGAGTTGGTTTGGGGACCTGGGATATTCAGTGTGTTCCTATTTCCTGGAAGTGTAATGATGCATGTTGTAGCTTATTTGAAAAAGTCAGCTGTATTTTTTAATACAGTTTGCTCTATTCTAATACAGAAACACTTCATTATTGGGGGTTTTTAATGCTGTATGTGTATCATTTATTCCAAAACACTTATTTAGACGGAGAATTCTTTCAGAAGATTTTATAATCCTTGATTTTTATCCAGTTGACAAATTCCATTCTAGCAAACTTGGAAATTTTGACGTAAACGGACAGTGCAATTGTTGAATTAGGATGCGGTGGAAATAACTTTAGAGTTTCTTTCTGTGTTAACCCAGATTTCCCATCCTTTGGAGTAGCTGATGTAGTTATGTCTTAACTTAGAATTACCTATGGTATTAGGAGTCGTTGCAAAAAGAAAATGAAGCAATGTAAAAACGAACACTGAGTCTCTATGTTGGCTTCCTTTGAAAGAGTCTAAAGCATTCTAAAGTTTCTCTTGAAGAGGGAATGTGTACAAAACAAGGCAAGTCAGGAAAGGTTTAAGCTTATTAATCTCATCCTGAGAAGGTGTTGGTTGTAAATTAAAAATACATTTATTTTTCAGTGATAACTGGCTCAGAGTTCTTAAAACACAGAAGTTTCCAGGTAGACACACATGCATGTGCATGGTCACCCACGTGCGTGCACACAGACATGCGCGCACACACGCATACATGCAAAGATATGTTTTATTTTTGCATTTGAGAAAGAGAATGGTAGGTTTATCTTGCTCATAAGTGAAATAGCGCCAAATAATGCTGTGTAAGAAACTGTCCTAAAACTCACTGGCTGATAGCAATAAGCATTTATTTATTTACTGAATTCAGGTTGGCTACAGCATCTCTGCGTCAGGCTTGGTCACTTGACCTTGGCTTCAGTCTTCAGGCTCAGTTCCACTCCATGTGTCTTACACTAAGGCTCAAGACAAAGGACAGCCACTTCTTGGAACAACCTTCTCTTGGCGAATAAACACAGAACTAAGCCAAACAGCCAAGCATATTTAAGGCTTCTGCTCATGTCACATCTGTTGACAGTTTTTGACCCACGCAAATCTTGTGCTCGAACTCCAAATCAATGAGGTGTGGAAATGTATTCTATCCACAGGGGCATGGGAAGAGCCATAAATATTTACAGAACAATAATCCAGTGTTTCATATTTACTTAAAAAATCCTATAAACTGAAATGCCTATAGAGACTGACAGGAACTATTTGAGGAAGCCAGTCGAGGTGGGGAATGAAGCAAACAGCAGAGGGAAGACCCCATCCAAAGAACATGGCAGAAACAACAGCTTCAAGGATTATTGCTTTGTAGGAATTTCCAGGGAATTTCTGCCACGTAACTGGTTTTTTAGAAAGAGGACATGGAAATTCATTACCTTACGTTAAAATGTTTTGTTTTTAAATGTTGGAAAGCAGTTTACTTTTGAAAAATTATGGGTGAGCCAAACAAAACACGCCTGCAGACCAGATATAATTTGGAGTCTACCATTTGCAACCTTTGACCAGAAGTCTCTTTAAATTACCAATACACAATGCTACGATTACACATTTCAGAAAGTTTAAAAATCTTTCCTTTGTGTTCAGCAACAGCAAGGCCATCATTTCACTTTACCACAGGCAGGGTTAACATTGGTCAAATTCTTTGGCCTATTCCTCTGTAGATGCTTTCTAAAAATAAATTTTTTTTTTAGAAATGCATATATAATGATACAATGCCATATTAGTAGAGAGCTACATAGTTTACACAGTGCTTTCAAGTGCTTACATTGATTTAACCCTCACAGCAAGTGGTGGGATTATTATTTTGCGATGAGTTAAAACCAGCTCCGAAAGATTATGTGATTTTTTTCCAAGGCCATACGGGTAAGGTCCTAGCAGAGGTAAGATTCTAGGTCATTTAACTCTCTTTTTCAAGTTAGATAATCACAGATCTACTGAACACCAAAGCTATTTGACTACTGTCCTGCTCTGATTCTAATATTCAATGTGTAGCAGGGTGGTGTGTTCTAACATCTTCTATTTTAAGCATGTAAATCATTTCTTCAATGGAGAGCTAGTGAAGGCCCTACAAGATAATCATGATGTTGCCATTATCCTGATTTGTACTCTCAGTTACATCTGCTCTTGTGTATTTAAACCTCATTCCTATCAGATGATTAAATAATGATTATCTTGTCTACAAATAATTGGTTTTGTTTTGTGGTTCCACTTGACCTCCAGTGACATGATGCAGTTTAAGAATGTCACAGATGGGGGCGCCTGGGTGGCTCAGTGGGTTAAAGCCTCTGCCTTCGGCTCGGGTCATGATCTCCGGGTCCTGGGATCGAGCCCCGCTTCGGGCTCTCTGCTCGGTGGGGAGCCTGCTTCCCACTGTCTCTCTGCCTGCCTCTCTGCCTACTTGTGATCTCTTTCTCTCTGTCAAATAAATAAATAAAATCTTTAAAAAAAAAAAAAAAGAATGTCACAGATGTTAAGTTGTAAAGCAGAGAATGCTGTTTTTTTAATCAGAGAGATATGATGATTCAGTGTCTAGAACATATTCCTAAAAACGAGTGGACAGAGAGATTCTCCCGCATATCGGCTGTGTGATTTTCAGCTATGACACCTTATTTTACTCTTTCGATTGTCTATGGAAAAAGTAAGATGATACAAAAATGCTGAGAGTTCTGTGGAAAGATGAAGTTTTTGTGTTTTTTATAATTTTTTTTATTATTTTTTTATAATTTTTTTAAGGATTTTATTTATTTACCTGACACAGAGAGATCACAAGTAGGCAGAGAGGTGGGCACAGAGAGAGGGGGAAGCAGGCTTCCTGCTGAGCAGAGAGCCCAATGCAGGGCTCCATCCCAGGACCCTGAGGTCATGACCTGAGCTGAAGGCAGAGGTTTTAACCCACTGAGCCACCCAGGTGCCCAAAAGATGAAGTTTTAATCCAGGTTCATCTTACTAATTAATTAACCAATCAGATCAATTTCCTCTTAACTCATTCCAACAGTATACGCTGTGTTGGCCAACTATATCACAGTGATTTATTTTCATAGTTAATAGAACTATGCAGCATTTCAGTCACGGATTGATAATCTAAGCATTAGAAAGTTCAAACAGTATACAAGTGTGTTTTCCTTTTCTGAAGATTGCTTATAAGTCATCCCTTTAGGAGGTGCTGACTATATCACCCCAATGATGAATAATACAAAATAGTGAATGGATGTCATGAACAGTATTGCACTTGAGAGGAGTCACCATCAGTCCCAAAGCAAAGTTTACAAAATACAAAAGAAGATGAAGGAGAGACACAGTTCCCATTTAAATTCCTTTGCCAGTATTTTGTGGCTGTTTTGTTTTTAATATCTCCCTTGGAGCAATGAGTCAAATGCCTTCCATCAAAGGAAAGCAATAGTGATACACATTTTGCACATAGTAAAATCTGCATGATTTCATGGCTGCTAAAAAGGCAAATATTTTCTCTCTTTCCCTCTTCCTGTGTGACTTTAGTGCAATCAAGTAACTTCTCTTGGAGGTCAAAGGATCCTGCCATTTCTCTTTCCATGTTTTTAGACATTTGTAACGCCTTCTTTGAAACTTGTTTTATGTTTGGGGGAGTTTTAATAGATGGTATTAACTACTGCCTTAAGGGGGCAAAAGTTATCTATATGTAAAAGCAGTGAAGTTATAGGAAAGTAGCTAAGCAATTCAAGAGAGTTATGTTAATTGCTCTTTCAAAATACTTGGTCCCCTGTGGTCAGAGCCTTAGGCCTCTGGAGTTCACTTTTCTCTCAGTGACTCCATTTCGTTCCTTTTCCTGTTTATGCTGTGCCTTTTAGAGTTTTTCAGTCCCCTTCTCCTTTGAAGTCTCAAAGGCTGTCCCCTGGAGGATCCACTTGTGAACACGTCTGTCTACTTCTGAGCACTTCCCAGAGATTCTGAAGTGTCAGAATTCCCAGGAGAGCGAGTGAAGATCCGCATCCCTCCCTTCATGCTGAGTGGTGAAGTTAGGGGAAAGGCTTCCAGTTCAGAGCAGACCTTCCTGACTGGAGAGCCAGGGGAAGATGATGGGGCTGTGGCCAGAGGGGAAGATAACAGACTTTACGGCCACAACCCAGCTTGTTCGTAGCCATCTCCTTGGAAACAATTGCAAAGAGAATAAAGTTTCAGGGGGGAAAAGAAAAGAAGAAAAGTATTTTGTATGGGAATAGTGATCCACCCCCCCCAATCTGTTTTCTCTCTTTCTTTTTTTTTTTTTAATATACCTTATTTTTCCCCCCACCTTTTTTCTGCAGGAAAAAAAAATACTAAAATTGTATGAATGACTTTCTAAGAACAATATGATTGTATAAATGTGACCAATTTGAACTGATTTTGAATTTGTACTTATTCATTCATACATTTAAATTGGTTCGTGCTCCAGTGCAAAATCATACACAATAGTCAAATACTTTGGGAACTATGTAGCTGGATTGCAAAATGTTTGGCAAATGAAGGGGGTAGCCCAAGAATGACCCCCAGATATCTTGAAGAGATCAGACTTGCTAAGAAGGGGAGACTGTCCCTGAACAGACTGCCATATTTCTTGAACTTGAGAAAGATTCATTGGAACCCCAAACTAAAAATAAAATTGGCCTCTCATAACTGATGATCAGGATGACCCAGACATAAAAGAATGAATTGTAACAAAAGTGGGAAAATGTGGTTAGTTTCACCCTGACTCACCGCCAAATGGAAAGGCATGTACTTCCAAGTATACAATTCCAAGCCTGGTAACTCAGACTTGAAGCCCTAAGTCCCTACAGATATGTCCCACTTGGCCAGCATAAGGCTGGCTCCATTTCCATGGAATTTGAAAAACCAGATGAAGTTATTGACAGTGTTTAACAATGTGATATTTCACATAGAACTTCAGATTTCTGGCTTCTTTTAGAAAGACCTAGACACCCATGCCCAAGAATAGAATAGCAGCTACTTCTTTTGATAGCAGCTTATGCTCATCAGGTCTATACGGTCACATCGAATCACCCTACTTCACCCCCATGAGCACTCCCTCCACATACACACATACCCTCAAATGTCTGACCCTTGGTTACCTTTCACTTGTTCCCTAATCGCTGGACCATCATTGCTGGGCCACCATTCTTCTTGTTAGATATCAGGGACCCTCAGCACTGTCGTTAGATGTTCTTTATAGTAATGGGCTTTGTTTACCTGTGAGCCTTCTCTCACTCCAAGGACCAGTAATCTACCTTAGTGCCTCTGCTGGCTGATAATGGCTACTCCCTACATGAGCTCTCTACCCCAGCCACTGCTGGCCCTTTCTCATTGTGGATCTTAACCTGTCATCTTGACCTTGCTCTAGGTCACTCACATGTCAAATGAGCAGTCATTTAAATCAAATCCTATAATAAAGAATTAAACTGCTAGGCAGTGGTGATATACATTGAGGCTACTAATATATACACCTACAAGTGTTGTTCTCTTTCTAAATGACAACAAGAACACCTCTATTTAAAAGTTAACGTTGGCAGACCTGCCCAAGAGCAGCATATTCACTCCAAAAATAAATTTCTATTTCACAGGAGGTGGAGAAAAAAAGGAAAACCAAATTTCATGTCTTGATTACTCAACAAGAGAGTGTATTGATGACACAAGTTGTCCTGAGCTAGGTAGTGATTATATTTAAGTGCCACAGAAGATTTTCTTGGAAGAGATTGCAATCACTCTAAGTACTTAGCATTGCATTGCTTACATGAAAGGAATGCAACTGAGATGAAAAGAAACCTCCTTAGTATAGATTAGTTTGTCTATTGTCCATTAACTATGAATGAAAGTTGAAATTCAGCTCATTGTGATGCCGTACTACATCCCATAAAAACAATAGTCCTTGTTTGAAGAACTGGGGGAAGATCTCCTGAGCTTTTTTTGCTAGAGTGGTTATTTGTGGAGGTTATAGGAATTTAGGAACACAATTTCTTCTTGCTCCTAGCATAAATATGTTGTGATATATATGTATGTATGTGTATACACATATCTGATTATATAGGTGGTAGATGTGGGTATCTGCTTGTGTTTCTGAGCCGCTCCTACTTCAAGCAGCATTTCCTCTTTTATTTAGTTTTATATAATGGGATTACATGCAAGATAACACTTCAAGAGAAAATGCTGGTATTCATTAGCAAAATTTAGAAAAGTGCTAATCTAGTCTGGCTTTCCTCTTTTCTACATGGGGAAATAATACTAAGAGACATTATGGGACTTTCGCAAAGTCACAGACTGCTTGGTGGTACAGCCAGGTTTAGACCATAAGACTCAAAACTCCTAGTTGGGTCTTCTTTGCACACCTTGGCTAATATTTACTGAGTGTTTCCTTTGTGCAGAAGCTGTACCACACCCGACTTATCTCAGTTAACGATCCCACTAACGCCATGGAGTCCATATTATCCATGTTAGAGATGAAGATAAAGGTCCTCAGGGAGAGTAAAAAATTTGGCCAAGGTAACGGAGCTAGAAAGTGCAGTCAGAATTCAAGTCTAACTAAATCTTTTTTTTTTTTTTTTAAGATTTATTTATTTGAGAGAGAGAGAGAGATCACAGGTGGGAGAGGAGAGGGAGAGAGAAACTGAAGCAGACTCTGTGCTGAACCTGGAGCCTGATTCCGGGCTTGATGTCACCACCCTGAGATCAGGACCTGAGCTGAAACCAAGAGTCCAACGCCTAACTAACTGTGCCATGCAGGCACCCCTAAGTCTAGCTAATCTGATTCCAAAGCCACTAACTGTTCTCTTAACCACTTTTATTTACCGTCCTCATAACCATGTTTATTGAAGATGGTAAAATAGACCGTAAAATCAAATTTTATGTATATTTCTACACCCATTCATAGAATAAAAAACCATATTCGATCATGACATTTTAATTAAATACTCTGTACTCTTCTGAATTCTATTCTTGAAGAATTGTCAGACTTGAAAAGATCAGCTCACTGAATCCAGAACTGGTGAGGTTAGAGCTAAGAGTTCTGCAGATCATTATGGAGACCGATTCCCATCGATCTGAAGAGATAATAAAGAGCATCTTGATATGTTCATGACACTACCAATCAATACAGGGTAATGACAGTTAGCCAGATCCAGGAGAGTTGGGAAAATAGTACTTTCCAACTGGAAAACAAATCCAACACAACAGAGTTTGGAAGAGTCACAGACAAGGGTCTAGAAGGCACTAGGCTTACCAACCCAATCTTTAAACAGTCTTAGAAGAACTTTACCCTAGTTACATTCTCCTGAATACACTGTGGTAGATACTGAGTTACCTCAGTGGAGTGCCAATGGATAAGGATGGATGCTGCTGGAGGGCACCATGGCAATACCATCTCCCTGTTTTGACAAAGAGACAATTCAATCTCTCGAATTTGCTAAATGAAGGGTGATTGTTTCATCCCCTGCTCAAAATGGTTAGAGGCTACTCCTAAAATATCTGGATTAACCCATTTCCAAAAATGAACTATTACCCCACCCCTTGAAGTGTTCATTCAATTTGGCTTTGTCTGCACATAGGAAAGTTACATGGCAAATAAAAGTGTTTCCAGAGCTAATAAAGATCTAAAACAAGTGACCGGTCATTTCAGGTAACAATGTTCTTTAACTAAATGGGATGCTCAGAATCCGTAGGTGGATTTAGGTTTGGGGTCAGCAGTGTACCCACAAGGTGCCAAGTATAAAGATCACTAGTGAGTTAGGAGCAGTTGTACATGCCATTTAGAAAATCAGGGTGTCTGGGTGCCTCAGTTGGTTAAGCATCTGCCTTCAGGTCAGGTCATGATCTCAGGGTCCTGGGATCGAGTCCCACATCAGGCTCTCTGCTCAGTGGGGAGTCTGCCTCTCTCTCCTTCTCCCTTTGAGCTCTCGAGCTCTCTCTCAAATAAATAAAATCTTAAAAAAAATTAAAAATAACAAAATCAGCTCTGGAGATGCAGATGGGACTTATGGAGGTAAGTAAGTAAGATATTAAATCCTTCAGGTAACTACTATATTATTTAGTGCACCAAAACAATCATTTACTAAATGGTACCTCCACCTTTTGTGCTGTTATATGTAGATGATTTCCTGTGGCCCAGCTGAAGGGAACTGTGGACAGAAGATTCATAACCCCTATCAATATGATCATTTGAATTATGATGAAAATATGTTGTAATTTCTAGCTCATAAAAATTGTGATTTTTAGATATTTTTAAAAGATAGTTTAAGGTTCATGTGTTGTGTGCCTCTATATTCAAGATGAACTGAAAGATTAAAGTGTTTTTAGAAGTATTGTTTTGTTTAAAAAAGCATTTTTCCCGAAGTACTTAAGTATTGAAACTTATTGTATATGATCTAATCTCCACTGTCTCCACATGATTCCATGAAAATTTTCAGAGCAACAGAGATTATACATATAGTATCTTCTACAGGAAAAATAAGCTTTTTTTTTTTTTCTGCAATGGTTCCCAAGCTTAAGATAATTCAACAGTAAACCCCATAGTATACCCCACACATCAGCAGCCACATAATTACAGCTAAATCCAAGTTGACATCAGGGCAATTTTTGCTTCAAAGTTTTTGAGGAAGCAGAGGAGGATTCGATGAGATTATTTTAATCCCTGGTTCCATTTTACTCCCCACCATAGCCTGAAACTTAGCTGAATGCCTTTTAACCCTAAACATTTCATTATTTAAGCTACAATGATTATGAAATACACAATGATAGAACTGAAGGAACTGTTAGCTTAGGCAGTGTGCCAGTTCAACATGAGAAGGGATTTGGTCCACCTCAAGTGGATTTATGCTCCCCAAGCACATTGTGAGAACCAATTTTATGCTGTATTCCTCTCTTTGGTCATTCTTCCCAACTTTAGAGCAGGTTCTGTTCTCCCCTGGAAGGTTGGTGTTTTTCAGGCTTCTCTCTTGTGTCCTCTTCCTACCTCCTCTTATCTCTTCCATTATTATCTGCTTCTTCACATGCTCATCTTCATTCAAACTTTTGGACATCACATATACACCTACGTCTCCAGATTCGTATCTTCATTCCAAATTTCTCCACCAACCTAAAGATCCCCAAACATTGACTTCATGGTTCCATTGAATATCCCAATGGCTCATTGAAGGTGCCATTTCTGGAATCAAATTCCTCATGTACCATATCCAAAATACATACTTATGTTTTTCCACTGTGAGCTGGTGATGCTGCTACTTTCCCATTGCTAAAGTCAGAACCTTAAGATTTACTTTAGATGGTGCCTCCTCTCTCACCAAGAATACTTCATCAGTGACCAAATACCGTCAAAGGACCTACATTAAAAGAAGAAGGAGGAGGATGAGGAGGACGAGGAGGAGAAGAAAAATAATAAGAAGTCAGATTGGCCTTCTCTTTTACATGGCTTTTGTGACATTCATATACTGTTTTGAAGACGAATGTTGAGAGACCATCTTGGGACAGTTCTCTCTCACTATCTCATACCTGAGTTGTAAAATAGCTTTTCAGCTGTTCTCCCTGACTCAATTTGTTGTCTTCCTCCTGCACTGCTCTTCCAAGCTGCTGCCAAAGGGATCTATGTAATATGAAAATCTGACTATGTCTGCTCTCTGGTTCTCTGCATCAGGTGGAGGAAAAAGCCCAAAATTCTTAACATGGTCTAACAGACTCTCATGACTTTTACCTCTCTAGCCTCCTCCATTACCACTTCATTCTGTGGTCTTAACGATCTAGCCATATTAAATTTCTTAGAGTTTCTTGAGTGTACCATGCTTCCCTTTGTTTCTTTGCTATTGACATATGCCTTGATCCCTAAAACTATAGTCAAGGCCAGAATATGTATATCCTCCCATGAAAACCCAGTTCTGATACCTTCCTGGCATCTATAGACCATGTAGTTAATCAGCCCTTCCTATGTTTTACCTCTATGTCTTCTAGAGCCTTTCTAGTCTACTGTATTCATTCTAACTTACTGAATATTACAATATATAGATGGTCCTCAGCTTATAATGGTTCAACCTAGGATTTTTTAATTTATGATCCAAAAGAAAAAAAGGGCAACACACATTTAGTACAAAATATTCTTCCAATTTTGAATTTTGATCTTTCCCAGGCTAATGATATGCAGTACAATACTCTTTTGTGATGTTGGACAGCAACAGTCAAGAGGGTAGACAACCGATCCTCTGACCACCATTCTGTACCTGTACAACCATTTGGTTTCACTTTCAGTCCAGAATTCACAAAATTGCAAGATGCGTAACACTTTAATATAAAATAGACTTTGTGTTAGATGATTTTGCCTAATTTCAGACTAATATGTGTGTTATGAGCACGTTTAAGGTGGGCTAGGCTAAGCTGTGATGTTTGGGAAGTTGGGTGTCTTAAATGCATTTTTGACTTATGATATTTTCAACTTACCATGGGCTTATCAGGAGGTACCCCATTGTAAATCTAGGAGAATTTGCATAATCATTTGTGCTAGCTTCCTACTAGACTGAGAGCTTCTTGGAACTATTTTTTCCATCCATTTCCTTAACTCCAACAGTCGATGTGATGCTTTTCACATAGTAAGTGCTTAAATGATATTTGTTGAGTGAATAAATGAATGGGCTATGCTGGGCCCTTTAACACATGGAACGTTTTCTACTTTCACTTTGTATGAGACAAATGGCATCTTTCTGGACTCTGTGTGAAAGTGATATCTACTCTGCTCTACAGGCGATGAAAGGCTCAGAGAAGTTCCATAAGCTACTAAGGGTCTGGTCATCTCTCACTAAGTTTTTTTTTTTTTTTTCCCCCTGCACGGGGTTAGGAGAGTTACTTGACCTGTTTGTGCTCTATTTTCCACAGTGTAAAATGAAATAACAATAATATCTACCTCCCATGGGTATGATGATCAAATGAGTTATTACATATAAAAACATACAGAACAGTCTTGGCATATATTAAGCAATCACTAAGTTTATGGTCAAGAATATCACTAATATCATCTTTAGTGAAGAAGATTAGAATTACCAGATAAGTTCTTTCATTACCATTTAGCATGTTGTTTTATCTAAAAAGTCAGATGATTGGTGGTCCAAACTTCCTTTCTTAGGCAGCTCTTAGTCGATAATCCAGAGGTTTGGGAATCCTGAAGAAGTAGAAAAAATACGCATTTTGTCATGTAACCCCTGACATTACCACTTTGGTTATGAGTATGAGATTGAGGAGAGGGATGAGAGATCAGAAATCCAAACACAAAAAGTTCAGCTACTTTAATATTAAATGCCCACCTGTGTTTTAAGTGTTATTAATTCTGGGAACCCCTGGCAAATCTATATTCAAGGTTAAATAAAGTAAAAGTCCCAGATACCTGTTCCATATATCTGTTTAGTTCTCTGATGGATTAAAACATTGTTAGATGTTTTCAAAAACCATTTTAGTACAATCAGAGGAAGTGACCACCAGAGGAAGAGTAGAAAGAAAAGTAATTT
>CM052811.1:85633187-85874033 GCA_028533885.1 Nasua narica | reverse complement strand
ACACACACACACACACATATACCCTGCACCTCTCCAATGTAGAATATGCAAAATGGAAATATCAGGCTGCATTGTCTAATACAGTAGTCAGCTCTGTGTGTCTCCAGAACAATGGCAATGTGGTGAGTCCAAACTGAGATGTGTAATAACACCCACAATGGATTTCAAAGACTTAGTACCAAGGAAAGAATGTAAATTAACTCCTTGGTAATTTTCTATATTAATTATAGGTTCAAATGATAATATTTGGATCGAATGAATTGAAATATAAAATTAATTTCACAGGTTTCTTTTTACTTTTTAAATTACACATGTTAAATTTACTTTTTAAATTACGTATGCTAACATAGTATTTCTTTTGGACAGCTCTGGAAATAAGGAACTTAAGTGCATAGACTAATTTTTTTCATTCCCATTGCTACTTTGGAAAATAAAGAAAGTGAGCTTTTACTAATAATTCATATGTTCATTCCTTTGATTCACCCAACAGCATCATACCTATGAATCTGATGGAAAATGATGCCAATAAACCCATCTAATTAACAAAGCCAACTACTTAGGAATGCTATTTCATAAATTAAATAGTTCTACAAATATTTTTGAATTCTATGCATATACACCAAATATGTTAAAAAGTTGTTTTTTACAAACAAAATATAGTATATTTCATTTTAATTTGTATTTTATTTATAAAAATAAAAAAGTTATTTTTATTTTATTTGTATAGTCTTATCCATTAAATTTTGTTTCATTAATAAAACTATGTCTTGAGAAAAAGCACAATTATCATTTGATCAACTCTCCAAATGTCTGATTTAAATGATATATATTAAGAAATATAGGATCTACCCCCAAAGTAAATAATACTAATTGATAAGAGCATCTTTACAACACTTCAATAGTGTATAATAGAAGTGTGTTTTTATTATTTAGGAGGCTCATATTTCAATATTCCTCAGTTAAAACATTGGCTTTGGTAGAGGAACTAGTTGTGAGAACAGATTCATTGAACACTCAGTGACTTGGCAGTAGTGAGGACAGGAAGGGATCAGACATGTTGAAATGATGTTCTTTCCAACTCTCCCATCTGAAAGTAGCCATTTTCCACAAGCTGGGATCTCTTAAAATATATAAGCTATTATACTAGAATATGGAGATATAAAGATGTATGAAGCATACCTCCTCTACTTCCAAGAAAAATATAATATAGTGGAGAGATATAGATTGTTAAGCCAATAGATGCTATTACTCTTATCCGGATTAACCTACCTTTTCTCTGTATAGCAACCATTGTCTATGCAGCAGCCACAGTGATTTTTTTTAATATCACTTTTTCTACCCCTCCCACTGCCACTACTAAAAAATCCCAGAGTGGATTTCCAGTGCACCTAGAAACAAAATCTTACCAGAGCCCACAAGACCCTGCATGACTTCACCTCTCCAACTAACTCCACACTTCTCTTCCTCTCCACTCTCAACTCTCCAGCTTGTTACTGCCTCAGAGTCTTCACCTTTGTCATCCCTCTGTCTGGAACTCTTTCTTAAAGTTTGAGAATAATGGAAACTAAAGGCAGGGAAGCTCTGTGGACAACTCTGAGTTGCCTTCCCTTGATCACTGTATCTTAATAGCTCTCCTGCAATCTTGACAGTAACTCTGTATCCCAATTTCCTTACTGAATGTTCTTTATAGTGCTAACAACTATCTAGAATTATCTTTTACTTTAAATTTATTTAGTTGTCTATTCTCTATCTCTTCTCACCAGCATTATGAACACAAGCCCTATTTTCTTTTATTTGATCATTTTTTCCCAGACACGTAAAAGGCCCTCAATGAAATGCTGGCTGGCTGGCTGGCTGGCTGGAATATGATAATTCGATTGTGTCAAGGCAGAAGGAGTTCAAGGTGCTAGGGGAGGGAATAAAAGTGACCCCCAATCCAGATTAGGATGTTAAAGAAAAAGAATATAGGACATAATGCCCCTTTGCTGGCACAGGAAGTTGCCAGTAGAAATTAACCAGGCAATTAGCAAAGAGCTTTACTTTCTGGGCAGATGATCAAGGGTCCAGCAGCCAGAAAGAGGTCAGCCAGGCTCAGAGAACTATCAAAATTTCTGTCAAGTCACAGCAAGAAGTGAGATAAGGTCAAGATATCAAGACAAGTAGGTAGGGAGTAAACGTGCAGGAGCCCACCAAATCATAACAAGTGACTATCTGAGAAGACTGATTTGGACTTTATTATAAACCCAAATATCTGAAAATTCTGCAAAGGGAGGCATACTTTGTGATCAGCCTATTTGCCCCATCTCAGTATTTAAGCTCCTGGTGAGACTATAAACTGAACGAAGTCTGGGGGCTGTCTCCCACCTCTTGAATTCTCCTTCTATCTAATATAGTGCCATGTACAAGGTAGCCTCCCAGAAAATGCCTGTTGAGTTAAGTTGAGTCTCTTCTCATATTATTCTATAGGCCATTATCTGAACTGATATTTGGGGCTATCTAGATTATTCTGAGACATCACACAAAGTGCAAGGATAACTCATGCTCCATTGATCCTCTGTAATAGTTACTTTGAATTAATATGGAGGATGGACATGCACAATCAATTGACATGCTCCAAAGCCTCTCAGCTGTGGAAAAATACCACCTTGACAATAAAGAAGACTCATAAGAGACCTTTCAGAGATGGGGATAGAGAGTTTATGTGTATTCTTTTTTCCTCTGGAGTTGGAATAGAAAAGGGAAACTAAATAGGCTCCTGACATTCTTTGTTTGTTTTTGTTGTTTGTTTTTTTTGTTTGTTTATTTGTTTTAAAACTCAAGCTCACCTGAAAAGGCTGCATCCTTGCAGGAATCATCAATTCTGAAATAGCTGCCCATTTTTCCAGACAGTAGTCTTCATTAGATACAATTTCCGCAGGTTATTCAAAGATTACTGTTCAAAAGACTCTCTAAGTAGAAACCAACTCTTGGTGGTCAGAATTCTAGTATCGGGAGACACCTGGGGGTATAGTCAGTTAAGCACCTGACTCTTGGTTTTGGCTCCAGTGGTGATCTCAGGGTCATGAGGTCAAATTCCATCTTGGGCTCTCCGCTCAACATGGAGTCTGCTTGGGACTCTCTCTCTCTCTCTCTCCCTCTCCCTCTGCCCCTCCCAATCATGCTCCACTTGCCCTCTCTCTCTCAAATAAATAAATAAATCTTAAGAAAAAAAATTCTAGTATTGGGATAAGTAATTTTTAAGTAATTGTTTTGCTTTGCTTTTGTCTCTTCAGTATCAGAAGGACAAATGATGCCTGGATTGTACATTTTCCATAAATTATCTCCTGGAGTTGCTTTGTTTACAATAGGCTAAAACAAAGAACCTTAGAATTTAGTTCTGATTATTATTATTACAGGGAAATGTGAATAAAATGGAGGAATGCTATATTAATAATAATAATGCTTTATATACTCTACTCGACTGTTAACTAATAGATTCAGATCCCCACAGAAGTATCACAAAAACTTTCTCCTTAGATTTTATATGGTTGATCTTTTTTCATTTATTGTAGAAGGCTGTATTTTCTCTATTTCATTAATTTTCAGTTAATTTTCTTTCTTTTTTTTTAATTTTTATTAACATACAATGTATTATTTACCCCAGGGTACATGTCTGTGAATCATCAGGCTTACACATTTCACAGCATTTGCCATAGCACATACCCTCCCCAATGTCCATAACCCTACCCCCCCCACCTCCCAGCAACCCTTAGTTTGTTTTGTGAGTTTAGGAGTCTCTTATGGTTTGTCTCCTTCCCCATCCCATCTTGTTATTTCTTGTGAACATATCCCTTTAATCATTACCATGCAAGTACGTAGAGAGAAGCAAACTTACGGAAAACCAACTTGAAGTATAACTCAATAACTAAAAGCCATGAGGCATTTCTAAAACTTTGGTCGTTAAAACTACTACCTCATCTGACAAACTGTTGCTTACAAGATTTGCTACTTCCTAATCTCATGATCTGAAATGATGAAGGTTCATATAGAAGGCTAAATAAGACAACTCTATGGACTCACAGTGAGTCTACAGGCCAATTTCCTGTGAGAAACCCTTGACCCGGGGAGGTACGGACTGAGGAAAGTTCTGCTCTTTGTTAGATGCCAACTTCGTAGAATTGAATCTATTATCAGACCTTGAATAATAAAACATCTGAGTTTCAGATATGTTTTGGAAACGCTAATATGGTACGTGTGCACATAGGGAAGAAATTAATTAAAGTTCTCAATCACAAAGTTCTCAATCATATAAACCGCTTTGGTTTACATACTATTGCTTTTCTTACAAGTTTTTGTCTTTTCATATTCAAATTGTTTGTGGAACTATATTTTAAAGGGATATTGCCAAGTAGGTATAAAAGAATTTCCTCAAGGGACAAATAATTAAGGAAGAGTCAAGTCAATCTCTGTGCCCTGATACCTGTAATCAAATTAGATGAGAAGACAAAGATGGAAAAATAGAAAAGGATAAAGTCATGCAGGAGACGTTGCCTGTGCCCTGTTCATGTTCCTCAGACCTTAACATTCACTGTGATCCAACCAATTTCCTAGTGCCATTCTCCTCAATTCTGTGCCTGAGGCCTTCTTTCTAGAACAGTGGAAATCTCTCCCTGGGAACCTTGCCCTCAACCAATGATTCTCTAGCTTCTCTTCTTTTGGGCGTCACAGATGTAAGCATCCATTTTATATCCCTTTTCAGAGTTTTCCTGGAGCTTTGGGCTCCGGTAATCCATTGTGGTAGCTGGCTTGATAACTTACTCTTAATCAACTGCCTTCTGTATAACTTCAGAAGTTATACAGAATAACTGTATTCTGTTATTCCCCTGTATAATTTCACTGTTCTCTCATGATCCCTATTTGGGATCACCTCCCAAATAACCATTGGAACTCATATCCTAATCTGAGGCTCTGCTCCTGATGGAATGCAAACTAAGACAACTGCTCTTCCTGTTCCTAACAGTTTGCCTCTGGACTCTAATCAGAAGAGTTATAGCCACTTCCATATTTAAGAACTAGTGTCAGTTTTTGATGATGTTGCATTCACCCTGGTCATGAATTCTCCTTGCTTTGCTCAATACCCGCCCCCAGGTAGGTGTTTAGTAAATATTTTCAGAATATAGACCAACTTCATGAATGAAAAACTTGTGCCTTATCACTTTTCTTACACACAGTGTATGCTTAGTAAATGTTTTATCAGATGAAGGGTGATGATTAGGCCTTTGGCAGTGGAAAGGTCTTTATCCAACTTTTAACTATGTCCAGAACGATGGCAGAGTATGGAGTGCTTAGAGCCATCTGATTGAAATTCACCTGCTTACACAGGTATTTCAAAGGAAAAAAGGACACTTTATCTATCTTGGCATCTGGGAATAATTAATCATGGAGTGCAGCTCATAGAAACAGTCCCTCTGTATGCCTTACTCCCTTTCAACTGAGAAGGGTTTGGTTTCAGGTGCTGGTCATGGCAGCTGAGTATTCAGTGACTCGTTTCTTAAGAAATGTGAATATGAGAGAGGGGAGATGTTATCACTCAGAGTGAGAGCTTGCCTGAGTTCAGTAGAATAATTTATTTTATAGGCACCTCTCCGAAACATCTTAGAGCTTAAAGGATAAAGAATTCAATGCGTTTTCACTTGGTTACTGGCCCCAAGGCTAAAAACTGGTGGCATATTTCAAAAAAGTTTTTTAAAGACAAAAAAAATCCTTTTTTAAAATATAGTCTAAAATGAAACGGAGTTCCCGACTTATATGCAACAGCTGGTTTTCATATGACTTTGTAAGATGCCTCCTTCTATTTCAATCTCAGCCTCCTTAGGGTGAAAGAAATGAGAGAGAATAGTCAAGAAATAAAAAACACTTCTACTTGACTTATGTGTTCATTATCAAAATAAAATGTACTATTATGACAGTTTTCTGAATCATTCAAAACCTTGAAATTTTGCTACACAGGATATCCAGATAACTGAGGCTGGGATTTTCTGGAAATATTTTGGATTTTCTGCCTCACTTATCTGTTTTATGAGTCTGACTTTTGGACTTTTAGTCAAAAATGAGTGATTTTTCTTTCTTCCTTCAGTGAGCCTATTGTCACTCATAAGTAAAATGGGATGCTAGAAGTTTCCAGGGTTTATTTTTTCTGCCATGCCAATTATTAGATTTCAAAGCATTGAAATCTGAAGACTATGCAAATAACTAGCTAATCAAAATCCGAATACCTTAAGGGTTATGAATATGCCAACCTGGCATTTAATCATAATTTATGGGAAATGCTATATATCTATATCTATCTATCTGAACCATAGATGAACAATAAAGACCCTCTTTGGCCAGAATACTTTGCCCATAGGCCTAATTGAAATAATACGGGAAGAATTCATGGTAGGAAGATCAATGAACTAATGTATTGCAAGTTATCTGGTAGATAACTCGGCTTCTTGTTCCGCTTAACAGACAATATTTGTTGTAAGTGGTCTGTGCTCCAGAGGTGTCCTGCAATGATTTTATATGCTAGATCAGATCCACTGAACCACAAGATTGTACTGGAATCAGACTTTCCTGTCAATTCATGTGAACCAGACTATGGCAACTGAATTGTTTTGGCAACTATGAAACCTCCACCTATCCACAGATGGCGAGAGGTTCCAACTCTCATTTATTTCTAATTTTAACAAGAAATTTTAGATTTCTATAATCTACAAGCCATAGAAACAGGAAAGTTGCAGCCACTAAGCTAAACTTACTTGCTATAAATAGACTTATAATAGACTTACTTGCTATAAATAGATAATCGCAACACCTTCTTCCTTCTGCTCCTCTGCTATTTGACAAGCAAGCTATGTCTGATACTCTAAAAGCATGATCAACCACTGGTCAGTTCAATCTCAGACAGTATGAGAACTTCTATTAGCTCTACTTTGTGCTAGATATTAGGATACTAAGTTCAGAAGCAAAGATAGGCTATGGCAGGATCCCTATCTCCGCTGTACGTATGACGTTGCTGGAGAGAGAAGACTTTAAGCAATAAAGGACCAAGAGGATTTTGTGAAAATAGATAGAAGCATTTAAAACCCTGATAGTGAGAAAATGATAAATGCTGATGGAGAGGACTTTGTCTAACACCTTAAATGAGATGCCACGTTTTCTGCCAGGGAGTGGGCGTCCAATACTTGCCTGTCCACTCGCAGAAAAACTATGCTTATTACCTTTCCTTGTGGAGTTCACTGAAAACAGAGGCACCGTCTTTGTAAATCCCCAAGATTCTTCTCATACGTTATGGGGTCAATTAACATTTTTTTAAAGATTTTATTTATTTATTTGATAGAGAGAGAGATCACAAGTAGTCAGAGAGGCAGACAGAGAGGGGGGGGGAAGCAGGTTCCCCGCTGAGCAGAGAGCCGGATGCGGGGCTCGATCCCAGGACCCCGAGATCATGACCTGAGCCGAAGGCAGAGGCTAAACCCACTGAGCCACCCAGGCGCCCCTCAATTAACATTTCTTGCTAAAGAACTTTCACTGGTCAGTGTCTGATTTGGTAGAGCACACTAAACCCGCAAAGTCAGCTGGAGAGGGAATACTTCAAGTATTCAGGGCTCTTTTAATCAAAGCAAAGACAGACTTCTAATAAAAAAAAATTCTAGTCAAACCAACTTATAGAGCTCATTACTCAGCAGGAAGAATGAAAGAGACAGTCTCTGGGGTGGGTTTTTTGGTTGGGTTTGTTTGTTTTGTTTGTATGTTTTGTTGTTGTTTTGAAATATCCTACTGTCCCACTTATAAAACATTCTTGTCAGGTTTATTGAAGAAATATTGGAATCTTCCTCATAATTAGTCAGCTTCCTCTTCATAGCAGATTTTGCTGTGGCAGGTTATAAAAAGTGGTACTTTCTTCCAGAACTCATGTTACTCAGATTCAAATGGTGTCTAATAAGTCTGCACTACATGATGCTCAAGCTAGAAATCTAGGCCTTCTTTTGACCTCCCCCGCCCCCCATTCTTTACCATGACTTATATCCAATCAAGTTGCATTCATTCCTCTTCCCTAATGCTTCTCAAATCTGTGTTCCCTCCATCACCAGAGCCAATATCTTATGAGGCCTCCATCTTACCTATATCTTTCTTGGATCACTGCCACACCTTCCTAATTAATCTCCCTGTCTGTATTCTTGCCATCACCATCCCTTCCGTCCCATCCTGTAGAATCCTAATGAGGCTTTAAGAATTACAATTCTGATTGGGCTCTTTTCTCCCAAGTATTCCCACTGGCCTCAGAATAAAGCTCTGGAGGATCTTGAGTGTGCCTTGGCCTAGGCCTCCCTATCTCTCCTGCATTACTTCTTATCATTTTATGCCTTACATGTTAATTAACTACTGAACTGTTTGTCTTTCTCCAGGGATCTATGTATGCTTTCTCTTTCCTTGAGGATTGTCACATGGTGGTCCCCTCCCTCCGCCCCCCTCCCACTTCTTTCCTTGGTGAAACTCTGCTTATCCTTCAGGACTCAGATTGTGTGTTTTGTCCCATTCTCTGGTAGCTTTTCCTGGCCTCCCATGACTGGCTTTAGTATCTCACTGATACACTCTTAGAGCAAATGCTCTGTGCAAATAGACTCTGCCACAGCACTGACCACGCTCTGATAAAAGCAACTATTAAATTGTTTGTTTCTCCCACTGAGAAGTCAGGAACTGTGGCTCTTTTCAGTTATATATTCCTAGCAGCTGGCACTATGTGGCTGTTCAGCAAATATTTGCTGGACACATGAAGTTAAAGGTCACACAACCAGTAATTAGAGGAACAGGGATTCAAAATCCAGTTCTTTGGACTTCAAGCATAGTACTGTGATATACATACCATATTCCAATGTCTTCGAGAAGATAGATCTGTGCTTCAGGGCTAAGGATAAAGTACCTCCACTAACCACCCAATCACCCCCCTTTCCAGTTTCCAGCACATTAGTTAAGATGGGATATGCCTCCAACTAAAATCCAGCTGAATGATTTATGCTAAATTTTACCTGTTTTCAATGGCCTGTTAGCACCAGGGATCAGGCCTTTAAAAAAATCAACTTTGACATCTATTTTCCTAATTGTATTCACTGCCACCTTTTAATCACCCCCTCCCCCCTCACTAAAGTCTGCAAGTAAGATCTCCCAGTCAGAACTGCTTATTTAATTTTCATTTTTTATCATGCGTCCTTTCTTGCCATTGTCTCTATTACTCCTTAAGAAGTTGGGACGCCTGGGTGGTTCAGTTGGTTGGGTGTCCGCTTGGCTTGGGTCACGATCCCTGGGTCCCAGGGTCCTGGGATCAAGTCCCGCATCAGGTTCCTTGCTCAGAGGGGAACCTGCTTCTCCCTCTGCCTGCCACTCTCTCTATTTCCCTCTCTCTCTCTCTCTGACAAATAGATAAGTAAAATCTTTTTTTAAAAAAGTATCTGAATCATCTAATGTATATTTGGTAATTAATGTTATTTCCAACACAGGAAAAAATAATCCCTCTGCTTAAACTTCAGAGCCCCAAATTGTCTGAGAGTAGGTCCCAAATGCTCACATTACACAATGGAATCCCTCTCTGAGAAGGTTGCCATCAAATAGACCAACTGTCATGCATCTTGCACTAAGAACTAAGAAATGTTGGGCGCCTGGGTGGCTCAGTTGGTTGAGTGGCTGCCTTGGCTCAGGTCATGATCCCGGAGTTCCGGGATCGAGTCCCATATCGGACTCCCGGCTCTGTGGGAGGTCTGCTTCTCCCTCTGACCTTCTCCCCTCTCATTCTCACTCTCTCTCTAATAAATAAATAAAAAATCTTTAAGTGCACAGCCTTGTGAAGAAAAGCTATTAAAAAAAAAAAAGAACTAAAAAATGTTCTTGCCAATGCTAACTTGTTCTGAATAACTCAGCTAAAAATAATCCAACAATGAAGAAGTAAATGCAGTTATATATTCATAAATGTATGCTAACATCTGTTTCAATATATAATTTGCTTAATATGTATGTTAATGCATAAGTATATATATATATTTTATATATAAACATACAGGGGTTGCCTTTAATATAATATAGGAACTGTCATTATATAAACTAATACAGGGACTGTCATAGAAATTAACCATATTATTTTTATATATAAATTGATTATATACATTTATATTAAAAATTCAGTAGAAGTGGCAAAATAAAAATGGAAATGTTATGGTATTAATAAAGAATAAATTTTGTACTTCTTATTAATTAGTGAAATATCACTTTAAAAGCATTTATTGGCTTGTACTTTGCTTCATCTGAAGCTAAGGAAGGCTTCGTGATTGCTTCCAAATTAGAAGCTGCCTCACAGCAAGTTTGTCAGTATGCTCTCTGATCGGAACATTGCGTATACATTGGAACAACTATGTGAACAAGTAGCTTCCTTCAAAAAGACTAGTTTTAGGCCACATGATGTACATGATACATGTAAATGTAGATTGCACTGGAATGTCAACCATATACAAGCCAAAACAATAAAGTGGTCTGCTAATAGAATCACTGACATTTAGAATGAGAAGCTTCCTTGGAAAATAACTAGTTCAACCCATGAATTTGCTGGATGAGGAATTTGAGATACAATGGTGATTGTTGTAGAGTTGGGGCTTAACACCAAGCCTCCCACTTTCTTAAACAGAACTATTTATATTATGCTCTGCCTTGTCTGATACATATATAAATTCATTATAAGTTCATAAATGAATTTATATATATATAAAATTCATTTACTATAGTAAATAATAATTCTTTTGCTATAGTGTATATTTATATTTAACTTTTATAAATGAATTTTATATCTATATACTTAATTTCTTAAATGAATTATAGCATACATTGTATAAATTTCATACATTTTCAATGTACAGTTTAACATATTTTTGTGAAATAAATATGTCTTGTACCTACCACCCAATCTGGATAAGTATTACCAACACGAGAAACCTCTCTCATGCCCCGCCCAGTATATTCATTCTTCTTGTCCCACTCCTTAACTTCTACCCCATAGACTTGTTTTGCCTGCTCATATAAATGGAATCATACAATATTTGTTTTTTTGTGTCTGACTTGTTTTGCTGAGCATGATGTTTTAGTTAAGTTTTGGGGTTTTCGTTTTTGTTTTGCTTCCCCTTCCCCCCAGATTTTTCATGTTCTTGCATCCTTTTCATTGCTGAAGAGTATTCCATTGTATGAAGATAGCATGAGTTTGAAGCTTTTTTGCCTATTTTCCTTTTGATGTACATTTGAGTTGTTTCCAGTTGAGCTATTAAAAATAACGCGTCTCAGGATATTAATAATACATGTCTTAGTACATGTATTTTTTGCATATAATATTTGTTATTTCTGTTGGAGGTATATCAGGGATGGAATTGCTGGGTCCTAGGGAATATGTATTTTTAGATTTAGTATACATTGCCTGAAACCTTTTCCAAAATGGCTGCACACTTTCACAGAGTATGGGAGTTCAGTTGGCTCCATGTCCCTCCTAACTGGTAATACCTGATTTTTAAAGTGATTATTATTGGGGCTCCTGGGTGGCTCAGTTGGTTAAGTGTCTGCCTTCAGCTTGGGTCAGGATCCCAGAGTCCTGGGATCGAGCCCCCATTTCCCTCTTCCTCTGCCATTCCCCCAGTTTGTGTGCTCTCTCTCTGTCAAATAAATAGATAAAATCTTTTAAAAAATTAAAATGATTGGGCACCTGGGTGGCTCAGTTGGTTGAGCAACTGCCTTCGGCTCAGGTCGTGATCCCAGAGTCCCGGGATCGAGTCCCATATCCGACTCCTAGCTCTGCAGGAAGTCTACTTCTCCCTCTGACTTTCTCCCCTCTCATTCTCAGTCTCTCGCTCTCTAATAAATAAATAAAAATCTTTAAAAAAAAAATTAAAGTGATTATTATGTTTAGCCATTTTGGTGAAGAAGTAATGGTATCTCATTTTGATTTTAATTTGCATTTCATTGAGTATCTCTTCCAATGCTTATTGGTCTTTTTTTTAGTCTTGGATTATCTATCTTTTTCTTATTAATTTGAGGGATTTTTTATATATTCTAGTCATAAATCTTTTTTCATGTTGCAGATATCTTCTCTGTGGTTTGCCTTTTCACTCTCTTAATGTTGTCTTTTAATGAGCATAAGTTCTTAATATTAATGAAATCCAATTCTTCCCCTTAATGGTTACCTTGTGTACATACTCCCTTAAAGGATTATTGACTGATCTTCATATCATCAGATTGTATATCTTATATAATTTGTGTAAATTATTTTAAATATTTCTTCATTTACTCTATTATTTAAAAAGTAGTTTCTACATATCTAGCAATTATCCTCCTTTATTCTATTTCTACTGCAACCTTCATGACATCTTACAAATTCTTTGGTTGTGATTAGTATTTATATTTAACACTTCTTATAGAATGATCAAGATGTAAAATTTTGTTTTAAAGATAAGAGAAAAGTATTAGGTGCTAATAATGGGTTTTTTACACAGACACCACCATGATACGTTCATATTAAATGAAATCCGGATCACCTCTTTGAAAATGCTGATTTGTGGTTCTCTCATTTAAACAAATCATACCCATTTATAGGAATACATATGAATGGTGTGAAAATGTTTTCTAGCACTATGTCTTTCAGTGTGAGTCAGGAGTAGAACTGCACATGCATAGTCAGCACTTGGTTGAAGGCACAGGGAAACACAGGAAGCACATTGATATTCTGCCAAATAAGTATTGCATGATTGCTTCTTCATTTTTAGCCAAGAAGCATTGAAAAATATGAGCAGGCTCATTAATTATCAAAACCATCAGAATGCACTTCAAGGATCAGAAAACTGGGATTAGATAAGTCAAGTCAATTGGCCAAGATAATGATACAAATTAAATCAAGGTCCAGCCGGGGAAAATAATCCAGCATCAATCCCAAAGTCTGTCCCTTTATCTTTAAGGCATACATATACCTTACAACAAAATTAAAATTTGGTGAGTATGTTTTGCTAATAACGTATTAATACAAACTATAATGCTGTTCTCTAAGCCAAATGATGTGTGAGACATTCTAAACTTCTGTTTGAAACAATGGGATTTTCCTATATTTCTTTCATGAATAATTTATGGTAAAGTTAGGGTTAAACATACCATATTTGACCCATAACGTAAGTTACACATATTTTAAAAATTTATAATGTATCGGAATGAAAGTGAAAGTTACCATGCAATTTACTGTTTTTTAGTTGATTAAAAAGTAGAAAATATAACTTTTCATGTTTGCATATAAGAAAATAAATTGTGGGCTCCTGGGTGGCTCAGTTGGTTAAACGACTGCCTTCGGCTCAGGTCATGATCCTGGAGTCCAGGGATCGAGTCCCATATCAGACTCCCGGCTCTGCGGGAAGTCTGCTTCTCCCTCTGACCTTCTCCCCTCTCATTCTCAGTCTCTCTCTCTCTAATAAATAAATAAATAAATAAATAAATCTTTTTTAAAAAAAAAAAGAAAAGAAATTGTGATAACATTATTGAACTGATAATATTATTGAAATAAATGTAGTTTTGCTAAATTGATCCCCATTTACTATTAGAGCAGCCATGTTTTTCATAGTACATGTTGGAAGCTGACCATTCCATGGACTCCTCAGTCTGGCCTTTTGTGAGGGGAAGAAAGAAGGAAATTTTAGAGAATAGGAAAAGCTGTAAAGTAGAAAAAAAAAAAAGCCATAGCAGGTGAGGGAGAGAGAGGAAGAATATCTGCTCCAATGACAACTTATATGCTGAATTATACTAATTTCTCTGTGTACTGTAACGCTCATTAGCAGGACTCCATTGATGTTCCTACAGGTCATGGACCGGCCAGCATGTTTGTTTCCACTCATACCTTCAAATAAACTACTGAGTTAAAATCTATTGTAGCAAGAATGTCTTATGGCCCACAGACAATAGCTTTTCTTCTAAATATATTCACAAATGCCTCATAAATGTTTGCTTGGGTGTTTTATTTAGAAACAACATGGATAAATATTTGAAAGAGTATTGCTAATGACAAAGCAAAAGTGAACTATAAAATATCTCTAATGGCTGCTTTAAAATCTGCACTCTGCAAATAGAGCTCACCAAAGAGGGAGAGGAAAATGTAAAATAACAGCAGGTGAGCTCTTCATGGTATGTGTGTGTGTGTGTGTGTGTGTGTGTGTGTGTGTGCAGGCACACATGTAGATGTCTACGTGAAGCAATCCTATTTGCAAAATAAGACACATATCTGCTGAATAGAGAAGAGCTTCATTCACCAGACACATCTGCCAGGAAAATCTGGGGTTGTAATTTAGGTTTTACAGTCCAAGGATGACTAGATTGCTTTTAAAAGCACTACTTCTCCAATGTTTTTATTTCATTATTTGATCAAATATGTCAGCCAAGGTAGAAAATGGTCATTTATTTCTTTTGAAGTCAGGGGGGGAGAAGTTCACATTAAATAGCAGTGATCGGGATGTTCATAAAAGTTTCCAACTATTTATCAACATGCCTGGTTTGCAACTGCAGTTTCCTTAATCAGATTTGTATCTTCCGTAACACTGCAGCTTCCCTACTGAAGTGGTAGAGTTACTCCATGCTACGGGTGGCTGGTCAAATGTGCATATGGCTGCGTAATTGTCAGAAAATGTCCTTGTGTCAGATGGGGCCATGGCTGATGGTGAAAACAATCCTGTTAGTGCTTCTGCAGCATATGAGGAGACAGCTCCGCTTTATTAGTGAAATTACACTGGCCATGGATGACTGACTGTCTTGATCATTTGCAGGCCAATTGTGAAGCCATTGACAGGGTCACTGGGCAGCCCAATCCAATTCAGTCACTAAGACAACTGGAGTAACCAGATTGTAAAACGGTTGGTCTGGTTATTTCTTAATGGTATAATTGGATCGACCAGAGAGATCCAATTAATTGCTGAACAATTGGTGGCTGTGGTGGTCTCACTGATGAGCTCAGTTGTCAGTGATGGTCTTGAATTGACTGCACTGCTTCCTGATCAATTGTACAGTTTTTAATTATCAAGCTGGGTCTGGAGGGGGATTGATTTAATTTTGGTGATTTCATTGAATCCATAGATGTATCACATATTTGTGTGTGCGTGTGTGTGTTTCCTCAACTGTAATACATTTGTGAGACATCGGTGATGAATGATGCTATTTTAAGATATTGCTATTTTGCCTTGCCTGAGTAAGTTTTATTACAAAACTATATAGACCGTTACAGAGATCTGTGGGGCGATTTGTTACTTCCTAGGATAGAAGAGGAAATCCAAGTTTGAACAGAAATTATATGTTTAGGAGGGGTGAAAAGAAAGTATTCTTCCTCCACCCGTCTGTGCCCAGTCTGAAAAAGCTCACTACATGGTTACTGCAGCCTATTCATGACATAGTAATGTCATATCTTCTCCTTTTATTTTATCTTTTTTAAGATTTTATTTATTTATTTGACAGATCACTGGTAGGCAGAGAGGTGGGGGGGCGGGGGAGCAGGCTCCCTGCTGAACAGAGAGCCAGATGTGGGGCTCGATCCCAGGACCCTGAGATCATGACCTGAGCTGAAGGCAGAGGCTTCAACCCACTGAGCCACCCAGGTGCCCCTGGATCTTCTCCTTTTAAAAGAGCTTGGTGCCAGTGTGGCATGGCATGAGGAAGTAAATCATCGCTATAATAATTTTATGGGAAAGTACGGGGCTAATGAGATTTTTAGCTCTCCTACCCTTGTCAAGAGAAACTGCCCATGGCAACTTACCTTCAAAGAAAAGAATTAGCTATTTACACAAGGTCTTCTTGGCCAGGGCTGCTGTGCGGACTTGAGTCACTATATCTACCACCCAACTGTGCCTGGAATAGACAATAAATGTGTGTTGAGTAAGTGAAGGGATGTGCTCTTGAAAGAAATTGCTCTCCGAATAGTTGAAGCCACATAGGCATGCAGAAGTAGGCAACTGTTTGTATTTTTATTTATTTATTTATTTATTTATTTATTTATTTATTTATTATTTTTTTTAAAGATTTTATTTATTTATTTGAGAGAGAGAGAGTGAGAGAGAGCATGAGAGGGGAGAAGGTCAGAGTGAGAAGCGGACTCCCCGTGGAGCTGGGAGCCCGATGTGGGACTCGATCCCGGGACTCCGGGATCATGACCTGAGCTGAAGGCAGTCGCTCAACCAACTGCGCCACCCAGGGGCCCCATGTATTTCTATTTATTTTAAGAGAAGAATAAATTTATAAGTTGGAAGTGGCTTTTGAAGTGAATTAGTCCACCTGTTATTTCCTAACAGTGATCCACAGACAGGTACCAATCCTGGGCAACGTTCTCACCAAGCCACAGCAGAGTGAGAAAAACGCAAGAATGATAGTTTGGGGAGATTAAAGATGTCCACAAATTCTTCTTCATCACCCCCACTGAGAGTCTCTTTCTCTTTCACTTAATTGTAGAGGACACTGGGATGTCTATGGCAGTTTAAGCCTATGGCAAGTTAAGCCTCCTTTGTCGGAACACTCGCTCTTAGGGCACTCCTTCCCAGAACCTTGTCACTAAACTATGAAAAGCTCAAATCACGTGAAAAGACCACAGTAGGCCATGGTCCACAGCCCCAGTTGAGTTCACAGCCACCTGCCCAGCTGAGCTCAGTCAACCCACACCGTCGTAGAGATAATAAAATGGTTGTTTTTTGTAGGCACTAAGTTTTGGGGTTGCTTGCTCTTAGTCATAGATACTTATAATGATGGTATATATCCACCTGTGTGAGATTGTCAGCTCCCATTTTCTGAGATGGCTCGCCTGTTCTAAGGCTCTACACTTCCTACTTTGTACATGTTAAAATATCCTCTCTTTCGTTTTTAATCAGTTCATTGAAATATAATTAACATAAAACATTGTATAAGTTTAAGGTGTACACTGTGTTGATTTGATACACGTGATTTGATATACGTGATTTGATACACCTATATATTGCAAAATGCTTGCCACAATAAGGTTAGTTAACATATCCTTTAGCTTGCCTAATTACTGTTGTGTTGTTAGAGGGAGAACATGGGAGCTCTGCTCCCACAGTAGTGTTCCAGCCTCCAACACAGTATTGTCTACTGCAGTCACCATGCTGTACCTTAGATCTCTGGAACTTTGTCATCTCAGAACTGAAAATTTATACCCTTTGACCTTATCTCTCCATTTCACCAGCTCCTCACTCCTGGCAACCACCGTTCTGCTCTCTGTTTCTGTGAATTTAATGTTTTTAGGTTCTACATATAAGTGAGATACATATGATACGTATAATAGTTGTGTAATATATATATATACACACACACACAATATATAGCATATATTGTGTGTGTATATATATATATACACACATTCTTATATATATAATATATAAACATATTATATATAATATATATAATACAATATATTATATTGTATATACAATATAATAGTCTACATATAATAGTTGTCTTTCTCTGGCTGAGTTATTTCACTTAGCATAATGCCCTTGAGGTCCATCCATGTTGTCACAAATGGCAGATTTCCTTCTTTTTTATGGCCAAATAATATTCCTGTGTGTGTGTGTGTGTGTGACATTCTCTTTACCTATTCATTAGTTTACCATCAATAGCTACTTTTTGAAGTGTTGGTCAGAGTAGAGAGCAGTGACATATATGGATATATGTCTTTCACTGGGATAATAAAAAGTGGGGATTCTTTATAACACCTATTGTTTTTAACGCATTGTGTTTACCTGTGGAATTCAAAATGCAACTTCACACCCTTTGCAGAAATTCTTCTTCGTCCAGGGCCACAATTATCAGCTAGTCAACTTCTGCTCAAATAATTGGAGCACAAATAATTGACTCAACATAAGGTAGCATAGTCTGTCTTTAAACATATGTGCTTTTGAGGAAATACAGCAACATTCAACCTGAGTATTAATGAGATGTTTTATACATAGACACATTGTATGATCGTTACTTCAAAGAAATACTCAGGTATTTATTTCTCTTTTTTTTTAAGATTTTATTTATTTAGTTGACAGAGAGAGAGAGAGATCACAAGTAGGCAGAGAGGCAGGCAGAGAGAGAAGGGGAAGCAGGCTCCCTGCTGAGCAGAGAGCCTGATCCTCGGCTAGATCCCAGGACCCTGAGATCATGACCTGAGCTGAAGGCAGAGGCTTTAACCCACTGAGCCACTCAGGCACCCCTCAAGTATTTAATTCTTAATCATACATGTCAATACATTTGCAGGAAAATTCATCTGCGGCCATTCTATTCAGATAACTCATTTCAAACTGTACTATTTCACATTACTGTTGTTGTTCACCCCTTGTAAAGGAATAAGCCAGTGGGGGTTGGGGGAGTAGGGTAGCAGGAGGGAGGGAAACATGAAAAAACAAATATTTTTTGAAAACTTACCATGTACTAAGTTCTACACGTATATGCCATACTCAGGAGAACTTGAATTCTGTAATGTATTATAATGTATTCTGTAATGTATTATAATATATTGGTTATATAATGTAAACATTTCTATAAAGACACATATTTTCTCTATGAATTAAGCAGTGTATGAGTAAACATTATCTTACTCAACACCTTTTCCATGCTTTTGAACGGGAAAGATATCTCACCTACCTTGTAGCATCATTGCTGTGAAATTATTTTATTCCAGAGTCAATGGATTTATTTTCTACAAAAAGCATAAGCAAAAGCAAACATGAACATAAATTCTTTCATTAAACCACTGTTTTTTACAGTGCTGTCCAGTGTGAGGCCTATAAATTATATTTCTGGAAAACATGAGGATAAATAGACTATATAACAGACACTGGGAAGAATAAGAGTAACACTAATGTGGGGTGAAGTGTACCTTTGAAATGATATGGCTTTTAGTACTACCATCTGTGTTTGTTACGGTCCTTCTAAAATTCTCAGCATTTTTAACAATAAAAAGTGTAGCTGACATATGAACCTTAACTCTATAGCATTAACAAATTCTAGTCCTAATGAGCAGTTCAAGGAATAATAAGTGAAGTGAGTCATGTTTGTCATTATTAATGAGCATGTGAAGTTCTGAATTATGATAAATGGTAAACTAATTGCCTTAAAAAGAGTAGAACTTTTCCTTCGGATGGCTGTTTCTTGACAATCATTTTTTTCCTTGAGGAACGATTTTCAAGAGCTACCATCTTCCTGTTGGGTATAATCCTTGCTGCTGCAGTCACTGGCATTATGATGAAACTTCTTAAAGATAAGAAGAAAAGCAATGACAGTATTTCAGATGAATTTTTCAAAGATATCTGTGATTGATAATCTATTTCCAAAAAAAGATTTTTGGTCTTCTCAATAAATATTAAGGGAGATTATTATATTAAGGATATTGTTTAGTTAATTTTATTAACATATAATGTATTATTTGCCCCAGGGGTACATGTCTGTGAATCATCGGGCTTACACATTTCACAGTACTTACCATAGCACATACCCTCCCCAATGTCCATAACCCAGCCACCCTATCCCTACCCCCCTATCCCTCAGCCACCCTCAGTTTGTTTCGTGAGTTTAGGAGTCTCTTATAGTTTGTCTCCTTCCCCATCCCATCTTGTTTCATTTCCCCCACATACCCCCCATGACCCCCTGCCCTGCCTCTCAAATTCTTCATATCGAAGAGATCATATGATAATTGTCTTTCTTTGATTGACTTATTTCACTTAGCATAATACCCTCTAGTTCCATCCACACTGTTGCAAATGGCAAGATTTCGTTTCTCTTGATGGCTACCTAGTATTCTATTGTATATATATACCACATCTTCTTTATCCATTCTTCTGTTGATGGACATCTAGGTGCTTTCCATAGTTTGGCTATTGTGGACATTGCTACTATAAACATTTGGGTGCACGTGCCCCTCCGGATCACTACATTTGTATCTTCAGGGTAAATACTCAGTAGTGCGGTTGCTGGGTCATAGGGTAGCTCTGTTTTCAACTTTTTGAGGAAGTTGAAATACTATTTAAGGATATTGTTTGAGGATATTGTTTAATTAAGAGGATCATCAAACAACTTAGATACTCTTTCCTATGGCACACCTAATAAGGAAACAAAATATTCTGCACAATCCTTGGCTTCATGGAAAATAAGACAAAAATGGCAAGAAGTTTCTTCAAAAGCTACCTTAAGAAGTGGTCTTAAGGTGTCTGAAGGTCTTTGGGGTCTGTTGGTTGCAGTGAAGGAGAAAAATTGCCATGTTTGTATATATACCTTTAAAAGAAGAATAAGCAATGTGCTCCATTGTTTATTGCCTTTCCCTCTTCTGCTTGTGGGAATGGGGTTGGGGTGGAAGGGAGGTTTGGAAGAGGCATCCCGAATTAGTTGATGGAATCAATCATCCAGGAACATAATTAGCACATAATAAAAAATCTCAAGAGCGTAACTGTGGATTTGTTAGCTACCCTTCCTTATAATTGGTGCCCAAGGCTTTACTAGCTAGCATTTTGCATAAAACAACATGCTATGCATGACTCTGAAATGTGCATCTCTACAGTGTGGGGGTTGAGCGAGGCCCTGTGCCTGAATGACCAACAGAGTTACTGAGCGCTGGATGTCTGGCTTCTAGGGGCTGTTCAGAGGGATTTCAACTGGGTGGCCCATCTTTGCCTGCCCTCTTACTTATCATATCAATGTCAAACTAGCCGGGTAGCCTTGTGACCTTGGTGCCTTACCAGGGGGAGTCTTGAAAAGCACAGAAAAACACATAGGCAACAAGTAGGTCAGGACACATGGGGGTCATTTTGCATTGCCTTGGTTTCTTTTTGATTACAAGTGTTTACCACCTATGTTGAAATGGAAGAAATTTAGATGGCCAGATTTGAGCTTACCTCTCCTGTGTGCCAGAAACACCACTCTCAGCCCTCAAAAATCATCAAACTCAGTTCTACATTAGTTTATAGGTACAAGGTAACAAATGCTGACATTAGTTCTTGAGGAGAAGAAAATTAGACTTCTGCCAACTTAAAGCCATAAACAAATGTCAGAATTAAGGTCAGGGTTTTAGATAAGTTTGTAATTCCACATAACAAGACTTAAAAGTTTTCACAGTGACTTTTACTGCCTTATATTACAATATACCCATTGGTACATAGGGTACATTCTAAAGGACTGTCTAAAATGTGTTTCCCGGTTTTCTTTATTATACTTTAAGTTTTTGAGTACTAGCAGTCATATATTAGCTTGGTTCAGCCATACTCTGTGTGTGTTTTCATTGAAAAAGTGGTAAGCCCATAATAGGCACGTATATGTTAAATGAATGGATGGATGCTTTAATCTCGGGAACTAGTTTAGGAGCACAAATGTTCCTATGAGCAGTGATCTTTCAAGTGTTTATAAATACTATAATTTTTTAGAGAAGAATATTGTTTTAAGAAGCTGAAGTTTCACATGCTTGTTATTTGAAAGCAATTGAGTTATGTTTAATGGTTATTCAGTAAAAAAATTGCCTTGTGCCTAAGGCAATATTTGAGTGGCATAAATTGTTCTCATATTCATCTGACTATTATAAATAAAAGAGCAACCTTGAAGTTGAACATGAGGTCAGAGCGGAAGTATATTTAAAAGAAAGGATATTGCTTTTCCTCAGAGGTATCCCTAGCATTTGGCCTATTCTATTCAAAGCTGTGGCGTCCCAGTTTCCTCCCATCCTCTGCTCGAATTGTACTGTGTCCCTTAACTGTGAGATATTCCCCTTTTCTCCTTTTCCAAGAAATCCATGGCAGCAACTATTCTGTAAAACACAGTATATTTGTGTCTTACTATTCATATTTTAACTAGTCCCCAGCCACAAACTAAGTAAAATCCATGAAGAGAAATGTGGATTTCAAAGCAGAATGAAAGAAACACAACATCATCCACATAGATTGTTCAATCATAACTTACATTAAATGCTAACTGTCATCTCCTGGCCCCACCCCTGTGACCAACAGGTTGTCCTAAAGATGCTATTTGAACATTCTCAAGTGGACTCCAGTTGTTTGCTTTGGGGGGGGGGGGGGTGCAGGTGGGCAGAGATTTAGTCGAAGGCTCAGATTATAGAGAACTCATCTTTGATCCTATTTAAATTAGATTTCTTGTAACAAAGCCCTTCCTTCCTTCCTTCCTTCCTTCCTTCCTTCCTTCCTTCCTTCCTTCCTTCCTTCCTTCTTTCCTTCCTCTCTCTTCCAAAAAGCATTTGCAGAGTGGCAGACATTCAGGGAAGGAGATCCCCACTGTCATGCATCCAAGTTCCTTTGTTCACAGGTGGTGCACAGTGGGTTACAAATCAGTGAATGAAAGGGGACAAAGTGACAGGGTGTCCCAAGCAGCTATACAAGGGCAATGTGAGCATACAGAGCAGGGGGATGTAATACAGCCTCAAGGGGCATGATTAAAACAGGAGTTGAGCCCTGAAGGACTGTAAAAGGAAGAGATTTTTGAAAGAAGGAAAAAGAAAAAGGCTACCCAGACTCAGGGAACAGCATATGCACAGCAATCAAGGCAAAAACACAGTCTGTTCCAGAATCTGGAGGCACTCTGCAAATGCTTTTTGAAAGAGAGAGAGGAACGTGGGATGGATTTGAGAGGACTGATGAAGGGGGGCAGAGCAGTGAAGGGTCTTGTGTTCTCATGGGAGTGAGGGTGATGGGCAGCTATACAAGGCTTATGGCGCCTGTTGCCACAGTGGACTGTGGACTGTATGGATCGAGATCATGGCATGGGAGAAAGTGTTTCTCCCTAGTTCCTCCATATTCCAAATGAAACCTTCCTAAACCAACGGGAATCCACTTAGAGCGAGGAGAGAGGTGCACCGCATATAGTCTTCAGGTAGGACTGTTGACATGGGATAAGTAGGCGAAAGCCTCTGAAATGTCTACAGGTCAGTCTGTGCCAGGACAATCCCCTTCTGCCATGAAGCCTTGTAAATACCCAGCCTGGTGTTGATGTGTAAAATCCCATGGCCAAGGTTTTGTCTTTTCCCAATAATATCCGTTCATATAACACGTATCCCTGAGGACCTGATTCAACCCTACGAATGAAGCCATTTGGCAAAAGAGAGTGGTAAGCACTCAGTGACATGGAGTAAGGAGAGGAAATACCCAAAAATGTGAATGAAGACTAAAAGGGAAGTTTTTGCATTGACGTGGGAGGATCTCTCCGTTGTGTGTGGACTTGTAGAACAAAACAACAAAACAAAACAAAACAACAAAAACAAAAAGCAGTCATTCTGGGATCAGAAGACCAGGGCCTGAATTGTTTGTTATTGGAAATGGACTTCTCTGAGCCTCTGTTTTCTCTACTTAAAAGTGATATCATGAAAAGGACCTAAAATAACAGCCATCAAATGAGATCATGTATATCAAACCACTTGCAGACCACAAAGTACTACATAAATTAAAGTGATTATCATCTCTGTGTTATAAATATACAGGTGCATGAACACACTTTGGAAATTGATTTCTTAGAATACTTCCTGTGATAGTAAGATAGTGAGAATACTTCCCAAGATAGTAAAATCTGTTCAGGGAAGCACCTTTGTTGGTTCTATGGTCTTCAGGTGTTTGGATTTAAAGGCTCGAAGTATTCCTATTATTTAGGACCAACATGAATTCATAAGGGGAATTTGTGAAATATGAAGACATTAGATGCTACTATAAGCAAAGGTCTATAGTCATGAATACCATTAAAATTATAATACTACCACCCTGGATTTCAACCTCAATAATCCCATAGCTCCCCTATGGGTGTTCTCTCATGGACCCTGATAACCACAGATCACATAGACTGCATCTGCAAAGACAGACTAGGAGGCTGAGCTCTGTTATATACGTTGATCAAAGTTATATCAAGGAAAGCGTTAGTCTTGCGTCTCTAAGACTATCTCTGGGATTTGCTCTTCTGTCAGCTACAACTAAGGACATTTTTTTTGCCTTCGGCAAAGAGAGATGCTGGCTTGCCAGAACTCCATGGAGAAACCTGAATGCATGAAGAGTTAGGGCAGTGCCTGGAGGCAGGAGCCTAAGGGTGCCCCCCCCACCCCACCGCGGGCTTGACCTGCCCCTAAGAATTGGATGCAGAATGTCTGCCCTGATGCAAGGCTGACCTGCACTAGCTCCCCCTCCACTCCCTGTGCTTTGTGCCCACCCCCCACTTCATGCTCCATCCTCCTGCCTGTCTCACCCCTGCCAAGCTTTGAAGCCTCGCTTGTACGTTCCTCCTGTGGCCTCCGCTTTCTCGACTTGATCGTCTCCTCTCCCTTGACATTGTTTGGACTGTGCCCAGGATTCTGACTTCTCCCTCCTGGGCTCAGGACCCCATGAACAGCACTGACAGATGTGACCCAGTCCCCACGTAGACGCCGCCTCTGCAGCACCAGGTGCTGGAGAGCTAAGCCAGTCCCGAGGCTCCGGCCTTTCTCCTGGCAGCAATCCGGCTCACGAAAAATAAAATCCGTCTCCAGGTGACCTATCCTCAATTCCTGATTTCGTGTGCTGATATGTTTGTGCTGTTTGGCAAGCCCTCACAGAAAATGTTATCTAAATGTCACTCTGCTATCTCTGGGGTTTGTTGGACTTAATATCTAAGCCTTAAAGTGAGACCGGAGCTGAGAATTCACGTTAGTTCTGCCCACATGTGTGCTTTGTTGGAGCTATGTCGTTTGATTGTTACCCAGTGGTTCAACATGGGGAAAAAAAAAGCTCCACCACTGAGAATCCTGAGGTCACTGACCAAATGGTATGTGAAGGCAGGATTTTAGTTTTCTTAGCAATCCTCCGTGAGTTTTTACCTGGGAAACTGTGTCTGTGTGTGTGTGTGTGTGTGTGTGTGTGTGTGAGAGAGAGAGAGAGAGAGAGAGAGAGAGAGCATGTGCCTGTGTAGCTTCTGAAAGAATGCCAGGCTAGAGATGAGAGAGGGAGGCTTCCTGGGGGGAATGGAGGGTCTGGCCCTCTTCATAGATGCTGTGAGGTGCTGCCCAGATCCCGCCTTCGGAGCTAAAGGAGACAGCAAATAGGAGATAGTGAGACAGACTGATTATTAGCAACAGCAAGAAGCCATTACCAGCTCTGGGTTGGAAGGAACACAGGTGGCAGTGTTCGTCCCCACCCCAGAAGCCAGGCTTATCAGATAGGAGCTGGGATCTTGACGGGATGAGCAGTCTGTTCGGGCTGGAATTCCAGAAGAAGCCCAGCCATGGCCGGAGATGCCCCTGAAGCAGAAAAGGAGGGGAATAAATACCCCCAAGCCTCTTCCCTGTCTTTTAAGTTGCCAATCTCTGTCAGTGATTCCCATTGAGCAAATGTGACAGGAAGCTCCAGGGCCGAGGTAACCGGGGGTATGTGGGCCCCTGAGATATAGAGCAAGATAGGAATCAAGCTGAGGGCAAAGAGACAAATGACCCTTACAAAATCAAATCTCTCAGAGTAGAGCCTAGAATATACATTTTCCTTTCTTTTTTTTTTTTTTTAAGATTTTGTTTATTTGAGAGAGTGAGTGAGTGAGAGAGAGAGCGCATGAGCAGGAGTTAGGGGCAGAAGGAAGGGGAGAAGCAGACTCTCTCTGGAGATGGGGCCGATCCCAGGACCCCGGGATCATGACCTCAGCTGAAGGCAGACATTCAACCAAGTGAGCCTCCCAGGTGCCCCTGGAAGATGCATTTTCAACAAGCTGGCCTAGATGATTCTTATGTGTGCCAGCATTTTATAACCTCCGCATAACATGAACAATTCCTTACCTTGTCAGGTTCTTATATATGTGTGAGGTAAAACAACTGGTATAGCCCCCAATTCTAATGGTAGGAAGATACTGAGTTAATTGGGCCTTCCCCCCTCTCTGATTTTTTAACCAAATAGGATAAATAAAATATGTGGACTATATGACAAATTTGCATTTAATAAAACATTTCTTCCTTTTGCACAGCCCCTTAGGAATTGTTAAAAGTAAACCATTGGAATGACATTAGACAGTAATCTAAAATCTACAAAAGTGAGGTGCATTTATTTAAAATTAGCTCTGTAATGTAGTACAACTATTTCCAGCATTCATTATTATTAATGTCTATAATTGATGGCTGAAAATAGAACCCTCAAAGGAGAATGATGTCCAAAATCACATTCACATGAATTGTGAACTCAGCCTAGGAGTGTATTGGCGAGATGCTCCACACATTTTGACTTCTTTTCTCAATTCAACTCTAGACTGTATTTAATTAACTTCCTTAAGGTTTTAAACTGCCTCCCCTGTTTAACAGACATGGCAATTTTTATGTACAGCAATATTCTATGTGTGGAAGGGTGTGGGAAGCAGATACAAACCTTCTGATTTAATCCGGTGGAATTCTATGGGAAACGAGCTCAAGATGCTTCAGGGGGAAACCCTCTATTGGCTTTAGTTGTTTCTAATAAAAGAGATTGTGATGTGTCTTTAAGTGTTTTTGACTGTATATGTAAGCCAGGGAGGGAAAACAAGAATATGAAATGAGCACAGCAGAGAAAATACACCCTTAAAATAGGGCTGCTGCTCTCTATACAGAACAGAGATTTGGAGGAGTCAAGTACTCGACTCACCAAGTAGAGTTGACTCATCCTTAATAGCCAATTTTCTTTTTTTAATATGAGAAATTAACATCATTATAAATACATTTCTGAGTTGCTATTCCCAGAATTTGTCTCATTTAAAAACATGGATGGTTGATGATCATTCTCGAGCCAATCATTCTTCTCCTCATCAGTTTCATGGTTGCTGATACAGACTGAGGGGTGGCTGGTGTATGCAGCAAACTGTGCTACATTTCTAGAGCCTTCCATCTCCAGATAACCTTGGTAACTTCCACAGAGTCTCTGGTCTCTGGGTTCCTTAACTCACATGATGGGACTGGAATTAAATCAGGCCCTTTGGAACATAGAATTCAATGACACTATAATATAGAAACTTACCTGTAAAGGCATATTGGATCTTGTCTTCATCGCTTACTATCAATCAGGCAGAACTCTTTGCTGTTATTTAAACACAGTCTGTATTTTCCGATGTATTTATACCTTTGCTGAAATCCAAATCCATTCCCATTTGTCAAGTACTTCTCCATTTCTTAAGGCCAAGGTCGAATCTCAAAGCTCTCATTGCCTCATCCATTGGCCCAGTTAGATTCACCTGTCTCCCCTTTGTGCTCAGCTTTTCCTGTAAGCATTTCTTGAATCTCATCACATACAAGTCTGTCCATTCAGTAATTTTTTTATTAGCGACTCTGTACTTGACTAGGAATTTTTCAGTGATTATGATTTTATCTAATTCTTTGTATCCCTGAAGACAGGCGCATAATAACAAACATCTGATGAATTGAACTGAATATTTTTATGGATTTCTTTGCTTAGTTAAAAATTACATTTTGTGATAGCCAGCCTCAGTGATGGCGTCAATGATCCTCACCTTCTTATATCCATGCCCTCGTGTAGTCACTTCCCATACTGAATCAAGACTAACCTGTGGGCCAAAAGAATATGGTAGAAGTGATGACGTGTGACCCATTGGGCTAGGTCATAAGACACACTGCAGTTTCTTTTTTTTTTTTTTAAGATTTTATTTATTTATTTGACAGAAAGAGAGAGCGAGATCACAAGTAGGCAGAGAGAGAAGGGGAAGCAGGCTCCCTGCTGAGCAGAGAGCCCAATGTGGGGCTTGATCCCAGGACCTGAGATCAGGACCTGAGCTGAAGGCAGAGGTTTTAACCCACTGAGCCACCCAGGCACCCTGACACACTACAGTTTCTGCTTGGCCTTTTGGATCTTTCACTCCGGAGGAAGCCAGACACCATGCCATTAAGACATTCAAATAACCCTGTTGTAGAGAGGAATGGAGGCCCCCTGTTGATAGCCAACACCAAATTGTCAGCCATGTGAGTGCCACCTTGGAAACAAATCCTCTAATGCTATCTAGTCCCTCAGATGATTGTAGCCCAGTATCTGACTGTAACCTCATGAGAGGCCCTAAACCTCCTAGCCAAGCCATTTCCAAATTCCCATAGAAACTGAGAGATAATAAATGATTATTGTTTTAAATTACTAAATTGGGAGAATATCAGTTGTATGACAATAGATAGCTAATGCAAATTTCTTTCTCCTTTCTCTTCCTGTGGAGGCATTATGAGAGTAAGGTGTAGGTCTGCCATTGACATCTTATCTGCTATTTACTATCAATAGTAATCATGTTATTGATAAATAATTGGTGTTCATAGACTATCACTGTATTAAAATATTAGCATTGCTATATTATTACTAATATATGTAACTAATTAATGAATTATGAACTAGTTAATGTTCAAATTATAATATGCCATTAATATGTTAAAACAGTCATATCATTGTTATATAATTACAATACTAATGTTTTGATGGAATTTTTAATACTAATTATTAATACTAATTTTAATACTAATTATTATTTTGTCTATATGTAAGAAAAATCTTGCTATCCCTTTTTGAAGGATGAGGAAACTGAGGCTTAGAATAGTTCATTGAAGGATGAGGAAACTGAGGCTTAGAATAGTTCATTTGTTCAAAGTCAAACAACTAGTAGGATACTGAGCTGTAATTCAAAACAGGATCTGTATTATACAGTAAAAACAAGCACTAGAGCTTTGAGGGTCCTCATTGCATAATCTGTGTGGTAATACTTAACACGCATTGCTGTTGTGAGAATTAAATAGATCTGTACGGTTCCTTGCAGAAGGCACAGAGGACACACAGGTCACCAGTGCCATTTTCCCTCCATTCCCTTCATAACATGTCAGTGTGTCTGCTAGGGTGAGTCTAAGATGTGCCCAGGACCTCAGGCCATTGGGCTGATCTACCAGCAGCAGCGACCCCAGTGGGGAGGCAGACTGAGTGTCTTTCCCCACGTGGAACTCTCTCCCCACGTGGAACTCCTCACGTGGTCCTCTGGGATTGCAAAACTCGGGTTTGTAGTCTATTTGTTGTGGAAGAAACCAGTGGTTCAACTCAATCACTTCTAGCTTTCTCAAACTCAGAATAGATACCTAATAATAGTAATGCTTTGCTTTTTATAGCACTATGGAGATTACAGAGTTCTTTCCTTTCTCTATGTGTGAGAGAATAAATGGAATTGACTCAGATGTGAATCCCATTGGCTAAGAAGGAGAGTTGGAAAATATTTGCAGCAATAGACCCCTTATAACTGACAAACCTGAAAACCTCTGTTTTCTGCAAAAGCAATCTCATTACGACCAATTAGAGGTCAGTGTTATATAGAACTGAGTCATAGGAGTCATTATCTATAGATTTTTTTTTCCACTTTTATTCAGATCAAGGCATGAACTTTTCAAAGAGATAAAATTCACCACATCAACCTACTGAGGCAGGGTTAGCAATGTGTGGTTGGCCAGAAAAATATTCAGTCACCTGAATATGTATTTTAGGTTTAAAATAGTTTCTGTAATTTTATTATAATTTGTAATGCTTCTTTTATTCATGTTACAAATTGCTTTCAGGGACTAAATGATGCATTTAAAGGGACTGACCATCCATGGTAGCTGTGGAGAGTGGCTTGTGGACTTAACCACTTAATGTGATCTGGCAATGGCCCCTTTAAACTGATCAGTAAGAAGAGCAATGCCAAATTATGGTAAACCTCAAGAGTTTTCAAGGAAGCAATATGGCTCTAATTGAGTAGAAGCTTAGCAAGTAGACCACAGCTATTTCTTTGTAGAAGGTCCAGTTGTGTACTAGAGAGATTGTGCCCGTGAAGATCGCCTTGTAAATGGAAACCAGAAGGATGGGGGCCGCCTGCATGTCTATTCTTGAGTCAAAAAGAAAGGGGCCTGCATTCAATAAGGATCTCTGTTTTTCTTTGCAAAAATACATACATGTTCTTGCTCTATAGTGTCTCTTTACTAAGACTAAAGTTTTGACAGACACGGTTCTATCATGAAGGAAAACCATGCTTTTTAACCATTAAACAAAGTTAAATGGCCAGTGTTTCCTGAAATCATTTAACCATAGAAGTCTTTTTTATACAATATTCGTTGTGATTTCCTCTGTAGAACTTGCTTGAGTAATCTAGTCTTTCAACAGAGAGAGAGAGCCTATCGGAATAAGACACAGAAATCTTGTTGAACGGGACTCCTTTTCCTTTGTGTCAAGTGTGCTAGCCCCTCAACTTTTTCCTTAGCCCACTGCCCACAGTCCTGCAGGCAGTGTCTACACTGAACCACATCTTGTCCTTAACCATGCCTTGTCATCACAAGAACTCCTCAAGGTTTCTGATAAGTGGACCCTGTGTTGTGCTTAGGTTCGTGCTTGTCCTTTGGTCCACTGTTCCACTGATCTGCTTTCTCTTCCTTTCTACATTCTATACCCATTCCTTCTCAGCTTATCATGGCCCAGTCTTTTTCAACTGCTTTGACTTTCCGGAAACTTGGCTTGCTCAAAGCATTGGTAAAACAATGTTATTAAGCTATGTATTGGTGAGCTGCTTCTGACTATAGAAACCTCACATTCCTCTTGGTTACAGAAACTCTGGTCTACCTCTGATGATGTGTAAAAGAAGCAGACCCTTATCTCCTAGCTGTTGGTCCTAGGACCCTGTTTAGACTTCTTACAATTTGAGTTCTATATAGCTTCTGTGACACACCTAGCTCATCATTAACTGCTTGATTTCTCACTCCAACCTCCCTAAACCTGCAGTTCAAATCGAAAATGATCAGATACCTTGGAATCATCAGCCACTGAACCTTTTGGACTATTGGTTGTTGAGTTTTGTAGCACCAATTAGGTCCTTACCTCAGCCTCATAAATTCATGGAACTAAAGAGTTTGAGAAAAAACTTGTATATAATGTTTCATTACATACCCCAGAGATCTGCCTAGGTTAATTTTCATGTCAAGGTTGGATAGTTTTCCTCATAGACTCTCAAGCCTATTGTTACTATAGAGCTGTGATACATTCTATTCTTTCCTTTTAATGAAGTAAACCTAGACTTCTTTTGTTTTAACTTAGCAACATTTAGACCTTCTTTCTAATAAGGAACAAAGCAAACTATGAACAAAGAAGCCAGCAGTTGTCTTTAGTTTCTGAAAAATTATTTCACATTACAAAGGAAAAGGAGGAAGTTGCTTTTATGCTAATGTTGATATTTGCATTTCTCATCTTTCTACATAAAATGTTTAATGCTTCCATCTTATGGAGCCCTTAATTATATCATTAGTAAATGTGATGCAATAATTAAGCATGACTTGAGGTTTTTTCTGGATTACATACATTCTTACATTCTGTTTTCACATCACTGTAACTTAACTTTGTGATTTATATTGGAAAGATGACTTTGGGTATCCATTTTACTTCATTATTCTTCAGCATTGTATTTCATCCACTTAGCTATTTCTGTGGCAATTGTGTTTTGATGAGAAGAGATTGCCCACTGTAGCCACATCACAATAACTGTGAGATAAAATCCAGTGGGCCCAGCTAGCTTTTGATGAGTTCTTGGATCCCATCCACACAAAAGAAGCATATGAAAATAAAAATGATAAGCATCATTTTGCATTCAAAATTGTTCTGATTTAAGGAAGATTGAACTTTTAAAATAAATACATCAGGAAAATGGTGAACTTACAGTCTGATTTTATTTGATAAAGCATTTGTAAAACAAAAAATGGTTCCCTGAAAATCAGCTGTTAATGTAAGAAGTACAATGACAAGTCTAGACAGTTTGGGGACCTGCTCTGGATACTTAACACATGCATACATACATATGAATATACATACATGAATATGTATATTTGGTGCACTTATATATACATGCACATACATACTTGTTTACATACAAATATCGTTATGGATATGGCTATAGATATAGGTATATTTTTGCCTAAATTATTTCTTCATGTATTCATGGGTAACATTCACCTCATTTCTTATTTCAGCTTAAATCTCGAATCTTAGAACAGACTTAATATTTTTTATCCCTCATCCTACAAAAACAAGGTCCTTACAATATATCTCTCCATGAAGAGATGAAATAGAAACATCTCTTGAGAAGAGGTAGAACGTTAGACTTATGTACAAGACTATGGAATCAGATTGCCTAAATTCATATATCTTATATCATGTTGGTAGGTTGAACCACTCCCTGTACCCTTGCTATTGTCTGAGTGAGGGGGAGAAATATGTCCTAATTCCTTGACTTTTGCTTCAACAGTTTGGCTTCTTTTGGCCAGTGAAAGTACATAAGAAATGACCCTATGTCATTTTCAAGACTAAGCCTCAAGTGTTTTCACTCTCTCTTCTTATAGTTTTCCTACTACCTTGAGAATATTCCCCAGGTAACTTGTTAGTCCAGAAAGGATAAGGAGAAACAGGGAAAGCCAAACTTAAATATACTCTCTCAGGGCAAGCCATGAAAGACTTTGAAACATGGCAAATGTTACCCACATTGGTTAAACTGTAAGAGTACACACACACACACACACACACACACACACACACACACACACATTCACACATACACACACTAAGTCTGAAATTTTTTGTTTTTGACCTTATTTCAACAGAAAATCTTCTGAATCCTATTGAAATTTTAATCTATAAAAAATTTTCATAGCATCATAAAACCTCATATTTGTATTTTACTTTTAAGTTTCTCAAAGCATTCCATCCTTGTGATCTCATTTTTTCCTCACATCATCCCGGTGAGGTAGAATGGCTTTATCTGCATTTTACATGTTGGCCTTGATCGTGGGGTGGCCCACACTATGCTGTGAGAAAGTGAATGAGCTGAGCAAAAGGTAATATGTGAGAACAGAAGGAATATAAAGGCAGAGGAAGATCAAAGATCCTGTGCCCACAGGAATCTGAGCAAAGTTTATCATCTTTTCAGCTGTTGGGATCCAGTCATGATGGTGAGGGGTTCAGTGTGCAGGGGGAAGGCTTAGAATGATTATGGGAAATCAAGGCAGTGGTCCTTGACTGGGTTTTGTTTAAAGTTTTTAAGGCAGAAGTAATTTGCAATGTGTGCACCTGGACATCCAGCCCTAGAAAATTGAGATGGCAGAAATTAACCAAAGGGTTCCATTTCAGCCCATTCTCTTCCACAGAGCAGTAGGAATGGGGCTAAATTCAAGGAGAGAAAATAGGAGGCCAAGACAAGGGAGAGAGGAATTAACAGAAATTTAAGTGTGTTGGGTTGGATTGGGGGAAAAGGTTGAAATGGCACTAGACACTAGAGACCCAAGAGAAAAGTAAACGAGAAGAGGAGCCTGAAGCAAGACTCTGTTTCCAGAGTTCCAGTTGCATAATCCAGCTCAAGAGGGATGCAGAACAAGATCCAACTCTTTCCTGATGCCATCCCCAAATATTAAGGACCACTGTCAGGGTGGGCTTTGTGGCTTACTGATTCCAGCGTAGCCAGATCTTCAGGTGCCTAGCACTCATTTGGGCTACCTTGGACATAGACTGGTGGAGGCATCAAGAATTATAAATTTTGAGACTAATTAAGCCCTTGGAGACTTCTCATATAAACCCCCTTATTTCAAAACTGATAAAATAGACAGAGGTTCTAAGGGACTCTGTGATTTGTTAATAATCAAGGCCCAAAAATCCAGATATTTTTTTTAAGACCCAAATAATTTTACATTTGTTTGTTTATTTGTTTGTTTGTTTTTGGAAGACACCAAAGAAATGGGCCAATGTGAGTTTACTTCTCAAGTTCCTTGTTTCTCACATTAACGAAAATAACCCCCCAAAAGCATCACGTTGGTTGTCTTGCTGTCTTGAACATCATAAATAATTCTTGTTTTAAATTCTGTCATGATTCATTTTATTGCTTGCATGTAAGAGATGGATGGATGGATGGATGGATGATAGATAAATGATAGACAGATAGATAGAAGACAGACAGACCTCCTGAACCACAAGTGATGGTTTGAACAAAGCACTTATTCCAAAGTTGTATGGGGCATGGGATACTCTCCAACTCGTCTACCCCAGGAATTTGCTTCATCTCTCAAAAAACAAACATCTGGCCTTAGTTAACAAGCTATATGATTTATTTTTGAATATAAAGGTGGATTACCCAAAAGAATTTGACTAGAGATGAACTCTGTTCTGAAGCAGAACTCTTTAGTGGGGTAAGCATTAGGTAAGCATTAGGAGACAGGAAACGGAAGACTGGATTGTAATTGCAACCCTTTTCCCCACCACCTGGTGGCACCAAGCTCACCCTTTGACCTTTCTGGGTTACACTCATCTTATTTATGAAATGGGGCCATTCATCCCACCTCTGCTCCAGATACCGCAAGTGTAATAATGAATTACATGAGGTAATGGACATGAAAAACACTCTGACAATGAAACAGAGTTTTATGCTGATGCCAACTCGCCTTGTTCTTATGCATTTATCATCACCATTTCCCAAGCCTTACCAACTGATGAGGTTAGAACAAGTTCAAAGAAGGCAGGGACTCATTTCTGAAAGTTGACTCTAATTTATTGTTTAGGTAAAGTATAATTACTGCTCTTCATTAAATGTACAGTGTGAGCAGAGTAACATTTTCCATGGGAACAGTTTATGCCCATTCATGTGCATGTGTTGGTACAGTTATGTTACTTCTATGGGATATTTTCCCTCCAGGGCTTTTGCTTTTGAAATGGCATAATAAAGTGACTTCTGCTAAATAAATAGGCCTGTTTACAATAGCTGAGAGTTAAGTGAATTTATGCAGGAGGCATTTTGGTGTTGTGGACCAAATTAACTAGCTGAAAATCCATTAACTTCAAGGCTCCAGATGGATATTTAGGATAATTTCTGAAGTACAAATGTAAAAGTCATAGTAGAATTTTCTTTGGCATATGCGTGGAATTTCTACCGTGGGCCCATTTAAAAAATCAGTATCATAATAATTACATCAAATTAAAAATAACAAAGCATTATGTGCACGATCAAAAAGCTGCAACTGAAAAGTCCAGTCTCTCCAGAAAAATGAAATGTACATCATTAGTATCCGCAATTTGCATAGTTCCCTGGCACCCCCGAATTTAATGGCAAATCATGCTGTAGCCTCTATGAATCAGACCTCAGGAATCATTGTGGTTTCGTGGCATTCAAGTAGGAATGTGAAGGGTCCTCTTTCACTATTCACTGGTTTCCACTCCTGCTTTATACGCATAATCTCGACCCCGCACCTCACAATCCACTTCATTTGGGTATTCTCTCTTGCCTACCGCCAACTATCTTCCACCATCTGCCTGCAGATATTTGAGTGACAAAAATGTGCACTGCCTAAAGAGAAAATTTTATGTGGCTTAAGAGAAAACCATGAATAGGAGCAGTAGAATTTTCGCCAGCGCTCCCAACACAGGGACTGACAGACTCATTCAATAAACCCATCAACCAGGACCACATTTGGTGACACGATACAAAGCCCTCTGAGTTGCCGATCTGCCAAGCATAATGAGACACACGAGGGTAGTGTAATTACAAGGTGTCTGCCATGAGGAAGCTTATAACCCAGCAGGGAAACACCATGATCACATCAGATATTATCATCAGACTATCAAACATCCCTCCTGCCTCCAGGTGCCTGTCCCGACTAGCATCCATTGAGCACTCACTGTGTGCTTAGCACTTTACACAGATCACTATTTATTCCTCGCAGCAGCCTGTGACGTAGGCGACAACATAATCCCCATTTTACAGATATGAAAACTGAGCTTCCGTGAGGTTAAGTCACTTGCCCTGGGTAAGCGAGTGAGCGGGTTTGTAAGCAGGTGCCGAGCCTCCATTGTTTACCTGGCTGGTGTTATTTGTGTAAGGGCTTATCTCTTCTGTCAAGGAAAATCTCGAAAACAGGAGATTTCTGTCTCACTTATCCTGTGTCCTCCATAAACCCTGCCATTGATTGCAGGATGAATATATACATTCCACTCAATATGTACTGAGTGCCAGCTCTGTATTTCATACACAAATGACACATAAGAGGATCAAACAAATTATAAGGCAGTACCAAAGGCCTCATTAATGAACCAGGATAGATGCCAGCAGCAGATTTTTTTTTATCAGAAATATGATGAAGAAGAGAAATTTTTATGGGAAGCATAAAAGTATGTTGCAGGAAAATTATTTTATGGAAACACCATCAAACAGTATTCTGATAATTACCCAGAACATTAGTAAGAGAGAGCACACTTAATGGCACTCATTTACAGTATAGTCTAATTGGCTAGTGAAATTACTGTTCAAGAAGTCAAAGTTTGGGGATGTATTAGGTTAAATAGTGTCCCTCCAACATTCACCTCTACCTGGAATCTCAAAAATGTAATCTTATTTGGAATAGAGTGTTTGCAGCTATAATTAATTAAGGTGAGCTCATACTGAATTATAATAGGCCCTAAATACAATAAGTGATCACATAAGAAGGCTATGTGAAGACCACATGAGGAAGTATGGACCACCCACATAGAAGCATTCGGGGGTGAGGGAGATTTGTTAACAATGCTGATTCCTGGGCACCACTCCAAACCTAGAAGTCATAATATCTGTGCGGGTGACCAAGATTCATTGTTTGTACTTGGAGGTCTTATTCTTACTAAAGTTTGAAAACTATGACTTTTGGAGATGTGATGATGTCTATAGCGTAGTAACTCTCTCTACCGGGCGTATTCCTTGGTCAAGGAGCTGAGTCATACGAGATAATTTTACAAGAGGTAATCTTACTTGTTGCCAAAACCTACTCTAAATGTGCAGAGGAGTAGAGGCCAATATGAATGGGAGTACCTTGGATAAGTGTATTAGGAATTCATAAATCTAATTTTGACCCCCAACTTCAGTAAACACTGAACACAGACCAGACCAAACTCTGTTAAGAGTGACAGTACCATTTATTTAATTGTTCTTATGTGATAATCACTTCGCTTCACATCATTCCATTAAATATTCTAGACAACACTTTGGTATCAGTCCATCACTAGTCCTATTTCACTGACGAAAATGCTGAGATTAGAGCAGTACAACAGTTCACTGGGAACAACAAGGTGGGTACATGGCCAAGTCCACATATAAAATTTGGACTGTCTGAACTGAAGGCTCCTCCCTTTACTCTTTTCCATTCTACCCCAGGCTCCAGAAGAAAGAATCTTTCTTTTTTTTTCTTTTCTTCTTGTAAAAACCACATGGGTTTTCTTTTTTTTTTTTTCTTTAAAGATTTTATTTATTTATTTGACAGTGAGAGAGAGATTACAAGTAGGCAGAGGCAGGCAGGCAGAGAGAGAGGGAGAAGCAGGCTCCCTGCTGAGCAGAGAGCCCGATGTGGGGCTCGATCTCAGGACTCTGCGATCATGACCTGAGCCAAAGATAGAGACTTTAACCCACTGAGCCACCCAGGTGCCCCAAAACCACATGGGTTTTCTAAACCTGAGCCTTGTCGATGGACTGGGTGGACTTAAAGTCAAGTCATACTGTAGACCGGCCATCTTTTCCAAGGGCCTCAATTTCCCATAGACATTTAGGAAGAGAAACATTTGTTTATTCTAAAATAGGAACACATGTATAATCAAGTAGAATTTTTTTAAAATGTAATATGATTTTAAGATAAAAAGATACATTTAAGGAACCTTTGCAATGGACCAGAATTTTCCAGACCCTCATCAGTGAATTCGAGTGGGGAAGATCCCCATTTAAAATCATCAGCATTCTAGGCTACTTTATGGCTAATACTGAGAAGTCGTCTCATAGGCTCCCTCAATGATTTGGCCCCACACTAAACAGTCTAGAACATCATGGACATTTTATTAATTAGCTTTAATTAGTCCTTTTCCATTGGTTTCTACATTATTTGCCTCTCTAGTATGTTCTGCAAAATGGAGGCATAGATAGAAATTTACTTACTTTGTGGGGCAGTGATTTTCTCCAATCTGAGCACCCTTTTATTTCTACTGCATTTTCCCAGTGGGTGGCAGTGAGAGTGTGGTTTTAGTCCATTTTGGCAGAGCAAAGTAATTTGCTGGTTGGGCACCAAAGGGAAAAAAAATGGTCTTTCCACTACTGAGCACCATTACGGTCTTATGTAAGCCCGTGACACATGCAGTCTGGAAAAATACTGTTAACCATTTCAGACCTACTGGCTAGAGAAGAATGACTAAAGGTCAGAGCTGCTGACTGACATAGAAAACATATAGGCTCCTGCATGACTAGCCTGTATGGTAAACTAATATGGTAGCAGCAAATCCTCGATATCCCGGGGAAAGGAGGTAAGGGGGTGGGGGCGCAATTCCCTAAAAACCAGGACTTTTGTCAAAGTAGACCTCAGGATCAGTGAAAAATGTATAGCTTCTGCACATCCAGTTCCCCAAATATTTAACTTGAGACTTAAGTAAAGTTTAAAATAATTCATTTTCCAGAATATGTGGATATGTTTCACAACTTGGACATTAAATTAAATGGAAAAAAAATGGAATCCTGGTTAAAGTTTTTCAACGAACACATCATCAGTGGGTCTTTCCAAATACTTGTTACATCTGTCCACAAAATCAAATTTTGGCTTCCTCCCTCCGACCTTCCCCAAAGTATAACATAGAGAGCAAGTCTGTTTTGTTAGGGTTTTTTTTAAGATTTTATTTATTTATTTGACAGAGAGATCACAAGTAGGTAGAGAGGCAGGCAGAGAGAGAGGGGGAAGCAGACTCCCCACTGAGCAGAGAGCCTGATGCGGGGCTCGATCCCAGGACCCCGAGATCATGACCTGAGCTGAAGGCAGAGGCTTTAACCCACTGAGCCACCCAGGCGCCCCAAAAGCTAGTCTGTTTTTAATGTGTAAATCAACCAGTGATGTTCATGGAACAAATTCCTACTTCAGGTGGGAAGTTGCGTGTGGACCTCTGGCAATGTTATTGGAGGAATGTGTCTCTCTAAGCAATTGAGTCGGTTTCTCTAAATTGTGCCAATATGCCAGTTATCCCTGCACATCTTTGTCATTTGGGCATGTCCTCTCCTTCCATGGTTGGAAAGAACATTATTGGATATAGCTGTGGTGTGGATAAAGCACCATTTTCCTGCTGAAAATGCAAACAAGATCTTTACTTTCGCTGCTCTTAAATTTGACCTGTAACTGGCATTAGAAACATCAGTTGAAACCAGGAAACAGCCACGGTGGCATTTAGCATCACAGATGCTGGAGCGGGATCAAGTCAGGGAAAACAGATTTTTTAAAGGATTACAGCAGCAGCCGTTATGTAACAAGCCTCAGTATAACGATGGGACATCTGTTGGCTATTTTCGGAAAGCCATCATTCTATCACCCTTATTAAAATAATCTTAGTGGATACTTGACTTTTATTGTTCATTTTTTTTTTTTCCACATGCCCCCCAGGGATTAAAAATGTTGATACGCAGTTGACATTTGTATGTTCTAGTCTTTGGTGACTTTTCCTTTTTCTTTGTGTTTGTTTTTGGTTGCTTGGTTACTCTTTTGTTGTTTTAATTGCATTATTTCCCTTAAAAAGAAAAAAAAAAGACTGTCTAGTAAGAAACTAGAATAATAATAGTTATGTGGCAGGTAGTGTTTGATTGCCCTAAGCTTCACATATGAAGCCAGATGCCTCAGAATGCAACACAGAAGTGTTCAGTAACCATTAGTTCTTTTCCTTTCCCTTCCCTGCCGCTGAGATTTTGATATTCTTAATGGATTTGGCTTTAAAATGCAGGGTTTAGGGACGTCTGGGTGGCTCAGTTGATTAAGCATCTGCCTTTGGCTCAGGTCATGATCCCTGGATGCTGGGATCCAATCCCGCATGTGGCTCCTTGCTCAGCAGGGAGCCTGCTTCTCCCTCTGCCTGCTGCTCCCCCTGCTTGTGTTCTCTCTCTCTCTCTGACAAATAAATAAAATCTTGGGAATAAAATAAAACGTAGAGTTTAAAAGACTGAATTATACCTTAAGATTATGGTATCTGAAGGATAAATACTTTTGGAAGTCCAAATATCTTTATTTATGGTTACCAATATCTATCTATCTATCTATCTATCTATCTATCTATCTATCTTTCTATCTATCTATCTATCTATCTATCTATCTATCTATCTATATAATGCAAATATACCAATATACCAAATATGCTGGCATTCTGTCACTGAGTCATGATTGTCTGGGGAGTGAGGTCACAATCCCCGTAAAGGGTATGGAACAGTGTGCCTGGGGTGGGGTGGGGCAGGGGTACTTGAAGCCACCACATAGCAGAGCCCATCTTTCTGGAGGATCAGGAAAGATTGGGAGGGGAAATGCTGTTTCTATATCCACCCAAGCATGAACATTTTACACAGTTCATTAAACAAGACCATGTGACAAAACTCGAAATTAAATAGAATATTGCAGGGGCTCCTTGGGCACTGACTCAAGTCCCTGGGGGAGACTCAACATCCCTCAGGAGTTTTCTTTGATAAATATTTGAAAAGAAATTATTAATAAGACCACTGGAAATTGTGGGGCACCGTAGTGGCTCAGTGGGTTAAAGCCTTTGCCTTCAGCTCAGGTCACGATCTCAGGGTCCTGGGATCAAGCCCCGCATCATCATCATCATCATCGGGCTCTCTGCTCAGCAGGGAGCCTGCTTCCCCCCTCTCTCTCTGCCTGCCTCTCTGCCTACTTGTGATCTCTCTCTCTGTGTCAAATAAATAAATAAAATCTTTAAAAAAAAAAAAAAAGACCACTGGAAGTTGTGAGTTCGATTTTCAAAATATGTAGTGGATCGCAGCCTTATTTAAACCCGTCAGAAACAAACAAACAAAGAAACCCGTCAGAACGATGGCAATGTGGTTTAGAAAGATGGTGTGGAGAATGGACATCCCACAGAGGGGCAAAAGGAGGGAGTAAAGGCTACTTCTTACAGAGAGAGAGCCAGGAGCCAACTTAACACCTTTTTCTCAAATGGTCTTTCTTTTTGAGGTTCCCAAGTCAAGGAGGTGTAATCAGGTCTTTGAAAGCCTACTGGTCTGATGGAACCAGTAGGATTAAAACCTTTTTCTCTACCTTAAGCTGACTACATCGGCTCCTAGGTGGAAAGATGACTAAAGAAAAAGGTGATGTCTCCCCAGGGATTTACAGTCTAGTTGAGCACAAGTTCCTTTATTTGGCATTCAAAGAAAAAGTTGATATGAAGTCGCCACAAGTAGCTACAAATACAGTCCATGGTTGAGAGCAGTTAGCTCTCCAAGAGAAGTCAAAGGGTGGCTGAGAGGAAAGACAAATGAAACCCTCTTTTCTCCTCCCCTCTCTCTCTTATACACTCCACGAAACAGCCGCCCACACATGTACCCCCACTACACATGCACCCATCAGCCCTGGCGGGAGGGGGGGCATTTTTTTGGATAGAACCACTTTGGTTTGCTATTTCTTATTGTATGAGCCTCAAACCTATGGACAATGACTCAAGAGTGATTGTTCTCTCAGGCTTTGCCTTTGAACAAAAAGATTCTTTCTTGTGGGAGTGGGAGGGACACCAGCTTGAGAAAAACAGCTTTTGTCCTCACAAAATGCTCTTTCAGATGATATGTTAATGAGATTCCTTTGAACTGTAAATGATATCTGCATGCATGTCAGATGCTAATGGAATTGTTAAGAAGATGAGAATGTGCTGGACCAGGAAGGTTTGCATAGTTATGCGGTGGCCCCCATCCACTGAACCTCAAGACCAGGTTTTCAGAGCCTCCTCGTGACTTGGCACAGCATTCCAATTTTTGAGGAGAGAGATTTATTTATTTTTAAGGTCATGATCTGTGGGGCTTTAGAAAGCCCTGCCCTCCGTGGGCAACCTCATAAGCAGCAATGAATGACAATTCTTCCTTGAAATTTTTAATTACGGTGACAAAAAAAGAGTAATTACTAACTTTTGTAGCTGAACCACCTCTGCAGATGTTCTTAATCAAAGAAAACAAAAAGGAACCAGGGTGTTCTCAGAGGCAGGAGTATGAAATATACAATAGGGGGGTTGCAGCTGGGTTAGCTGGGTTGACACGAAGCTGCATGAGTGCTTGATAAACAATGGCTCCATCACCGGAAGGGTAATTTAATGTCACGGATGAGATTGTGAAAAACTTGGAGTCAACAGACCTATTCCTGGCACTGCCTTCCCAGCTGAAGGGTACTGAGGGCACCATGAGACTGAGAGCAAAATGTGGGAAGGCGATCTAGACCTTAACTGAATTGAAGCTGACTTATATTAAATTAACCTTTGATAGGTTGGATAATAAGAGGATGTTGATATTTGACCAGTTGCCTTCTCGATTTCTTCTTGATTTGGGTGCTCCTAAAAGCAGACCCTGAGACAAGGATTCGAGGGCAGGTAGATTATTTGTGGGGGAAGAAGGGGTAAAGAAGGTGAACACAGAGCATGCAATCCAATTACCACACTGAGCTACTGGAGAACCCTGGTCTTTCCCACCCAAGGGCAATGAAGTAGGTAGGGGTATTTAAACATCAGCTCCTGCCAGTCTTTGATCTAGAGCTGGTGTGTGGGAGGCATTAATTCTTCAAACTCTCAGTGAACTACGTATGTGGTCAGAATCTTCTACTACTAAGAACACCTTCAGGCACAGAAATGCTGATGCTTAGGCATTCTCTGGCTTCTACTACTAAGACCTCCTGAGAGGATTTTGAAAGGGCACCCTGGTACCCGCCAACAATACCTCTCTTGACCACATGAACTTTCTTTATCTTTTATGGATTTGTTAAAACCCGTCTAAGTAACTCACCTCTTACACAAAAGGAAATTGATTACTCTTATATAAAAGAATACATCTAGCGTTAGAAATGAGGACTGTATCTATGGAAATATGTCTCAGCTCTGGGTGTCTTCAGCATTGTGAAGACAGACTTTACCTTGACTTGTTACGGGTACCATCCCACAGTTGCAATGTGCCCATGGGTTTAGTTTCCAGCCTTCAGAGTACACAAAGAGCTCTGAGAGACTCATTTCTGAGGTGTGAATGGCAAATAGAGTTCCAATCTCAACCAATCGGCCATTACTTTATTTGGGACACATGTATAGTTTATGCTGGTTTTGAGTGCTCTTTTAAAACCACTCTTGACCTCTTAACCATTGGTCAACCCAAGCTCAGTGGTTGTTGTGGTTGCTTTTCCACAAAGAGCTATTACAGACTTAGGTGTTGGGCCAATCTTAGGTAGCAGGCTTCATGTGTGACTATCATTGGCATCATTGAAAATGACATAAAAAGTGGGCATGAAAAGAAAATAATTCAGATTGCCAAAAATAGGGGTCATAGGCCAAGTTTCCCAGGAAACAGACTGAGAAGATTTGCAAATCAGAGGTTTGTTGGATCATGCTCATGATCAATACCTAGTGGGGAGGAGGATGGAATGAGGGAATCATAGTTGAGAAGAGGGAGAAGTGGAACCCACCAGGAGTTCTGATGCTGGGAAGATGTATTCATTTGCCAGAGCTATCATGACAAAGTTTCACAGACTGGGTAGCTCCAACAACAGAAATTTGTTTTCTTATAGAACTTCTGGAGACTAGAAATCTGTGATCAAAGTGTCAGCAGGGTCCATTTCTCCTTGACTTATAGATGGCCACCTTGTCCCTGTGTCCTCATGTGGTCTTCCCTCTGTATGTGTTGATGTCCTAATACCTTCTTCTTATGAGGACACTAGTCATATTGGACTAGATCCCACCCTAATGATCTCATTTTACTTTGATTACCTCTTTAAAGACTAAGTCCAAATGCAGTCGTACACTGAGGTCCTGAGGGTTAAGACTTCAACACATGGATTGGGAGGGGGGCACAATTCAGCACGTAATTGATGGCCCTTCAGAGTTGCATCAGATTGAGGGAAGGGGTCTGAGCCTTTGAACCTGCTGCATGAGTCAGTCCCCGGGTGCAGGCTGGCTTCAGAAAGAGGGTCAGCACAGGTGAGGTGCTCTCTCTGGCAGAGGACAGTCCTCTGTGAGCTGTCAGCCACCAGCACCTCCAGCAATGGGAAGAATGACTATTCTCATCCTGAAAGGAGGGAGCAGATATGAGCAGCACAGCATAGCGCTCTAATTGTAAAAAGGAAACTTATCCTTTATCTTCTGCTGGTATTTCTACCTGATAGCTCCTAGGATCATTTCTTTGGTAACAAAGGCATGCTATCCTAGCATTTAGAACTCAGCTCTTCTGCGCCTGCCTCTTTTCTGTTCTAAACATATGGAGCAGCTTCAAGGACCGTGACAGATGTGTCATTTGTGAGGGTGTCCATTTTGATCGATAGGAAGCTGACTTGGAAATTAACTGGTACAAATGAGCCTCCAGCTCAAATCAAAATAACTCTTGGTTCTTCCACTACGTGGCCATTTTTTTTCATACAGAGTTGAAGACAAGTCAAAAAGAGCAATTTATCAAAACAAAACAAGAAGACTGAATTGTGCTACCACAGAGTAATGACAGATGAACTGAGTTTGCCAAAAAGCCGCCCCCTCCCCAAATAAAGGATCCTTTTTATGCATGCAGAAGTAATTTCAAAATGCAAAAGTGCCCTTTGAGTGTTTATGGATTATAAATGTTCTCCAACTCATCCAAAAGTCTCTGAGAACATGGAGAACAAAATTTTCCCATTCTGTGACTTGGAGCTTGAAATACTAGCTTCTGAGATGGAGTGCCCAAATATGAACATACTTAATATCTTCGAGAACCAGAAGCATCATATTCGGTGACATTTGACAACAGTATTAAAGTATCAGAGCAGAGACTCCTAGAGGGTCTTGTGAAATCTGCTTTATTATTGCAGCTCAACTATTCATCTACCCTTTTTTTCCTTGCTCTTACCTTTCTCTGGCTGATGCAGTCAGACATACACACAAAAATAGCTATTTTCTATATAATATGGGCCATTTTTGTAAATGTTTCTTTTAAGAGAGAATTCCTCAGCGAGGTTGAAACTGGAATGAAATGCCTTTCAGCATACCAGTCGGAAGAAACACCTCCAATGTTCTCTATCTGGCTCATATTTTTCCTTGATCTGTTTGAAAAGATCAGGGTAGAAATAAAGGACTCACCAAGTGAATGGTAATTATGTCCACATACCAGCACTTTGTTAGGTATTTCAGGCTTTATGTATGAACAACCAATGTTTGTGGAGCACTTCTTAGAGGTCAGACTGTTTGCCAAGCACTTTAGCTCAAATATCTCCTGTGGTCATTAGCCGACTACGGCAGATGGGAGTCTAAGAGTCTTCCAAGATCCCCATGTCTGGTATACACACACCGTCTCCCAGTTCTTCAAACAAAAACCTAGGTACTGCTGTGAAAGGATTTTGCCGATGTCATTAAAAGATCCCAAATCGGCTGAGCTTAACATAGGGAGACTCTCCAGGTGGGCCCGACCTAACACAGTTGTTTAAATCTGAAAGGGCAGATATGAAGGACGTCAGAGATTCAAAATCAAGAAGGATTTGATACACTTTTTTGGGCTTGAAAATGGAAGGGGACCTCTGGCAAGTCATGCGGTGATCCCTGGGAGGTGAGAGTGATCCCCAGCTGAAGGCCAGTGAGGACATGGGAACCTCAGGCCTACAGCTCCAGGGAACTGAATTCTGCCAATAGCAAGAATGAGCTTAGCAGTGGATTTCTCTCCACAGCCTCCGATAAGAATTTGGTCCAGCTAACACCTTGATTTTCCCCATATGATACGATGATCAGAGAACCTGGTTACACCAGAACTTTGACCTCCAGAACTGTGAGCTAATGAGCAGGGGTTGTTTGGACACCACAGTTAGTGGTAATTTGTTATGCAGCAGTAGAACACTAATATGTCAATAGCCACAAGGTCAATCAATGTTTCCATTTTAGAGATGAGGAGACTGAGATTCAGAAAAGTTAAGTTGCAGGGCTCAGTCAGTTAAGTGTCAAACTCTTGATCGCAGCTCAAGCTCTTGATCTCAGTGTTGCGAGTTCAAGCCCTGTATTGGGCTCCACACTAGGCGTAGAACCTACTTAAGAAGGAGAAGAAGAAGGAAGAGGAGGAGGAGAGGGAGGAGGAGGAGTAGAGGATGAGAAGGAGAAGAACGGAAGAAAGGAAGGAAGGAAGATTAAGTGGCCTGTTCAAGGTCAAGTCCAGATTAGAACATACATAACTGGTTACATGGAGGAGATTGGGTATAAGAGGCAGAAGTCTAAGATATGTCCCAGATGCCTACCCCCTTGTGTGTATACCTTGTCCAGTCTTCTCCCCTGGAACATGAGCAATACCATTATTGGTATTGCTAATACCAGGGCTAAATTACTCCCTGGATTAGATAAAAAGAGATTTTTGTAGATGTAGTTAAGGCATTTAATCATTTGAGTTCATTAAAAGGGAGAGTGACTTGGTTGGCTGACCTAATTAGGTGGACTCTAAAAAAGACTCTAGAGGTTGGAGATGGAGAAAGTCATAGAGACATACTCATGCTGGTCTGAGAGAATGAAAGCATTAATGCCCTGAACTGCCTTTCAGGGTTCCATGGCAAGACATTTTAGGGGCCCTGTAGAAGCTAAAAGCTGTTCCTGGTAGACAACTCAAAAGAAAACAAGGACCTCAGACCACTGGAAGGAACTATCAAATCATTCAACAACCTGAATGAGCTTGGAAGAAGACCCCAGCCTCAGGTGGGAAGTGCAGCACAGCTAATGCCATTGATTGCAGCTTTAGAGACCCTGAGCAGAGGACTCAACACCATTGGCCTGAACTTGGACCTACCTATAGAAGCTATGAGCTCCTGAAACTTTTGGCTTTAAGCCTCTAGGGTCCCGGTGATTTGTTGTGTAGCATCAGAGCATTAATACACTGGGAGAAGGGAAGATTGGTCTCCTTTATTCCACCTACAGGGAGAGAGGGGACTAGCACCCAGACATCCCAACTTCTTGATTTTGTTCTTTAATCAATCAGCAGTGACCTTGTCCCTTTGCTCTTCTATGTAACCTTGATTGACGCATGGCACCAAGCAAACTCCAATTGCCCTGGTCTTCTAACCTCTCGCAAAACCTGTCCTTCTACATAGACTTTGAGCCTTGAGCCCTGACATTTAACTCACTTACTAGGAGAGGCCACTATTTGGATGAAGATACACCCCAATATCCAAGCCTAGATAGTGAGACTGTTGGATTATCTTTCAGGAAGCCTGAGACTTCACCCCCATTGCCCATCCAGCTGCATTTACACAGGATCACCATCCATCAGCTCTTAGTTAAAGCAGTATTTGCATGCACACCAGATCTTTGAATGTTTGTCATTTGTCATTGGGGAAGCAAATTACATTCATTAGAATCCATTCATTCTCCCAGTCTCGCTGAACACAGGATAATCTTGGCTGTGTCAGCTGCCCTAGGACTGGTAGCCGTGAAAAATGGAGGTCAGCTGTAGATATTCTAAACCTGCTTCCCTGTGTAACCCTCTTCAGGGGCAGTGGATATGATGCTGAAAAGATTAATAGAACCTATGTCATCATGTTTATGGGGCATAAAACCCCCAACTGTGGATTAACGGATATGTTGGTGAAAGAAATACATCTTTACTCCTTTATGCCTTGATGGGGGAGCCTCAGTTGGCATTGGTGGAAAGATATAGAGAGATTGCCTTTAGAAGGTCAGCTTTTAAAGGACGTTTTTGACCTCGAAGTCAATGAAAGTAGATTTTTGATTGTTGACCAAGACAACTGCACCAAGAGACTTTCAGCCTTTAAAAAGATTCTTATTGAAGTATGACATACAGAAAAGTACACAGACTCTAACTGCACCGCTTGTTGAATTCCACAAACTGAATATATCCACGGAACCAGCACCCAGATCAAAAACCCAGCATCTCACACACTCATCTGGGTCTGTTTTCACCAACCCACAAGCCCAGAGTAGTTGCTATACTAACTTCTAACACCATAGATAATTTTGACTATTTAGTTAACATTTTTGAACTTTAGAGAAATGCAGTCATCCAATGTGTACCTTTTCTTTCTGGATTCTTTTCCTCAATATTCTGTTCATTTATATTTTTGCATATAATTGCAAACTTTCTATTCTTATTTGTTTGTAATATCCCTTTGCACAGATAGATCACAGTTATTTGTCCATTCTATCATTTTAGGCATGTAAGTAGCTTCAAATTTGAAGATATTACTAGTGCTGCTACGAATATTGTAATATGTGTCCTTTGACATATCACATATATATGAACATATATGCATATTCTATTGGGTATTTACCTAAAACTGATGCTTCATGGGATATGCACAAATTTAGCTAACTTAGTAAATACTTTCAGATTGTTTTCCAAAGTGGTTGTACCAATTTTTACTCCCAAAAACAGTATATGAAAGTTCTGGTTAATTCACATTTTTGCCAACATCTGATATTGTCTTTTCATTAAAAATAAAAAAGAAGAGAAAAGCCCTTTTAGCTTTTATTACATTGTAGCTTACAGGCAGCACCCTTGTTTCTATTTTGAAACCAAAAAGCACCCTCTATGAAAACATCAGCCCCCAGTTCAAGAGGCATTGTGCTCTACATAGTATCATTGGATAAGATGACAGTTGGTAACAGATGCCTTGTGTGCTTTATGTAGCTCCTTTCTTCTTTGCAAAAGCACGCAGGCTTCTCTATAATTCTGTTCTCGGGTCCTCTGGCAAAGATAAAGGAAAGTCTATCTTTAAAAAAAAAAAGTTATTTGGTTCTATAACTAAACACCCTTGAAAAATATCTGCCATATAGTTATATTTTAGTCAAATCTGTTTGCCTAAACATATACTCTGCCAGCATTTACAGAGCTAGCTCCCATAATGCATCAGGCCCTACACTAAGCACAGGTAGAACAAAATTGAGAACCGCCCCGTTCGTCATAGGGCTCTAGTGTAAGTTATAATGAGGATTACAGTGAAGTCGTTAATTCCTAAAAGCATTAATGTCACCTTTTGTAGTATTTTACAATTATGCTTTAGCCTGAGGACCCATCTGAGTTTACTAACAACTTATTCATAAAAGAAAAAAGAAGTGTAAGTCTTTAAGACACAGAGTTGCTTGGACTACCAAAGTGTGTATGTACCCTTTAGGAAGTTCATCAGGAAGATGGGCTAGAACCAATAAAATTGGTTTTAGAACCAATAAAATTACTTCCTTCACCTGGAAGGAAGTAATTGGAATTTGAGTAGCCTTGATAGATTATACACCTCTAAAAAGGAATACTGATTATTATTATTTTTTTTGCCCTTCATTGTGTTTCTGTACATGTTATTCCATGAAATGTTATTAAAGATTACATAAATTGGGCTTTAATCAAGGAAGCGGAGACTTGGGGGTGATATGGAATACAGGATTTATGCTAGGGATTAGATCGTATACAACTGTGGGAGAAATCGGGGAAGTAAATGTCAAGGGGATAGTTGACTGAGCAGAGAAAAGCCCTTCCTCAGGACTCAGGAGAGGGAGCTGGTGAAGGAGTCTATGGAAGGCCATTGTCTCTGCGTCTGACGAGGCCTGGGCTGTGTCAACAGGGCGGGTGGTCAAGAGGCAGGTCAAGAGGTGGCAAAGAGAAAGCTGGAAGCAAAATGGCGGGAGGACAAGGACAAAGCGGAAACTGTGAGAGCAACCTAGAACCTGCATGGACAAACTGCCACGTGCATCTGTCTCCCCCTGCATGGAACCCCAAAGCTGCAGTGCCTCCAGAAGGAGCTGGTGCCCTTTGAAGCAGAGCTGTGTGTGTGCCCAGTCTAGACTGGTAGGAGGGAGAAAGAGCGGGAGCTGGAAATGCTGTGAGGCCAGCTGCTACCCCACACCCAGCAGATGAGCAACCACGGGCCCGTGCCTGCCTGGGGTCCTACCCCCACCTGCGGGTCCTACCCACCCCCGTCTAGTACAATGGCTGCAGCTGCACTTCCGCCCTCAAAATCTCATGGCAACTTCTCTGGGGACAACTCTAACATAGAGCCATTCAGAGAAGTCTCATTCCAGCTTAGCTAAGTTGACACAGCCCAAAATTACCACAAAATAGACAATCACTGAGATATTTTTAAGAAAAGAAAGAAAAAAAGAAAAAGAAAGAAACATGATATAATTCAATCCTTTCATTATAAAGACATGAAAGCCGGATCCCAGAGAGACTCAGTGGTTTGTCCAATGTCACAGGGCTAGTGACAAGCCTAGAAACTCAGTCCCATGTGTCCCCATGTGGGTGATATCACAGAAAACACTGGATGTGAAGTTAAGATGCCTGACATTTTGTCTCTAATTGTTTGGACTTGAGAAAAAAAGCACTCAGTTATGGATGCAGGTTTTCTTTTCTTTTCTTTTCTTCTCTTTTCTTCTCTTTTCTTTTCTTTTCTTTCTTTCTTTCTTTCTTTCTTTCTTTCTTTCTTTCTTTCTTTTTCTTTCTTTCTCTTTCTTTCTTTCTTTCTTTCTTTCTTTCTTTCTTTCTTTCTTTCTTTCTTTCTTTCTTTCTTTCTTTCTTTCTGATGAAGGTTTTCTTGTGAGAGAATGGCACATGGGCTAGGCCCAAGAAAGTGGAGGTGCTCAGTTACTATCTCTTAAATAAATGAATAAATATAGTCTCTCAAGAACAACCATTTTATGGGACACCTGGGTGGCTCAGTTGGTTAAGCATCTGCCTTCAGCTCAGGTCATGATCTCAGGGTCCTGCTATCAAGTCCCATGTTGGGCTCCCTGCTCAGCGGGGAGTCTGCTTCTCCCTCTTCCTCTGCCCCTACAACTCCCCCCCCCCCCGATTGTGCTCTCTCTCTCTCTCTCTCTGACAAATAAATAAAATCTTGAAAAAAAAATTTTAATTAATTTAAATAAAGAACAAACATTTTTCAAAATTGTTCTATTGCCTAACATAAAAGAGAAATTGAAAATATTCTCCTGAACCTTAATTGTAAGGCATTCTTACGTATTCTCATGTAGTTTATCTGGGGCTAGAATGGATCACCAGGCTCTTTCCCCTTTGTATAAATCAGATTTCCAGTCTCTGAGCCATGTACGCAGTAGGCTTTCTGTGTTCTTATCATCCCATTGTGGTTTCTACTCGATCTTGATCCATTCAGTCTGAACTTTTCAAGAGAGATCACGTACTTCTTTCAAGAGAGATTGACGTACAGAACTGGAAAAGCAAGAATCCAAACAATTGGCAACAGGAAAGAACCAGAAGAATATCATATTTCCGGCTATGTATTTCTGTTTTGTACACAAATCTACAATTTGGGCAGAGTTCAGTGGGAACAGCTGATCTCTGTTCCGTGTGGCACCAGCTGGGGTAGCTCAAAAACCAGGAGGTGGGGGATGCCTGGGTGGCTCAGTTGGTTGAGCGGCTGCCTTCGGCTTGGGTCATGGTCCCGGCGTCCTGGGATCAGGTCCCACATCGGGCTCCTTGCTCGGTGGGGAGCCTGCTCCTCTCTCTCTGCCTCTGCCTGCCTCTCTGCCTGCTTGTGTTCTCTCTCTGTTAAATGAATGGATAAAATCTTTAAAAAAAAAAAAAAAAACAGGAGGTGAAATCGTCAAGAGGCTGCTCACTTTGAGCTAGGCTATTGGCTAGAACTTGGACAAATGGGTTCTCTGTGTGGTCTCTCTGCTTCCTCGTGGCATGAAGGTTGGGTGCAAGAGTGACCCTCCCCAAAGGACCAGGCAGAAACTGTATCAAGTTTTATGACATGGACTTGAAAGTCACATAGTATTGCTGCCAGAGTCACAGGCAAGCCTAGATTTAAGAGGAGGAATTGTGGATACCACTTGTCAATGAGAGGAGTATCAGCATTACGTTTTAAGAGAGCTAAGGGAAGGGGTATCTCATTGCACGCCATCTTGGAAAAATCATCTACCACAAGCAGTGATCAATATCCATTATGAGTTTATAAACACAGAGTTTGTCAACTAATGGAGCTCTTTTCCAACAACAACCCCAGAGAATAAATGTATGCACACATATATAAGTACATTCACATATGCATACATGAAAGTACTTGGCAAATGAGGGTTAATGCTGAGATTCAATTTGCTTTCAAGATATTTTCAGTGTTATGCCTCGGGGTCAGAGCAGGGAAATGGGCCACTCAATTAGCTTAAAATAAAAGTACCTTTCCCCCAGCATCCATTTACTTTCTGGGAAAATAAATCGGGCTGCTAAATTTTGGACTCATACTATTTCCATGGTAACAAAGCCTATAATGCTAAAAGGTGGATTAAAATTCTTTGCAATATTTAAGAAATCTGTATTTAGTTTCCGTGGTGATTAAAAGTTCACTTAATAGCAATGAGTAGCATTACTATCACTAACCCCACCCCCATAAACATACACGCAGGCAACAGGAGTGTTTTTTAAAATCCCATAATTTATACTGAATGACCATAAAGATAGGGAGACATGAGTAAAAATGAGACTGTCCAGTTTGGTCTCCTTAGATCTGCTTTGAATCAAATTTTCTTGTTTTGATTTCGATCTTGATTAGGCGGCTTTAGAAATAATCTGACCATTTGAAACATGGAGAAAAAGTCAACCATCATAGGTACACAAATAAGAATAATTATGATGTTTGGGAATTATAAATAGTTTAATAATACAGCCAGAGTGAAGAATATGTCTAACACAGAGTCTTATTTTTGGTGTTAGGACTTTTAATTAGAAAGTTTTTCAAACACACAGAAAAGTATAGAAAATAATATGATATCCACATACCCACCCCTGTAATTAATAGCTTTTACCCATTTGCCAGATTTTTCTCAAATCTCTTTTCTGAAGTTCATGTGTGACATTTCTAGGTATGCTTCTGTATATCAGTGCTTGTGAATGCATCCCTACACTTTTATATCTTTGTGCTTTAAGAACTTGTACAAATGGTATTATAGAGAAGATGTCTTTTGTACCTCGTTTCTATTGCTCCAACATTATGATTTTTATCTTTAGCCACAGGGCATAAACACATTCAGTATTGCACAGATAGCTAATCATTTATTCAACTAAATTTATATTTCGCCAGAAGAGTGAGTTGATGGTGACAGTTTTTGCATTTGTAGAAAATGTTAATGATATGCAGACAGTACCGGACACCAGAAACTCAAGTGAATACAGGGAAAAGAAAATAAGGTTTATTTGCAACCCAGTCCTTCCATATCCGAAGGCCAGAAGCTTTCTCTTCTAATTCGTCCTTCAGGGGGAGGCTTACTGGAGCTGCGTGGTATTTGGGGATGATAGCAAAGATGTCCAGCAACTGTCCAGGAGGCAGCCTATCTGGACCTGGGCAGGGATCAGGGAGCCAAGTCTCTGAGCTTCCAATGGGAAGCCCTGACCATTCCTTGTGTCTTAGCCCTCCCTGCCTGCCCATCCCTGTAGACTCTCTCTCCCTCCTGCTGGGCACTTTGAACTTGCCTAGCGTAAATCTGTTTTCCATAGGCCGGGAGAGCTGCAGGGCTCGGTGGATGACATCCACTTGGGTTCATTCGTGTCCTGCCACGAGCACACCCCACTTCTATTCCCTGTTGCCTTGAGAAATGCTTCACTCGATGTTCTGTTCAATTACCAGTTGCCGTTTGATAGATTGGGTAATTTTTAACTTTTTGTAGATTGTTCAAATAAAGGGACTAAAGGAATGTTTATTTTCAAGACACAAAACGGAGTCACTGGTTTAATATCAGATATACGTGACGTAGCTATTAGATGCACTCCATCTCTCTTCTCTGTTTACCGGATTCCTCTCCGAAGGTCTCAAAGAAACACCTTATATAGAGAAGCTCTCTCAGAACAGGAAAAAGGGATAACACACCTGTTTTGCTTTTGAGGTGGCACTAACTCATTCAATAATATCTACCAGATTAAAGTTCTATTGACCTCATGTCACCATCAACTAATTATATTTTACTTCTGTTGCATTTCTGAGTATGTTAAGCTAAAAGCAAGTGATTTTCATGCAAATTAAATTGCAAGAAGCTTTTCAAGGCTATGTCCGAATACTAACAGGTTTGATAAATTTATTTGTCTGCGATGGGTAGGACAAAGAGCTCTTTGTCTACTGACGTACTTTATTGTCATTCTGCTATACACCTCTCGTATGGTTGTTTTATAGGACATAAAGTCTAGGTATCCTGTCGGTATCTCTGATCTTATTTATAGCTTGCTGCAAAGTGGCTTATTGTCATTTATTATTTCTTATTTGATTTATATAACATCTTTCCGCCAAAGAGCCCCTGGGCTTATTTACATAAAGAATGCACACACACACCCCAATTTACACTCACACTTGAACTTCACTCAACATTGTCATATAGTTAGCAGTAGAGTACCAAAAATCTACAGGAGGCTTTTCCATCTGTTTTTTGCTTCAAAACCATGTTCTGGAATATTTCTGATATTCCAAGGTCACCATATTTCCTTTCACTTTGAGTATTTGTTGTTTGCCTCTAGGTGGATCGGATCATCTTCTGTGTCTTCTTAGAAGTTGACTTCAAAATCTACAAAAAGAAAATGAGCGAGTTTTTCCCTGCAGGTGAGTAAAGAGATTTGTTTTCTTTGGAATTGAGGATTGGAGTGGAAGCATCCATTATATTCTATTTCACTTCCTAGGTTCCTTAGAAAATGTTGCAAGTATGATCTCCACACACCAGTAACCTGTGGCAACTTGTGTCATAATTTTCCAGAACCCAAGGGGGTGACAGGAAATCTAAGCCCATGACCTCTCTGTCTCCAGAGGTCATGGTGTTGTCTTGGGGAAGTCAATTCATCTCTTGAGTCTGTTTCCCACATCAAAAGTGAGGAACTTGACCAAAAGACTTCCAAAGACTCTTCCTCTGACCCTAAATCACAGGATCACAGGATCTGTGATTTGTTCCCTACACATCTAAGTTTTCCAAGTCTGTGCCTACATCCCATCCACCATGTTAAACACCTTTGTTGGAAATTATGAGGAGCCCATTTACATTCACAGCCAGAATTCAAACCGTTCCTTCATTCTCTACCTATCACCCTAATTTTCTTGGCCCAAATTGCAATGAAGATAGCAGCCCTTCCTAGGGCAATCTGCAAAAGGTGCTCATGCATTGTAGTTCACATTTAAGAGTGTAGGCAAAATCTCAGAGTTAGTAAAGAGCCTGGATTACATTGATTGAATGTGTCATTAGATTTAGTTGGCCTGGTTAATTTGAATATTGCCCCCCATTGTTCCTTCTCCAGGCTTGTTTACTACCTAGTTGTTTTGAGGGTGCCGTTCAAGTCACCATGCTCAAGGTGCTTTCCTCAGCCATGGTAAGAATGGCTTTCAGGGAATTTGAAGCTACCATGAGCATTGCTGATGCCTGCCTTAGAGAGAGCTTTCTTCTGAGGTTTCCATATCCATGGAAGCCAAGAGGCATTCCATGTCCCTGGCGACTCGGGCAGATGGGAGAGAGGGAGTGGTGCACATTCACCCTGTCGGCAGCCTGTCAGAGTCATCCAGTAAACGTAAATCCAGGATGCCCTACCCGAAGATCAGAGTAGGACATGGCAGATGTCAAGAATAGCCACAGGAAATGGCTGGAGATGTTCAACTCTCTAGTTTTATCATTGAAAGGTGAATCTGCTAAGTGTATTTAATCGGCGCCTTTAACTACAGTATTTCCCTAACTAGGATATACAGTAAATTCAGAAAGACACCCATGTAATGAAGGAGAGGATTGTGATTGTGGCCTTTATTTTCCCCCTCCTTTGCCTTCTCCCTTCCCCTTTTTCACCTTTAAAAAAATTTTTTTAAAGCAACTCAGTAATTTATAGCATTAAAGCACCTAGCGACTATTGAATAAGCAGTTGTTAGTATGAGCTAAATTTAGTAAGTTCTTCTCCCCATAATCCAATGGCTTTTTTTTTCTGTTTCAATCTCCTTGTTTCATCCTTTCTCTTTATTTCCTACATAACCACAGTGAGCTGACTGTGCCTGCATTTCTATATTTTTGAAGTATTCTCTTTTTTTGTGCTTTTAAGTATTCTTAAGGGAAAATGTTCATTCATGAAAAAAATGTGACTTGCCATGGTGTGCGATACAAAAATTCTCATGTCTTGTCAATAGCACAGCAGATTTCATACACTTTCATCATTTTGGACTTCTTGAGTGTTTAGAAATTATGATGTAACTTTCATTTTCATGTCTGCTAAAATAAAAACTTGTTTTTGCTCTAGCATATGTTAAAAATAATTGCATAAGTATGATCAATTGATACTAAAATAAACCTATCCATCAGCAGATATTTCCAATGGTACAAAGCCAAAAATCATACTATACATTTATTCTAAGTAGAACAGTTTTAGTGGTCTGGAATGTATTAATAATTGTGAAAATAAATTATTTGAAATATTGCTACTCAAAGTAAATCCAGCATTCATCCTAGTACTTAAGCAAATGAAATAATAATAAAATCATCCTGAGCTTCATATCAATACTTTGAATCACAGCATGCATGAAATTATTTCCAGTGCATATTTATAATAGTAAGCACATTTTTTAACTAAATGTCAAAATCCCTCCAAATTGTTAAGTATTTCCACGATGCTGAAGCATCAGCCATTTGTAAATTCTGAATATGCAATATGAAATAAAGGTGATTTTTAATGGAATGTGTGACTACTAATATAGATGATATGCATTATCTGTCCATAATTTGAATTTATGGTTAATTCATAACCATACCATCTTAGATTGGAATATAGTTTTTCTGACTTGCCATATATCCCCATAGAGACTGACTTATTCAGACCATCTCTAACTAGTCTTCTTAACCCTTCTCAAGGCAATAATAATAGTTTAGGGAAAAAAAGTCATTTTATATTAAACTAAATCTCTATATTTTAGGGTATATTAATCCCAGGTCTTTACATTTCATAATAAGGAATCTGAAACAAAATGTATAAAAAAACCCAATACAAGTGAGGCTAGATCACATTCAAAATGTATGTATACATACAAAACCACTACCTAATATTCGTGATAGTAGTAACAGCTAACACTTATGGATTGCGTCCTCTCAGCCAAATGCATGGGCAAAGTCAGGTAATCTTCAGGCTAACTCTAAGAAAGTAGGCACTATGTTAACCCTACTTTTTGATATGGAAAATGAAGCGTACCTCAGAAAATGAGGCATATGGCTAGGAAGCAACAGAGCTCTATTTCAAAATTGAAAACAACATCTGTCATTGCACAAGTGGTAAAAGGTTCGCTTCCTCAGAGCGTCGTCTCCAGAAAAGGTGGGTTCGACTTCAAGGGTACATTTGGAGCACTGAGAAAGTCTCATTCCTAATGTCATCTGCCGCCCATCGTTGTTAGAGTGCCACGTTTCTCTTTCTTCTCATACCTGTAAATGTCCTCATGGAAACTCTCTACTATGAGTCAAATCGATACTTTACCATGGATCCCCAAATCAAATCCCAACCCCATCATCTAGGCAATGCGGTGCTTTGACCTGAAGGTGAGTGAGAAAGTGGTCGCTGGAAAGCCAAAAGGCCTCACTCATGACCACAAGGATAAGTTGGAGAAGTGCTTGTAATAATTTGTTAGAGCTGCCGTAGCAAACTACCACAAGCCGGGGAGCTCAAACAACTGAAATTTATTTTTTCACAATTCTGGAGGTTCGGAGTGCAGCAGGTAGGGGTCAGCAGGATTGGTTTCTTCTGAGGTCTTTCTTCTTGGCTTATAGATGGCCATCTTCTCTCTGTTTCTTCATGAGGTCCTCTGTCTGTGTATGTCTGTTTCCTAATCTCCCTCTCCTTGTAAGGACACCAGTCATATGGGATTAGGGCCGACCCTAATAACCTCATTTTAATTTGATCATCTATTTAAAGACCCTGTCTCCTAATACCGTCACATTCTAATGTACTGGCAGTTAGGACTTCAACAAAATATTTTGGGGGACACAGCTCCACCCTTAACAGAGCCCATCATGGAAATGCAGTAGGAACCATAAAGGAAAGAAACCGGCAATAATTTTTTGTCTAACAGTTTTATATCTTGCTGTGGGTGAAGCATATTTGACTTTTTCCTTCCAGATGTATTCTTTGAAGGTCTAGTGTGGCAGCTTTATGGCATTACCATATGCTTTGGTTGCACATAATTTATAGTTACAGTACGCGATTAGATGGCCTATGGCATATAATATTTGTATGATTCAACTCAGAGATTTCTTTGTTCTTTACATAAAAGTTTTGTATTTTTCAGTATGTAGGATTTATTCTGTATATTTTTCATAGATTTGGAATATGGAGGTCAGTTTTTTATTAGAGTCTAAGTTCTAATAGAGAATTTAGGGATATTATTTTTCCTCATAATAACAAAGTCAAATTTACAGTTTTGAAACTATATCAAGAATCGTGATGTAGTGGTCAGGACCCTCCCCACATTAGGGAAAGCCTACATTTGCTTATTGCAATGGTTCTCAACTTTACTTTTATTTTTTTTATTTTTTTTAAAGATTTTATTTATTTATTTGACAGAGAGAGATCACAAGTAGGCAGAGAGGAGGAAGCAGGCTCCCTGCTGAGCAGAGAACCCCATGTGGGGCTTGATCCCTAGACCCTGAGATCATGACCTGAGCTGAAGACAGAGGCTTTAACCCACTGAGCCACCCAGGAGCCCATCAACTATACTTTTAAAGAAGGAGTATTTCTCCAAAATAATTTTTAAATTATGTCCTCTGACAAATGGACATTATATTTTTAAAAATTTTATCTGGATTTATTCTTTTGAATCTGACAAGAGAAAGCATTCACCCAACCTCTTCTTCATCCCCTCTTCTCATTGATTTTGTAAGCTTTTCTCATCCGACATCATTCATTATCCTTTCTGTCCATCAATCAACAAATAATTTATTATATGCCTACTATATACCCAAGGCTTTGGTCACTGCTGCATTTAAGATACTATTCTTATAATATGCCTGAGAGATAAGTATTATGCAGAACAATTGGAAGACAATACTAGCAAGTCATCAAGTATAGCATTGGTATGGTCAAAGTACCCAGGAATTCCGAGACAAGTATGTCTGAGGACCAGTGTGGTTGTGGTAAGTTTCATGAAGAATGAAGAAAGGAATGATGCCAGAAATGATGCCAAGGACTTTGTAAGTAACATAGAGAGCAAGGGCAGTTCAGATGGAAGGATTCATGGAATAAGTAGTATGCTTATCTCTAATTTGTGAATCCCTGACTGAGAAATGTTGCTCAGCAACAATTATTAGCAGGTAATTGTATGACTTCCTGCATGTTGCTTAACCTTTTTATGCTTCACTTTCATCATGTGCAAACACAGTAATGTGTTTACTGTGGCCAATTCCAAATAGAATAAATAACAATGTAAATGAATATTCAGAGAGGTGTCTAGACAGAACATCAAAAATTTTAAAATATCCGTGTTTATTTCTTATTACAATTTTTTAGTTTTTTGTGTGTTTTTCTTATTACAATTTTATTTATTTATTTATTTATTAAAGATTTTATTTATTTGACAGAGAGAGACATAGTGAGAGAGGGAACACAAGCAGGAGGAGTGGCAGAAGGAGAAAGCAGGCTTCCCTCAGAGCAAGGAGCCTGATGCGGGGCTCGATCCCAGGACACTGGGATCATGACCTGAACTGAAGGCAGACGCTCAATGACTGAGCCACCCAGGCGCCCCTTATTACAATTTTAAAAGGAGGCATTTTAATTATTGTGACCATCTTAATTAAAAAGTATATAACTTCTTATTACAAAAGTAGTACAGATTTATAGTAAAAACAGATCATCAAAACGAAGAAGATACAAACCATTGAAAATGAATTACCTTTTGTGGTTTATCCTTTGGGTCCTTTAAATGAAAAATGCAAACAATCAGAAATTCAGTTTTATCATTTGCTGCCTGTCACTACAATACTTGAACTTCTTTTCATGTCATTATATATTCTTTCATGACATAATTTTAATGGACCTCGTGTTTACCCAAAACCGTACTGTTGAACTGTGGAATTATTATTGCAAATTATTCTCTATTTATTTATAAATAAATAACACTTATACAAAAGCATCTTTATAGATAAATATTGGCATACAACCACAATTTTTTAAGAATATTTTTCTGGAAGTGGAATTACCTTTTCAAAATGCATATGCAGCCAACATACTTCTTATAGTAATTGTCAAATTTACCATTATGTTTCAATGTCATATACTGAACAATGGAAGGGTCGCCATTCCCAAAGTCAAAAATGTGAAGGTCCATACCTCACATTAAGCACCCGAGTAATCAGAGTGCCAGTGTGGTGGGGTTCTGGCAAAGGTTCACTTCTGAGTTGTAGGCGGCCATTTTCTTATTGTATCCTCACGTGGTGGGAAGAGAGCGCTCTCTGGGGTCCCTTACATAAGGGCACTAATACCACTCATGAGGGCTTAACCTTTATAACCTAATTACTCTCAAAGGTCCCACCTCCTAATGTCATCACACTGAGGGCTAGGATTTCAACATATGAATTTTGCAGGGGACACAAACTTTCATCTCATTGCGCTGAGTTCACATTTCCATGAGCAGTAAATGAGAGTACTTTACTCCTGCTCTTCCCAATCGGGCACATTCTCATCTTTTGATGTTATCACTTTTATACATGACATAAGGTAATTAATGGGTAACAATGTGTATTTCTTTTACTTCTAGTATGGCTCATTCTTACAGTTATTATTTATCCAAATTTCTTATAAGAAATTACTAGTCAGGGGTGCCTGGGTGGCTCAGTTGGTTAGGCAACTGCCTTCTGCTCAGGTCATGATCCCGGAGTCCTGGGATCGAGTCCCACATCGGGCTCCCAGCTCCACGGGGAGTCTGCTTCTCCCTCTGACCTTCTCCCCTCTCATGCTCTCTCTCACTGTCTCTATCTCAAATAAATAAAATCTTTAAAAAAAGGTATTAAGAAATTACTAGTCATATCGTTTGCACATTTTTAACTATTTCATCTTTGTTTTATTGATCTGTAATAACTTTTTGTATAGTAAGGTTCTTAGTTCTTTTCAAATATATGTTGCAAGGCGTTTCCCATTTTGTCATTTGTCTTTGTGTTATTATTCCTTTATAATCAAATCAATGAGGAACTGTAGAAAAACAAAAGAAAGATGAAAGAGAAATGTAAAAATAGAAAGAATGGAAAGACAGAAAGAAGGGAAAGAGAAAGGATTGATGGAAGGAAGAAAGGAATAAAGGTAAAAAAGAAGAAACCCTTTTTATTAGGGAATGGAGTTGAAAACTAAAAAACTCAAAAATTACCTTTATTTTAAGCCTCTGTTCTTAATCCCATAAGAAATCATCTTATTTCTAGATAGGATTATTCTTAGTTCTACTCCTCAGACACTTTTTATGCAAAGCAATGTGCTTCCTGATTTACAAAATATGGTAGGAAGAAAAATGCCCTTCCCTCAAAGATGCCTTAAACCTCAGAACCTGTGAGTATGTTACACGTTACAAAGGGGAAGTAAGATTGCAGATGAGATTAAAGTGGCTAATTAGCTGACAGAAAGATGTTATCCTCTATTACCTGGGTGGGCTCAAAATAATCACAAGGGTCCTTAAAAGAAAAAGAAGATAGAAGAGAGTCAGTGGGAGATACGGCATTGGGACAGTGTTCATAGGAATGCATGTGGGTCACTGACTTTGAGGATGGAAAAGAGGAGCCACAAGCTGAGGATCCAGTAGCCAGAAAAGCAAGGAAAAAGATTCTCCCTAAGAACCTTCAGAAGGAGCACTGCCCTGCGGACATCTTGACTGAGATCCAGGTCAGACCTCAAACCCACACAACTGTAAGATGACGAATTTGTGTTGTTTTAAGCCATTACGTGTGTGGAAGTTCATTACAGCAGCACTAGCAAACTCATTCACCAGTTGTCTTTGCAATAAGTAGAAGAAACACACACAAAAACCTGCTTACCCAATCTGAATTGTACATTTTTTTTCCTCCAAATGGCACATTCATTGTAGAGGAAAAAAAAAAAAAAACTACAAAGTGAAAGAATTCAGAAATTTCCTTAATTGTGAATATTTATGGTGACTTGGCACATTTGTGCACATTTGTACACCTTTAATGTGTCATCTCATTGATGTTTGGAATTATACAAGACGTATTCTCTGCAACGTGACATAAATGAGTTGACTGCCTTCTTAGGAATTGGGTGCTAACCATTTACACTTGATGGGCCTCAAAAGCTACAAACACATTCTGCCTTCAATGAAAATCCAGTGAAGTGTTGCTGTAACCAGGCAACCTGGATGTAGGAACAAGCAGCAGGCATAGACTGAAAGCAATCTGTCCCTTCAAAGGGGTAACTGTGTGGTGTGTGTAGCAAATGCTTATAAACAGCAGAACGCATAAAGACCTGGGGACACGAACCTTGACTAAGCAGAGTTTGATCTCATTAGGACATTCTGATAAAACAAAGGCAAGACAAAATGTGGCTTGGAGAGGGAGATGCTGTGGGCATCTTTGCAGAGACCCCCGCACAGTGCTTCTGAAAGACCCTTCAAATGTCCTGGGTAGACTGGTTTCTATTCTGTAGGTGAAAACATTGAGGCAAATGCAGGGGGAGCAAAAACCCTTTACAAGGTACAGTATATGAATGGAATAATCTCCAGTTTAAAGACACGGAGGTAAGAATAAAGATCAAAATAAGCAATGGCGTAAATGAAATCTGCCAACTTTTCTTCCTCTTTATCTGTGGCCCTAACTTGGACCCTCAGCTACAGCTTTTTGAGGTTTTCACCTTCAACTGCTATTCACTCCATAATCCAGAGCAATTACTGACGTCCAATACCCTGTTACAGCTGTCACTGTTGAGATCATAGAGAACTCTTTGATGGGTCCGGCATGGTTACTGAAACCAGTGCATGTTTGATCACGTGACTCCTATGACCCTTTGCAGCCCTTGTCTTACTTGACTGGGCAGCCTTTATCCCGTTGACGCTTCTGTCTTCTACTTCTCTTCCTGCCAGGCCTCTCTGCACTCAGGTCTCTCTATACTCCCCTGTACACAGGCCATCTCCAGCTGACATCTCCAGGGATCTCCAACTCAACACATCTAAAACTAAATTCAAAATCCTTTCCCCACCCCATCTTTCTCCTCTAAAATCTGATATCTCAGTAACTGGTGCCATTATGTGCCCTATTTGCCAAGCTAGAAACAGCAGAACCATGCAGTTTTTTTTAAGCACTGCCTTTTATTTATTGATTTATTTATAAATTAATGAGATTTGAGTGCTCTTGACCAAGGACCAGTTGGGGCGGGGTGGAGGGGGACAACCTTTGGCTTATTTATTATTTTTTTTTAATTTTTCCTAGTCCTATCAATTGCCTTGCAGAAAGTGAGCTTAGCAATTTGTTAGATTCTGTAGGTCAAGGTTTTCAACTTAATGGAGGAACTCTGCACTGCAAGGACATCCCCTTTATCAATCATTTCTTTGCATGGCATTTCTGCTTTGTCAAGTTTCACAAGAAGCCATGAGCTTACCGACATCTTCTGTACTTCGTGGAAATCCTGAAAAGCTTGGAGCCCTTTATTTTGGCTAATAATATTTCCTCTCTCTGCAAATGCAAATTGCTCCTAGAAGCCCTTAGTAATGAAATATTTAAAAGATAAGGGATACAGAAGCAGCCTGTGTGAAGGAACTAAGCCTTAAGAGAGAACTTAAGAGCACGTGAAATAAAAGCAACAAGATTGTCATAATTGTGTTGCTTGACAGACCTGCCCATTCGTGTGGATGCCCCGGAAATTTTAACAAGGGAATTTCAGGTGCCCATCCTTTTTTTCCCCTGGAGAGTGGAGAGGCTGCCTTAATAGCCCATAAGGGTTACTTTCTCCCTCATAACACACTTCTTTTTATGCAATCCACAGGCCTCTTTGAAGCAAGTATCCATCCACATCCACGTCTCTTAGCTAATCTTAGGGTCCTAACAATGGGCAATGATAACTGTGTGGTAGGTGGGCGATTTCCAGCACAGAAGGAAACATGTAACTTACAAAGACAATGACCGTGCCTCAGTCCCACCAACCATCTGGTGTGGGCACCCCTCACCAGCATTAGTGTTGGCCAGAAATCACCAAGTAGCTCAGCTTGGATCTCAAAAAAGTGGGACATCTAATGTTTTTGAAAGCTTCTCCTCTGGCACACAAAGATCAATACTTTGGAACAATGATTCTCCAGCTGCAGCTTGCATGAGCTTTACCTGGAGGGCTTGTTACAAAAGTGTTAGGTTCCTCCCCTGAGCTTCTGCTTTGATAGATCTTTAGTGGAACCTGAGAATATGCATTTCTAACAAGTTCCCAGGTGGTGTTGATGCTGCTGGTCCAGAGACCACACTTTAGACTACAGTTCTAAGGGGATTCATAATCTGTTTGTATACTGTCTACTTTCCAAAAGACTGCATTTGTTATGGCAACTCTAGATAAAGGAGTAAGACCAATCTCGAGTCATTGCAAAATCCACAGCATGCTCTGTTTTTCAGCAAACTCTGCCTTCCATCAAAGAAGGTGAAGTAGATCTTACAGACTTCAAAGTAGGTTAGACATGTCCTTAAAGAGGTTTCTGAAGTATACAAAGCTATTACTGAAAACTGGTTTTCCTGGGGAAACCAATTGGTTTTCACACTCATTTGTGGTCAAAATAAGAACTTCAGTCAAATTTGTACTTTTCGGGCAGAACTCAACAGGGTAATCTGATGAGAGGGGTGCAGTGAATAAAACCAGCATCTGTTATGAAATTAACATAAAAAAAAGAAAGGAAGGAAGGAAGGAAGGAAGAAAAAGAAAAAAAGAAAGAAAGAAAGAAAGAAAGAAAGAAAGAAAGAAAGAAAGAAAGAAAGAGAAAAACGAGGGAGGGAGAGAGAGAAAGAGAGAGAAAAGAGAAAGAAAGAAAGGAGAGAAAGAAAGAAAGAAAGAAAGAGAAAGAAAGAAAGAAAGAAAGAAAGAAAGAAAGAAAGAAAGAAAGAAAGAAAGAAAAAGAAAGATTGATTAACATCAAAGAGGCCCCAGGAGAGGAAATGGAGCCTCAGCCACTGGGTCCTTTCTGCCGAGGAAGGGAAGGAGGTTTTCTGGAATAGGCATTTCTGAACACAGAGAACAATGCCACCTGATGGATTTTGAAATGATACTTGTATCACTTTGGCTTAGAACCTTTTATTTGATTTTTGTCTCTAACAAAGAAGCATGATGCTTGAAGAACTGTTAAAAGGGCAGCGGCTCTGGGCCCATGCTCCGTCAGTCCTTTAACTGCTTCCACATTTTGAATAGTATGCCTCCTTATCTCCACAGGCTTATCCTCTTCTTTCATATATTGCTTTTTTGTTTCCCAGTTTTGTTAGAGAAAAATTCTTGCTAGAAATGTGCTGCATAAATATGGCTCAAGTGAGTATATTTTATAGAATAATGTTGAACTAAAGTGGATTTCATTAATAAGTAATAGCACATTAGGTGCTTTGTAGACCAAAATTACTCTGTGCTGGATGTTATTATAAATAATACCAAAATATTAAGGCATGCATTTTATAGTTTATTAGTAAATTTCACTTATGAAAAATGTTCTCTCTCAAAAGCTGGTGTGTCATTTTTCTGCTTAAAGTTGTTTAGTAAGCCGGTAATTTTCAGGATAAAATTTAAATTCTTCCATCTGAGGTCTTAGAATTTCCCAGAGAAACAGAACCAATAGTGGATATAGATTTAGATATAGATATAAATAGAGATGTAGATATAAATTTATTATAAGGAATTGGCTCATGCAATTATGGAGGGTGCCAGATCCCAAGACCTGCAGTCAGCAAGCTAGAGACCCAGGAGAGCAGGTGGCAGAGTCCCAATGGTAGTGCGAAGACCTAAGAACCAGGAGAGCCAATGATGTCATTTCAATCCAAATGCCTGCAAGCTTGAGAGCCAGGTGGAGCATGTGTTTCACTTTGAGTCCAAAGGCAGGAAAAACCCAATGCCCCAACACAACAGTTCCCTCTTCCTTATGGGAGGGTCAACCTTAAACTTATTGACTGATACCCATCCACATTACCAGGGCTATCTGCTTTACTCAGTCTACCAATTCAAATGTTAATTTCATTCTGAAATTTCTTTCAGACACACCCAGAGTCATGTGTGACATGTGTCTGGGCATTCCGTGGCCCAGTTACATTGACACATGCAATTGACTAGCATACCCAGCAAGGAAGAATCTTCATTATCTGGCAAGAACAGACCAGTTTAGCCATAGTTCCCCTTGTAACTCCTCCCTTCAGCCTCTCAGAAGCTAGTTTTATTTCCTTAAAAGCATCTTGGCTATTCATATTCTTGTGTTTTCACAGATATTCATCCCTTTGTTTCAGTGCGATTACCCTTTTCTTAGTTTAAATCCCCCCAGAAGCAGACCTGGGAAACAAGAATTCAAGTGGAAGTCATTTATTGGGGAGATGACCCCAGGAATCACCAGCAGGAAAGTGGGAAAGGACTGGAAAGGGTAAGAAGAGAGCAGGATTAAATTATAAATTAAATTAACCATTGGCTCAGTGCCAGGGTCAGGATGGGGAGGGGAGGACTGTGGGAGAAGCTTCCGCATTAACCCACTAGAGAAGCAAGGGAAATTAGAGTACTTATATGCAAATCCTTGCAGTCACTTGTGAAAGGCTGCCCTCTTGGGGATGTTAATTCCCTGATATTTCTCCAGTGGCCTCCAGCAGCCCAGAGAAAGCCCTCAGGGAGAGGCCCAGGGGCTGGTGGCTGGAAGTTGGGCAGGTAAGCACCTAAGTGTCAAAGAACAAGGGGGCGTAGGCCGGGCACCCATACCTGCCCAGAATGCACTGTAGCCTTTCCTTCCCCTTAGCTAATTCTAACTCACCCTTTAGGATTCAATTGAAGCCTTAGCTCTTCTGGAAATCCTTCACAGACCTTCTCTCTGACTTAGCTGCTTCTTGTCCATTTCCCAGTAAAACCTCTGCCTACTGCATCAGAGAATCTGTTACTTCCTCTTCTGACTGCTGCTTCCACTTCTTTATGAGCTTTTGAGGGACTAGGTTGTCAGCTCTATCTTCAAGGTCTTCCATAGTTCTGACAAGTGGTGTTGGTCAATAAATGGTTGTTTAAGTAGGGAAAGTAGTAATAATAACCATAACACTAACAGCCAGTATTTATTGAATGCTCACTCCATGTAAACACTTTACATGTAGTACGTCTTACCAACTCTAGAAAGTTAGTACTTTTATTATCCCTATTTTTCAGATAAGAAAGCTGAGGTGTAGATTTACATAATTTGCCCAAGACTGCACAGCTCTACATGGTTTGGCCTGGAAGCAAACCCAAGCAGTCTGAATCCAGATCCTGAGTATACTCTTAATCACCATATGGATAAATGAGTGCAATGGATCCATAAATGGATAATAACATCAAGTCTGATCCTTCCACACCTGGGGACATTCTAGAGATGATGCTCTCACTCTCAATATAGTCTTTAAAGTTCAAATATCAGCTCTACTGTCACATTTTCCAAAAACCCTTCCCAGTAGCAGCTATCCCTCCCCTGACACCTTTTGTAAGGGCACTACCTACTCTTTATTATATGTTCAGATGTATCTGCATGTCTTACTTTCCTTACTAATGATAAGTTTCTAGACAACTGCATAAACTGGTATTTTCTATTTCCCCAGACATAAAGCCACACATACAAATGGTTACCAGTGAGTGCTTGCCACGTAGACAAATGAACATACATAGTTGACAAGCAAAGGGATCTTTGACTCTTCCTTTATCTTTCCCTGGGAACTGTGGAGACTCTTTTTCATCCCACTCTGAGATTCCAGAGTGTCTGTTGCCATAGAGATGGTTCTAGATGTTTTCGATGGCTCTGAAAAATAAAATTTTGTTTAAATGTATTAAGTTCAGGGAAGAATCTGTGAAGAGTTTACTCCGTAACGTTTTGATAATCATTCGGTTAGAAAATTATATTTCTAAGAGAAAGATATTCTTTCTCCCAAGATTCTATTCATAGAAAAAGATGAAAGAAATAAGCTATATAGAAAATCACTAATGTTTCTAACAATTTGAATGGAAGAAAATTTACTTCTTTAAAAATTAACCATGGCCATCAAGAATTACTTTCCTAAAACCTCAAATTAAATGCATTTTCCATTCCCAGTGACTGGTGTATCTATAATCTTCATTTATAATTAGCACTTTGAAGAGTGTCACATTGAATAAATTTGGCCAAGAAATTACTAAATTTAAAGCATATATCCGAGAGGAAATTACAAATCCTTACTAAGTCCTCATTGTTTGCAAATCATCACATAGATCGGTGCTGTCCTGGTATGTAAGAGATAGATTGGAAATATAAACATGGGAATTCCCCAATTTGACTAAAAAAATCAGAGAAAATTAAAAATAAAACCTCAAAAATTTATTCAGCAAAAATTTCTTTATGGGTTTTAGTGTATAAAATTAATTACATTATGTACCAGGGGATACAAAGGAACATAAGACATAGGCTTTAACTTTACAGAATTTATGAGCTAGAGATGGGCAAACTGCCAGACAGATATGGTAACAAGTAGATTCATGTTTGATGGTAATAATAACTAAAATATAGTCATATATAATATATTAATGTGAATATATTAATATTCATATGTTATATATGATATAGACTATATAATTATAATTTTATTTTTGAATTAAATTTATGAAATTAAACTTTTTAATTAAATTTATTTAAATTTATTAAATTTATAATTTATATAATAATATATTTATATTTAGATATTAGATATATATAAATTTAAATATAAATATTTATATATAACATATGTAAATATTTCAGTAGCTGTCCTAATGCTTTATGTAACATTATCTCATTTAATCCTTGCAACAACTCTATATAGAAGGTATTATTATCCCACTTTATAGCTGATGAACCTGAAACTCAGAACTGTTGGGTAATTAACTTTTCCATGGTCACATGCCTAATGAATGGGTGGGTGAAGGAGCTGTGTGCAGACGTCAGCCCAAAGACTATTAAACTTGATACTCAGAAGGCATTAAAAATAAGCTACAATGAAGAGAAGACTATTCACTCAAACTTGGATGGAGCAGATGTAATGGTGCCTCAGCTTGGCCTTGAAGGATGAGTGTGAACAGAGAGGGAGAAAGGCATTGCTTCCAGGACTGAGGCAGGTAGAGGAAACTAACAGATCTTAGAAAATAGAATGGAACGCAGGTGCTTTAGTGAAAGTGACAACATGAGTGGAACAGAGGAGGGGAAACCGAGAAGAACGGTCAGCACCAGATACTGCTGGCTTTCTGCATACCCCCAAAGAGTCTAGTCCTTTCTCATCAGGCAGACAGGAGTCACTGAACAGTGGTGAGCCAGGTCAGAGCTGTATTTGAAGGTTGATTTTGGCAGTTACGCGTAAAAGGAGTTGGAATCAGGAGTGGGAAAAAGAGAAGAGCAGGTTAAGAAATCACCAAATAGGGAAGTCTGAATTTGAGTTGTAGTCATGTGAATAGAGGGGAAAAAACATGGAAAGAAGACAGGATTCGGCACTGCCTGGATGTGAGCATCTGACAGAGAAGAGACGGTGACATGTCAATAGTTCAGAATGCAACTGGGTCACCCAGAGCACAAAGGACGCATGGGTCCTTGCCCAATTACAAAGGGTTTCACTGGGATGAGGGCAGTTGAATGGGAATGGTAGAACTGGGGTGGGCTGGGGGACGGGCACTTGAACTTGCAGGGTTAAAGATTTGGATTTGCAGATGTAGCAAACTAGCACTTTCCACAGTGCAGTGCAGGGATTGGACCCAGGTGTCACCCCACACCCAAATGGCGAGCTCCGCCATTTCTAGATATTTGAGGCGAGGGTGCATCCCTTTCACGGATGCAAAAAACGTGGCATTTAAAGTGTGTGGTTTTTATTTTTTGTCCTTTTGAAATGACAGAAGTGACCATGTGTAACTTTAAAAGCAAAACAAATTATTGCATATATAGTTCGTTAGACATAAATAACAATTTTTATTTTTATTTTTTTTAAAGATTTTTATTTTATTTATTTGACAGAGAAAGAGAGATCACAAGTAGGCAGAGAGGCAAGCAGAGAGAGAGGGGGAAGCAGGCTCCCTGCTGAGCAGAGAGCCTGATGCGGGGCTGGATCCCAGGACCCTGAGATCATGACCTGAGCCGATGGCAGAGGCTTTAACCCACTGAGCCACCCAGGCGCCCCATAAATAACAGTTTTTAAAAGGAAACATAAACCTTAGGTGTTAAACTTGTGCTCTAATGTCTATTTACATTACATTACACTAATTTAGCATAATAATATAAGACAATAGAAATACATGATCTACCACTTTTCTGCTGAGTGTTTTCTTGTGTTTGCATTTTTATTAGATTGGAGAATTCTGGGGTTTCTAGCATTCATGAGTTTTTCTTTGTCTTCTCCCTTTTTTTAATAGATGATAGTAATGAAGAAGAAGGTGTTGACATGAAAGAAGATTCAGGTATCAAATTTATGATTTTTATTCATAGAGCAAATAGGCGAAGATCATTGTGTTGCCTACGTTCGCCTCCCATTTTTCAAAGAAAAACATAAGGTTAATAAAACAGGTGAAGGGGATTAGGAGTACACTTATCCTGATGAGCACTGAGTACTATAAAGAATTGTTGAATCACTATATTATACACCTGAAATGAATATAACACTGCATCTTAGCTATACTGGCATGAAAAGACAAAAAAAAAAAGAAAGAAAGAAAAGAAATGTACACTCAAGGTCATAAAATAAGAAAGTAGTTGAGCCAACTCTTGTGGCTTATACAATTAGCATATTTAAGCAGTAGACTTTGAGCTTTCTGAAAGCTGAGGTAAAAATGGAACCTGATGTTATAATGAATAGAGCTGTGTAGCAAATCACCCCAAAGCTTAGTGATTAAAGTATCTGCTTTTTCTGCTCATATATTCAGTGGGTCAGGAATTCAGACAGAGCACAGCAGGGCTGATTTCATCCTGCTGCTCTACAAGGTCTGAGGCCTCATCGGGAAGCTCCAGCGGCTGTGGAGGTTGGAATCCTGTGAGGATTTGTTCACTCACATGTCTGGCCGGTGATTGATACCGGCTCTCAGCTGAGACCCCGGCTGGAGCAGTTTTCTGAAGCATCTATGCATGGCCTCTTTCTATAACCTGGGCTTCCTCTCAGCATGGCGGCTGGGCTCCAAAGTGGTTTCTCTAGAGACAGCAAAGTGAGCCAGCGGGAGCTGTACCCTTTTTAAGCCTCAGCCTCAGGAGTCCCACAGAATGACTTCCACAAAACTCTTTTTGGAACAGTCATTAAGAAGCATGCCCAGGCTCATGGGGAGAGAAGACAGGCTCAGTCTCCTGAAGGGGAGCAGTGAGGTTTTTGTCGAGCACATGGGACCTGAAAACTTGCCGTGGCCATCTTTGGTACCTACATTTGGTACCTATGATATATTTTTCTCTCTATCAGAAATTAAGATGTGTGTCTACTCCTCAAGAAAGACCAATGTTCGATGAGGGAAATCTAGTGGCCACAAACATTGGATCTGGCCTAAGGTGGCCACTAAGGTGTGCTTGTTAATGAGTTCATGAATCAGTAGGCCTGAATTCAATCCTAGCTCCTCCATTTATGGACTTTGGTAAAAGTTTTCTCTATAGGCCTTAGTTTATACCTCTGGGGCCAATACCTCTTACCATATAGTCTTGTTTGGGAATTAAAGGAGATATACCTGAAATGTTTCTTGGACCTTAGTAAACACTCACTAAATTATCGCTTCTTTCTTTCTCCTCTAGATATTGGAAGGGTATAGATCTTAATTCCATAATATAAGAACTCCATGTTCCCCATTTTGGCAACCACACTGTTGTAGGCATGAAACAGGGCCAGGTTTCAAAAATTAAAATCGATACCTCAGAGGTCCTAATTTTGTGTAACCTGCTGTTCGATGCCAGAACTCCATCCATTAATCACCAAGAACCTCAGTCTGAGCAGCTCCATTAATGGGGAGCAATTTAAATTCTGAGGTAAACGATCTCTGTTAGTCCCGTTTTGATTAAAATGGTCCTTTCTCCTGGTTAAGTTAAATCTCTCTCCCTCCCCTGATCTCCCACTGTCTTCATGGAAAGATACCAGCAGGTCTTTTCTTCCTAACAGCTCACAGGAGCAATGGTCATAACTTCTGCCTAACTTCTAGCTTCTTCTCTAGTCCAAACATGCCTGAGCCCTATGGTTCCCTTGGTCTCCCCAGGGCAGTGGATTCAGAGGGCCAGAGAAGTTGAGAGAGGGTCTACAAGCCAAGAGCAGGAATGAAGGAGGTACTACTGCTGAATAACAGTTGTCAGTTCCCTGCCTATATATCCTTGGTACCTGCCCATTGCTTTACAATATCAACAGCAATCTAAGGAAAGTTCTTGTGACCCTCAGCTGAGCTCTGTTTGTTGGTCAGGAAAGCAAACTCAAAGAGCCAGGGGGTTAATTTGCCTGGAGTAGCCCTCAGTCAACAATGGGCAACACTTGGGGGACCCATGCAGGACAACTATGAGGTGAGCTATGTCTCAGTGCTGTCCGGTAGAAACAGGATAGGAGCCTCCTGTTTACCTTCAGATCTTCTAGTAATCACACTGGAAAAAGTAAAGAGCAACAAGTAAAATTAATTTAATACTATTTTATGTAGTATGACATATCCAAAATAGTATCATTTCAACAAATAATCAATATAAAAATTATAGGAGCCTGATACTCTACATTCTCTTTTTTCCATAGTAAGTTTTTGAAGTGTGTGTGTGTGTGTGCATGTGTGTGTGTGTGTGTTTTACATTCAGGTCTTAATTCAGACTAGACACATTTCACATAACCTTTGGCAAAGTGTGGTATTGGACAACGAGATTCGATACCAACAGCCAGAGGTCCCCAGTGGAACTTGCACATGCCTGGTATTGGCCGCCTTCCTTTTCCTGTCTCCCTTCCCTACTCCCCTCTGGCACTTTCTGGGGTAATTTCCTAAATGAAGTATTTGCCCTCTAACCCTTGTCTCAGCGTCTTCTGAGAAAATCCAACCTGAGACAAGGGCTCTGCTTGCCTTTTGTAAAACATAAAGCCCAAGGTGACATTTCAATGAGAATATCCATTCCCATACTCATGGGGGATGTCTTAGTCCTTAAAAGAACCATATGTTAAGAAAAAGACTTTAAGTGGTCACCCCATCTTGGATTAAATTCCATGAATTTAATGTCAATTTCTGCTCTTCTCCTTTATCCTGCTCACGTGAAGTATCCTTATAATGTCCTTCATCCGTAGGGAGTACTGCCCTTTCAGCTGGCCAGTTTAAGGACTTTATCTTGCTAAGGATCATTTGCCTAAGTGCCATAAGTACACATTTCTAGGCAGGGGGAGTTGGCTTCTTTAATGAAATGCAGCTAGCTCTCCTAACCACTGAGTGATTTTAAGAAAATCATTATTAATGCTAATGCAAAGCCCACAAGGTTGGAGTCAGCATATGAGGTTTGGGGGACTTTAACTGGATCATCAGTTCTGATTTCAGTCTCATCAGGTTTCCTGGGGATTTTGTGTCCAGCAGCTGGATGCAGCTGTGAAAGTCACCCTCGATGGCCCAAAGACGCCAAGTCACCAGGCCGGAATGGGCTTATAAGGCTGCTCTCCATTTCCTAATACTGGAGTGCTGAAATCACGGGGGATTTCTGTGCAGAATGGTTCCATGATGGGCCACTGACCTTGCCATACATTGGTGAGGAGGCTGGCTTCAGTTCAGATCTCATCCTTGGGTGTGTTGGTCTCTAAGACAGGTCTCTAACCAGACCATTAAGTGCTGCCTTTCCTCTGCCCTGTATCGCCTCTTCTTCTCATACAAGTAGAAATGCTGGAGGAATTTTTACAAATGCAGCTGACATTAGTGAAGGGCTACTTGGGAGAAATAACTGGCCAACAAAAGCTAGTGAATGATAGTGAAGAATAATCTGAAGACCCAAAACCAGTAAGGCGCTGGTAAACTGATCCCCGGGTGCAGGGAACCCCAACTTGGGGGGGGAGTTTGTATATTTCATTATTGTAAATACACCCACTGTGGTGGTGTTCAAGCTACCAAACATGAGGTCAATGAACGCGGGAGTTGAGGAGAGATAGCTACAGTCAGCTGGCTCACATCAGCCCCAGCACACGTCTGCTGAACCAGATTTTAATTAGCATGGACCTCATCCCAGTCACTCAACATACATGAACTCATCTAAGATATGCAACAACTCTAGGAGCAAGGATTGTTACTACACAAGGCTTAAGAGGAATTAGTCCCTGGCTTAAATAGGAGAGCCATAAGGGTGTCTGACCCCAGAGCTCACACCCTTGTACTCCTGTCTCCCAGACTCTAAAAGTAACTTAGAGGCAAGAGCATCTCAGGTGGTGTGAGACAAGGTCATCCTCAAGGTGAAGCTCTGCCCCCATGGGGAATGACAGAGAAAGACTGGCTTAAATGCTTAGGATTTCCTTCAGGTCCTTTATCAGTTTCTTTAACCCAACCTAGGAAAGGTTTCCCTATGTCTTTCTATTTCCATTCCCAAGACCATGCATTCTTGAAACGGGCCCCAACCAGGGGCAGAACATCAACGGTCACCTACAGCAGTTTAGCTATGTGAGCATGAGGAGCACAGTTGAGTTCTTCAGGTGATAAAGCTATGCTCAGGGCAAAGCTCCTGGTCTCCACCCTCTGCCGGAAAGAGAGGCAACATAGATCATAAGATACGCTGCCAAGGAGAAGTATGGGGTGCTTTGGAGGAATGTTTCTTCAGCTTCTCCAGACCAAGAGGGAGAGTTGTTTCTGCTGCCCCCCTCCCCCAAGTAGAAATCTGGGCACAGAGGCCTTGTGTATCAGTGACTTTCATTTGAATGCCTCCATGGGTGATACAAAATGATACTGGTGTCATAGATGACTGCTCATAATTAACATGTACCCATGCGCCCTAACCCAAGGAGAGCCCTGTCACTTTTTAAAAAATGAAGCACTAGTCTTTTTAGGGTACCTATCTCAAAATATGGACAAATACAGATAAATAGATGTCTTTCAGAGATGTCTCACCCTTTCTCCAAGAATTCCCTATTCAGGTTGGGAAATCAAGTTTATTGTCAAAAACTCACTTTCAGGAAATGCTGGCTTGGGGTTGAGTCCCCAGGAAGGGAAACTGTCCTCTTTGTCCCTGTTGCAAATGATGCATCATCTTCCAGGGAGTCTTATAGAGTCTCCTTTCAGGGAGATCACAAGTGTTGCTTTGCCCATTTTATGCATCCTTTTGAGAACAGCATCTGTGCTCAGTGAGCTGTTCCAAGCATCTCATTTCTGGTTTTGCTGAACCCATTCTGAAGGGTCAACATCCATCTCACACCTGGTGACAGAAGTTTGGGGGAGTTGCTAATGTAATCATTGGCAGAATTTTTCACCCTGGCCATAGTAATGATCTTAGATGTGACTTACTTGCAACCACAGAAAGCCTAACTCAGTGCCCAAAAATCTTTATAGTCCATAATGCCAAAGTTTTTAATAGCACATCTATCAAATGCAATTTTTTGTTCTGTTCCTTTTTTAATAAATGGGAAAAGAAAAATGAGTCGCCATAGCTCTGTAGTGTAATTTTAGAATCCTGGCATAAGGCGACAGATGCTAAGAGAGTAAGAATTAGGCATGGGCCCCATTATATCTTGGCCTTAAAGAAAGGCCTGGGTAAGGGGGGAAAGAAAACCAAATTGGAAACGAAATTCTCAAGACACTATTAGGTACCAGGGATGCTAAAGAGATTAGGAAGGACAAATGGCCTTTTCTCAAAGAACTCACATTCTTAGGAGGTGGGATGGAGAAGGGAGACATACAATAAAGAAAGAAGAGGACAAGATAATTTCAGATACATCAAGTGATGTATTTGAGAGAGATTTCCCTTGCAGGCCCCCTACTTATTAGGAAATCACAGAGGGCATTTCTTGGCAGCTGAATTTGATTGTAGATTAAATGGTGAGAAGGAGGTAGACACGTGAGCACATGTTTTTGGAGGGGGAGGGGAGAAGGACCGCAGATATGAGGATTCTAAGGCAGAAACTAGCCTAGTAATGACTGAAGAACACACATAGGCAGCCAAAGCGCAAGCAGGAGATGAGTTTAGAGCAGTGGGTAGAGCCCAACGGCCATGTCCTGGCCCATGAACTTGGATTTGGATCTTACTTTAAGACCAATGGTATTTAAACAGATGAGCAACAGGATTGGGTTTATATTGAGAGGATAACTCTGGCTGCTACACTGAGAATAGTTTCAGGGAGGTTAGAAAGCCGGGACATTCCTTCAGGAACTCAGGTAAGAGAGGCTGCTGGTTTGGATTAGGGTGATGATTGCAAAGGATGAGCACAGTGGATGAAGACGGGATACTTTGGAGCAGAGCTGACAGGACTTAATAATGACCTTCCTGGAAAAGTGGTGAAAGAAAATATTAACAATTTCGCAGTTTGGGGGTTTCAATTCCTGGATAGACAATGAGATGTGAAATACTGTGGGAAGAACAGGTTTGCAGACATCAAGAGCATTGCTCCAGCTGTGCTGTTTGAAATTCCTAACGGGATTATTTACATAAATTTGAAATGCTTGGTGAGAGCCCAGTGAAGGGAAATCCTGAGGGCTGGAAAGAGGGAGGTGCCATTAAATCCCAGCCCAGACAATGGGGGAGGGGCTAGTTACCAGAAGCTGGAGACAGAGAGGATGTGGAGAAGGCCAAGGGATTGGGGCTGTGACCTGAGATAGAGGGGTACAATAAGCCCTTGAAAGCTACTAGTAGCCTAGGAAGAAAGCCAGAAATTTCACGCAGAGACCAGTCTCCCAGCGCACAGCTGGGTGGGAGGTGGGGTAGAGGGCAGAGAGTGGATCTGGAGGGCAAAGACAGCCAGCCAGAATACAAACAAGCTGCCACGTGAGTTGAAGATATAAGCTTTGAGCTTAGTAGAGAGACCAGGACTGGAAATACAAATTAATGCCTAACACAGTATATCTGAAGGGGATGAATTTAGAGATACTTTTCCTAACACTGTCTTCAGAATTTTTTTTTTTATTTCAGTCTTCAGAATTTAAATGATCAGCCTCCTTGGATAGACTAGGCCCCGGGGGGTCTTGGGAAGGATTGAGAAAAGTGGGAAGTATGTTAATTTAATTGGGGGCATATAGAGGATGACTAAAGAAATCTGTTAAATAGAAGGAGGATAATTTCAAGCTCCGCCCCAGCCTCCCGAGAGGAGATGACATTGCAGCAGATGTAGCTCTACTTTGAGGATTTAGTGAAATGAAATTGCATTTTGGCAACTGTCAGTTAATCCGTGAGGTTTTAAATCGAACTCCTGTGGAGAAAAAAATAATAATAATTTGGGGTTGCCTTATGGAGAATTTCTTTTAATTTAAAAAAAGCGTTTACGATTTGCCATTTGTGTGAATCAATAATGATGGTCACAAAAAGATGCTAAGCCGAGGCTTTAATGCCAGTCTGTGTGCCATGGAGAATCGCAGGCTCTGGCCAAAATTTAGCCGGCCAAAATGACAAATGAATCTGTAAGCAAGCTTCACTATACATGTGGGTTTACTGAGAGGGGGGGAAAAAAAGGATTTTAAACTTCAACATAAGTTTAAATATTTAATATCTAAATAAGAATGTTTTAAATCTTTATGCTTCCAGAAGGGTTAGAGCCAAAAGGCCTCTCTCCACCGCACAAGAAGAGCAAAGCAAAGAAGCCAGAATGTTCCAAAGACTCTAGCGAAGGTGAGTGCTGTTCCTCCTGTTTTTAAAAAATTACTCCGTGAAAAGAAACTTCTGGTTAACTTTTAAATGACGTGCGTGCTCTCATGGTCAGATATTTCCCAGGGTTCAAAAATCGCAGAAGAATTCTTTAGCCTTTCCTAATAGGATGATTCTCCCCTGAATGGGAGGACCAAATATCAGATTTAGGTTTAATTGGTGAAGGTAAAAACCAAGTTTGAAAAAACACGTTTTCTCATTGTGATGTATATTCTGTTTCTGCAAAGTGCTGACAAGTTGGGTGCTCTGCCATTGAGTAAGGGCCAAGGTAGAAACCTGGGTGTGGCAGGCACTGTGTAGCTAATTGCCTTATTGAGATCATGTGCTTCTTTCCTGAGCACATTCTGCGACCAGGTTCAAACCTGAGCAGTGGGTGCTGGAAATGTTTCTGGTCTTTTGTTCTCCCCTACTTTCTAGAAGCCAGCATATCTTTGCATTAAATGGATAGGCTCAATTGGGCTCAGTTTCCTGAAGAAAGGAAGCCAGTCTCTCTTTGACTTACAACACTAGTGCCACCTACAAGATACTCACATTTTTCTTTTAAAATGTAGATGAGGTATTTTTTTTTTTTAAGGGAGCCTCTCTTCTCCCGGAGTATGCATGAACTTCTTAAAGGGGAACGTATTTATGCTTTCTCGTTTCTCACTTTGGAGCCTCACTTCATCCGCTGTGAAATGGAGAGCATTATAATACTGATGGTGTCAGCTTGGGTCTTTGGGAAAGAAGATGCCAAGACAAGAAATAGAAGTGCAGGAAATGTATGGGAGCAGTAAAGCGGGGAGGAGCCGGAGGAGGCGAAGGAGAGATGGAAGGAAGGAACATTAGCTGGGAAGGAAGAGCCTCTGTCTGCGGTGCGCTCTGAGAAAGTCTGGGGAGGCCCAGAGCACCGGGCAGGAATGGCTGACTCCAAGATCCCCTTTCTCCTGCTAGCATCTGGGGGAGAAAGTGGCCTCCACGTGAATATAATGCTGCAGTGGACCCTAGAGTGTGGCCAGGGGACACTGTCGCCTCACTTCATTCACAGCAGCACATTCTCTCTTGAAGGGAAATCCTGAACGTCTCTCCTCCGTGAGAGCGCAGCCCCTACACGAGTGTCGGGGTTCCAACTGATAAGCAATGACGCTGCCTTCACCCTCACCTGGGTTCAGAGCCAACTGAGAAGGCAAAGCTGTCAGAAAGTGTGAAACCAGAAACATGAGCTTTGCTACTAATGAGGTTAGATGAGAACATCTGGTCTCCCTGCCCCCAGCTGGACTTCCTAATGCTGGATTTCACTCCTGAATGTGAAAGACGTAACCTCTGTCTCCTCAGGAGCGAGTACCTTTGTCCTTGGTATCTTGGGTGCCTGGAGGGAGGCTACCCGGGTGAGCTAATTATATGCAAAAGAACAGCCCAGGACACGCCCTCTCTGTGGCTGGTGGATCTGAGAGATACTCAAGATGGATTTTTTTTTTTAGTCCCCCACCCCCAGGCTTGGATAAAGGAGGGGATGGGGTGAAAGGCACAGCAGTAAATGTTCTCTGTCCTTTGGTTGAGGAGCGAGAAATGAACATTTCCAACTAACAGTGAACAATAGAAATAGTGTGTATAAAGTGCCTAGCACAGGTCCGGCATTCGTAATGGCTATTACAATCGTCATCATAATAAGCACCATGAGGGGGTGCACACTGCCCTAATTCACTTAAATGTGCTTGAGAGCTTCAAACCATTCACGGGGAACGCGTAGAACCGTGGAGAAGGCCAGCAGCTCTAACAGCCCAAGGGGATAAGAGCTTTGGGTTATCATCTCCTACTCTAATGAGGTCATTTCCTGGACAATCTCTTGAGGCCATGATTGGGAAATGGGTTAAGGGCAAAACAACAATCGCCTTTTCCTTGGAGATGCTCCAACTCACCTAGTGGTTCCCAGCAAATGACCAACCCACGTCAGAGGTGGTTTCCCAGAGCCTGGGCCTGTGGTCATTTCGAGTGTCACGTGGTGAGCCATAAACTACTCCTCCCACTTATTCCTTCAGATGAGCAGAAACTTCTTTTGCTTCCCAGGTTATTTCCTTTGTTTAGGAACACCATTCCCTAATCCCAGGATGAGTAGATAATACGGCTTTACCTCACTCAAAGATGTGGTCTCAGAATATGCTCTGAGGCACCAAAGTCCCATCACTGGGATTTGTGACCAGGGACATTCTGTCTGTGGCATCATGGTGAACACTAGCCACTCTATAGAAACACGGGAATTATGTGTTTGTTCCTAAGATGCCTTTCAAGACAGAAACGTAAACATTGCTGGGAAAATGGTAAGAAAGGGACATGACGGAGGTAGATGATTCTGTGATGGGCACTCATTATTTATCAATGTTTCTACTTTGGTGAAATAAGCGAGGTCCTGAATTCATGTTATTTCATGTTATATATGTTTCACTTCCTCTCATGATTCAAAGAATTATAATCTTTGATTGGTAAAGAGTTATAATTCTTTCCCACCAGACATGCAAACAGAATATTGTATCCCTGGGTGAAAGGGTAATGAAGATTATGATCCTTCTCTGTGGTGGTCTTCCCATTTTAGAGTTATCAGTCCTTTCCAACTTGGTCGTTTCTCTAATATATTTATACATGTATATATTTTTAGGAAGAGAAGCTTCTGGTATTTTTATTTATAGATCACTCAGCTTAATTCTCTGTCACTTGGCCTCATCTTATTTCTCCCTACCTTTAGGTTCCGAGCCCTGATCCCAACCCTCATGGGTCTTCCTGATTACCTCAGTTTACCTTATAATATCCATTCTCAGACAGGATCATAGAGAATAGAGTTGGAACACAAATTCACCTAAATTTTCTGGCACATATAACCATAATAACTGTATTTTGATCCAGAAGAATTTTGTGAACATATGGGCAAGTCATCTCATTCTATAGATCTGTTTTAAAGTAGACTACAAATGGTTTTTTAACTTGCCCAGAGTCCGTGCAGCTTGTTAATGTCATAATCTCTTTTTTTTTCCTACAAACAACATGTAACTTCACTAATCCTCTCCCCTTTATTTCTTCTGAAAACTAGACCTAGTTTTGTTGAAGGAAGCAATGTTGCCGTCATTGCCACCTCGACTGAAAGCCTTATTACTTTAGTAAATGTTGTACTAAAGTACTGAACACCAAAAGATATAAACAATTTCTAAATGTATTGGTTAGCATTTTTTGTATGGTGGATTTTGGGATATAGAGTTTCATTTTAATTGTTTTGATTGAACTTTTATGGACCAGAGTATTGACCCACTGCAACACCATTGCCAATAATGAAATGATCAGTGACTTCACATTGGCTGGCATCTGATATCAGTGATAAGCCAGCCATGAGCTGGCAAATTATAAATTGTTTGAAAAACACCTGGTGAATGGCAGTTCCAGCAATTCCAACTCTCAGGAATTGGGACCAATGTTTTTTCGTACAAAAAAATTAATTGAAAGAATATTATAGAAGACTTAGCACCATTAAGAAAACATGCTCCTCTCACGCTCTTTCCTCCATCTTTCACTGGGAAATCCTTTTAGAAGGTCCTTTAATGAAAATCTCTCTGGCTTTGTTTGGGTGGAAACATTATTTTGCTGTTTTTTAAGGCAGTTTTCCTGCGTAAATGTTTGAGGTTGATGGTTGTTTTCTTTGCAACATTTCAAGATTTTTTTCCCCATTCTTACCACTTCTGTAGTTGTTAAGAAGTAATATCTCCGTCTAATTGTTTCTTTTTAGATTGTCTTTTCTTTCTGGTTGCACTGACAATCTGGTCTTTATCTTTTTTGTCCCTTGGTTTCGGTATGATGTCCCTCTGTGTGGGTTTCTCTTTATCCTTTTTAGGATTTGCTCTGCTTCTTGGATATGGGAATAAACATATTTTTTAGTAAAGTTCTGAAAATTGTTCTCCTGTTGCCTCAGCAAATATTATGCCTCCAGTATCTTCTATTCATTCTTTTTCTTTCCTTCATGACTCCTAACCAACATTGGGTTTGTTTGTTTTTATTCCTGTATCCCTATCTATCTCTCTTTGATGCTTTCTGGTTACTTTTTTCAAGCCTATCACTCTATTCATTAATCTTATTTAACTTTATTTAATCTAATTTCCATTGTTATCTTTTTCCTTTTTACAAGTTTTATTTGGTTCTGTTTCAAATATAGCTGGTCATTCTTTATTTAATAACCACATAAAATATTTAAAAAATAATCTGTGTCTGAAATTTCAATATCTCTAGTCTGCTCAGTCAAATTCTGCAGCTTGTTGTTTTTTGCAGATTCATAGTTATGGTTATTTCCTTGTACATTTTGTCTTTTTTATTGCCATGTTCTTTAGATTTTTATTTGTGGGGATTTTCTGAAGTTGGATTAAGAGTTTATTTATGTTTTGTTTCTGAGATACCTGAAGATACTGGTGATTTAGGGAAACTTTAAACTACATATTTGGCATAGAGTGTTTTGTTTTGTTTGCTACTTGTCCTTAAGCCTATGTTAGTACACATATATTATAAGATTAGGAAATCTCAACAGACTTTTTGCCTTTCTTCCTCTCCAACCAATGCTAAAACTGAGAGGGGAAAGTTTCCTACTATACTCAATATTTCCTACTATACTTCCTACTATAGGACCAAAGCACGGGTCCTATGGCTCACATGTGTGGCTCATTCAAACCCGAGCTTTAGCTAGTGGTTATCAAAGAGTATTCCTGTCTGCATCACCAACATGACTTGGGAACTTGTGAGAATTACAAATTCTAGGGCCTCATCTCAGAGCTACTGCATCAGAGATGCTGGGGTAAGGCCCACTAATCTGTGCTTTTAAAAGCCCTTGGGGTATTAACACATGCATACTTGAGTGTGAGAACCACTATTCTAGAGTCTAGACCATCTGGGTGTTGGCAAATGCCTCAAAGAAAACGATAACTTCAGTGCTTGCTTACAAATCTTGATTCAATCGCCATCATTTCCGGCTTCTAAGGGGTTTCCTTACAAAAACACCAGCTCAACCATGTATTCAAGAATTAGATAGATACATGATAGATCAGATAAATGATTGGTGGACAGTAAATACCTACAAATATACATATAAAAATAGATACCTACCTATGAATCTGTGTACATGCACATCTACATATATAATACACAATCTGGGAAGATATATCTCAAATTGATCTCAGGAAGTATCTTAGAGGAGTGGAGATGAGACACGGGCAGACTGGGAAGAGTTCAATATTCAACTTTCTAAATTTGTGTGTAATTGGAAAACATACATATATACGGCAAGAATTGTTTTATATTGATAAAACAAAAATATAATTTCATTTAAAAACTAGAGACGTTATGCTTCTAAAATTCAGTAGCAGATTTAGAACAGTAATTTTCTCCATACATTCATCTCCAAAGCCTTCAGTAGCTTTCAGTAATGAGTGCTATTTTTCCACCATATTTTTTACAGAAAGCACTAGCACTTTGGCTCTCGCTCTACAATTGCCTCTACATAGAATATTCAACAAGCCTACATGGGATGCACATTCTTCAGGAACCCGAGCCCTTCCAATGCTAAATCAAGCAGCCCTATACTGCACTCTAAAATATTAATGATTTCTTTTGTCAGATGAGATTACACGTGGAAACATTTTGGAAACTAGAAAGCACTTTACAAGCTTGAAGGATCTAATATATTGCTATTAGAGGTACTACTATTATTGTCTCAACTAAAATAAATTTTTCTGAACATATGAACCACTGGTGGAATTTCCTAAGCGGCAGAATTTTCTCCCTGCCCTATTATTTTTCCTGTATATTAATGTATCATGTGACATGCTATTTTGTGAGTGGCTGGACAGAAGGGACATTCTGTCTTTCAGAATGCCATGCAGCAGTTCATGCATTATATTCATAAGCATGATCTTTAATTTAATTTTTTGACAAGTGCAGTGAAGGGTAAAATCAGGCAGTCATAATTTTGACTTAGCCATCACTCAAATGAGCTTAGCGATTGACCAGCTTTTTAAAAAAAAAAAAAGAAAAGGAGGAATGAGGAAAAGCAGCTTTCTCACGAAGAAAAGCTTTGTTTTATCCTCTAGACCTTAAAATACCAAGAATTTAAGCAAAAGGTAAAATTTCCACAGTGAAAATCAGAATACAATAAAAGTCCATGTCACCATCTTGCTTTGATTATTCTGTCTATGTTCTGTATGATTCAGGGCTTTTCTGAGCTATTCCCCTACTGCAAATTAGTAGAAGAGCCCAACAGTCACGCTCTCCACATTTACCCATTAAACAGAGCTGTGGTTCTAACCACGGAGTCCTGTTTCAGTTAGCCTTAGGATTTTAAATGGGGCTCAGAATACACTGGGACATTTTCCGTAGTGAGAAGGACAAACCTACCTGGGCAGACTAAGCATAGGTGCTGTGTGATGCAGAATGATCCCTGTCTATGCCTGTGGTCACTGGCACGTTATTGGTAATAATCCCTTTCACTCCCTGGGGCGTCCTGGCTTGGGGGGTAAATATATGGATGCTCTTACTGGTGGAGAAACCACAGTTCAGCCTGAGTGTGGACCCGGTTCTTGATTGTAGAAGTTCTGCTTCCTACGTTGGCAGTTTTTCTAACCTAAAAGTCAGTTTCTTCATTATTAGATGAAGGAAAGAACCTCCCCTGTGGGAATGTGGGAGATCTTAGGATTCACACAATCTTAGGATTCAAGTGTATGGAATCAAAACAGGAAGAGCTCCCTCCCATCAAAAACTCACCCACGTTTGTTTATTAAGGCTTGAAATTCCTTTTAATATGAACAAAAGAGTGTTACAAATAGAGAAAAGACTTAAAAGGCAATTGACTGAATCTCCTCTCTTGCTAGGTGTTTTTGCTCTTCTCTAGGTGAACCATAGATTCACCAACCCTCCACTCCCCTGACCAACCACATTAATTCCTGTCCCAAATGGACTTTCACCCAACCTACCTTCTCCTTCCTGATCTCAATTCTTTATTATTATTATTTTTTTAAGATTTTATTTTTAAGTAATCTCTATACCCAATGTGGTACTCAAACTCACAACCCTGAGATTAAGAGTCATACATTCTACCAACTCAGCCAGCCATGAGCCCCTTGATTCTTCTTATCTTCAAGTCAAGCTTCCTGAGAAGCTGGTCTACCTTCAATATTTACACAACCTCCTCCCTCAATCATTCCTCAGCCTCTACTTCCTGCCTCTGATACTTCATGGTGGGCACCAGGTTAGATGAGGGGCAAAAAGGAGGAGGTGGTCTCTGGTTATGGGCTGTCCATTCAGACCTACCAATGAGACAATCACTGTCCAGCCCCATGGACTCTTGCAGTTTGGTGACTCCCTGCTATTTCTATGAGATGTTGGGAACAAGGATCTGATTTCTGAGGCTTGGTCGTCTTCTAACTGTCAATGGTCTTGTTCTCTCAGATGAGTGTTTCTCAAAGTGTGGCCAATGGAGCCCCAAAGCCCGTTCAGGGGATCTTCAAGGCCAAAGTGAATTTCACATGGACCCGTACTCTCAGAAGTCTCCATTCACATGGAGTCCAGTGGGAACAGTATCCCCTGGAGTTGTACAGAGTAGTGGTGTCCCAGAGACGCCACACAGAATCCTTCCTCCAACCACATCAGCATAGATCCCCATCACCCACAGCCAGCTTTTCTATGCATTAATTCCACATATTTTTCTTAAATACCCACTACTTGACAGTATAGGCCCTATTCTAGGCATTGAAAATGCACACACACACACACACACACGCACACACACCCTTCTTTTGGGGGGCTTATATTCTAGTGTATGTGAGGATGGCAGTTGATGGATTTAAAAATATTAAATAAAATATATAGTAAGCCAAATAGTGACATATGTAATATTATTTAACTGTTGATGCCTGAAATTTTATCTCAAACTTAGCATCTTAAAACAACAGTTGGGTCAGGAATTGAGAATGGCTTACCTCGATGGTTCTGGATCGGAATATCCCGTGATAGTGTATGACATTCTAGGTCATCAAAGTCTAGATCATAAAAGAATATGGCTTCTGCCTGGTTGTCTGTTGGATCACTCGCTCTGGGATAAGGTAGCTATGTCCTGAGGACACTCCACCAACACTATGGGAAAGTCTACATGGCAAGAATTTAAGGCATCCTGCCGAAAACAAGCACCAATCTGCAAGTCATTTGAATGAGGCTGGAATCAGCTCCCCCAGCCCCAGGCAAGCCCTCAGAGGACTGCAGATTGTGGCTGACATCTTGACAGCAGCTGCATGAGAAATCCCAAGCCAAGTACCATGCAGAAAAAAACATGGAAGAGGACGTAGGGGATGCCCCTGTCTGTATAAGTTGGTGGCAGGGCAGCATCTTAGGAGAGAGATGGGTTAAGGTTACAAATATGATGGACCTCAGAGATTCTCAAGTTGATATTTTAGAAGAAGCCTGAAGAACATAAAAGAGTAAACTGAGCAGCTAAGTGGGAAAAGAGCATTCTAGTAGAGGAAATAGCAAGCTCCAAAGCTCTCATGAGAGAGAGGTCTGACTTATTACTCTGAGAAAAGCAAGAGCAATGTGAGTCACTGGAGAGGTCATTGAGGGTTGATTCCCTCGAGAGGTGGATCTCACACTTGAGTCTGCATCACCTCAGGACATATCAAACCATATTAAACCCAGTCTCTGAGTCAGGCATTCCGGGGTACCCAAGAATTGGCAGTCTCAATAATTCCATAGGTGATGCTGGTGTCCTGGGCTGAAGACTCCAATTTGATAATCAGTGCTGAGGGCACGGTGGGCCACTAGAAGAATTTAGGCTTTGTCTCTGAGTGAAGTGAGAATGGGACATATTAAACAGAGGAAGGACAAATTCTTACTTATATTTTAAAACAATCTTCTGGTTGTTGTATTGAGAATGGGGGCAGGGGGAGGCAGTGGCTAAGGTCAGAAACAGGGAGACAGTCTGTTGGGGCAAAAAATACTGGTGGTTTTTCCCAAATGGCAGTGGGGAGACAGAGGGAGAATTCGTCCGATTCTGGATATTACTTAAAGGTAAAACCAAGAGTTCACTGACATGAGATGTGGCATCTGACAAAGAGAGAGAGAGGAGTCAAGGATGAGTCTTTTTATTGTTCTCTACAACTACAGAACCTAGAAGAGAAGTTGTACCCTGCTTCCACTTAATTCAAATTTTCCAAGAGAAAGAATTCTTATTCCTACCCTCCATCACATCTGTGCAGGTAGTTCTTGCTCCAGTTTTGTTTACTTTCAATCAGTAATTTTCCAGTTAATGGCTGATGGTGGAATTGTTGTCATGTATGATAAAGGCAAGAAAGAAATTAAAGAAGAAAAGAAAGGAGAATGGGAGGCAAGGAAGCAAGGAAAAGGGAAATACGGTTGTAAGCTCAGGGAAAGAGCCCTGAACTAGGAACCACTACACCCGAATTCTAGGCACAGGATCAAACCCTTCACCTAATATCCCTGAGGTCCCCTCCATATATCGAATTCTGTAATTCTACCTAACCATCAAATTCATGAAAATTGATTCTTTATGAGCTTGCTCTTTCATGCCTAGTAAATATTTTCATCCTTAATTTAAAAGCTTTGAATCATGGGTTTTAATAACCAAATAGGCCTCTGAGAACATCTCATTTCACAGATGGGAAAATTTTCTTTTGAAAGTCCTCCAGAATTGTCTAGCGAACTCACAGGAAAGGTGATCCTACTGAACACCAAAGGGAAACACCAGTCCATCAGCAGTGTTTCTTTCAATAATATTTTTTTAAGTTTCTTTCTTTAAGTCTTTTAAGTGTGTGTGAGTAATTCAGACTACCTGTGCTTCCCTATTTGCCTATTTTGATTTCCAAAACTGAGGATAAATAATGCGTTTGTTTTGTCGAAAACCCAGTCCCTGGGTTTACAGAGTTAAAACATTAGAGTGATTTTTTTTTTTTTTTTTCCAGTGTTGGCCCCATGCCGAGAGGACCTTTGGTGGCTTATAATATTAGATACTAATTTTTCAGCAGAGAAGGTTTGGTTTGGTTTGGTCTTTAAGGGGAACTATTGCTATTTGAACAGTGTTGGGTTTTCACATTAGGGTTTTGCCATTCTATTTCAAAATTTCAATTTTTCTACTGTAACAATGTTGTGCTTTCCTACGACACCAGGGAGAGCCTTAAAACAGTCCACCTACACTTGAATTACCTGGGTGGGCAGCGCATGTTCCTAATACCTTGCTCGAGCGTTCCTCTCACTTGCCACACTGGAGCCATCAGAGGCAGTCTTCTGAAATGACTCCCTCTCCAGGGATTGCCCTGCTTGAGGCATGATACACAGAAAACCAACCTACTCTATTCTTGGACAAAAATGCCAGCGGATCATCACTTGAATCATTTCTCAATCCTCTATGCTGAGAATTCCCCCACTGATCTCTTATAATCATTAGATTATTTAGATTTCTTTAGATTATTTTCTGGCAGAAAGGAAGTAGGTAAGGGGTTTGGGAGGAAAGGGGCAGAGGGATGAGGAGGTAGGTTCTAGAATATGGGGAGAAAGTGAGGAGGTTTTGCTGAGTGTTTGGTGAACAGTGGCAAACTGCTATTCTCCGGGGAACTTATTCCTTCAGTCTAAGCTGCCACTCGTGGTGATCACTAAAAATGTGGATTCTTGCCCTCAGTCCCAGCCTTCCACCAAATCAGAAAGCTGCATTTTAACTCGACGCACTGCATCTTTGGAACACTTTTTTTTTATGTATATATACTTGGTTTTTATTTTAGACAATCTCAAACTTGGAGCAAATTTGCAAGTACACTGAAAAGAACCATTTTCTTCTTTCTTAGGATCTTCTGGGGGAACTTTTAAAAATCCCATTCTTGTATCTCTACCCCCCAGACTAATGAAGTCCAACCTCTGGTAGAGGAACCCAGGCAATAGATTTTTTTTTTTTCAGGCAACAGTATTTTTTTAAGCACCTGGGGTGAACCTCATGTGCAGTCAAGGTTGGGAATCTCAGGTTTAAGCAACCCGTTTTCTGAGAATTTGGTCTTGGATCACAGGTTCTCTCAATGTCAAAAATAATTGACCCGCCTGTATTGATTAGGCACTGAGACAGACATTAGCACGTCCAGACATCGAAGGGGCCATTTACCTAACATTTAGTGAACACTTTTTATGTGCCAGACATTTTTCTAAGCATTTCACATTTAATTTATTTAATCTTTAGAAGAATACTATCGAGCATGTGCTATGATATCCCCATACAAATGGCTAACAGACATGAGGAAGATGAGGAAACTAAGGCACAAAGAAGTGAAAAAATTGTAGAATATGACGTGGCTAGGAACTCTGGGAAATCAGGCCGAGAAATAAGGTAGTATGATACCAGACCAAATGCCAGCACTTCTTAAACTTTGTATTTGAGAACACAGACTTCTTTCAGTTTTGATTTTAGAGTCATCTAGAAGGTTAAGAAAGAATGCTGAGGCCCAGTCTCACTGAAGAAAGATAGGCACTGGGCCTTTAACATTTTTTACCAAGGTCCTCGGGGGTTCTTCCCAGAACAGGGAATCTGCAAGAGAAAGAGAGTATGAAGATGGCCAGAGGAAGGGATGAAACAGAAGGCCTAGACAGACAGGAAAGAAGCAAAGGACCCAAATGACAGAGACATTGGAGTTTAGGGTGGATGTGGATTGGGGCCAAAATAGGAAGAAGTTTGAAAACCAAGCAGAAGAGTCTGGACTTTATTTTCTGATATCCAGGAGCCAAGCTGGGCTTTGTCACCATCAGAGTGACATGGGGCACCTTGGGTGAACTTAATATGAAACACAAAGTGATGCTCCATACATTTTTAAAGCTGGATCCCAAACCGTAGACCTGGCAGAAGACCTCACCAAGACATTTTCTGTCTAGCAAGTCATGGAAATAATGCATTTAATAATGATCTTCTATATGATCAGAAGATACGTGTTACGGGGCACCTGGGTGGCTCAGTGCGTTAAAGCCTCTGCCTTCAGCTCAGGTCATGATCTCAGGGTCTTGAGATTGAGCCCCGCGTCGGGCTCTCTGCTCAGCAGGGAGCCTGCTTCCCCCTCTCTCTCTCTGCCTGCCTCTCTGCCTACCTGTGATCTCTCTCTCTGTGTCAAATAAATAAATAAAATCTTAAAAAAAAAAAAAAGAAGATACATGTTACCACTATTTCTGGTCAAACTATTGTACTACCCAATATAGAGACTAAACATATGCTTTGCATATCAGTAAAGCAAGGATGCCATAAATAAGAGAATCTCAACTTTGATTAATCATCCAGTATATTATAATCAGATCACGTAAAGAGAAGTTTTCTTTTAAAGCATATATGGAGATCGGGCCAAGTTAAAATAGTGTGTGTGTGTGTGTGTGTGTGTGTGTGTGTATTTTTTAAATTTTATTTTAATACAAGGATGGGGGAAGAACACCAAGATCTGTTTGGTCTTTAGGATTTCTGAAAGTCTTAATTCAGCCCTGTTGTCAAATTTTGACTCGTTCATTGTACAATACCAAATTAGCAAATGAGCAATGGTGTTAAGTATGTCCTAGAGTTATCTCCTTTCTTTTTGTAATTATTAAAATACACCCAAAACAAAAGTAATTTTATAATGATGGCAAGATTTGCTGCAATGGTGGACAGACATTTTGCTAATTCTGGCCATCCATTGTTCTGCTAAATAGGGGGTTTCCCCAGGTCACCCGTCCTAACCACCCTCTGTCTCTGTGCGTCGATGCAGAGATATAAAGCACGGTGGTCGGTGAGAATTTGGATAAGGCCTGTGTGTCCACTTCCCAAGAGGCTGCTTTGACCAGACTTCCTGCCCTGGAGCTTTGGCTTGGTTAGTCAGTGCTTCTAATTCTATTTTTCATTATCATGTTCCCTAAAGGAACTGTCTTAGGGCATTCTGTCCTAAGTCTCCCCTGAAATTTTAATACCACAAATATGCTGTATGGCTGTTTATATACTGTGGCCTTTTAGAGGATTTTTTCCACGGCCAAAAACAAATGTTTACCCCACATTGAGGAAGCACAGACTGTACCAGTGACGGTGCTTACAGGAGACTGGAAAGTGGGAGAAATATAAATGTGTAGAGCATTTATTCTCTTGGACGTTTGCTGCCAGACAGAAAGAGCTATGTTTTTCCACTCGAGGCCATAGCACCTGTAGGTGACCCTCTCCACTTCTAGTTAACCAACCACTCCCTCCCTCTTCTCAGGCCTGGAGATGGTAATGGTTCCCCTCCATTGTTGGCCCTGTGAGTATGGAAGTCTTAATATTTATTTTATATAATCACGGGGCTTAGAATTCAAGAGTGGGGAAATCAGGAGTGGGTACAGTTGGGGAAATAAAAACTGTGGATTCTTGCCTGGGCTGATTGACTTTATATCTCTGATTTCTGTCAAATGAAGGCTTTAATCTCTATGATCTCGATGGTTCTGTGAAAGGTTGAAGTTCAGTTAGGCCATCATATACTCACCATTTCAGTTTCCTGTTTAAAATTACTCTCCTACAAAATTTGCTGACTCTAAATTCTGTTGCTTTTGCTGAGCAGGAACACTCTGCTGTCTATGCAACTCTACTAAATCAAGTGTGAGCTTCAAGTCCTCAATGGCACCACACGTTATTTCAAGAGTTATTCTTCCTTTGTGTATGAAAATCTGCATTTTGAATGTGTGCCATCAGAGGAGTAATAGGAAATTGGGGACTACTGTAGCCAAGGCAAAGTCAAAGGACAGACATATATATACACACACACACACACACACACACACTATATATATATATATATATATATATATATATATATGTTAAATCTGGAACTCCTCTTTAAGAGACAATTTTGGTGGTAGATGAGGGTATAAAAACACTAAATCCAAAGGGCGGGGTATAAAGGAAATGGAAACTAGACTAAAAGGCAATTCCAGAATTGTCTATGAAGTTCTCTCCAGAAAGTATCCTCATATATGTGCTGATACACTCAGTAGGCACTATTTTATTTTATTTTATTTTTATTTTATTTTTTCAGTGTTCCAAGATTCATTGTTCATGTACCACACCCAGGGTTTCATGCAATACCCACCACCAGGCTCACCCAACCCCCCACCACCTCCCCTCCAAAACCCTCAGTTTGTTTCTCAGAGTCCACAGTCTCTTATGGTTCATCTCCCCCTCCAACTTCCCCCAATTCACCTTCCTTTCCTTCTTCCAATGTCCTCCATGATTTTCCTTATGCTCCACACATAAGTGAAACCATATGATAATTGACTCTCTCTGCTTGACTGATTTCACTCAGCATAATCTCTCCCAGTTCCGTCCATGTTGATACAAAAGTTGGGTATTCATCCTTTCTGATGGAGGCATAATATTCCATTGTATATATGGACCATATCTTCTTTATCCATTTGTCTGTTGAAGGGCATCTTGGCTCTTTCCACAGTTTGGCGATTGTGGCCATTGCTGCTATGAACATTGGGGTACATGTGGCCCGTCTTTTCACTACATCTGTATCTTTGAGGTAAATATCCAGTAGTACAATTGCAGGGTCATAGGATAGCTCTATTTTTAATTTTTTGAGGAATCTCCACACTGTTTTCCACTCCACCAACTTGCATTCCCACCAACAGTGTAAGAGGGTTCCCTTCCACATCCTCTCCAACACTTGTTGTTTACTGTCTTGTTATTTTGGCTATTCTAACTGGTATAAAGTGGTAATCTCAATGTGGTTTTGATTTGAATCTCCTTGATGGCTAATGATGATGATGTTTTCAGGTCTGTTAGCCATTTGTGTGTCTTCCTGGGAGAAGTGTCTGTTCATGTCGATCTGCCCATTTTTTGACATGATTATCTGTTTTTTGAGTATTGAGCTTGAGGAATTCTTTATAGATCTTAGATGTCAGACCTTTGTCTGTAGTGTCATTTGCAAATATCTTCTCCCATTCTGTGGGTTGCCTGTTTGTTTTGTTGACTGCTTCCTTTGCTGTGCAGAAGCTTTTTATCTTGATGAAGTCCCAAAAGTTCATTTTCACTTTTGTTTCCTTTGCCTTTGGAGACATGTCTTGAAAGAAGTTGCTGTGGCCGATGTCAAAGAGGTTACTGCCTATGTTCTTCTCTAGGATTATGATAGATTTCTGCCTCATGTTGAGGTCTTTTATCCATTCTGAGTTTATCTTTGTGTATGGTGTAAGAGAATGGTCAAGTTTCATTCTTCTATACATAGCTGTCCAATTTTCCCAGTACCATTTATTGAAGAGACTGTCATTTTTCCACTGGATATTTTTTCCTGCTTTGTCAAAGATTATTTGACCATAGAGTTGTGGTCCATATCTGGGGTCTCTACTCTGTTCCACTGGTCTATATGTCTGTTTTTGTGCCAGTACCATGCTGTCTTGGTGGTCACAGCTTTGTAGTAAAGTTTGAAATCAAGCAATGTGATGCTCCCAGCTTTGCTTTTCCTTTTCAACATTTCTTTAGCAATTTGGGGTCTTCTCTGGTTCCATACAAATTTTAGGATTGTTTGTTCCAGCACTTTGAAAAATGCTCGTGGAATTTTGATCGGGATGACATTGAAAGTGTAGATTTCTCTGGGCAGTATAGACATTTTAACAATGTTTATTCTTCCAATCCATGAGCATGGAATGCTTTTCCACCTTTTTGAGTCTTCTTCAATTTCTTTCATGAGTGTTCTGTAGTTCCCCGAGTACAGATCCTTTACTTCTTTGGTTTGGTTTATTCCCAGGTATTTTATGGTTCTTGGTGCTGTAGTAAATGGAATCGATTCTTTAATTTCCCTTTCCATATTTTCATTGTTAGTGTATAAGAAAGCAGCTGATTTCTGTGCATCAATTTTGTATCCTGCCACATTAGTGAATTGCAGTATGAGTTCTAGTAGTTTGAGGGTGGAGTCTTTTGGATTTTCCATATCAAGTGTCATGTCATCTGCAAAGAGAGAGACTTTGACTTCTTCTTTGCCAATTTGAATACCTTTTATTTCTTTTTGTTGTCTGATTGCTGTTGCTAAGACTTCTAGTACAATGTTGAACAAGAGTGGTGAGAGTGGGCATCCTTGTGGTGTTCCTGATCTTAAAGGGAAGGCTGTCAGCTTTACCCCATTGAGAATGATAATCGCTGTGGGCTTTTCACAGATTTTATGAAGTTGAGGAATGTTCCCTCTACCCCTATACTTTGAAGAATTTTTATCAGGAATGGGTGCTATATTTTGTCAAATGCTTTTTCTGCATCAATTGAGAGGACACGTTGTTCTTCTCTCTTTTCTGATTGATTTGTTCTATCACATTAATTGATTTGCAAATGTTGAACCACCCTTGCATCCCAGGGATAAATCCCACCTGGTCAGGGTGGATAATCTTTTTAATGTGCTGTTGGATCCTATTAGCTAGGATCTTGTTGAGAATCTTGGCATCCATATTCATCAGGGATATTGGTCTGAAATTCTCCTTTTTTGGTGGGGTCTTTGCCTGGTTCGGGGATCTGGGTAATGCTGGCTTCATAGAAAGATTCTGAAAGTTTTCCTTCTATTTCTATTTTTTTGAAACAGTTTTGGGAGAATAGGTATGATTTCTTCTTTGAATGGTTGGTAGACTTCCCCAGGGAATCCGTCAGGTCCTGGGGTCTTGTTTTTTGGGAGGTTTTTGATCACTACTTCAATCTCGTTACTAGATATTGGTCTATTCAGGTTGTCAATTTCTTCCTGTTTCAGTCTTGGAAGTTTATAGGTTTCTAGGAATGCATCCATTTCTTCTAGGTTGCTTAACTTATTGGCATTTAACTGTTGATAATAATTTCTGATGATTGTTTCTATTTCCTTGGTATTAGTCATGATCTCTCCCCTTTCATTCATAATTATATTAATTTGGGTCCTCTCTGCTTTTGGGTTAGTTTGGCCAGTGGTTTATCAATCTTATTGATTCTTTCAAAAAACCAACTTCTAGTTTCATTAATGTATTCTACTGTATCTAGTAGGCACTTTCTGATGATGATCACAACAGAGCTCTGCATGTCTGAGACCCTGAAATAGTGGCCATTACATGTGCAGCTCCACAAGCCAGTCCATGGTTATTAGAGTGAATTCACAGGGAAGCATTGACACTGCCTTAAAATCCCATCATGAACCTGAGAGGTGTAGAGAGAAGCTATAGCGAGGGGCACCCAATCAGAGACCAATACCAAGAATGAGAAAGAAGCAGGTCAGGTGAAAGTGACTGGAGCAAGGATATTTAATGTGAAAATTGATGCAGTGGAAGAAGAGATGAAACATCAGAGGGAGAAATAAAGGGGAAAGGAAAGAAAAGGAAAGGAAAGGAGGTTGAGAGAGGAAAGAAAGAAAGAAAGAAAGAAAGAAAGAAAGAAAGAAAGAAAGAGAAAAGGGAAGGGAAAGGAAAGGAAAGGAAAGGGAAAAAAAGAAAAAAGGAAAGGGGAAGGGAAAGGAAAGAGGAAGGGAAAGGGGAAGGGAAGAGAAAGGGAGAGGAAAGAAAAGACATGTTGTGATGGCTGGGATGTGACCTGGGGAAAGAGATCCCGCAGGCAGTACACAGAGAACTTCTAGAAAGTCAGCAATACCATTAGTCTAAATGAGAGTGCATTGGGAGGCAACATGGAAGTCAGTGTTATTAAATTTGTGTGTTCACTTTTTAAAATGCCATTTCCACATTTTCAAATTGTTGGACCGTTGTGGGTCAAAGGAATGCCCAAAGTACCATTGATGAGTGGCTTCATTCAGTGGCAGCCCCAGGCAAAGACGAAATGTGAGCTTCTGTTTACACTCGGAAATCCTTTGGCTGGTGTGTTAACCTTGTCTGTAGAAGCCTGCTGTTTATATATCGGCAGCCACAGGGCTTTGCTTCCTTCTTGGTGTTCTACCACTGCCAATTTCCTTATCTACCCCTCATTACATTAGGGAAGGCTGGGCCTCATCACCAGTGTGGGTTTCCAGCCACTTTGCCAGCTCTGAGTTTTGATTGCAGGGCTGTTATTGCAGCTCAAGGTTTCTTCAGGATGCGTTTTAGAAAATGGATCTTGGAAATAATACAATAGCCACTTTGTGGGTGTAAGACCCAACTTTGAAATTCAGACATAGATCTCAGGAGGCTGAATCCTGAGGTTTTACTTTTCTTTAAAGATTTTTTTTTTTTTTTTGGAGAGAGAGCAGAGCAAGAGAGAGAACAGGAGTGTGGGGAGGAGGGGTAGAGGAAGAGGGAGAAGTAGGCTCCCCACTGAGCAGGGAGTCTGATGCCCGGCTCGATCCCAGGACCCTGGGATCATGACCTGAACTGAAGGCAGACGCTTAACCCACTGAGCCACTCAGGTGTCCCTGTAAGGCTTTCCTTTTCAACTTATTCATTGATACCCTACAGGGTTAGATTTCCAATGACTGAGTTGGATGGGAACAGGTTTGAAGCCAGCTGTCCCAGCAACCACAGGAGTTCGTCTTTGTGAAGTATGATTAAAACACTATATCCCTCAACTACCTGCGTAAGCCCTTAGAGGAGGCTATTGGTGGGTAAACAGGGTGTTTATTGGGACAAGCAATGCGAAGCAAACAAAGTCCCAAAACAAAAGAGAGTGATGATTTCACATCGCCTCTATGCCTCCAAATTTAATTAAATTATAATTAAAATATAATTCTGCATAGAATTTAATTACATGACAGCATTTTCATACAGTAAGCAGGGAACGTTTTTCTGGGCCTCAAGTCAGTGGGGGAGGCACCATGCCACGTGGCATGGCAGACGGGGCATATGCTCCCTTGGCGGTCAGATCCAGATTTAAACTTCAGCTCTACCACTTACTGGCCTCTGGACTTCAGGAAGTCCTTCCAAGTCTCAGTTTTCACCTCTGCGAAACAGGAGTAAGAATCCTCACTTCCTAGGACTTGGGCAAAGACTGGAAGTAAAACGTATAAAAGAATAAGCCTAAAGTCTGACGGGTAACTAAATAGTAAGCACTCAAAAATGATAGCAGCTATCACTGTTAATATTAACATTCTAGGTGGTAGATGCTCGGTTCTCCTCTCTACAGGAAAAACTCTAGAAAACAAAAATGTCTTCTTAAATAGCCAGAGTCTAGAGTGGAAAACTGACTAGTAAAATCATATCCCGGGCAGTTTTGCTAGCTTCCCAGAAAATGTATGGTCGATTTACTTTTTTCCTCTGCCACGTGTAGTCTTTCCCAGGAGAGATTTATAACTTTTACTTCCCTGTGTGTAGAAACCCTCCCGGCTGTCTCCCTGTTGCTATCCCTTCAGTAAGTCTGCCATTATTCCTTCAACAGGTGCCCACCAAAAGAATCACTAAGCCCTTATGAGCTAACAGTGAAGTTTCAGCAGAGAAAAGAAATAAAAAACCAGTTTCCTGAAAATTATAACATATATAGGTTTGGAATGTATTTGTTTGTGTCTTTCTTTTTTAGTTTATAGAACACTCTTTGCTCTTTATGTTGAAAAACTGTCAATTATTACTGGCTGTTGGCCACTTTTTCATCTTTGAGGTAACAGATTTCTACGTGAGAACTTTAACTCAGGTCAAAGCAGACAGTGCGTTATAAAAAAAAAATAATAACATGCGCACAAGCAGCCATGAAGTCTCATATATGTTTACCTCTAAAAATGAAAGGGTTTATAGTATTTTAGAGAAATGAGCTTTTGTTATTTTTGTTGTTGCTGTTGTTGGTGTTTAATACAACAACATTTACATAATATATTCACATAATACATTTCTACATACATATTATAATTTACATTATAATACAATTACATAATACATTTCTATATACATACACATACATTTCTACATAATACATACACGTAATATATTTCAGAATACAATACATTTCATAAATACACAACATTTACATAATACATTTCTGGGTAACCCAAAGAAGGAACAAACAAATAAGCAAATGAAAAAGGGGATTCACCACAACTGCAAATCATTTCTCTTGAATGAAATGGGATGAAATGTACTACTTGCTTTCCTGGAAAAAAAAAAAAAGTTAAATTAAGATAAATCATTGTTGAAAGAGTTCTTTAGGGAATAAAAGAGCAGTGAACATAGTAATAAAACATTGCTCCCCAAAGCAGAATGTGATAGTTCCAGTTACAGGAAGCCTATTAATCCCTTTCTTTTCTGGGATGGCCTGCCTTGTGTGTAATTTTGATTTTGAAATCTTTTCCTGGGCAGAAAATAGCTCCCCCAGAATATCAGACCCGTGGTTATTTGACAACCACTGAATCTACCACCAGACCAATTGCTGTTATCTTGATTAACAAAGACCTTTGGGAGGTGAAGGTCATTTCAGACCAGAACTAACCAGCAGGGAATGTGTTAGGGTGTTTTCTGAATCCTGAAAAGGAGGTGGGATTCAGAATATGGATGTGATCTTAAGGTCGTTAGGCCAGGTCTAAATTTTCACTCTTATCAGTGGGAATTTGACTGCATTACTTAACTGGAAACCTCAATTGCCTTATCAAAAAAAGGAGGCAAGGATGGCATCCACCTCACACCAGTTTGGGTGAGATTAAGTGACATCAAACTGTACAGCATTTAGCACAATGTGCAAGTGCGACTTCCACCATGATCCCTTTCTACTCAAAGCCCTTCTGACACCAATTGGGTGGGTTTATTCCTGGCGTCCATCAATTCTCCAGCTCTCCAGCTTCACCAGCTAAGTATCCTACAACTGACTTCAACTCTGACATCAGCTACCTGGAGTTAGCATCAGATCCCCCAGGTTAAAGGTTCAGTCCCATAAGACTGCCCCACAGCAGACATCAGTTGCAAGTCTGGGCCATCCAAACTGGGCCACTGACTGCCTCACTATAGAGTAACGAGTCCCCACAACCTCCTCCTCGGGTTTGATGATTTGCTGGAACAGTTCACAGAACTCAGGGAAAATAGCTGACTTACTGTTACTGGTTTATGATAAAAGGATCTTATGAAGGACACAAATGAATAGCCAGATAAAGAGGTAGAGGGAGGTCCAAAAGGGTCCTGAGCACAGGAGCTTCCGTAGAGTTCGGGTGCACCACCTCCTAGCTTGTGGGTGTGTTCACCAATCTGGAAGCTATCCAAACCCTATTGTCTGGAGTTTTTACAGAGATTCTGTGACATAGGCTTGGTTGATTCAATTGTTGGCCCTCAGTGACTGACTCTACCTCTAATCCCTCTCTCCTCCCCAGAGGTCATGGGTGGGGCTGAAATTTCAACACTGAACACATGGTTGAGTCCTCTGGCAACTAGCCCCACCCTAAAAGTTATCTGGGAGTTCACCAAGAGCTGCCCTATTAGCAAAAATCAAGTAAGGTTGAAAGGAGCTTATTATGAATAATAAAAGATGCTCCTATCACCTCTATCACTCAGGAAATCATAGGGGTTTTAAGAGCTCTGTGCCAGAAACTGGAGACAAAGACCAAATATGTATTTCTCATTATATCACAGTATCACATTAAGTCATCTTAAGAATTCATTAAGTGGAAAATAAATGTTGGTCAAACCAACAGTTATACATTTTGATGCCAAGTATCAAATGGGATGGTTCCTGAAATTTTTTTTCATAAGTTTTAGTTCTCTCCTTTGTACACATGAATGGGCTCGATCAGATCAGGAGGAGTCGTGCTTCACACCCGTGGTTCCTTGAACTAAAGGTGTAGCAGTGTGGGGATGGGAGGAAGGCAGGCTGGGATGCTGTCAGTGATGTCCCAAAGTGCACAGGGCAGGGAAAGTAGGTATTGGCTAGAAGAGGAACTGGGCAGTAGGAGAACAAGGAGGTAAGTATGGAGGGGTGGGGAAGAGCGAGAGACAAGGGAACGTGCTGGGGATGAACAGCTTCAATTGCTAGAAGGAAGGTCTCTGTAGGCAATATTGGGATTTCTTGAAAGGAAACCCATTGTTCTGGACTTAGAAACTAAAAATCAGTTTCCACAAGAGAGGAAGGATTTGAGGGACCAGGCTGGGTCATGAAGAGGAACAATCTGTGAAGACAAAAGTGAACTGCAAAAGGGAAAGGACAAATACACATTAAAACTGACTCAACCCCTGGTGGATCCTTCATCCCCACAGCTGACTAAAGGTGGGATAAACCTATGTAAAATCATATTTGTGACACCTACTCAGCTCAGTGTCCCCATACACTCACCACACCCTCCAGCACACATCCTCTGAGTGCAGGCTGGCTCTAGGCACTTTTTTGCTGACTGTTGCCCAGAGACCTCAGTTCCTTACTGTGTCAGCCTCTCCCTAGGCTGATCTGTATCTTCATGGCAGCTGGCTTCCTCCAGAGCAAGTGACCCAAGACAGTAAGAGCACATTCACAATGGAAGTGGCAGTCCTTTTGTAACCTAATCTCAAAAAGTGACAGAGCACTGCTGCTGCCATGTTCTGTTCATTAGGCAAGTCCCCAAATCCATCACATGGTCAAGGGGAGCTTTCCACTAAAAGGAAGAGGAAGATCTAACAATTTGTGGGCATGTTTTTGAAACTACCATAATAATCCCCAGTGGTCTTGTTCCTATTCTAAGACTTTCTGCATCCTCATTGTGTCTCTGCCGTTGGATTCTTTGGGACCCCCTCAAATATTAAATCCTTTTATTGACTTAAGCTCATGTGTAAATCAAAAGTCCATTCCAGTACCATCTGTGGTCTTGGAATCAGTGAGAACATGTCAGAGATATGGGCTTTGCTACCTTGCAGCAAGTGATGTCTTTGGTGGACAGGAAGTAGTAGAGGGTTATCTTCTTAATGGGTCAAGCCAATTCCTACACCACATGGGTAATTGCCCCTCCACAATGCATTCAGATGCATGGTTTTGTAGGCTGAGTCATCTCCCACTATTTGTTTCATTAGGTTGCTCTAAAAGAGGAGTCAGCACACTTCTGTGAAGGACCAGATGGGAAATATTTCTGGCTCCACAGGCCACATATGGTCTGTGTCGCATATTTTTCTTTGTTTTTATTACAACCCTTTAAAAATGTAAAAACCATTCTTAGCATGTGGGCTGTACAAAAACCAGGCCTAGGAGCCAGAGTTCGCTGACCCCTGCTCTAAAATCCATCTCGTAGAAAGACGCTCATTGTGTCCTCGGGAAATATTTATATGTGCTTCTCCATACCACTCAGCCATGAGAGCAGAGCTCCTTTCCATGTCTCTAATTTATCTTACTTGAGGTAAAATGCTGAGAGTCCTCTTCTCAGGTTGGATACATTTTACATAGGATTTCTTTCATTCCTTCAGGGAGGCAGAAACAGGTTCAAAAATTGAGTCACTAAAATGACTAATGGGGTCCTGTCAGAGGAGAATTATGGACCTCCAGGGCTATGGTCTCTCAGAGAACTCATTTTGTGTTTCTATCCATCACGTGAATAACAATAACCTTCTCCAACAAGCAGAGTGAAAAATGTATGGACTGCCAGTAAGTATTCCTCACCGCTCACTAAATATTGGCACCACAAGGGCTTTATCCAGCAATGCAGGGAATTTGTGTCAGATTTGGCTTTTAATGGGGAAAAATAATCCAGTCTCAGACTTTGACTTTTGTGTCTCCACTGTTTTCTCTCATATCAGCATACCTCATGAATGACATTGGACACACCAAAAAAAAAAATCTTTATTTTAATTTTAACAAGGCATTAGTAAAAATGTATTACTTTGCCCATGAGTCGACAAAAGTTAATGTGTTAACAAATATATATAATTAATGAATTCATATTAGAAGAGGCAGAAAGGAAAAAAAAAAAAGCCAAAGGGAGAAATCAAAAGCTATTTATCGTATTTAATGTTTCAGATAGCCCCAGATAAGTAGCAGGGCTTTCTTATTTTACTACTCTGCCTAAACTTGCAGCACTAAATGCTGCTAACCTAAGACACTATGTGAAGACCATACAGGAGAGCGTGATGAACACTTATAAGAGTGGGGAGTTTGCTCTGTGAATGAAGTTCTTTCAAGCAGCAATGAATCAGCTAGAGATCTCTGCTTCCTGATCAAATAACTGCTGTCTTAGGTCCTTGTTTCACCCTCTCAGAGCTTACCTTGTAGAACTCATTATTAGTTGTCATTAAAACAGACCAAAATCATAATTAGCCTTCAGAGGACAGCTTTGGAGGGCCATCTTTTCATTGTGCATACGTAATGTTTCTCCCTGTAATTCTTTGTTATTGTAAATTCTTCCAACCACACGTTTAATAACCAGTATTAGAGGAGATTATTCATTTGCCATTCATTTGGACGGTTCAAGAAGTATGCGCATATATTTGAGTATTTGTCCAGACCATTGGCAGGTGATGGAAAGAACATTTGACGTACTTTCACATATTCTAATTGACGTTCAGAATCACAAGGCAGCGTTCATTACAAGACTGTTATTTGGGGGGTTTTTTGAAGGCAACACTCACCTAACTTTGTATGGTGACAGATGATAACTAGACATGGCATGGTGAGCATTTCGTAATGTAAATAAATACCAAATCATTATGTCTCCCACCTGAAACTAATATAACGGTACATGTCACCTGGACGTAAATGAATAAATAAATACCTCAAGGTCGTTTTGACACTTCTAGAAGCTACAGGTCTGTGAGGTAAAAGAGAGAGAAATTGGTTCCACCAAGTCCAGGACCATCTGACATTTATCATGAGAGCTGGGAGAGGTGGAGTAATTTATTTTCATAAGCAAACCACCAAGAAGATGGAAAGTCCTAAAAACCTTTCGCGGGCCATTGTTGTGAGAATGTTCTCCTGTGATCTTCCTTATGGGTAGCATTCCATCATTCTTCCACCATCGATCTGTTTCTGCCCATTGCTCCTCGCTACATCCACTCCTTCTTCATGGGGTCCCATTAGTTTAAGTGGGAAGGGGCTCGACGTAGTAAATGTCTGTCCCTAATTGTAATAACTTTGCTGACAGATGGTAACCACACTTACCATGGTGAGCATTTTGTGATGTATGTGATTGTCAAATCACTGTGTTGTACACATGAAACTAGTATCATATTGTCTGTCAACTATATTTCAGTAAAAAAAAAAAAATCTCTAGAACTCATGAGAGGGAAAAGGCCAATGTCCACTAGGCAAAATGATTCTCATCTTGAAGGCATGCAATCGTTTGTAGAGTTTTCTCTTTTCGTTGATCACATAAATATATATAGTTCACCAAACATATTTCCGTGGAGAGGAGACAACTGGAATGCCTTTGGAGTTATCCAAAACAGTGTATCAGATAAGGCAGACTTCTGCAAATTGACCAATTTGGCAGAAAGAACAAAGCGCATCCCAGAATACTCTCCAGTTAGGGATTCATGTGTTGCTTTATGTCTATAGTGTTGTACATACTGGCAATACTTAATTATCTGTGGCCTCCTCTGCCATCGGGAGAGGAGAAACAGATGTTCCCATTTGTCTTTTGATGTGGCTTCTGACATTTACATTTACTTGTCTAAAATAACATCAGCAGCCCTACACAATTTTTCCCTAGCCCTTGAGTCTGTGGACTAATTGCTTTAGGTAGCTATTAAGTATGTGATTATCATTTCAAGGAGATGATCCATTGCCAGCAGGTATCACCCCAGTACAAGGGAAAAACAGGTACCATTGGGAAGAGAACATAATGACTACCAAAAAAAAAAAATACAGAGAACTTTATTTGTTCAAAGTAAAGTGAGACCCCAGTAACTCTTTTTGAAATATGCCTAATAGAAATTTGGGGGTACTTAAATTCAAGACCAGGAAGTCTTATCACTCAGTATAGTAATTCTGGAACTGGCATTATAGTTAAGAATACTAGATAATTAGAGTATTATCAGTAGACTTGGGAGATGTGATGTTGTAATTATTAAATACAAGTAATTTATACTACATTGAAAATAACAGCCTTCTTAAATCATGGCTTGATGGGAAAGAAATAATGACAGTACTGGACACATGTAGGAGATGAGTTATGATAGGTCTGAAAATCACAGAATGGTGCAGAATTGGGATAAAGGAGGCTAGAGTCTTTTTGCTTGACTGGCAGGAGGGCTTCTAGTAGGGTAGTGTCCTACTTGTGACATAAAGGGAGCAGATATTGGCAGTGTGACTATTGCAGACCAGATGAATACAACCAGACAAAATCACAAAAGAAAATAAACAGAAAGCTAACCAGGAATTTCAGCAAGTAGCATAACTATATATATATATATATATATATGTTTTTTTTTAATGACCATTACAGGTTTCTGTCTCTGTCTGAATGTAGAAGTTCCCTGTGAAACCTTTTGTAAGCCAAAGTGGCTCAAAGCAAAGAAGCAATTACCATTTCATAAAAGTGAAAATCCTCTGCAGATTTCTTTTGGTTATTGAAAATAGGTGTTAATGCAGGTCTTTTGTAAAAGCAAAGTGCTTTACTTCTTTAAAAAAAAATCTCATACAAACTTTCTAGATACCATTTTAGAAGGTCTGTTTTCTACTGGTCTATTTTTCCTTCCCATCTATTTGATTTCCCTTCCTTTCTACTGAAACATCTCAACTGCATAAGGTGCATCCTGGGCCCTCTAAACCAATATGGCTTCCTTCATTCCCAGGCTCAGTCATTGCTCCCCAGCTTCCATTTTCCCAGGCCACATGCCTGAATGAGATTCCAGGTAGCATGATTGCATGGTGATCAATGGATCTCTCATTGGAGGCAGATGGCCAAGGCTCAATTCCTACTACCTATGGGACCTTCGGAAGAGTTAAACTGTCCAAAATCATTTCTTCACCTATAAAATAGACTGTTTATTGTATCTGTACTGTGACATTGTTATGAGTGTTAAATGGGATAAATCAAAGCTTTTACAATAGAGGCTGGCACTCCTCCTCATCCTTCACGCCTCCATCCAGCCACTCAACAAAGCCGGTTGATTCTACCCTTTGACTATCTCCTCGATCTGCCCTATTCTGTTTTCAACTTCTACCCCTTTATCTCAGACTTCCATCATCTTTTATCTGAAGTATTTTACTCAGTTCCAAGTGGGTCACTTAACTCCCCCTTCTTCCCCCACCCAATCAATCCAGGCCTCACAAAGCAGCCAGGTGAGAGAGAAACCATGGATCCCTACTCCCTTCATGAAAGCATCCCCCTCCTTAGTAAGGGGTACAAAGCCCTTTGTCCCATAACCACTTGTTCTTCTTCTGGCTTCTCTCCTTGCTCCACTTCCTTTGTTTCCAGTGGTCCTGCAAAACTAAATCATTGTGACTCTCCAAATATACATGCTCACTCTCTCCTCTAGATCTTGTTCCCTAACCTTTGGAACATTCTCAAATGCCTGGGTTATCTTCCCTTTAGGCCCATCTCATGGCACTCAGTCTCTACGCCAGCCCCATTGGCTACCCCCAAGTCTTCAAGGATGCCATGTTCTTTCCCGCAACAGGTCCTATGGACATGTTCTTCACTCTATCTGGAAAATTCACCTATCTCTCCCTTTTTGATTCATTAAATTTCTACCAATTAATTTTACATAAATGTCTTAAACTTATCAGCTCAAATACCCTTTGCACAGAGAAGTGCCCTCTGATGACCTCGTTAAATAAAAGTCCTCTTGGCAAACTATACTTCCCTCCATTAGTGCTTACCACAGTTGGGGATAATACGTTTGTGTAATTACTTGGTTTAAAAATATCTTAGATCAGATCCCCCATGTTAGGATAAGGATTCAAGGCCAAGTGTTTGATTTGGGGAATGATCCAGGAAGCACCATGAAGAAATAGGGAAGTGCGACAGGGAGAGGAAGGAAACGGATTGACGAACAGGCAGGTTATCCTGTGGGTAGTTGGGACTGGGTCCTGTAGGAGAATTCTGTGGGATGGGCCCCAGAGTTCTTCCACTCACGGGGAATGAAGGCAAGTATTAATTACCTTATCCTGTCCATCACTGGCTAGGGGGCTGTTTCCAAATCGGCTGCACAGGACAAGCATCCCATTGAGACTAGAAAAATCCCTAAGGCAGAGTGCCACAGACAGATGTTCATGAGGAGAGGCCATTGGTGAACGAAGAAGGACGGCGGTGTTGACAGCTTCAGCCTCAACATCCAGCTGCCCCACTGGACTCTGAGCTCTGCAGCCCCCTTCCTCACTAGTTAGCTCCCCCTAATAGGAATATAACATGAGTCACAGGTGCATGTGTACCCTTAAATTTTGAGAAGCAATGTTTAAAAAAAAAAAAAACTAAGAGAAACAAGCACCATTAAATTAACTCTATATTTTATTTAACCCATAGAGCCAAAGTGTTGCATTTCAACGTGAAACCAATATAGAAACTGTTAATAAGCTATTGTACCTTGTTTTGTGCTGTCCTTAGAAGAGGATGCGTATTTGACATTTACAGCACCTCTCAATTGGGATGTGCCATGTTTCCATGAGTGTGATTTCTGCACTTATAAATTATTTTCGTGTAAAATAAATTTCATGTTGAAATGAAATTTCATGTTGAAATGTAAAAGCTGGTACAATAATGTCAAATAGCTATTAAGTGAACATGGGGTTTAACGAAACCTTTACCAGAATTCCGCAGTTTTTAAAGAAAGATAAAAGGCGTATATTACGCTGCTGTTTTTATAGTTGTTAGTAAGCTTGGGAGGAGCGGTCAAGTTTGATCATCTATAGGATTTTGTAATTTGAATGAGGGCACCTTTTTATAAAACGTTCATATTGAATCATGGAAAACCCACACATTGCCTTCTTTCTAAACTTCAAAATCCCAAGCAGCATTCCCAAGTAAAATTTCTGTTTTTGCCACTTAAAATAGCACGTTTCAACACTGAAGGAACAACTAAGTTAAAGGAGCGGGGGGGCGGGGGGGGGGAAATGGTAGAAACCCAAAGACAGAGGCTTTTACTTCCCACAACCGTGTGGGAGCCCACAATCAAGCCTGCGTATGCTGAATTGTGCCCTCCCTGAGAGACACCTGCCCTCCACTCATGCACGTTCTCTAGCACTGGCTTCCCAAAGAGCCACAAGAGCAAAGCAAATGGAGAACAGAAGTGCTTGCTTAGGTCTCCTCATTTAAGTCAGCTCAAATGACTGATATTTATTCAGATCTATATATGTAAGATAAAATCTCTTATTTTTCTCTGAATAATTGCCTCCAGCCTCAATTTCACCTTAAGCAAGTGATACAGAAAGATACAGCTGTTGAAACCATTCTGTCCAGCTTTCTTCCATCAAAGGGAAAGGCTTTTGTCTTCCTCGTAGCCTAGTTGATTTCCTCTCCACCATCTCGAACTTCGTAGGTACTCACCAAACATTAAGTGATGGCAAAGATACCGAGCAGCTTTTCTGTTTATTTATGGAATGATTCTTCTATTCAAAGAACATCTTTATATCCTTTTTCTTCTTAGGCGAAAAAGTGAAACAGTGTTTCATCTTGCCAGTTCTGTTTTAACATCTGCAGAGAGCACAATGTGTGCCTGTTTTAAACAAATGTGTAGGCACACCAGTTTTCTTGATTTAGAAGCATAAGTGACAATAGAGAGAAATAGAGTTTTTAGAAGGAAATTTAACCTTAGGGCCTCAAGTTAATAGAAAGGGCAATTGTTTTGTTTGAGAGAGCAGAGAAATCCCATTGTAATGCTATTATGCTAAGTTTATTTTGCTCATAATTTTCCCAGTTATGGTATAGACACAAGCTTATGTACGTACCTGAAAACCAGTGTAATTTACAGTCAATTCACCAGTGTAGGTTAACAGGTAGAGTAACCATAAGCTTCAGCATAAGTGGATTTGTAGCCTAAGTTGCACTGTGAAGTCATGGGAAGACTTTGGAAAAGTGGCTTAATTCCCATTTGTTTGTTTCCTAATCTATATTAAAAAAAGGCCACATTAATGTATTTCTTATTATTGTCATTCCTTAATGGTTATTGATTATATGCAGGATGCTTTGTATCTCTGCGAGGCGTTGCAACTTCCCCTGGGAAGACTGTGCTAATGAATAGTATTTGTAAAGTACTTGGAAATCCTTGGATTAAAAGCTAACCATATCAGGGTAAAAATATTTATATTAACACGCCATATGGGAGAACCATATGTTATCTATTAAGAGGGTATGTGTGATATTGAAAATAGCTCTCTGGTGCATTGCTTTGTGCTATTTTTATACCAAGTTATGTCATGGCAAGTTTTGGTATGCTAGGGTCATACCATCATTGCAGAAATGCTAAAAAGTTCAGTCATTCAGCATGTATTCATTGAGTTTCTTATTGAACGCTTGACCCTCTATTTATCATCATACAAAATATATGGAGGGGACAGTTGCACACTACAGTCCCATGTGTTCCTTTCATTGAACTTGTATTACATTTGGGTCTCCCTTAACAGACGTATCTGCTTTAAAAATAACAGGTTCAATTATTTCCTCTTCCCTCTGCATGGACAAGTATGCTGTTTTGGTACATTCTTAGGAAAAAAAAATAGGACTGGGGCACCTGGGTGGTCCGTTGGTTAAGCATCCTAGTCTTGATTTCAGCTCAGGTCATGATCACATGTGTGGTGGGGAGATCAAGCCCTACACGGGGCTCCACACTCAGTGGAGAGTCTGCTTCTCTCCTCCCTCTCTCTCTGCCCCTCTGCATATGATCTCTTTCTCTCTCTCTCTTTTACTTCCTCTAAAATAAATAAGTAAATCTAAAGAAAGAAAGAAAGAAAGAAAGAAAGAAAGAAAGAAAGAAAGAAAGAAAGCGAACGAACAAGTTGATGGTCTTCTCTGTCCTATAACTGAAGACCAACCATGGCTCTTACACAGCCTCTGTGAATGAGGTATGGTTATAATAGTATTTATGTCAAGTAGAATTGGTACTGGCAGCCAGGAAAGCAAGCATTTCCCCAAATGGGCTATATGTACCCTACCACCTTCCCAGCAGGTGCTTAGTTATTAGCCTGGATAACTGAATTGTAACAAGGGATTCCTTTTTTAAGGTGACTCTTCCAGTATGAAGACCAAACGGTGATAGAGGCATTGTTAAGAACCTGAGTTCTGTGTCTAGGGCACATTCCCTGAAAAATGCCACCCTACATGATCTATGAACCTTAAATTTTATAAGTGACCTAATGATCTTGGAAGAGGAGTTAATCTCCCCCCCACCCTTTTTTTTCTGATTCATTTGTGAACTAGCAATGGAAGGCCAGGTCAGGAAGGAGCCTATTTCATTAACTCACAAATATTTATTGAGCACCTATTAAGTGTTCATTCTAGGTATTTAGGAGACCTCAGGCAATGAAGGAAACAAACATCCTTGCCTTGGTGGAGCTTACATTCAAGTGGGGGCAGATATATATATAAACAATGAATAGAATACCTGCCTACATTATATATTAGAAAATGATGGATCCAGATAAGGAGGATGGAGGGTGTAGGGGTGGGAAGATGTTGTAATTTTAAGTGGGAGTGTCCAGCATAGATCTCATTGAAAAGGAGACATTTTGAGCCAAGACTTGAAGGATCTGGAAGCACTTCAGGCAAAGGGGACAAGCAGTAAAAAGACCAGAGGAGAAGAGTGCATGGGAGACTTCTAGAAAAATGTCAGGGCAGGAAAACCATAGTGTGATCTACCACACCCATCCTTGATGTCTTTGAGCAACATTTGAGCAGGGGAAAGGTATGACCTGACTTACATTTGGAAGTCTGGCCTCTAGGTTGAGAGTAGATGTGGAGGACAAGAGCTGAAGCCACTGTCACCACCCAGGGTAGAGATGGGAAAGGAGGCCAGACCTGGCTGGTGGTGGTGAGAGCAGATGAACTCTAGTTACCTGGACTCACTACCTGTTGCCACATTGGATTTTTAGAAACCATTACTTGTGATCAAAGACACTTGACATTTCAAAACAAATTCACAATTTAATGAGGTTCAAGCAGAGGCTCAGATAGATAACATACCTTTTCTCCACTAAAAACTGAAATCCAGTTCAAGCGAAATAATAAATAATCATTCCTGCTTAGGGGAAAATGAAGTTTCTTTTTTAATCCCTTGACAAGCATTTATGGAGCCCCAATGAACTTAGGCACTGTGCCGGGTGCTGAGGACACCACAGCAAGGGTAAGGGCCTTCCTCTCAGAGAGGACTTACAACGTCACCACTGAGGGTCAGAGGAGGTCACAGGAATCTACAAGGAAGAGAGAACTCAGGCTTTGTCATGATCGGGACCTGAGTTTAAGACACAGCTCTGCCACTATTCACAGGACTTCAGGGAAGTTACTTGGCCTCCCATGACCTTGATTTCTTCATCTGTAAAAATGTAGATAAAAGTCTAACTCAGTAGGACTCATGAGGGATTCTTAGTAATAGGTGTAAGGTGCCTAAAAGTCTAGGTGCCGATGCCAAGGAGACGCTTGGAACAGCAGCTACCACTCATATTAGATGGTGAGGACTCAACTGGACATCTTGTTTTATCTGCGTTGAAAGATGCGTGTGAAACTTTTCATTAGAACAATGAGGCAGCCATCTTGGGAACTTAACTTTTATTGCACTAATCTATTGACATTGACTAATTGGCTGGTGATACCTCTAGAACAAAGCTTTAGTGTTTGGAACTAAGGATCCCTCCTCTTTCTTCCTTCCTTCCCCCCTTCCTTCCTTCCTTCCCTCCTCTCTTTCTTTCTTTCTTTGTCTCTTTCTTTTTTTCTTTCTTCCTTCCTTCCTTCCTTTCCTTCTTTCTCCTTCCTCCCTCCCTCCCTTCCTCCCTTCCTTGCCTGCCTTCCTGCCTTCCTTCCTTCTTTCCTTCCTTCCTTCCTTTCCTTCCCCTTCCCCTTCTCCTTCCCCTTTTTCTTCCTTCCTTCCTTCCTTCCTTCCTTCCTTCCTTCCTTCCTTCCTTCCTTTCTTCTTTCCTTCCTTCCTTCCTTCCTTCCTTCCTTCCTTCCTTCCTTCCTTCCTTCCTTCCTTCCTTCCTTCCTCCTCGCTTCGCCTCGCCTCGCCTCACCTAGCCTTTCTTTATAAAGCCATTACGTAGGGCTGAGCAAGTATGCACTCACACTAAAGGGGGTTCAGGGTGAGGTGGCAAACACCCAGGACAGAACTTGGGCAGTCAGGGCATCTTGATTCTTAGGTTGAAGGAGACTGAACACATGTTACAACGAAATGCAGTATGCAATCCTAGAAAAATATGAAAGATATTATTAGAAAATTGGCAAAACTTGAGTGTGGTCTGTGGCTTAGAGAGGAGGAATATCATCAAGATTAATCTCCTGATCTTGATGGTTGCATTATGGTCATGGAGGAGAATGTTCTTATTTGTACAAAATATATACTAAAGTACTGAGGGCACAGGGAGGCAATTATGTCTGCAATTTACTCTCAATAGGTTCAGAAAAGAAAGGAAAAGAAAATTCTTTGAACCACCTCTTCTTTATCCATTCATCTGTCGATGGACATCTAGGCTCTTTCCATAGTTTGGCTATTGTGGACACTGCTGCTATAAACATTGGGGTACAGGTGCCCCTTCAGATCACTACATTTGTATCTTTAGGCTAAATACCCAGCAGTGAGTGCAATTTCTGGGTTGTAGGGGAACTCTATTTTCAACTTTTTGAGGAACCTCCATACTGTTTTCCAGAGTGACTGCACCAGCTTAGGCAAGCTCAGTTCTTAAATGTTCTTAGTGTTCTATGTGAATCTGCATGATAATATAGTTTAACTCTTTAGCTATTATTATATTAAGTATCATTCTTTCCACATATTTGCTCTTCCATAATTTATCTTACCCAGACAAGTATTAGTTATGTTTCCAAGGAGGGAATAGTGGGCTGTGACTTCAGCTGATTCTTAAAACCCTGCTAGATGAAGGGTTTTACTTGCTAGATGAAGTATCTTAGGCAAATTACTTAATATCTCTCTGTCTCAGTTTCCTTATCCATGAAATGTGGGTTATAGTAATGCCAGGGGCGCCCGAGTGGCTCAGTCGATTAAGTGTCTGCCTTCAGCTTAGGTCATGATCCCAGAGTCTGGGATCGAGCCCCACATTGGGCTGTCTGCTCAGTGGGGAGTCTGTTTTTCCTTCTGCCCCTCCCCTTGCTCATGCTCTCTCTCTCTCAAATAAGTAAATAAATAAAATGTTTAAAAAGTAATAATAATAGGGCGTCTGGGTGGTTCAGTAGGTTGAGCGACTGCCTTCGGCTCAGGTCATGATCCTGGGGTTCCGGGATCGAGTCCCACATCGGGCTCCCAGCTCCATGGGGAGTCTGCTTCTTCCTCTAACCTTCTCTCTGCTCATGCTCTCTCTCACTTTCTCTGTCTCTCAAATAAATAAATAAAATCTTTAAAAAAAAGTAATAATAATAATACCAAGCTTACTAGGTTGCTATGAGAATTAAATTTTATGGTCTATGCAAAGTACTTAGACACTGAGCAGAACATAGCCAGTATCCAGTAAATATTAGCTGGTATTAACTAGTATTATGCTGCTACTCACATTGCTGTATTAAATAAGACATAAGTATAATTGATGGAAGTGCCTACTTTTTGAGAGATCATTCCTCCCTTATATAAGCTAACGTTATTTTTCACGCGTGTATATTCTAGAGAATTTGGGAACATGTGCGATGGAAATGTTAGCCAGGTGGCAAAATATAAAATTAAAGACTGGATTCTTTATAAATAAAAGAGAATTAACTTAAAAAAAAAAACAAAAGCTGAGCCTTCCTGACTTGAGAAAAATAAATATACCATTTGTATTAATTTAGCTGTTGTCACGATAATAGTGTGGAACAAATTCCCCCCAATACAGTCCCTCACAACAAAATTATTTATTCTCACGCTCACAGGTTTGTGAGTTGACTATCATTCAGCTGATGTAGGCTGGGTTGCACTGGGCAGTTCTGTTTCAAGCTGTGACTTGCCCGGGCTTGGCTCCAGATCGTACCTTGGGTTCAAGTCTGCTCCCCGAATCTCTCGTCCTCTTTAAACCAGTAGCTATAGGGCCATCTTCTTGTCGTGGCAAATGTCAGGGGCACAGGTGTCAAGTCCAATTATGCAGCACAGTTAAGCCTTTCGCTTCCCTTGTGTCCACTAATACTTTACTCGCTACATCAGGTAACTCAGTCAAACCCAACATCAGTGGGTTGGGATGTATTCTCTGCCCCCACAGTGGGAGAACACTAACTATCCAGTCCATTACAGGGGACTGAAGAATCAGGACCCGTGATCTAACCTGCAAACCACTGTATCTCAATGGTTTATGCTCCGTCTGTACCTGGAAATGCTGGCACCTCTATAAGGAGGATTATTAATACGCGAAAAGACAGTGCACGTCAGGTTGTTTCCCCGGTAGCGGGGATGGATTTGCTTGGATTTACTTCCCCTTTCTCTTCCCATGCACAGTTCACGGAAAGAGCCACACATATCAGGATAGCAATCTGTGGCCATGACATTGAGAGTTTGCCCTTGTACATCTCTCTCATACAGAAGTAAACATGGATTACATTCTTGTCATCATCCAACAAATAATGCATTCCTACTGCCTCCGTGAATTCAGTTCACAGCAGGAGTCTCTTATTTTTATTTCTATAAAATTCCTGAAATATCGTTGCTATAGTACATGCTCAATAAATATGGGTTGAAAGAGTGAAGAGCAGGATAGGAATACTGGAGAAACAAAAATTATGCAACAACTAAAATGCTCACAGATTACCATGCTCTTTGGCTTGAGAAAATAACGTGTGATGTGACTCCCACTGTGAATGCTATGGCAATTTATTATCTGAAATAAATATGTGATCTTAAAGGCGTACTAACTACGAGAATTTAGCTTCTGCGTGACATTTTTTAAGCTAACAAAATTGCCTGTCACTTCCCTGTATTTCTTCACATTTATTATAAGCCTTTTAAATCCTTTCTAAAAACCACAAGCTTATATTCACCACTCTCCTTAACTTTTTATTGTTTATGGGCTTCTTGTGCAGATAGCTAGACAGACAAGGCTGATGAAAAGGAAAGCTTGTCCTTATCAAATAAATACTTACCGGTAACTGTGTAATGGGATTTTTTTTTTCCCTACCAGTGGAAGACCACTGTTTCAGTAAGAACCCACTCATTTGAGGCATTTTAAATGGATGGAAAGTTATAAGCCAGGCAAAGTGTCCTTCTGAAAGAGTGAAATGAATGTTAATTTCCTTGCGGAGAACACTTGCTTAGAAAGCGAGACTTCTACGCTGGCTCCCCCTGCTGGCTCTAAGGATGCACTGTCTGGAGAGCAATGAAAGCAATGTACCTAAACCGTGTCCTCTGAGGACACGTTACTCAAAGGGCAAAGCCAGCATTCTTCTAGAATGCACTTACTCAGTAATGAACGTGCCAACTGTTTCTTAAGTTTTCTTCTAAGGGCAGACTGGATCCTGCAGTCAAGGCTCAAAGTAGGAACCAAGAGCATGCCACTCAGGTGTCTGTGTTAGGGAGTTGGAGAGCACATGTATGCAGAGGGATAAAAACCCAGTCCTGGTATCTTAGGAAAACGGACTGGTTTTTATTGTTATAAAGCTGGACTCGGGGTTCCGACCAGAAATGTCCTGTCACACATTTCGAACTAGCTAGAACCAACTCCTCACCTTCCTGTCGCTGAATTGTTTCTCTTTCCCTTCTCACCTTCCTCTCTCCGCAAGAAGGCTTTTTTACTCTTTAGGAGATGTGGCAACCAGACTAATTTTAAAGGCAGCCTCTCACTGCAGGCTTCAAACCTATCGTGAAATCTCTGTTAAAAAAGACTGTCCGCTGGGGGAGGCAGAAAAGCCAGCAGATTTCTCCTGCTTGATTCTGACTCCTTTTGGTAGGAGGAAGGGGAAAAATACTGGCCCATGTTTCTAATACATGCTACAGCACCCGCTGAGCCTTGTTAAGGGAGCAAAAGCAGCAAGGACGCTGTTTCCTTCGTTCCGAGAGCAAAAGCCAATGCCATCGTCTGCTTGGAGAACTAGAATGGAGCAACTGTCAGGCCATTAAGCGGTAGCATAAATATGCCATTTAGAACATCAGATGTGGGGACCTGCAGAGCTGCCTCGGGTTCCCCTGTTCAAAGTTAGCCTGTATCCCCCCTAGACAGATAGCATAGGTGCTGGGCTGAGGGAATTGTATACACACTTATGAATTCATGGGTAGCATTTTTTCCCCTCCTTCAGAATGCCACTCTTATGTATGTATGTATGTATGTATGTATGTATTTCTGTGTCTATGTCATTCTATTATGAACTTTTTTTTTCATGCAAGTCAATTCCAAATGTTTTCCCACCTTCAACTCTGTTCGGTCAGTTCTTTTTCAGAGCAACTTGGTGTTTCCCCATGGCTTCTGAGGCTCTTGTTTGAGCTCTACTATTTGAGTCCTCCTCTAGGGAGGATCCCCCCCCATCGTCCTGCCTCTGGATTAAGAGCTGGTAGTAGTAACGGATGGTGGGTCAAGGCATTCAAGCAAAACAAGGTTGAGTGATCTAAGCCCAGTGGTGGGTCAGGGTCAGGACTCTGGAAAGGGCTCAGCTGGGTGATTCTTCAGCTCTGGGTGGCATTGGCTGAGGTCATGGTTTGCCTGCATGTAGCAGGCAGCTGGGCTGGGTTGGAAGGTACAGAAGGACTCACCCATGTGTCTGGCCCCTCAGTACTTTGCCACATGGCACTTCTCTCTTCCCATGTGCCTCTCTCTTGGGAGGCTAGCCTGAGCATCTCTGCAGTGTGGTGACTGGCTTCCCAGAGGGAGAAAGTCGAAGCTGCTAGTCCTCTGAGGCCTTGGCTTGGGGTTCCCAGAACTTCATTTCCACATTTCATTTATCTAGTCACCGAACTGATCCGGATTCGAGAAGAGGGAAGAAAAATTCCACTTCTTGAGAGACCAAAGATCTATTGCCATCTTTAACCCATAGCAATATATGCCAGTCACTTCTGCTTCTCTGTGTTCTGTACTCGATATGCTTTATGTTTTGTTCCGGTGTCCTTATATAAATTTTTCTTTTTTAAAAATTTCCCAAACCAGGAGAGATTTGGAAACCCTCCCAGCAATGAGGTAGAAAATCCTGCCTTTATTTGCCTTCGAAAAGTTTATTTTTTTCCTCCCCATAAATCCACCAGTACATAATACACATTTTAAGCCAAAAGAAAACATTAACCAGTTTCTAGCATGCAGCCATCACTGAACCTGCCCACTGATTTGTTTTTCAAGGCGTTATGTACTATGGGGTACCCCCTGACCAACATTGTCTGTTCAAGACAAAATATGTCATAGCATAGGTGTGTTAGACTGTTATTGGGTACATTAGGTAAAAACAGATATTTTTTGCAACATATATCAAATACGAAAAGGAGTCATAGAAACTTAATCAAGCAAATTTCCTTACATGGTGCATATCACTTCAGTTAAGGGAGAAATGCAGATTCGAATTAAGATCAGTATTGCATTTTGGGAAATGCTGTGCAAGGAGAGAAATGTTGTAGGAGTGCTGAGTGAATTCTGTTTACTGTGGTACAACATTTCATCAAGCAAATCAGGTGAGAAGGGACAAGTATAAATGCACCTATTTATGTAGGTAATTTTTCTGTTTCAGGCTTCCGATTCATCTCTCTGCCTTGCTTTGGGAGTCATGCTACATTGGTTACAATTAATTTCAGTGCCGCATATTGGCCATAAAGAGATATTTCATAAATTGACTTGATGTATTTTTTTTCTTCCCCCTCTGTGGTTTTCTTGAAAGATGAGAACAGTCCAGAGGAAAAACAAGGTACAGAAGAAACGGAAGGGCAGAGCCAAGAAGCAGGTGGGTTCAGATTTTTTTTTGAGGAGTCTCCTAGGCCTCATCCACAGAGGTGAACAATAACCTTACTCAGATGTTGTTTTCTAGACATGCTTATACCTTTTCAGCAGGTTGACTGCCACCTTCGTATAGGTCTCCCTCAGGAAGCCACCAATTCCACTGACTATGGGTGACAACACTCAGAAGGGGGCGTTCTCATTCCTCATACACCAATTCTATTCTTCTTCTGAGTAACAACCCTTTGCTTAGAAATGCTGGGAGGAGGTTGGAAGTGCCACCTCAGAACTTGGCTACCTCAAAATTAGCAGATTTAGTTTGCGGGGGAGGGGGAATAAAATACAAAATGTTCAAAGGAAACAAATAAGAGGCTTTCCGTCCATGAGGAGTAGAATGTTCTTTACTGCTTTGTGTGACACTCCAAAGAGCCGTGTTTCTGGTTGTTTCTTTGTGTGTGGTAGGAAACGGTGTTATGGAATCTGGTTACCTCACAACCAGACCTCAAGTGAGATCAGAAGCCTTCCGGACATCTCCTCTGTTCCCTAAGAACAGATGTGTCCATTGGATGTTTATAGATTCTCTACTGTAGATTCTGAATGGAACATCTTTAAGTGAAGTAGCACTTAAGACAGAAGAGGTGGTCTCCACCTTTAGCTTCTCATCTCTTCTTCCCTATTGTCCTCAGGCACGCTCTCCTTTAAAGACTGATAGGCTCAGTAATGCCATTATCGACACCACCACTCAAATCAAAATACCTTTCTTTAGTCTCCAAGTCGTCCTGAGCCCCACAGGGGGTCATTTTTGAAACCGTGGGCATCATCTGACGTGTGCCAGGCACGTCCCAGGCCATATGCTCAACTCTTGGAAATCAACCAGGTAGCATGATAAGCTTTTCGCTGAAAACTTCCTACATTAACCTTGGAACTTTTGCTGGAGAACTGGAATCTTTTATTATTAACCTGGAAGATGGAATTGAAGAAGGCCAATCAGAGAAAGCACTGAAGCAAAGCAGCAAGGACCTTGCGTAGCTGCCGCTGGGCCAGCCGCCTTCCTTGGCCTAAACGTAGTCCTTGCAATGAAATGAATTTTTGATCCAGCACACTGTTGTTATCCAACACCCCCCCCCCCAACCCCCGCTTCCGGCCCACACATCATTATACACCGTGGAAGATGAGTCTTGTGTGAGAAGCTGTCACTGTTTTCACTGTTGGCCGCCAATAAGTATTAGTCAACTAAATGCTGACAGCTGAGGCCGTTCTCTGGTGAGATTTCACAGGTTTTATTCACTCATGGTTCTGTTCCCAACTCTCTTTATCAGTGTAGATTTTTCCCACTGTTGTTCATACACACACACACTCACACACATGTGCACACATTTGCCTGTGTTTCATTTATTCATCCTTTTTTAGCTAGGCCATTGAGAATAGGCGTTTCTCTTTGGATTTGGGATCACCTGTAAGCAGAGAGTGGCGGGGCTTTGGTCTTCTTCTCCACCCCTTGGATCGATAGTATTATCATCACAGTATGTTTACATCTCAAGGTAAAGAATAGCCCTAATGGCACCCCTGAGGGGCTCCTCCAAGTGAGCCCACTGGCTGGCCCAGCGCGTGGCAGGATTCATCTCTCATCTTGGCTGTCGTCAATACACATACATGGTTATGTCTGCTCTGGCTTATTTCCTAGCCTCCCTAATCCAAGTGCAGAAAAATCAAAGATGAGGTCCTGGTGAATAAAGCCCTTTCGACCTATTGCTGTTCTCCCAAAATACAAACACCTCCTTTATATTCGATATATATATTCGATATGATTTCCAACTTCAGTTTTCACTACGTAACTGCCGGCCTCTTCCACATCGTGAAAAACACACAGTCTCAAACCAGCACAGTTTCGACTGCTGTCACAACCAAATCAAATTGAAGTCATAGATAATATTCCTCAAATAGTCATTTTACTACTATTATTATGTTCAATTAGCCAGCATGAAGTACATCATTAGTTTCCACTAGTCATTTAAGGAATACGTATCAAGGGTCTACGTGACTCAGACCCTGTTCTGGGCACTGGGAGACCATAGCAAACCATAAAGATAATACCCCTGCCTCCCTGAAGCTTATATTCTGGTGGGGTTGGCAGTGGGAGGGGGGGTGAAATTCAGAAATAAACAATAAACAAATAAACCACCTTGTGTGGTGATAAAAGCCTTGTGGAGAAATGAGGTAGGTAGAAGGAATACTGGGAAGGCAACTCTTCATCGGCTGTATTTGGAAGGACTCCCTGACAAAGAGATATTAAATAAAATCTTAGTGAGGATCTCCTCATTGGTGGAAGAGCATTCTAGATGGAGAAACCAGATAATGCAAAAGCCTCAAGACCAGTTGGAGAAAGCATGTTGGAGAAAGCAGGTCCAAGTGGCTGGAGCATGGTGCGTTAGTGGGAACATGGTGTAAGATTTGGTTAAAAAAAAAAAATCATAGGAACAGATAATGTCTGAGTGTGTAAGATTTGATTGATTTTATTAGGACTACAAAGTGAAGCCAGTGGAAATCTTGAAGTTTTAACAAGCTCACTTTGCCTGTGAGTAAAAGTGGGTCACAAGAACCAGAGGCCCATTAGAAGGCTATAGCAGGAAGAAATGATGGCAGTTTCTGGAAAATGGAGACAAAATGGACTGATGTGTCATATTTCAGACATAAAGATAACAGGATGTGCTGATGAATTTGGATGTGGGGTATGGGCAAAAGAGGAATCCGGGATAATTCCCGGATTTATAGCATCAGGAACTTTGTGAATGATGGTGCCACTTGCTAATATTTAGAAGACTGGCTGTGAGGCAGTTTTTGTTGAGGAAGTTAATAGTTCAGGTTTTTCCCATAGTAATCATGAGAGGACACTTAACCATATGGGATGTCAAGAAGCTAGCTAGTTAGATAGATTAGATGATGATTCTAGAGAGATGTGGACTGAGATACAGGTTTGAGATTCATGTGGCATATAAATGAGATTTAAAATCGTGGTTCTGAAAAAAAAATAAACATTAGAAAAATAAAACCATGGTTCTGGGTGAGATTCCCTAGAAAGAGCATGTAAATAAAGAAAACAATGGGCTTGGGACACCAAGACATCCAGACAGGTGGCAGCAGAATAGAGAAAGAAAGTGTTTCACAAAGAACAGAGTTAAGACTCTGTGAAATACTACTGAGAAATCAAGTAAGGTGAGAAAAGAGAAATGATCATTGGATTTGACAAAGGGAAGTCATTGGCATCTTTTCTCAGAAAATTCTCGGAGGGTTATTGGAGCCAATGGAATGGGTTATGGAGACACTGTGAAATGAGAAAGTAGAGAACAATAATACAGACAGCTCTTTTAGGGAGTTGTACGGTGAAAGGAAGGGCAAATGGGAAGATGTAACACCAAGGGAAGGTTAATAGTCTTTTGTTTGTTTTTCTTTTTATAGGAGATTATCACCTACCAAAAGAAAGTGATTTATCCTCTCCAATTATTCCCCTACTAAAAATTTTATTCTCTTCCAATAGGGACATGACCTGCAAGTTATAGTCATATGCATTAAGAATGAAAGAGATGCTAGAAAATATGCAATTTGTCTTCAAATGTTAATTGTGCTGGGTGTGTGAGTTCTCCCGAGTTCCATAACCTTGTTACTACATGAAGAATGAATATTTCTTTTCAATTCCTTCTTCAGTTGTCAAATATTAACCATTCCAAATTATTTTGATAACCCATATATAAATTTACTATTTTAATGTTAGGAAGTTAATTATCTATTATCCTGGGTGCTCTATATGAGTGGAGTCACCATGGTACTTATGATACTGAGGGGAAAGAGTAACTCTGATGAGGTTCATTGCCATTGTCAGGGGGACAGGGACCTCCAAGTTCCTTAGCCCCCACTCTGTGCTTGGGTGATGTGAAATCTCCAAATGGCTTTTGGTGCTTTCCTGCAAATGCTCCCCTTCTCCTGGGCCTCTGCGCTGACAGGCATCAGCCACGCTCCCTGCAGTTTGACAGCCTAGTATAACAGAGCAGAAGTGCTGTGCTAAGAAAAACCAAACTTTAAAAACACACACATAAAAGCACTTTGTAGAAACTTGCAAGGATATGCCTTCACAATCTTTCACGAAAAGAAATGTACCATTCTTCTGGTGGTGGGGAAAAAGCAAAATCCCAAAACGTAATAGGACCAACAAAGAGTATTCCTCACCAAAAAATAGTTCGTTGTCCCTGGGCTCTGGTTTAATGGAAGATTCCTGTCCATTAATTATAAAAGAGAGTCACAAGCCCTAGACCCTTTGAAGGCCATTCAGTGTATTAGAGCATTAAACTGGTTCATACTTCCTTGGTGGAGTGGAGAAGGACGTGCCATGGGCAGGGAAACTCCATCTTGACAGTATTAACTCTGAGGCCATGTTTCTCTTTCTTCTGTGTAGACGGCATCAGCACTGCAACTGGGCCCAGCCCTGCTTCAGAAGAGGCTGTCGAAGTCTGTAAAGGCGAAGGTATGAGACCACTTACTACTCTAAAACTCACATACTCGTAGAAGACCATTTGGATTTTGTTTATATGGGAAAATGAAGCAGTGAGCAAATCTAATTATCTTCAAGCACCTCTGTTTCCAACATAATCAAATGTCATGGCCCCTCTGTTTTATTCCATATCTGCCTTTCAGAATTTATATATACATTTACATTTGTTCCTCTGAAAAGTAACTGTTTATTAAGTAAGAAAAATAATCAAAGAAATTATGCTCAAGGAAGATTGCTTATTTGAAACACCAGAATTAGGCAGTTCTCCTGTTTACAGCTACTCATTAGGAATTAGTACAAAGGAGTAGCATTAGGAAACACCTACCAAGGGGCTCCATTATCCAGACATGATAAGAGAGAGAGATTGTTGAAAGGAATCTATAGAAATAAATCTTTGGTGGGAGCATCATCCCTCATTCTATGAACAGTTACTATGAGAAAATGTTGCAGAGCCAGGTATCCCCAGAAGAAGAAAAAAATAAAGGAAAATCATATTTAGACTCTAGGGAAATATTTGAGGGAGAAATAATGGGGATATTCACGTGCAGATGATAGAGTTAAAAAATTATCTGAAGGAAAATGTAATAGACCTTTCTTTTCTTTCACCCTGATTAACTGTCCCTAAACAAAAAGATAATATTATTTTATATCATTAGTAGCTATGAAAACCCCCCCTATAGACTAGATTCTTTTATTTATACAAATGGACATCTGGTAAACCCATGCAATCAACATGGAACTTTTAGATAAATATGCTGAATGCATTTGTTTCAGTTTGGAGTGATATGAAAATAGATCTATACTTGACATTGACACTTGCTATTCCTTGAATCACTATTTAGAAAATCAAAGTCGTTTTACAATTTTAATACTCAGCTGTTTGCATAATTCATTTCATTTCATGTTGTCTGGTAAATGGGTTTTCCTAACTGAGGTGTCCTGCATCATGAGAGTAGTTGCTAACATTGTGAACTCTGGGGCTAGATGGTTGAAGCTTAACTCCTGTCTCTGTCACTCAAAATCGATGTAACCTTTGACAAGTAACTCAAGGAATTAACAAGTAATGACAAGTAATTAACCTCTTTATGCTTTAGTTTTCTCCTCTGTGGAGTGAAGACAATTCTAGTATCTACTTCAAAAAATACCATATACATGTCGATTGCTCAAACTTTTCACCTGGCATGTGTACAGATTGGGTTCCCCAAAGACAGACTCTGTGATGGAAACAAGCATATATTAAGGAGAGCTCTTTGAATCAACACCTGTGAAAGAGAAAGGGTCAAAGCAGAACTGGGTAGAGAGGGAAGTTGAGCTGAAAGGCATTATCAACAGAAGCCACAGCTAGTCTGAGGATAGCATGACCCTTCTTAGATGTCTCATCTGGGGTGAAAAAGTCAGGTCAATAAGACCTTCCATTGATAAGTCACCTGATATTGGGTGCCTTGGGAAGGGGGCATGGCTTTCAGTGAGGCAGAGATTTTTCATTGAGGTAATCCTGGATTACCTGAGATGAATGAGGGCTACCTGCACCTGGGAGAATAAATTCTTCATTCCTGAAGAGGGAACTGGGTTTCCCAATGAGCACATACCATACCGTAATTTTCAGTGGTCCTCTTTTTGATCATTGCCACTGTTTAAATGAATCCCTTAATACTCCCCTTTGTATTACTCAGATATGTGTTCTTACATCCCTGGCTCTATCTAAAAATGTAATAACATAGATATCCACATAGGTTCTGATAAGAAACCCCAGGTCATCTTAGAGAGAAATAAACCTGACTCAGTCACAGTGGAAAGACAGAAAGTGGTGTTCATCTTAGGCAAATAATTTTGGATATTCCAGTCATTTAGCTTGTGATAAAAAAATTTTAATGCCATGAAGTTGAATGGCAGTTTAGGAAGCAAGAGATCGTCTAATTTAAGTACTTCAAGCTGAGATTTTTCCTATTGAGCTGTTTGGTTTAGAGATGTTACACCTTTGTAGAAACACACTGTTTGCGATATTTCTTGATGCTTTTAGGATCTCACACCATTAATTGCTCATTCCAGGATCAATTTCTCAGAATACTTTTAGGATTTTTTTTTTTTTAGATGAAACTTTTAATGGTGGTGACTCCAACAAGTTCTGTCACATATCACAAATGCAATTCCTTGGTAAGATTAAATGTGAAGTTTTAAGGATTTTACTGAAACAAATTGTTAGTATCCATTAACCTTTGACCTTGGGGAAATGTGTTTTCAAATCCACATGAACATGTAACCCAGTTTCAATTAAAAATAGAACACAGAAGATAGGATTTTTGCCTTTTCCTTCTGAAATAGCATATACACAAGAACACTGTTTCTGATAGTCAGTACAAAGCTCAGACCAAGTGTCTAATGCATGTGGAACTGGCATCTTGACTGACATATACATAGCTTAGAACAAAAAAGAAATGAATTTGCCATTGAAATCCTCCAAGACTGAGATCCAGTTGAGATTAGAAGGCAGTCACGTGTGTTGAAGATTCATTTCAAGCATTCCCCATTATTATCTTTTATGCAGAAATATAGCTCCTCCTTGGTGGTGACACTTGGGCTATTTATGAGCTCTGCAGTTCCTAAGATCACTTATAAAAATGCTTGTTACAGTCTCCAGTTTAAATGGCAGAACATTTTTGCTGACCAAAGGACCTGAAGGAGCCCTTGCTTTCTTGCTTTTGCTTCCAGACTTTGATCTTGACCCAGCATCTTCTTGGGTTTTAGAATCGTTGATATTATGGACTGACCTTCACTCTTCCTTCTCTCTCTCTCCCTCCAAAATAATTCCCCCAAATTTTGAGACTCACTGGTTATTCCTCACTTTGCTTATTGTTAGGCGGGGTTTATATTTGTAACTTTGGCTCTCCCAGGAAATTAGTGTCTTCTAAACTGAGAGAACTGAAAATAAGCCAACAAAAAGTGAGCTGGCTAATGTCATGTGGTTTGGGATATGAGATTTTCTAAAAATTAAAATAGGTATGTGAAAGTTGAACAATTTCAAGAGGAAGTGTCTTGTGGGGTGTCTTCTGTGCCAGTGACTTTGTTCAAATGTTCTAGACATATTTCCCACTGGGTACCGAGATGCTTATTGCCCATTTACCCGCCATAACTGCGAACAATGCACGCTGCTAACAGAAGGAGGTACAACTGGTTGGTTGTTGGATCAAGAGCTAGAGTGTGCACTACAGACTGAAGGCACCTGTTTCCAATGACTCATTACAGACCTCGGGTGGGCAGGAGTTGAGTTGGGAGGCTGAAATGCGAGTTGGAGGAATGTTGATGAATAATTCATCCACTGGGTGGGGGGATGCCAAGAATGGAGCAGCCAGGACTGAATTGAAATGAACTCCAAGGTAAAGCTGGCCTGAGAAAATATCTGTAGGTTCATAGGAGTTCTGAACGTATTTAAAAAACAGGCAGGTACTTCTCTCTTGAGGGAGTTCTTTCTCTACTGGTAAAAATATTATATTTATTTAATGGTGGTTTATACTTTCAATCCTTAAAAACAAACCTAAGAGTACAAATGTTAGGACTTGTAAACTAACAAATGCAGGGGCATTCAGATGAAGGCGAGGATAAACACAGGAGTAAAATTTATGCCAGGATTATCAAGTGCTCTGGTTGAAACTGCTGCAAAGTTGTTATTTTTATTATTATTATTATTATCACTATTATTTAAGATATAGTTATTCTCCTTAATTCAGGGAGAACTCTCTGTTCTAGTTGTCTCAGCATCTTAATATGCTCATCCTTACAGCCAAGGCCAAAGTACTCTCCTGGAGAAAAAAAAAAAAGTGCTGTTTCAACACATCCCAATTCTCCTGTCTTATTACTTAATCAGTACCTAATTTGAATTTGAAGGTCAGCTAGACCAAATCATGTGCTCATTAATATTAAAAGAAAAATCAATTAATACTCAGGTGCATGCACACGCAAGCTTGTACTCCTTTGGAGCTCTGTAAGTCCCATCATTGCTGGTTGGGTGTTTATGAAGTGCGATGTCACCTGGCAAAGGAGGTGCCCTTAACCCTTAATCTGGTGGCAGAAACCCTCGAGGTCACAATTTCTGTAGAATAAGAGCAGAGCTAGGGCAGGAGTCAGCCCTGCAAAGAGAACAAAAGAGAAAGGATGAAGTTATGAATGAGGAAGCAGATTTGGGGGTGTGCCAGAGATGAGCAGACGTGTTCCCAGCCTCGGTCCCTGGAAGCCTGGCCAAATGAGATTGGCTCCCAATGCTTCTGGCCACACTTCTCCTCCTGGCTAAATTGTTGCAGGGGAAGAGAACATTGTACCACCCATGAAATTCCTCTCGGGCTTCTGCAGTCTAATTTTTTTCAGTCTTTTTTCTATTCTTGGTGTCTTTCATCCCCCTACTAAGGGATCCCACTGCAAGTCACCATGGTGAGACAGAGCTGTCCCCTGTCTTGGATGTGCACCGGATACACTGTAAAACCCGAGTTATCACTCTTGGATTTTAAGAGTCTGAAGTGAGGAATCAAAGTCACCGCCCTCTGGCAGCTTAGTGAAGGGGAAAGAACTAAGATGTATGGAGTGTCTCTGGCCCTCAGTGTTTTACATTTATGTTCAATGTATTCTTCATTTCATGAAAGGGTAACCTAAGACTCATAAGCAAGAGAAAAAGGGGTATGTGTGTAGCAAGGGAGAGGAAAACAAATTCATTGCTGTTTACTCCCAGCTGATATTTAAGTGGTATTTACATTTCAATAATTCCCCTAAAGATAGTATTTTATTCTATTTTTAATATAACAATTATTTATTTTTTCTGCCTATAAGAATAATACATATTTATTATAAATATTTTAAAATGCAAGAAAATATAAAAGGGAAAAGCCTATGACCATTTTTCCATTAAGGAATAAATTATGAAAAAATATTCCTCATTCTGATTTTTTAGTTAACAGTGCACCATGAATATTTTCCCATGCCTTTAAATATTCCTCAAAGGCATAATTTTTATTGGCGGCATAATATTTCATCATATGGTTGTCTGACAATTTACATAGCCAGTATTCTAATGTTAGATTATTTTGTTATTTACAGTTTTCTCTCTATTATAAATAATAAGGAAATGCAGTACATAGATTTTAAATAAATCTCTGTGTATTTCTATGATCAGTTCCTTAGGATAAATTCCTCATTTTTTTATTTACTAGGGAAAACGTTAAAATATTGTTATTGCTTACATTTATTTTCTTATTTTAACAGTAATGGGTGTTTATTATTTGGAAAAAAAACGACAAAAGAAGAAATGAAAAATATCATCCATAATCTCAATCCCAGAAATAAACATATATAATATGCTGGTATATAAACTTCCAATCTGTTTCTAGACTGCTATAGATAGATAGATAGATAGATAGATAGATAGATAGATTTTTAGAGTATTATTTATTATTTCAGAGAGAGAGGTAGCATAAGCAGGAGGAGAAGGGAAGGGAGAGGGAGAGAGAGATCCCAAGCTGGCTCCGTGCTGAGCCCAATGCAGGGCTTGATCTCATGACCCTGAGTTCATGACCTCAGCTGAAACCAAGAGCCAAATGCTTAACTGACTGAGCCACTCAGGTGCCTGAAACTGTCTTTTAAATATGACGTAGATTGTGAAATTATTTCCATGTCTTTTGATAGTCTAACATAAATTAATTGTACACTCCAATGAATGAATATTCGTAAGTTACTTACCCTTCTTCATTGGCGTCATTTCTTTGTTTTCAGTTTTAAATTCTGTCCTGGCCAGGAACATTCTTTAACTTTGTAAATGTTCGTGATCATTTTTGTTCAAAAAAAAATGCAACATATGGAAATGCATGCAAATCTTTGTCTTTTCTACAATGAATAGAGTTTATTCCTCTTTTGATTCTTTAAATGTATATTCATTGTAAAAAATGCAAATCACAAAAGACAGTATATGGAATAGAAATTTTAAAACATAAGCAATCACAGCACCCTGAGATTACTATCAGTTACATTTGGAGGACCATCCATCCTTTCATGTATCACTTTCTGGATATAGGCCCCCACACAAAATTTTACATAAGTTGATCATATAATGTATGATTTTAATGCAGTTTCCCCTTTTTTCTTGTTTGCTTACTTCCCACCTTCCAATAATTCAGTGAGTAAAATATACTGATTAAGTATATTTAAGTACATTGTTTTATCCCAACTTCTGAAGTCAAGATTCCAGCTCTACTATGACCTGACTTTGGCCAACTTCTTTATTCTCTGCACCTCAGTTCCCTCATCGGGAAACTAGGAATTATAATAACACCTCCATCATAGGATACTGAACATTAAAATGAGTCAATCCATTTATACATGTCAAGGAGCACCTGATACACAATGAGAGTTCAAAATTTTATGGTTAAATATATGTACTTCTTTTATAAATATTATGTCACATTCTACATACTTTCCTGAATCTGGTTTTGTTGTAGGCACCAAACTTTGTAGAAATCCTTCTGAGTCATTTTGTGTATATCTTATTCGTCCATCTTAAAGCTCCTGTGATATTCCTTAGCTTGGAAGTACTATAATTTATTCAGCCATTCTTCTGTGATGAGCGAGCACTTTCTTCCCACTTTATTACCATACAAACGATGCTACATAGATGTCTTTGCCCATATATCCTTATAAGCAGTGCTTTTATTTGTATGGGAAAGATTCCAAGAGCATGAGTTCTTCTTTTGAGGAGTATGTGTTTCTAATAGATACTGCCAAAATGCTTTCCCACAAGGCTGTAACAGTTGGTATTTCCATCGGTGATTGTGATTTTTGTCCTTTTCTAATATTTGCCAGTTCAGTGGGTTGAAAGTAATATCTCATTACTTTTAAAAGGTCAGGATTAGTATCCCAATTTTGCGGGCAGCTGTGGCTCCAAAAGTTTGAGTAACCGGTCTAGGTACCCCAAAGGTAGAACCAGAATTTGGAAACCAAGTCTGCCTAAACCCAAAGCCCATGCTTTGTTCATCGCACTGTGCTGCTTCCCACATCATGCATTTGGAGCAAGAGATATTCCTTGCCTGAGGGAGGTAGGATGCAAGTATGTCCAGAGTAGTTAGATGGCGGCATGGGAAAGCTGAGACCCAAATGAGGTGAGCAGGGCAGTGAGCTTGAGGCAACAGCGAGGTGAGTTTGGAGCCAACTTACGTGGTCCACATTGCAACTGGTCCTATGATGAAATGCGTGCATAGAAACTTCCCATCTACCCCACCAGATATGAAGTCCAAACTCCTTTGTATAATATTCATGATCTTTCCATATAGTCTGGTTCTACACCTGCGTATATCCAGCTGTGTAACCTAAGTTATATGTATGCTATTTCCCAAATCCCACATTCTACCATGGTTCTTTCACATCTGTTTTTTTTTTTTTTTAAGATTCAAAGATTCATTTCCAATATCTTACCCTTACACGAATCATTTACTCCATCGTTCCCTTCCCCCATCTTCTTTCTATCAGTAATTATCTGAGAAAATATTTTTATAACAAGAATTATACTAGATGATGCAGGGGAAGGACATGCAGGTTTTCCCCTTTCTTGATTTCTCCCCTCCTAGTTTCATTTCATTCTACCCAATAGTGAACTGTCTCTTCTAGTTTCTTGTCAATTTGTAAAACTTTAAAACTTACTGTCACTTTGTATCAATATTAGTTATATACAGGACTTCTGTAACTCATTAGAATGTCAATATCTGAAAACTAGGTAACCAAGTATCATTCATTTGCATGTTCTGTACCAAGCCCAACACAGTGACTTGTGACTTGTGCCCAGTAGGTCCTCAATATTGGATATATACAGCCTATGGTAGAAAATGAGCCACTTATAACTGTCCTAATATCATGGCCATTTTGCCAAAATATTTATTACTATTATTAATGGCCCTAATAGAGGGAATTCCCTTTCAGAATTCTCCTCTTTCAGAAATAAATTTTCCCCAAAATGTCATGCTAGAAAAACACAAAGGTAAATTTAAAGCAGAGACTTCCCTATTTGTTCACTTTCATTTGGGTATTCCTCCCCTATCCAAGAACAAAATAAATTCTTTCTTAATGGTAAATGTATATAGATTATTTGCTATGGTTGAAGCTCATTATTTATGCTTAATTTATGATGAAGCTTTTCCAATAAGCTTTTCAAATGTTTTTATTAAATATGTTTTAAATTGGATTAAATGGGTGAAAGTAGATAAAATTGTTTATCTTCTTTTTAGTATTAAAAGTGTATTTATCTACCGCAGTTTAAAATATTCTCAAGTGGCTATTGGAAGTCAAGTAGCAGTTGCCTTACAATTATATTTTCATATATATATTATTTTTCCTTACAAATCATGTGTGACTGTAATTATATATTGGTAACATTCAGTTTAGTTCTATGATCTCTTGGGGCACATTTCTAAAAATCTGGTAAGTGAGACTTGAAAACAAAATTATCAGATTAGGATATAGGGATTTATTTGAGTGGGATTGCAACCCCTTTCCCCAACACACAGTATTGGACCTAAATTTAAGTCCAAATAGGTCTAAGTCAGTATGAGCATGCATCCCTGAGATCCATTTTCAGATTCACAAACCTAATTTCAAGTTCTTTCATTCAAGTCATGCAGCCTTTATGAATCTCAATTTATTTTGGATTCACAACACCACTGCTGTGTGACTTTAGGTAACTTTTAGGTGCCTCAGTTCCTCCTCTGTAAAATGAGGATGATAATAGTATTATATCATAAGGTCCAAATATCAACATTGGAGGAAGTTAATTCCAGCCCTCCTGAATGACTTGGAGGACCTAAATTCAAGACTTCCACAGTGGAAGTAATTGCAGATGTGGTGGAAATAGCAAAAGAACTAGAACCAGAAATGGAGCCTGAAGATGTAGCTGAATTGCTGCGCTCTCACGAGAAGACTTGAATGGATGAGGAGTCACTTCTCATGGATGAACAAAGAAAGGGATTCCTTGAGACGAAATCCACTCCTGGTGAAGATGATGTAAAGACTTTTGAAATGACAACAAAGGATTTAGAATATCACATAAACTTAGTTGATAAAACAGTGGCAGGGTTAAGAAGATGGACTCCAGTTTTGAGAGAAGTTCAACTGTGGGTAAAATAAGACATATGACAGAGAAATAGTCTGTGGAAGAGTCAATCCACATGGCAAATTTCACTGTGGTGTTAATTTAAAAATTGCCACAGTGACCCCAGCCTTCAGCAACTACCAGCCTGGCCAGTCAGCAGCCATCAACATAGGAGGCAAGACCCTCCACCAACAAAAAGATTATGACTTCCTGCAAATTCAAGTGATGGTTAACTTTTTTTTTTTTAATAATAAAGTGTTTTTTAATTAAGGCAAATACATTGGGTTTTTTTTAGACATAATGCTATTGCACACTTAATAAGCTACAGTGCAGTGCAAACATAACTTTTACATGCACTGGGAAATCAAAAACTTCATTGACTTGCTTTATGGCAATATTCACTTTATTGCAGTGATCTGGAACTAAACCCACAATATCTCCAAGGCAGATGGAGTTCATAGATATCAAAGAACAGAATGGTGGTTGCCAGAGGTGGGGGATGATGAGTGGGAAAAATGGATGAAATGGTTTTTTTTTTTAACTTTTTTAGCTTAAATAAATGAAATAAACTTATATTTACTAAAGATTAGAAAAGTACTTAGGTCCCATTAAAGCACATCTCAAAGTACCTCAGAGAAAGAATAAAACAAGCAGAAGAAGAGGAAGAGAAAGAGAAAGAAGGAGAAGGAGGAGGAAGTGAAAGAGGAAGAGAAGCAGAAGAAGGAAGAGAGGAAGAAGGAGAAGGAGGAGGAAGAAGAAAGCAAACAAAGCTCAGCTCCCTTCTTTTACTCAATGGTAACATATTTTCAGTGACAGATACTAATTTTTAGCTCTAGCATTATATGGAGAAAAGCAATATTTTCCAGTGGTCATGAGGTAGTCTGGTGTATGACTTCATGAGAATTTTGTGCCTATTTATACCCTAGTATAATTCAGTAGACACAATAAAAATTCGGAGGTTAGCAGTAAACACGGACCACTCCTGGTTCATTTTATGTCCTTGCTTTTCCCATGGAAGCTTCAGAAGGAAAAAGGACATGGTTAAGGAAAAAAAAAAAAAGTTTTGGAGTGATTTTTTTTTTTAAAGCAAATATACATTGATATTTGAATTAAGAACTGAATGCTGTACTCTAAAGGAATCTGAAAGGATTTCCAGAATTAATTTTGAAGATAGTATTTTGGCCACTGCAGGAATGTGACTTCTCTGAGAAACAGAGACCCCGACAGTGGTTCATGTGCAATGGCACATGATCATATGTGAGCAAAGACACTAGAGAAAGGTTATATTAAAGAATTGACTCCACATTCACAAGTAACATCATGGGGCTCTTGCTCAGGCATTCCCATGTTTAAAATCTTATAGTATTCATTGGGATGTTAATCGATGTTCTTATAAAAAGAGTTCTACAGTCAAAAATGTTTTGAAACTACAAGGTTAGACAAAGTTGAGTAGTTTCTACAGATTTCTCAAATGTCTCAACGTGCTCACACGCTCTGAGAAGGTCAGATGGGGCAGAAGCTTATGGCACTTCCCAGGGTAATTGACCAAATCTCATTAAAAAAAAATGTTTTGCTTCTTATTCTTTTTCTAGGTAGACTGTTTTTAAATCCAACAAAACACAGTTTGGGAAACAACTCCACACCCTATCCAAACGAGTTAAGCAACATAAAAGTTTTGATTTCAGTACATCATACTCACTATTATAAAACAAAATAAGCAATGATAAAATTACTTTTTAAAAAATGAGGTCTGAGTTTCTTAAATTGGTGGTAGTACAGTGTTACTGAGGAAACGTTCTCCCAAGTTTCCGAAAAGGATGTAGCCTATCATAGTTTTTGACAATAGATATTTTCCTGAGCAGAAAGATGTTGTCCTGCCTCATTCCTAATGATACTTGTAATCTATTCTATCCACCACGGTTCCCCGGGGGTATATTTATTGCAAGAGACAGAGCGAGTCAGAGAGAAAGACAGAGAATGTCTCAGAACTGCTGCATTCCTTCACAAAAAGAAAGGAATAATTGGCTAGCTAGTGATGGAGACTGGGAGGTATTTTAATCAAGTACAAAGACAAGATTTCCTAACAAGCATCGCTAGCATTTACTGAAAAGTTTGGCTTCCTATTTCATTTAGAAATTTGCCCTGATATTTTGCACTAGATATGTTAACGTAGGAAGACAGGCAGAAGGGACAGTAACATTCATGTACACATGTGCATACACAAAACAACACACGTGCACACATACACACACACACACACATTGCATCCACACACAGTGTTTTGAGACCCAAATAAATCTATACAAGACAACCTTTCTCCCAGCTCGGTCTATGATTTAGGATGTCTCTGTGATACTGGCAGACTCATCGAAGTCTTTTGAAAAACATTAAACGCCTTCGGTTTACCAACTATCCATAAATGTTGGTCTACGCCAACCACAGTGTGAGGCAGAATCAGTTCTAAATATTCCCTCCATAACTCCACCCTAACTAGGTAACCAGACACACACTTCTGTCGACCTCTTCCTCAGAGTAGACAGTTAGGGACTTGAGACCACTCTAAGCATCCAGCACTGGGTTTCTCTGGATCCCTCTTTTCAATTTCAGAGGAAAAAGCAACCATATTTTCTCACCCTGCAGTTTCCTGCTTCTTGTTTTCTGCTTTCTGGGGCTTCCTTCCAACCAGAAGTCCTGGTGTAGACTAGACTAGAGAACTTGTATCTATAGCTACTTAGGTGTTACCTAATATTGGTATTTCCCAGGATCAGCGGGAAGAGCAGGAGTTGCTCAAGCAAACCTTTGCACACACAGGCCTTCCTCTTCTTGAAAACATTCTTTGTCCACAGTGTGAGCCCCTCCTCTTTTCCTCCCTAGCACTTCTCCCAAGGTTCAGTTAAGAGAACTTAGCCGACTCTGCTCCCACTTTATTCCATGAAACATCAATTATTCCGTCTTTAATGCCTTTCCCCTCTTCCTACCAAATGGGTCTCCTCTTTGAGCCATACTTCCAACCTCACAATTTCTCTTCTTCATCAAGTGTAAAGAAACCAGGAATTTACCTGTGGCCCATAAGGTGACCATATACCCTGGTTTGTTTGTTTGTTTGTTTAAGTACAATTATAACTGCAAAGATTTTATCTTCTTATCAGACCACATAATATGATTTCTGGAAGGAAAATAATAAAAGAAAAAAATCTTCCCGAGCATAAGCTATCACCCCATGGGAAGCTAGATTTGACTGTTGTTTCCACAAGCTTTCTGCTAGCTTTTCATGAGGAAAAAAATGGAGGTGAGATGGTAAAAATAATAATTATATTCCTCCCCCTCAAAATATCTTTACTGTCATGTCATGTCATCTTTGCTAATTTTTCCTTTATTTTGAAAACCTTTTCAAATGAATAAAGAAATTGCAGGTCCTAAGAGCTTGGCACATAGACCCTCACTAGGTAGTGAGGTGAATAATAATGTACAATAATAATAATGGCAATCGGAAAAATATAATGCCCAAATGTCATCATCTCACTTAACTCTTTCAGTGACTCTTTTGGATGGCCTGTGAGTTAGGCGATGCTAGCTGCTATAACACAAATGTCAACCTGACTCAGGAGAATCATGTCCAAAAAGTCCACAGTGAGAAACTGGGTTCCAAGCTGCCATTCAGGGACTCAAGCTGGTGGAGGTTTGTGAGTTCCAGCCTGTAGCCCCCCAAGTTGTCCCAAATCTTGACATCCAGTCAGCAACTAAGGGGGAGAGAAGAAGGGTTGCACAGCGGGGTTTTTTATGGCTGGGACCAAGAGTAGCACCCGGCACTTCTGCCCACTTTCTGTTGACCAGAACTCAGTCACCTTGCCCTACCCGGCAGTGGGACAGATCTTCCCGAGTCCTGCAGGCTTCTCCTTTCCATGAGACTAAGACAGGGAAATAGAATTGTTGAACAGGTACCCAGTATTTCCTAGAGATGAGTGGTATTTTATCAGTTATTATCATTATTTTTATTTTATTTCCCTGATATTACAAATGAGGCAACCAAGACTCAGGATGAGTAACTCGCCCAGAGCTACATAAGTATTGAGGACAAAAGAATAAACTTCAGCTTGAGACTTTTTGAGAAAACAAACAAAACAAAACAAAACAAAAAGTAAAAGTCTTTCATTTCTGTGGGTTTTGGGTTTTTTTCTCCTTATGCCATGAGTCTGCTCTGTATTAAGAAACACACACACAGGGGCGCCTGGGTGGCTCAGTGGGTTAAAGCCTCTGCCTTCGGCTCAAGTCATGATCTCAGGGTCTTGGGATGGAGCCCCGCATCGCGCTCTCTGCTTGGCAGGGAGGCCCTCTCTCTCTGCCTGCCTCTCTGCCTACTTGTGATCTGTCTCTCTCTCTCTCTGTGTGTGTCAAATGAATAAATAAAATCTTAAAAAAAGAAAGAAACACACACACATACACACACACTATGAAGGCCTTATGAGATATCAGCGAATCCCATAGGGAGAAATCGAGTGGTAAATACTTGGGGGTTTTTCCATGTTTCTCTTTTCAAAGACAATAGTATGTTTTAGGTTGTCTGCTATATTTTATTTTTTTAAGATTATGTATTTATTTTAAAGAGAGCACATGAGTGAGCGAGTGGGGGGGGCAGAGGGAGAAGGAGAGAGAGAATCCTCCACCAATCCTCCAACCTCAACCCACTGAGTATGAAGCCCCACATGGGGTCAACCCCAGGATCCTGAGATCACAACACGAGCCAAAATCAAGAGTCAGATGCCCAACCAACTGGGCCACCCAGGCTCTGCTATATTCCAAAGACAGTAATGCCCAAGTCTAAATGATAATATATTAGGATTTTTGTGTGCCATTTTAAAGTTGGTTCACTTTACAATTTTTATTCGTTCTTTGTATCCTTCCTTATTCCATGATCATATTTAAAGCAGTTCCCTCAAAACTGATACCTGTCATACACAACATGGTCTTTACGTGTGCTAATAAATGAGCAGCTATCTCAACAGAGGCTCAAATAGAACTCTGATTCATGAGTTTGCTTATTGATTTTCCTATTGGCTGATACCTTCTTATATTTGGTCTTGGAATTCACATAGTCGTGTTATATAGACAGCTGGTTTTAATGAGTCTAAGGTCAAGTGTATATATTTGAACCCTGTGTGAGTCAGCTAACTGATATAGATAAAAAAATTAATGCTCATATTCATATATTGTACTTGAATATGATCTCATTTCTTAAGTCAGGTGAAAGGTGACGGCTCCTGAGGCTTCCTGCCATTACCAGACAAACCAAAATAAACAGATTACAGCCCACTCTGTCTTGAATTCCTATAATACCTGTGTGCTTCCCTCAAAGTAAAATGCAGACACCTTACTGTAACCTGTAAGGTGCACCATGATAAACTCTCCTTGTCCCTCCATTCTTATCTCATAGACCCTTCTCTCCCCTCGCTGTGCTTCATGCTCATCCTGGCCTTCCCTAGTCATCTTTTTAGGTGGAACCCTCCTCCACTAACCCTTCATCCCAGCCCCCTCTTATCACTTCATTATACCTACTGCTATCTGTAACTATGTAAACCTCTTTTTCTTTTGCATACTTGCCCTTTGTCCATCTCCCTCCACTGTAACGTAAATTTCATGGGGGAAAGGACCCTGTCTGTGTTGTTGATCCTTTTATCCCTGATTAGTACACAATCTGGCCTAGAGAAAGTACCAAGTACCAATTAAAAGGCATGGGTATTGGGGGACTCAGTCGGTTGGGCACCTGGCTCTTGATTTTGGCTCAGGTGATGGTCTCAGGGTCATGGCATTGAGCCGTGCATCGGGCTCTGTGCTCAGCATGGAGCCTACTTGTCCCACTCCCTCTGCTCCTTCCTCCATTCTCTCTGTCTCAAATGAATGAATAAAATCTTAAAAAAAATAAATAAGGCTTTAAAATGTATGGGTGTTTTTATGGATGGCCATCAACAGATATTTATGGGTTTTAACTTTGTAAGACTTTCTGCAGTATAAAGAAGAAAATACAGTTCTTGCCTTTTAAGGAAGTTACCATCTAGATGGAAAAAGATATATAGGTGTTAGTTACATAGCCAATATCAGCAAGAACAGTAATAGTAGCAGCTAATATTTTTCTAACCCTTGTTATACACCAGATGCTATTCTAAGAACTTTACATGTTTTCACTCATTCCACTCTTATCCATGATATAAATTCAGTTATCATTGCACTGGGCACACAAGGAAAGAGAAGCATGGTGCTGGGAGGCAAGTGGTCTGAGGCCACAGAGCTAGCATATAAGACAGCTAACCAACCAGACAAAGCGTGACAAGCACCAAGGAAGAATTACACCGAAACATATTATAGGAGCTGGGAGTCAAGGAGCATCTCTAGCCTGGGATTATCTGTGAAACAAGGGCAGAGAATATGACATTTGAGCTGGGATCTGAAAGATACACAAAGGTAATAAATTAGAAAGAAGCTATTCTCATTGAGAAGAGCATCCATAAAAGGGTAGAAGTAGGACATCAGACAACCTATTATACGAGGTACGATGAACAGACCCACTGGGCATCATGATGGATCCATCCATCCACTCACTAATTAGTTGCTAAATTACAGCCCTGAATGCCAGACTAAGAAGTTTGGGTCAAATCAATATAAACCAAAAATTTTCAACAATATTCAAATATTGTTGGGGTGTAAATAGTTTTTTAGTGTGGTGGTTGTTACAAATTTATCATTCTCTTTCTTCCTCTAATTCCTTCTCAGAACTTCCTCTCTGATTATACCTAATTAGACTCTTCTTCTCCTCAGCTATCCCTATTAGCATTTGCAGGTGCTTCTCTATAAGCCCAATTAGATTTTCTAGTTTCTGATGGACCATCCTTTGGCAAGATGCAATTTCTCATCTTCATAACTCTAGCCTTCAAATGAACATGCCTTTAATTATTTGTCTAACTCAAGCTAATACTAAGTTCTCTAGAACAGCAGAGATAAATATAAGCCCATGGAGATAAATATGAGCCACAGATGAGAGCCACATATGTAATTTTAAATTTTTTAATAGTTACATTAAGGAATGAAAAAGGAAGAGGTGAAAATTGTTTTAATAATATATTTTATTGGGGTGCCTGGCAGGCTTAGTTGTTTAAGCATCTGCCTTCAGCTCAGGTCATGATCCCAGGGTGCTGGGATGGAGCCCCACTATGAGCTCTCTGCTCAGCCAAGAGTGCTTGTCCCTCTCCCGCAGCCCCGCCCCCTGCTATGCGCATGCGCTCTCTCTCTCTCAAATAAATAAAATCTGAATAAAATTATAAAAAAATAATATATTTTATGTGACAACTATAGCCAACATGCAAATAATTTCTTCGTGAGGTCACTATAAAAATTATTGATGATATATTTCGCATTCTTTTTTGGGTGCTGAGTCTGTATGATTCAGTTACATATTTTGCCCTTACAGGACTTGCCACCTTGTGAGGACTCACTGGCCACGTGAGGCTGGTAGCTAATGTATTGGACAGTGTCTAGAACTAGCTTGAGAGGAAATAGGTTGCAGTGATGGTTTATCACTTTAGTCTTGAAGCTCGATGCTTTGGGAGCTCTTGCGTGCAGGATTTAAGACAAGCAGCCGTCGTATGACCTGGGCCTTTCTTGACAGTTGAGCAGGTTTTTTGTTTTGTTTTGCTTTGTTTTGTTTTGTTTTGTTTTGTTTGTTTGTTTTATTTTTCTGGGTATATGTGAAGCTGCAAAAAGGTTCAGATTTTTAGCAGTAAGATCCAGTCTATCCGCTCTTAAAAAGGAGGTAAATGGCACTCCCTTCTTCACATGCTGATCTGACTCACAGATTCAGCCCCTCTTGGAGCTGTGCCTTTCTCACCACGTACGAGGTGTTTGCTCTCCCTGCAATGGAATATCTGTGGGCGGTCCATCTGAGGATACTTATTTTAAAAATCCTCTTCTAAATGCAAGCTGACTTAGCTACGGAAGAGACACGCATGCAGATGGGGCTTTGGTTATAAATTCAATATATTTCAATGGTGGTTCTTAAAGAGCGGTCCCTGGAGCCGCAGGACTAGCATCACCTGGGATGTTCTTAGAAATGCAGTCTCTCACCATCAGATGCCCTGGGAGAGGGACCCAGTCCCCTGTGTGTTAAAAATCCCTCCCGGGGATCCCAGGGCACGCTGATACTTAAGAACCGCTGTAGTTAAGGAAATAATAAGTTGAAGGCAAAGTATGGGGAAGCAGTGAATATTTCGTGTTTGAAAAGAGAAAAAAAGCACATTTTCACTCTTTCCAGTAAGATTCACCGCAGGATCTATTGACTTGGCCAGCCTTCTTAGCGCAATTAAAATTCACTTTCCCAAGCAACCATATGAATGAATTTCGCCAACGTAATATGCAGCAAAGGAAACCAGACAGAGAAGAGCATGTATTGTGTACCATCCCATTTATATAAAATCTGAAAACAGGGACAACGGATAAATGCTGTCGGAAGTCAGAGTGGTGATTTCTGGAGGGGTGGGGAATGGTTGAAAAGGGGGATAAGCTGAGCTGCCAGGAAACTGGGTATGTTGTGTTTCTTGAGCTGGTGCTGATTATACCAGGATGTTCCATTTGTGACAATACGCCGAGCTGTGTACTTCACGAATTTTGCGCTTTTCTTTATGTATATTTATCTTCAATGGAAAGTTGAGAATTCCAGGGGTTTTTTTCCTCAAAAGTCATGAACACACCTTTTTGGGAAGTGTTCAGTGATGGAAATGGCATGCACTGTAATTTGGCAGCCCCCCCTCCCGTTGCACCTCCTAAACAATAGAGATTTCCCCTTAAAGTGAGCTGTTTTGTACTTGTCTGAGCTCGAAGATAAACATAAGCTGCCCTAAGGCTCTCCTGCATTCCCCCGTTTCATTAAGGTCCTTCCCCCACTGTTGGTTTCTGCTCGGTGTCATTCACTTCTTATTCTGAGCTGACATCAGACCCATTTGATTATTTTTTTAGAGATTTATTTATGTATTTGAGAGAGAGAGAGTAGGAGGGAGGGGTAGAGGGAAACAATCTCAGGCAGACTCCCCACTGAGCACGGAGCCCCATACAGGGCTCGATCTCACGATCCTGAGATCATGACCTGAGCCGAAAATCAGATGCTTAGCCCACTGAACCACCTAGGTGCCCCCAGACTCATCGGATTATTAAGTCATTGCAGCAAACTGGCCTCAAGCAGGCTCCTTCCAAGAAGATCGGCACTTTTAGACGTCCCTAAAGGAACAAGTTTCAAGTCCCAAAAGAATGACATGCTTCTGCGGGAACGATGAGTGAGAGTGGTTATTTTGGAACAGGTGTCCCCTTACATCTCACAACACAGACAGCCATAAGGCCATCAGCTGCAGCTACTCACTGGGTCGCCCCGATCAGATGTGTTTTCCTCACCCGTGATGTAGGGAACAGTAGAAGAGTGTGGACATAGTGGAGGGGCCGGGGATGTGGCGCTGGCCTGGATAGGATGCAGGGTTCCACACAGACGTACTACTAACCTGACCTTGGCTCTGGTTTTGTTTGCAAGTGGTGTTTCATCAAGGAAGGTCACAAAACAAGACGTGACCACAACTGTGTGTTGGAGGGTTACTCAGTCCTTACTTACACTGTAGATCTTTTGGTCCAAAACGATAAAGCGACCTCTCATTGTTTCCCACCAATATGAGAACATCAGAGACTGTTGGTTAGTAACCTGTTCTCACTATCGTTTTCAGGAACGTATCACTATCGTTCTGTTCTATCAGCAGAACTAATACTCTGCCAGTACCCTCTGGGGCTACTGCAGATATTTCTAAAATGCCAACGTATTTCCATGGTGTTTGGCAAACGGTGTCTTAACTCCCCTCTTTGCAAGGAACTCTCACAACTATCCTGTCATCTGGGACCCAGCAGCAGGCTCCAGGCCCCTGCCCCAGTGGATATGCCCATTCTGATTAGCGGAGTCCAGTGCTAGTTCTTGTTCTAGATATCGCCCCAGATTCCCTCAACGTGACTTTATCTGTGCTATCCAAACCATGATTCTTTGATACAATTGAAGGATCAGTGAAAATTAACTCCAGAGAATTGGGATGGGGAAATGGAACCTTACATTTAGGGAAGATTCCATTTCCACGTCCCTGTTGAGACTTCGTCCCGAGGTGCAGCAGGGATACCAACTTGAACAGCTCACATTCAAAAGGGAGGGACGCCTGGCTGGCTCAGTCAGTGGAATGCGTGACTCTTGATCTCGGAGTTGTAGGTTCAAGCTCCACGTTGGGTGTAGACTACATAAAGTCTTTAAAAAAAAAGTTAAATAAGTCGCCCAAACACAGAAACGCACATGTCAGTGTCATGGAGGGAATGCTTGTGTCCCCCCCAAACACAACCGTCCTGTGGGGAGCCTCAGCCCCCAGCGTAATGGTATTTGGAGATGGGGTCTTTAGGAGGTAATTGGGTTTAGAGTAGGTCCCCAGAGTGGAGCCCTCATGCTGGGATTAATGGCCTTGTTAAGAAGAGGCAGAGAGATCGAAGTCTCTGAGTTTGCATTTGCACACACCCTGGTCCCTGTGAGGACAGAGTTAAGAAGGCAGCCTGCTGCAGAGCAGGAAGAGCGCTCCCATCTGAGACGAAATCAGTGAGTACCCTGATCTTGGACTTCTAACCTCCAGAGCTAGGAACGAACAAATATCTATTATTTAAGTCACTCAGTCTCTGGTGTTTTGTTATGGCAGCCCAAGAAGACTAATATAGTCAGTCATTACATTAGAAAAATCTATTAAAATGATTTTTAGAACTCATAGTTAAATCTAGTGTAAAATAGTAGTGGATTAAAGTAAATTATTTTATTATTATTTCTTCCTGGAAATAAAAAAGAACGCTTCTGAGTGAATCCTTAGTATACTTTCCAAGATCCTCATAAAATCACATTTTGCAGTATTTTGTTTTAACACATTTTTCTCAGTTTATGAGGCAAAACATTGCCTTCATCATACAAATGCTTCTATACACCCCATTTCCTGTAATACCAGATGTCACCTGATTTTTCCCCCACCAGGGTCGTATCAGAAAATGAAATTTACTGAACTTGTTGTATTCTGCATGACCAGGCCGTTCCCCTCTTTAACTTTCTCCAAGTTCTTGGTTCAGTATTTTTCAATCTGTGTACAAGGTTCATGAGGGTGCTGTACATTTGAAATGCCTAAAAAGGTGAGTGTTTTTAAAAAATGGATCTAAAAGAATACCATACTTCTAAGAGTAGTGTTTGTAAAAGGCATTTTAGAGATGTTTGAAGTATCTGCACACATTAAAATTAGATAAGGAACTTGCAAGAACTACAAAGGGAGTGAAGCCCAGCTCTCCCAAGTTCTGGAGAAACAACACACACTGGGGTTACTGCTGTTGGGAGGAAAGTCAGCGAGGAAGGAAACCACTTCAGCAGCCCCAAGGACTGGGTCCTCTAGGGGCAACAGTAGCTCAAGCAGTTTCTCCAGATTCTCAGTAACTCCTTGAACAGCTGTCCACTCAAGGAGCATCAAAAGCTTATTACCTTCTTCCCTTTTCTACCAGGTGACTCATTATGCTTCTTTGTTCTACCCCATCGGGAGCTTGTGTTTCCTTCCTTCTCTTTCAGTGAATTTCTGCCTTTAAACCACTCAAGGCTTTGAAACTTGGTCTATTTTACCATCAGACGCTCCCGGACTAATGGATTCCTAAAGAACTAATGGATTCCTCTCAGCATAATCTAAAATTAATTCTCTCGTGGAAAGTGGAGCTATCCTGTCAGACCACCCTAAGTTCTGTTGGCCAACCCACAGATGACTGCCCAAGGCCAATACCTCACCAATCATTTGTGGTCCAGCTTTTAGGATTTTATGGTACCAGACATGGCAACTTCTTTTACCAACTTCCCTTAATCAGGGGGCAGGCACTTTCCCAGACATTCCATAATTAAAGGCAGCATGGCATAAGAGGGCTGTAAATCAGAATGAGGTAAACATTCACATTTTTGCTGCTGAGTAGTAGAAGACAGGTTAGTGACTAGCGTGGCTGTCTTGGTTTGGAGTCTCCAAAACCAAAATTCTCAGACAAGGATATGGGGGCAAATGGTTTATTTGAGAGGCAGTCCCAGGAAGCACAATAAGGAATGGAGGGGGAGGACAGCCAAAAGAGGGTACATGAATGAGGGGAACTGGCACTCTGTTTCTCTAATAAGTATACAGCACATTCAGAATTGTCTCCCAAAGAGGTGAGGAAATAGGTTATATCTCCTGAATCCTTTGGGGAGTCCCTAGCTGGGAATTAGCTGCTGGGTACTTCTGGTCCACCCAAGGAAACCTCGGTCAGTGTCAGAAAGGAGCCCTCTCCTGGAACCATTTGCTGTGATCTCAGGAGTAGCCCAATGGGATATTGGTGGGGCATTGTCCATTACAAGGCTTAGCCATAGAGAGATCTAAATTCTTTAGACCTCAGAGGTGGGAGTGGGCTGGAAAGAGGTAAGAGAAAAAGAGGGGAGTGAATCCAGCATTGGGACACCCAATAGCACAATGACATAGGATTATTTAGCATGGCAGGGAATTGGATTAATTTGAATGTCCAATAATAGACGCAATGGTAAACTAGTTTGTGGTCGGTCTATACAGTGTACCACTCTGCAGGCATTCCTACTATAAAATTGTATTCAGTAGTCCAGTGGAATACTGAAGAAACAATAACCGAGAAAAGTAAGCACATCCATTTTCATTTGGATGGGTTTGTGGATCCTTCTAGATAATGAGTAGCAAGTAAATGATAAGGAGAAGTCATCCAGGTCTTTGAAGTTCCCATAAAACGGGTAACTCCCACAAAAGATCCAAATGCTTATCTCAGTCTCTAAACACGTCCCTTTATATGACTTGGGCAACAAGACTCGAAAAAAAGGGTGCCTGGGTTCCTCAGTGGGTTAAAGCCTCTGCCTTCGGCTCTGGTCATGATCCCAGGGTCCTGGGATCGAGCCCCGCATTGGGCTCTCTGCTCAGTGGGGAGCCTGCTTCTCCCTCTCCCTCTGCCTGCTTCTCTGCCTACTTGTGATCTCTCTCTCTCTCTCTCTGTCAAATAAATACAATAAAAATTTAAAAAAAAAAAAAAAGGACTCAAAAAAAGACTGCTCCAAAAGGAAGAGTTTTGACTCAGTCCATTAGGAATGTAGGAAATTCCTCTGGCTCTCAGCAGTTTGGGTCTCCAGCATCCCAACCACACTCCCCAAGCATCTGACTAAAAAGAACCCGAGCCCAGAAGTTGAAGCATTTATGAATCTGGAGATAGACTATGTCTACTGCCTCAGCTTCTCCATAAAATAAAATAACTGAGAAATAGTGGCCAGTCTGTGATTCTGCCCAGAGTTAGGGTCCAGAAAGCCCTCATCATTTCTCCTACAGGGAATATTCTCTCAAAGACTTTCCACTATCAGGTTGAATTCAAAAGTGTAAATAAAACACTCCCTGATTTATAGATAAACATTTTAATAGAATTCCAAGTCAGTCTCTACCTAGAACTGTAGCTACTTTTGATGCCCGTGGTTTGGTCAGATTAAAAAAAAAAAAAAAAAAGGTTGTCAAGAAATCCTGCTGTACAAGGCTTAGCAAGAGAGAGGGAGGCAAGATCAGAAAGGAATTGGAAGGATGGAGGTCAAGGATAGCAGGTCACAGACAACTGGAAACAAGAGCAGATTTGCCTTTGTTTACATTGCCAAGGGGGAAAAATTAACTTGATGGAAAAGGGTAATTAAGCATTTCTTTTTCCATCATGGTCTAGCCTGGCTTCATATCCAGCTGTTCTATGAGACATTATGATGACTCTTCGTCAAGTCATGGAGTTAACGATGGCCAGTGTGGCCCTGATGCCACGGGGCACTACTTCCCCCACCATTAACCTTTATTTTATTAATAGACTAAAAATCTCAGAGTGAGAAGAGTCCAACTCAGGTAGGCAGATAATGAGGGAAGCCTGAACGTTCACAGAGAGGTATTGTCAGAACAAAGAGATAATATGAACAAATCAGCAGATTAGCCTTGACAAGTACTTAGATTATCTAGCTCAACACGCTCAGTTCCTAGGTGTAGAAACCGAGACACTGTAAGGTGAATGGGTTTTCCTACAGTTACAAAGCTTGGCGTTGGGAATCCCGGATCACAACCCCAAGCCGGTGTCCATCCGTCATGATCGATCCTCTTATTTGCTTGTATTTTCAGTAACATCCCACAGAAAAATAATACCTCCAATGTAGGAATTAGCTGGTTTACACAAGTTACTGTTTGGAATCCTGCATGTGTTTTCTAATAGAAACAAAGTTAGTGGTACATGGTGGTAGTTTTCCCAGCCCTGCCTCAGAGATGGTTAGTACCTGCATTCCATAACTCTGGGAATAATTGGCCCCTTTTAATGGGGGTTAATGATTGCATAATGAAGACAAATGACCGACCACAGCTCAGTCTGGCCTCCCAATACTCAGGGCAATGTCCCGTCCTATGGACCTGGTTACTTTTCAGGTAAATATAGATCAGCCTTGTATGTCCTGCTGCACAGGGACTGAGCATAGTTTAGATCATTGCCATTTGAATACTCTGGGAATGTATTGCAGGATACATTTCTCCCATATAGAGGAATAGTCCCTGCAAAGCTTCAATGAGACCATAATCAGTTGTAGAGATGCTAGTTTATGGTGGATAAACACACCGTTCAGGTGGAGGAAAAACTACTTTTTTCTAATTGCTTCACATAATAAACCCGCGATTCAAATGAGCAGGCCAGGATAAATGTTTTACTTGTATAATTGAATCAGTTTACAAGAATCAAAGGAAATCCAGGTGATTGCAGTTTCTGTGCAAGGTAGGAGACTTGTGTGTGAATGTTTACACGCTACAGAGCAAACATTTCAGGTGTGGATGTTTGTATATAACGTTTATTTTGTTCAGACCCCTTGGAACTTCTACACCAAAATGACCTCCTACCAAAACTCTACATAGTAGTCAGGGATTACCTTTCTTACTAGATGGATTTTATACATCCTCTGACTTGAAAAAATTTTCAAAGACAGTTAATCATCCAATCAGTTTTATACTTTATAGACCTTTCAAATTTTGGTGCAAAATGTTTTCCAGATGGATTGTCCTCTTCATTTGTTAAACACATTTGTATGTGTTTTTGTGTATGTTTGTAGCTCTTTTCTCAAGTCAAATCTACCTTAAGAAATCAAGGAGTGGGGCGCCTGGGTGGCTCAGTTGGTTAAGCAGTTGCCTTCGGCTCAGGTCATGATCTCAGGGTCCTGGGATAGAGCCCCGCTCGGTCTCTCTGCTCAGCAGGGAGCCTGCTTCTCCCTCTCTCTCTGTCTGCTTCTGCCTACTTGTGATCTCTCTCTTTCTCTGTGTCCAATAAATAAATAAAGTCTTTAAAAAAAATTCAAGAAGTGCCATCCTTGATGAATTCATGGAGTGGGCATCGAATTCTGTAGCTGATTCTCAATTATAATCCTAAAAACCTTTTGTAAAATGACTGTGTCACTGGCATTAAGATATAAATTTCTCTAGTTATTTTTGGTCTTGGCAGGGTCATGGGTCCCTATGAAAATATGATGGAAACTATCTCCTAGAAAAGTGAACATGACAATATATGTACACATTTTACATATCAATTTATTCCTCTAGAGTATACTTTGGAGTTAAAAACTGAATTCTTAATTAAGGTTAAGAACTTTTGTTGTAAGGAGACATTTTCAAAAGAGATAGCACCTATTTTAATTTATAGTTTAGATGTTTATTAAAAATGCAATAGTTTCATCGCTTATCATCACATCTTCTATCTATACTTGTACTATTCTGTATAGACATATGTAATTGACCTATTTTTTTAAATTAAAAATTACCTATTTTTTAGAATTTTTTAATGTTTTTTAAAACTTCAATCTATTTTAACTATTCTTTTAAACCTTTTTCAACTTTCTAAATGAAAAATTTTTTAATGTATGGAAGTATTTCTTTTTTATTCTTGTTAATCTTAAAAGATAATCTATCTTTAGAACTTTAGATCAAACACTCGACTTAATAATTGTGTTTGAAAAAATTTTCTAAAAGAACGTTGACCTTAAAGATTTGAAAGTCACAGGCTGCATATAAATTTAATTCCAGTTCTCTGCTATTAAAATAACATTGACTGAATCTCAGAATTAGGTGATAACTCCTTTACTTTTTTTGAATATTACCAAATGATAATTTTTAGAATTAAATAAAATATGAATCTGAGCGGCTGCAAGAATTTAGTATATACAACTATATTTTTCACGGTAGTTTATAGAACTTACATGGAAAAAATAAGCTCTTTTAGTGACCATATATACTCAATATGTGTTCTTTCTTTCTTAGTATGAATAATGATTTTATATACATATACAGTGCAGCTTTCATCACCTCCACTGTCATTTCAAACCTGCAACTAAGTTGAACATAATAAGATCTATGATTTAAAACATTCAGGACCATTTCCAGTCTTGCCAAAGTTCATGTGACTAGGAATTCAAAGAGGCCTTTGAAAAAAGAAACTTCAGTGGAAACAATCTCATAGCCATGTGGTCATGTGTGGATGCTGCTATCATGAGCTTCGAGCTTTTATCCTGTTTTATTGCTGTATGTGCAGGTGGAACCATTTCAAATACAAAACAAAAGTAGCTTGTGGATTTGGTGATGAGTCAGGTTCACAGGAAATCTTGCCATCGCATGAAGACATGTGTTTGAGTCCACACAGAATATGCTCAAACATTATATATCTAGGATATATAGTTCTTTATAGATTTTATTTCTAAAATTACAACACATTCTTAAATTAATAGTGTGTTACAGTTCGTTTGGTAGCATTTTTTTTCCTACCTACACAAAGTTAATAGTGAAAATAACAATTGATGGCGTCTTAGATTCGATTAAACTTATTATGTATAGATTAGAACACATAAGAGCAGAAGGCACCTTAGCAATGTTAAAACAACTCTCCCAGGAAATTGAAAGTGAAGGGTCAATTCATTTGCTAGAGCGATAGATTTTGGTGACAGTCCAGAGATTAATTTTTCAAGTACTCTCACCCATCTTATGTGAATCATTAGACCGTAAACCCATAAACTCAATGTAAATCACTTTTTAAAAGGCATTTCTTATGTAATATTTGATGCATGAAGCATAATATTTATGTAAATTATATAAAGCATAATGAATTATTGTTGAATGTAAATGAACACATTTTAACTACATGCAAAATCTTGGATAATCTTTAAACATTAATGTTGAGAGAAATGAGTATTGCCCAAGCCTACATATCAAATAATGCCATTTTCTTTTCTTTTTTTTTTTAAAGATTTTATTTTATTTATTTGACAGAGAGAGAGATCACAAGTAGGCAGAGAGGCAGACAGAGAGAGAGGGAGAAGCAGGCTCCCTGCTGAGCAGAAAGCCCAATGTGGGGCTCGATCCCAGGACCCTGAGATCGTGACCTGAGCCGAAGGCAGAGGCTTTAACCCACTGAGCCACCCAGGTGCCTCCAAATGATGCCATTTTCTATAAATAAGTAAAATTTTCTAAATTAAAATTGAGCCTGATTCATATAGTACCTTTTTAAAATCATTGTTCACTTTCAGTGTTAATGTGGAAAAAAAGCATTCAAGGTTTTGTTTTTTATTCAAATCCCCATGTTAGAGCCAAAATTAAAAAGCCATATTTTAATGGGAACTGGCTTCAAACAATTTGAATAGAGTGAGAGAACAGTTCAGAAAATGTGTCTGTGCTCAGTTTTGCTTCCAAATTTGGACTTTGAAACTTACTGTCAGTCTCAGAAAGAAATAAGAAGCTGTGCAGATAATTAAACATTTGCCTTGGGGGAATTATTTGCAGTTAATTAAAATCATACACTTTGGGTGTATGCTTGCTTCACTGGTTATTAAATTTGAATCCTATGTTAACTACCCAGGTTTCTCACTTGTCCATCAAATGTTGCTTGTGGCAGGTTCAGGAAACAAACTTTCTCATAATATTCCAAACTGCATTGTTTAAATAAAAGGATCTCCTAGTGTGGGGAGGGAGAAAGGGAAAAGGAATAAGGAAACGAAGAAAGAAAGATTTGAGACTCCATCTGATTCAGCTCTGTTCAGAGTGATAACTCAAAGGAGCAACATGAACTCCATAGAGAACCCATTCGTAATAGGGGTCTCAGGCTGCCATCCCCATTGTGCTCCGTGGCCATATGCGTACCAGATTAGCTTGTGGCTTTTAGGGATCTTTAGATTACCACTCTTATAGCTGCATGAAAAATATCCCCTAGATTGTAACTTCTATGAGGGCAGAGTCCATTACTATTGACTCTCCAGCCTCAAGAAGTGTCTGGCATAGAGCTGGCCCTTAATAAATACTTCTGGAACAAACGAAAGGCCCATTTTCTGTCTTCCCAGTGACCCACCCACGTGCTCTTTCCGATGGCTTTCTAAAGAGCCTGCAGAGAGCCCTCAGACATCCAACAAGGAAACCTATATAGTCTTGCAAGAGTCCCTGGTCATTGAAACCTATATGGCCACGTTATTTCCTGCAAGTATATCGTAGAACAAACAAAACATGAACTTATGCTGATTTTACATGTAAATGTACTATGCGAGGGAGAGGGTGAAATTGAGCAGAACAGAAGGTTTGCATCCCCCTTTGCTAGTGTTCTACTGGTAGGTGTTCCTCAGGAATGTGAACTTAATTACTACTGGATTTCAAAGCTCTACATCTGGCTCTTTCAGGGACTCAAGGCTCCCAAATATGAACAATTGCAGTAATGGATGCATTAAAAACATTAAAATTGATATTCTCTTAATCTCCTCTATTTTGCCTTCCTTTCATATCCTTTTGCACAATTCTCCAAAGACTTTCACTAAGGCATAAAGCCTGCTTATATTTTCTTCTTTGTTGCAAAAAGATGACCCAACCAAATTTCTGTCATCCTTACCTTTGTAAACTGTGTACAAGATCTCTTCTGCAGTACTTTAGGAATAGCTTAGTTATTGATAAAAATATTTAAGTATTCTAAGGGTATTTTCTAAAAATGATAAATTCCATGCCCCAAAGATAGATATATCATGACAGTGCTAGCAGCTGCTCTGTTTCCCAGTTAAAAGTGCTGACTAGAGGTTTTGCTTATTTATTGTGGCAGATTCCGCAAAGGGCGACAATATTACAAAAGACCATGAAGTGACAGATCATTCTGTGTGTGACCAAGATCACCCTAATGGTAAGTTGTAAGGTCCTTTTTTTATTTGTTTTCTTCTGCTGAGAAACATTATATTCGAAAAACCAGATTTTAGTTTTTCTGGGAAAAAAATGGAATCTAATATTTTATTAGCTATGACTATCAAGTGACTGGTAGCTGCCAAGTTTAGAAGGGAAATTTGCTCTCCACAATCCTCATCATTCACTATTTTTGTACCAGGCTGACTTTATTTATTTTTATTACCTGCCTAAACTCTACGAACATTGGGTTTGCGACTACAGAAATGAAGGTACAATAGCAATGAGAGAAATGTGACACATATAGATAATAGATCTAGGTGATTAAATCTACATATCTTTGGAATACCAAGAAGAGAGACTAGAATGAACAGAAATTCGTTTGAATTTCTAAAGACTGGAAAACAGTCTTTAGACAAATAATAGAAAATAGTTTTCCCAATGTAAACCAGTTTCTCCACCCAAAACACAAGAGTACACGTATTTATAGACAAAGGTACTGAAAACTCAAACAGGAACAGAAATCTACAAAGCCTCATGGACTTTCCGGAGATGAGTGATAAAGAAAGGCTTATAAAGCATATAGGAAAATTAAAATCAGGTTACAAACAAAATCAGCAAAATCAGATTAGCCTTAGCTTTCTTTCTAAATACTAGATGAAATGGAGTAACATTTCCATTGCTCTAAAGGACACAGTTTCTATATTTAGTGAAGTTATTACTTATGCATGAAGTCAGGAGTAATATTTTTTCAGGGATACATAGATTAAGAAAATATGCCATCCAAGTATCCTTCCTGAATAAACTAACAGAAATCCTGTACAAAAACAATAAATATATAAAGGAAGAAAAAAGTCAAGACTGAGAAAGGCACACTTAGAAAGGAATATGTGATAAGGAACTCATTAAATGTATGAAAATGTTAAAATAATTGCTTCAAAATTAGTATCAGAATATCTTAATTAAATGTTTGCTTTTATCTTTGAAAATTATAGTATATGTTATTTTAAAACGAGAAAGAAAAAGGAGAGACTTCTGCTCTCAGGAATGAAAGTCTAAATAACTTAAACCATTACTCTCCTTGAAGATAACTAGAAAAACTACACCAAAAACAAAAACAAAAAATTATGGAGTCTGTTTATAGGCATCAGAGAACTAACAAGATAGTGAAGAATTATCAGGCTAGGTTCTGGGAGAAAACAGATATCCAGAGATGTGAATTCAGAACTGGAAGCTGTTTCTATCTTAAGTCATTTGCTGATTCTACAAAAGGTATCCAGAGTCTCATGGCTGAAAAGGGCAAGGGACCATGGTAAACCCCCTGGTCTTTGTGTTGAAACCCTAAAGATATGTATCCTAGCAGAAAGAATGAACCAGCAGGAGACCAGTTTTTTGAAAGACTTCTTGCCCAGCTTTGAATCATCTCAATCCTCAAATTAAATTAAGATCAACCCAGATTGCTAGTCCCTACTGGCACCTGAGAAAAACAAATGTAAAACATTTATTAGGTTAAAAAAGAGTGTTATAGGTTTCAAACCATTTACAAAAACAAGTTTTTAAGATAATTTCCAGCATGTCTAGCACACACAGAAAAATAGCCAAAAAAATGAAACAAGGTAACATAAAAACGTCAAGAGAAACAGGCCATTTGGGCTGAAAATATTAGAGTTATAAAATATAAAATAATGTGGCTGACTGTTATAGGGGGATAAAGACAAGATTGAAAAATTTAGCTGAGAACTGGAAATTCAAAACAAAACAATACAAAAGAAAAGAAAAGGGCACTGGGGTGGCTCAGTCGGTTAACCGACTGCCTTCTGCTCAGGTCATGCTCTCAGGGTCCTGGGATGAAGCCCAGTGTCAGGCTCCCTGCTCAGCAGAGAGTCTGCTTCTCCCTCTCTCTCTGCCCCTCCCCCACACTCATGCATGCACGCGTGCATGCTCTCTCTCTCTGTGTCAAATAAATAAAATCTTTAAAAAAAAAAGAAAAAGAAAAGAAAATCTAGACGTGAAGGATGCCATAACTGAAATGAAGAATTCAATGAATAGATTCATGGTTTGACTGCATCTTAGACACAGATGAAAGAGAATTTGTGCTCTAGACGTTAGGTCATAGGAATATATCCAAAATAAAAATAGAGAAAAAAAAAAGGATGGGAAACACTAAAGAAAGGGACAAAATATAGAGGATAAAATGGTAAAGTCTATCACAAATGTAATTGGAGTCCCAGACAGGAGAGATAGAAATGGGCATAAACAATATTTAAGGAAATTATGCTGAGAAATGTACTACTTTGATATCAGGCTACGTGTTCCAAAAGCCCTTTGAACTCCAAGCAAAATAAACCCACGAGTAGGCCCATCATTGTACAACTGCTGAAAATCAAAGATAAACAGAACATCTAAAAAGCAATCTTTAAACAGTTAGACTGATAGCTGACTTTTAATAAATACAATGGAAATAATAAGACAATACAGCAGGATAGTTGCCAACCAAGAATTCTATACTCAATGAAAATGTGTGTTTCAAGAATAAAAGTTAATCAAGGATATTTTAGGCCAAAAAAAGAAAAGAAAAATTCACCAACAGAGAATTTTGGTGTTCTTCGGGTAGGAGGGTATTGATCCCAGATAGAAGGACAAAGATGAAGGAAAAAAATTAAAAGCAAGGGAAATGGTAATTATTCAGTAAGTCTAAATGAATACTGATGATACCAAGTCTTGACAAGAAGCAGGAAAGTTTGATCTAGAAGAGAAGAGGAATCAATTAATATAAATCAATTCAGAAATTGTACAGATAGTGTAATTAATATGAAAAGCCATGTTAAAAGTTATCATTGTATTCCATATTTTCTGAAAGCTAAAAGAGAGATTATCCATGTTAGAGACATTAAAGATATAAAATGACCCAAATTGAATTTCTAGAGATGAAAAACTGAATGTCTGAGATGAAAATTACACTTGATGGGAATAATGGCAGATTAGTCACTGCAGAAAAAAAGTTTGGCAAATTTGAAGATGTAGCAATAGAAACTATCAAATTTGAAGTAGAATAAACGATTGAACAATGAAAAGTTCATCAGTGAGCTATGGAAGAACTTTAAAGGTAATTCCAAGTCCAATATATATAAACTGAAGTCTCTGAAGGCAAAGCATGGGAAGGGGAGACAGAAAAAAATATTCGAAGTAAAAATAATTTGAAAATTTTCAGAACTTTGATGAAAACTGTGAACCCATATATTCAAGAAGTTCTATGACCCTGAAGCACATGAAACATCAGTGAAATTATAACTAAACCCATCAATCATCAACTTACTCAACTCAGTGATAAACAGAAAAATTTCAGAAACAGAGGAAAAAGACAAGGTTCATACAGAGGAATAGATATAGAGAGGAAGCAGAAGTCTCATTGGAAACTGCAAACTAAAATTATAGGCTCAAACACGGATGACTCTTACAAGCATAACGTTAAGTTAAAGAAGGTACAGAAGTATATATATTGTACAGTCTCGTTTATATTAAGTTTGAAAAGCATGAAAAGATGATAATACTATTTAGAAAGACATACTGGAGTTGGAAAAATGGTAAAGAAAATCTAGGTGGTGATTACTCTGAGTTAGGGTGCCAATTAAATTTTGGTGATTAGGGAAGAGGTTCTGATTGGCCCATGAACTGGGTTTCTGGACTGGATGGATATCCAGTTTCTATAATGATAAGGATATATAGTTTCTCTATTTGCTTTTGGTTAACTGAGCTCTCTATGTTGTTTGTGCACTTTCCTATATTTTGTTGCATTTTTAGAGAATAGTTAAAAGAGGAAGTAAAAAAAGGGAGGGGAGAGAAAAGGAAGGAAGTATCAATGACGTAGTTTATAAAGTAGATCGTGGGGGGAGCAGGGAAGGTTGCACAAAATGTTGATTTCAATAAAGGTAGTCAAAAACTGAAAATCCTGCTCTACTATAGATTCTGACAATATAAGTTAGGGTTAAGAATACCTTTGAAAAATCTGATGATAATCACAAATAGAAATAAATCACAGTAGAATTAAACGAAGAGATCTTACTCTCAATTTCCTGGTACGTTTCATACCACACATGAGTATATTCAATAATGTGAATAAAATATTAAGTAGCAATGTAACAAAAGCACAATATATCAAATAAGATAACAGAAACACAGGCAAGTAGTTATGACAGGAAATATAATTAGGTTAATTTAGTAAGTATAAAAACCAGTTGGGTTGAATTAATTTTAAAAAATAGGGGTGCCTGGGTGGCTCAGTCAGTTAAGCATCTGCCTTCAGCTCAGGTCATGATCTCAGAGTCCTGGGATCGAGTCCCTCATTGGGCTCCCTGCTCAGCGGAAAGTCAGCTTCACCCTCTCCCTCTCCCTCTCGCTCCTGACTTGTGTTCTCTCTCTCTCAATAACTCATTCTCTCTCTCAAATAAATAAATAAAATCTTAAAATAGTAACACTAAGATTTGAAAATTATAGTCAGGGGTTGGCTGGGTGGCTCAGTCAGTTAGGTGTCTGCCTTTAGCTCAGGTCATGATCCCAGGGTCCTGGGATCAAGCCCCTCATTGGACTCTCTGCTCAGTGGGGAGCCTGCTTCTCTCTCCCTCTGCTGTTCCCCTGCTTGTGCTCACTCTCTCTCTATCAAATAAATAAGTAAAATCTTTTAAATAAATAAATATAAAAAATATAAAGTCAGGAAAGGTATACATGGGAAATAAACATCAAAAGAAAACATGAGAAACTACTTTAGAATCTATCCAGTTAGAATTCTAGCAAAAAGTTTCAAGCAAGAAAGAACTGGTCATTTTATATCAGTAAAAATTTAAATCCCTGATTTAATAAAACAATGATGGTTTTTTATATGCCAGATGGTACAATATGAATAAAATCCAATCGGAAATGCAATGGGGAATTCATAGATATAATATTTTCAGTCGATGACAGAAAAAATAGACTTAAAATAATACGGAATCTTTGAAAAATGTGATTAACAGTGTAGTCCTACTGTAGGAATAGGCAAGTCAATCAATTAAACAGAATAAAGAGTTTAGAAATGGACTAAAGTAGATCTGGGTTTTTAGCACATCTTCAGGCTGACATTTCAAAGACAGATGATTCTACAAATGGCATTAAGAAAACCGGTTGGCCCTTTGGAAAAATAACCTGAATCCCAACTTCATTCCTTACACCAACTTAAATTATAGGAGGAAAAGGATGAAATGTAAAAATGAAACTAAAGATACCAGACTAAAAGAACAAAAACGTGATTTTTTAAAAATTTGAAATAAGAACTGCTTTTTGAATTGTAAATAAAAATGCATGATCATGATTGTATACATATGTTATAAAAAGGTATACATATATATCTGCAATATGCATGTGCATGTGTCAATATATGTCATAAAAGAGAGAAATGGCTAAATCAGAATATACACATTTTGACATGATAGAGATTATAATCAAATTCTAAAGAAAAACTACCAGGAAAAGTACCCTCAGACTAAATGACAAAGAATCAATTTTCTTAAAGAAAAAAAAGACCTCATAAATCAGTAAGAAAAAAAAAAAAAGAACAAGTGGAAAATGGATAAAGGACTCAACTGTAATTTACAAAAGAAGAATTGGGAAGCCTGGGTGGCTCAGTTGGTTAAGCATCTACCTTTGGCTCAGGTCATGATTCTAGGGTCCTGGGATCAAGTCCCACATCGGGCTCCTGGCTCAGCTGGGAGCCTGCTTTTCCCTCTGCCTGCTGCTCCCCCTGCTTGTGCTCTCTCTCTCTCAAATAAATAAATAAAATCTTAAAAATTTTTTTTTAAAGAAATACATAAATATGAAGAGATAACCTATATCTTTATTTCTTAAAGAAATGCAAATAAAACGTGATTTCAGTGTCTTCTCCTTTTGAATATCAGATAAGTTTAAGTAGAACTGATAATACACAGAATTGGTAGGAGGAAGGTATCCAATCATGTTCACACACCATTGGTGGGAGACTGAAAGACATGACCTCCTCATCAGCAATTTTGACAAAATCTCATAAAAAATAAAGTGTTCATACTTTTATCCTAGAATTAGGCTTCAGGAATTTGTCTTAAAGTGACACCCACCAAGAATAGGAAGACATGTATTTACAAAAATCTTCATTGCAGTACTATGTTCAATGGGGGAAAAAAAGGAGACGTCCAAAAATTTGTCCATAACATGGAATATACTGCAGCTTTTAAAAATAAAACTTCTGAAGAAATTTTAATGATAGTTTAAGATGCTTATAAAAATATGAACTAAGAAAGCAAAAATCAAAGTATAAATTCATTTTGATCCCCAGATATATTTATATATTTATGTGTGGATGTATGTGTATTGAGCCACATACACAAAGACTCACACACACACACATATATATGTACAGATACATATATATGTATGCATATATAGATGTATATCTATATACATATGTACACACACAAGAGAAAGATAGCAGTTTACAATATTAACAGTGACAATTATAAAATTTTTATAGCTATAAATTATAGTTATAAAATTATTCATAATTCTTTAATTATATGTATTTTTTGGTGTTTCTAGAAGGAAACTGCAATCCTTTTATAACTGTAAGAAAAAATAACTTTAGAAATAATTTGCATTAAGTAATAAGATATTTTGGCCCCAGGAAAAAAGATGAAGGGTGTCTAGAAGATAATCAAATTCACAATAATCTAGGTTTAATTTTTGCTCTTAAACTGGATTATTTTTAGACATAGTAAACATAAAATTTTGAATATTAGCAGCAATCAAGTTTCGAGTTTAATAGAAGGATACAATTTCCATTGTCTTTAAGACAAGCATGGAAGAAGCAAATTCTTTGTTCTTATGAAGATTTAAGCATATAATAATCTGCAAACAATAAAACTATACTCTTGTTTCTATTGTTCAAAACCAGTGCATTTACAGAGTGCATTTAGGTTTATCCTCTAGAAATGTTTAGTTCCAGACTGATGGCCCCAGACCAATTTTTATGCAAATTATTTAAAGCATTAGCTTGAGCCAAACTTAATTACCAGGGCTCCCAAGAAATAATCACGTGATCTATTTCTAAAGGAAAGTGAATGGATTTTTGGATTATCTGTTCTAATGGTCCCCTCCCATTAGCATGGATGATTGAGTTCACTGTATAAAAAATATATATATAAACTGTGGGGCTCTTTATGTTCCTTTGTTTCCTCTGCCAGGAGGGATTAGGGCAGAGGACAGTGGGTAGAATTCAACTAGACTGAATGTGGAGAGGCAAACATAAAGCTTGCCCCCATGGGGTCAAGAAAGCAAGATGGAATGTGGAATGTCTGAGTGCACTGCAGAGAAAGCAGAAGGGCTGGAGACCCCTGGAGTCATCATTAACACACAGCAGGCCTGGGTGCAGGGCAAGGAACTCACACACATACCTCCTCTTTGTATAATATGCCCAGTCCTGGCTTGGCTCAGGAATGAGCAAATATGATTGTTCTTGGATTTCAAAGCTGTGCACCTCATTTCCTTCCCCATTTTTTACTGACTTTATTTCAGAAAAAATTAGGAAGTAGAAAATATATGTATTTCTATTTCAAGAAAACGTCGTCAAAATACGTATAGCACACAGGTTGAAACAGATCAAGAATGGGGACAAGTGAAAAGGCAAGAGGGGAGAAATACTCCACAAGAACTTTGCAGTGTCCTCTCATCCTCAAAGTGTCAGGCCTTCCCAGTCAAAGAGAAAATCCCTTGTATTCATCAAGAGCCTTAGGCTGCCACCTCAGGCAGTCCCCCCTTATCAGCAGGGGCCCCAGGTCCTATCCCTGATTGAATTCCTCTGAAGATTTATCAAATGGGGCACCGGGACTGAGGACACACAAGAATACAGAGTGGCTGCTTTTGTTCTCTGAATGCTCTACTCTTTGCCTTCATGGTGCAGACAAAGCCCGATTGCAAATGACAAGTCAAGGGTCCCAGCAGGGACCCAGGAATAGGTGTCCTTTGTCTGTTCCCCATCTCAACAGTACTAGGAATGAGGCTCACTCTTTGAGTGAATGTCCTCTCTCAATGTCATCCACCCAGTAAACAAACATCGGTGGTGACTAGAAACTTCACCAGGAGACAGATCCTCATATAATGCCAAAGACAGAGGGAATCTAAGATATTATCTAGTTCTACAGCCTTAAAAATAAATAGATAATGAACCTGAAGCCCAAAGAGGTTGTGATTTGCCTAAAACTTCAAGTTCTTCTTTCAGGGTTCTTTGCAATAAATGTAGTATACAGAGTGCTTAGCAGCCTTAGGTGCTTACCTTGTTGCTAAAGGATGCAATAGAAAGTAAGTTATGGTCCCTAGATCACTATTGGCGGACACTGATGAGTACTATAATAGACAGCCAATTAAATAGACATTTATTGATTACTCCTTATTAGTAAGTGCTGGGAGGGGAAATACGAATAAAGCATAGTTTTTATCTTCACAAGGCTCATAGCCTGGTAAGAGAGACAAAGAGATACAACTATAATACATTGTAATAAGACAAATAATAAATAGATAAATGAGCAAAGGAACTCAATAAGCAAAACATGAAAATGATTGATCCTGTCTAGTGATTCAGAGGATGTTACAAAGAAAGGTAAATTGGTGACTTAGTTTTGAAAGATGAGAACTTTACCAGATAGAAAGGGGGAAAATAAAGGTATTTCAACCAGTGAGAACATGTGTTAAATGGACACAAAGGCAAGAAATAAAGTAATGTGTTTAGAAAATGCTAAGTAGGTTGGAACACAGAACAGAAAGGTAGGTGATTTGGCCAAAAGACAAAAAAGAGGAACATTCAAGAAGAGAGAGCTACTCAACAGCTGAATTTCTCAATTTTAGAGTTCAATTAGAATAGATATTGACCAAAAGTAACTGAATTTAGCTAGACGCAAACACCTTTTAGTTACAAATTTTTCTTCTATCACTAAAAGTAGTTTTCTCTATTTTCTGAATTGTTTCATTATAATTATTAGATTATATAATATGCATTTGTTGTAAAATATAAAATGCAGATAAGTACATAGTTACAAAAAATGAAATCATACTCTACATTCTATAATCTTTGAAAACCTATAGTATGTTTTTAATGGTTGCTATCACAAAAAAATACAGCTGCTTAGACTTACTCTAATTCTTAGAAATTCTATTGCTAGGGTGCCTGGGTGGCTCAATGGGTTAAACCCTCTGCCTTTGGCTCAGGTCATGATCTCAGGGTCTGGGGATGGAGCCCCGCTTCCTGTCTCTCTGCCTACTTGTGCTCTCTCTCTCTCTGTCAAATTAATAAATAAAATCTAAAAAAAAAATTCTATTGCTGTTTTCTGTCCTCTGTATCTAGCATCTTTTCATGTTTCGTTTTGCTCCCTAACTTTTGCCCTCTTAGTGAATTTTAATTCAAAAGTTTGATTTCTAAGACATTAATTTATGAATAGTGCTCATTCTCTTTTATGACATCCTTTGCTGATGTTTATGATGTCATTGTGTTTTTAGGCTTGTAGATTTTTCTGATTGTCTTAGACAATTTCCTCCTCATTTAACCCATCTTTCCATTTCCTTATTCATCCGTTCTTAGAGTTCATTGCGAACACAAAAACACTATGTTTTTTATTTTTCTGAATATATCTTTTATGAAAATATTTTTCCCTTACTATAATTCCCCTCTTTTACTGTGTTTCATTTTTAAGTCTCCTGTTTGTTTGGATGACTGGAAATAGCTAAGCAGGCAAAATGTTTGCCAGGAAATAAATAAAGAAATACCCTTCTCTCTTTCTTTTTTTCTTTCTTTCTTTCTCTCTTTCTCTCTTTCTCTTTTTCTTTCAAGATTTTATTTACTTTTCAGAGAGAGAGAAAAAGCACAAGCAGGGGGAGCAGCAGACAGAGGAAAAAGCAGGCAGAGGGAGAAGCAGGTTCCCCACTAAGCAAAGAGCCTGATGTGGGACTCCATCCCAGGACCCGGGGATCATGACCTGAGCTGAAGGCAGATGCTTAACTGACTGGACCACCCAGGCATTCCTCCCCTTCACTTTCCATGTGCTATAATCCTTCTCTCCATTCAGCCATTCTGGTATCCATCCCGTATTTATCTAGGGTAAACATGGAATGCAAAACCTGTAGCTCTAGTTTTATCAGAAATAGGATTGATTTCTTCCTATCTCATTCCTTGAAGTTGAATTTATAAACTTGATTTTAGAATTTAACATTTATCCTTGTCAAATTTCTTCTTGTTTCATTTAATCTATTTAAGAGTGCTTCAGTGTGGATTTTATTGTCCAATATACTTTTTATCCCTCTCAGTTTCCTGTGATCTAAAAATCTGCTAAACGTGAGTTTTTCATAAATTTGGAACTCTGTTTCACATCTTACTAGAAAGAACTTTATGCACATTTAGTGCCTTTTTCCTTGTAACTATGCATTTTCAGGACAATGTCTATTTTATTTAAGATCTATTCCCAGCGCCTGACATATCTGCCATTTAGTAAGATGTAATACAGTGTTGAATAAGTGACTGATAGTATATGGTATTATCACTTTATATGGAACCCAAAGGTGAAAAAATGGGTTTTGGGGAAAAGATTTTGCACATCTTTCTTCTCCATATTGAAGAATTTTGTGACTAGTAGTATCATGACATTGTCTAAAGGATAAAGGGCACACGTGGAATTCTCATACATTTCTGGTGGGAGTATAAAGTGGAACACACTCTTCCAAATGCTGTTTTTTGGGATTTAGTAAACTCAAACGTATGTGTTGCCCATTACTTAGCAATATCACTCCTGAGTTTATACCCAAGAGATATAAATACGTATATCCACCAAAAGACACACACATGAATGTTTTTAGCAGTGTTCTTTATAATAACCCCAAACTGAAAACAATTCAACATCCATAGGAATATATTTGGATAGTATACATCCCTGAAAAAGAATAAACAATGGATATATACAAAAATGGGATTAATCTCACAGAGAACATGTGAAAAGGCAAGCTACAAGGACGCATATAGTATATTGTTCTATTTTTATGAATTTCAAAAACAGATCAAACTATTGCCTTTTACCTGTTGCGGGGTGTCTACCGGGACCAACAGAGGGAGCCACTGGTGCCAGAAATGTTCTTGTTCTGGGTTCTGGGTGGTGATCGCCCAGGGACATACATGTGTGTGTATGTGAAAGGTCTTCAAGCTATATACTTACAACTTGTGTGTTGTACTATAAGCAAGGTATACTTCCATTTAAAAATTAAAAGGCAAAATAAAGACATTTCCAAGCAAAACAAAAAAGAAGAAAGGATTTGTAGTTGAAAATTTTGAAAGCAGAATGGGGACCACAATCCTTACTTTCAGGGCTAATGTGATAATTAGAGATAATATATGTGAAGGGTCTGGGCCAAGTCTGGCATGTTTCATAGGATAAATAATTTGCAGATAGACATATATCCGAGGCCAGTGCCTCTCAAGATTTAATGCACATATAGATCATCTAGAAACCTTGTTAAAATGCAGACTCTGACTCTAGGCCTGAGATGAGGCCTGAACTCCTATATTTTTGAAATTCCAGGGTTGTTTACCCACAGACCGTAGTTTAAGTAGCGCTGAAGTGGAATGGAGGTGAATGGCATTTATCAGCAGGAGAAACATCTTGGTCAAATCCCTGTTTTAAAAGGTATTTCAGGGGCACCTGGGTGGCTCAGTTGGTTGGGCGACTGCCTTTGGCTCAGGTCATGATCCCAGAGTCCTGGGATCAAGTCCCATATCGGGCTCCCGGCTCTGCGGGGAGTCTGCTTCTCCCTCTGACCTTCTCCCCTCTCATGCTCTCTCTCACTGTCTCTATCTCAAATAAATAAAATCTTTTTTTTTAAAAAAAAAAGGTATTTCAGCTAGCAATTCTGAGGATAGACTACAGGAGAAGAAAGTGACAGATCCAAGAGAGGGACAATATATCCTTAAATGAGGAAAGAGGAAAGGGAAATGAAATGTGGAAAAAAAGAAACATTCTGCAGAATCATCAAGACGTGGTATTTCGTTGAATTTTAGGAGTGATGACAAGAAGTCATCAAAGACAGCTTGAGAAATTTAGCTTCAATTATCAGACAGATAAATACGCCTCCATTGTAATTATTTTATCAGATCCTTTTGATTAAAATTGAGCTCAAGAGGAATGATGTCAAAAAACTTTTTGGGGGTCATGCTAGCAGAGAATGAACCAAGGGGAAGCCATAGAGTGGGTAGTTTAAGAGTAGTTGCATAAAAGAAGAAACTGTAAAGATAAAGGGTTGTACCCGTTCGTTTTGCTGGAATAACAGATAATCCTAAAAGTCCCATTGCCTTACAACCACAAAGGTGTGTTGTGTCTCTGCTGAGTTCTGCTCTACGTGCTTTCATTCTAGGATGTAGACTGAAGGAGCACCCTCTCTTAGGAGCAAGAAAGTTGGAGGAAACCTGCAATGAATTTTGAAGCTTCTACTCAAACGTAGTACACATCATGTGTATTGTTGTGCCATTTTATAGACCAAGTCACACACACAGGCCTGGTGTCAGTAAGGAGGGAACAAATGATTGTCCCATGGGGGCCACTGCAGGTCACATGGTCACAGCCACGGCGTTGAATCGTCTTACAGAAAGAAGTAGGGACCAGCTGAAAAAATAATGCGGTCTTCTGCAGGAACGTACCCAGCAGAGTCTAAGCCCCTCTGTATCCCCTTCATGCCAATAACCAACTCTAGCTCTGGATTTTTTTTTTTTTTTAAGATTTTTTATTTATTTATTTGACAGGAGAGAGATCACAAGTAGGCAGAGGGGCAGGCAGAGAGAGAGGGGGAAGCAGGAGCCCTGCCGAGCAGAGAGCCTGATGTGGGGCTCAATCCCAGGACCCTGAGATCATGACCCGAGCCGAAGGCAGAGGCTTTAACCCACTGAGCCACCCAGGCGCCCCTGGATTTTTTTTTTTTTATTCAACAATTAAATATTTTCAGCATCAAAAAAAGTATATTCTCAGCATAAAACCTTTCATTAAAATGAGGCAAATGGACAGATTTCAATTTCCTCTCTTAATGAGCACTTAAATATTCGAAACTCTACAGGGGAGGGGGAGAAGCCAAGGGGTGTGGAAGAGAAACCATTACTAGATAATCAGTCTTGGAGTAATCAAGAGTTGGCTGAATTCTCTCCTGACCTTTGCTATATTTAGTAGGTGTCTTAACAGAATGATTGAGCTGTTAGGCAACCCAAGCCCTGTGTGCTCACATTACTTAAGTTGTTCATGCTCTTTTAATGGGAGAATGAGAATACCAGTGTCTTAATTTTCTGGGAATCCTCAGTACAGGAAATTTCTACATCTTAAAGGGAAATTAAGCATAGATAACCCATACACCCCAGGGATTACTCAAAATTTCAAAACATCCAGGTTGTGTCCATCAACATTCAATGCATTGATAAGCTAAACACCCATTACACCAGTCGGTTCAAAGAAGAGGTTCTTGCCTAATTACCTGGCTATTTCTCAGAAAATAATTGACCTAAGTTTGATGATTTGCAAAATTGCCCACTTTGGTTGGAAACTGTTCTCTGCCTCTCCATGCATGGTGGAAACACAGTTTCTGAATGTTTTGCTTTTTCAAACTAAGGATAAACCTACAGTCACGTGTGTCTCATTTCTCTTATTTTTCAATCACTGTTCTTAACAGGACAAGAGCATGATTCAATGAAGAATGAAATAAAAATTGAGGCAGACTCCCAGAGCTCATATATGGAAACAGAAGGTATTGAAACCAGAATGCCTTGTTATCTGAGAATGAGATGTAACTGTGAACCATGATTTCTGTCTATCCTGGTGTTTGTGACAAGTGTGTGTGGGTATGGTCATTGTGTTCTGCTCTGTGTGCCTCTTAAAACTTGGAAGGGGAAAAAGAAAGGGATGTTAACTTTCTCTGCTTTAGTCATGGTGTTTTCTCAATGATTCTGGTGAAAATATCCCTGAGTCTTCTTCTGCCTCATTCTTTTTAGAGCTTTCACCAAACCAGGAAGATGCCACGACCGTGGAGCAACCAGAAGTGATCCCGCTAACAGAGGACCAAGAAGACAAAGAAGGTGAAAAAGGTAGGTCCGCTCTTAAATTAACCCATTAAGAATAAAGAGTTTCTTTGGACTCCCGCCTAGAATTCAGCCATCAGTTACCCTCCTGCAAGAGCAGTCTGGAAAGGGGGAAAATGAGCTTTTCTTTCATCCTGAACCTACTTGTGAGTGTAGACCAAAATATAGAAGTAGCAAAAGAAGAGACTTGTAACAGGTTTTTTGCCCTTTCAAGTAGTTTGAAGATGTTTCTTATTATTCGTTTCAATCTAATTTAAAAAATCATGAAATACAAAAATTACAGTATTGAGAAAGCCTTTAAGGAATCGAAATTACAGACTAGATGGATAAGAGTCTTAGAAAGTTTGGGATGGCTTTAAAACACAAAGATAAGCCTTTCTGTATTGATTTCCTTCTGTGGTCCTTCATCTGGTAGTGATTAAGGAAGCAATTTATGTAAAATATATGCATTATATGAACCTTCTAAATTGCACGCTTTGTCCACTAATATCAGGATGCAGTAATATTGAATACTGTTAAAAAAGTAAGTGAGCATTATAATGATTTCTGAAGACATAGGAGGAATGAACACTTTGTAAATTTTAAAGCAGTTTTTGGGGCATCAAGCCAATATATTGGAGTAAAGACGGGCGTCCTTTTAGAATATATTAAAAAACTATTATCAAAGAAACTTGATATTTATTGAAGATCTTGAGTTCCATTTTAAAATATAAAGCAATCTCTTAAAAGAATGTATGAAATATGAATATATGAATATATGAAATATATTTCACATATGAAATAAAAAATGAAATTTATCTGGTAGGCTATATCATAAATCATGCAGCTTTCAAATAAATACATGTTTGCAAAGTAGCTGCAAAGTATTAACTTGACAGGCCTTGTTTATAGAACACAGTGATCAATTTTGTTTCCAAATTAAAACACAGACATGATCTCAATAGTAAAATCAGTTCAATAGTAACTACAGCTTCCAAATTATGAACTCTTCTTGGCTGGGGCATTGACACCGTTTAATTACTAAGCCATGTTAGTGATTTCAACATCTTTTTTTAAAATTTCCATTGCATTTAGAACACAACATTCTTCCTTCTCTATGTTTCTAATAGCCTTTTCTCTATTTCCCCTGCAAATCCTAGTTCAGGCTCATGAAGCCATGTTCCCAGCAAGTCAAGTAAAGGGCATATGTGGAGTATTTTATGTCCGACGATGTAACAGAGAAGTGATAGAACCCTAACTTCCGAAACAGATACCTGGCATTGCTCTTCTCAGGTGTACTTCTGACGTGTAAAACACAGTGTCTTGCCTGCCTGTTCACTTTCTCGATAGCAGAAATTATTTACTTTGTATATTATGCCTCAAGACATGCAAATGAGAAACATCAGGCAAGAGGTACATTTTCTTCTTTTTAACTTGACGTAGGGAAAAGCTGGCATTCTGCTGCCACTGTCACGTGTCCTTTCTTCCAGCGGTTCTCCAGCCTCTAGCCCTCTCTAGTTACCGAGGAATTAAATACCCACTAACCTCTCCCTTGCAAGGACACCGGTCCTCTAGAGCACGTGGCAGAATGACACGTGAGAAAGAAGTGAAGTCAAAGTCAGCTACTTGCTTGTAGCAACTTTGAAGCCAGACTTCTTTTTTGAAATGTGACTTTTCACAGCAGGAGAGAAATAACGCCTGTGGCTCTGCATTAACAGAATTTTCTCTCCCCTTCTTTCTGGCGGATACTTCACTTGGCCCTGCCTTGCATATTCCTGTTTAAATTTGCAGTAATTTAAAACGCATCCCCTTATCATCTTATTCTTTGCTTCTGAGTAAGAGTGAATAGCTTGCCTGTGACACATAAGGGAAGTCGCCGAAGGACAGGGGGGGTGACGTAGATTCAGGACACTGTGGAGTAGCTCCACCCGCCTTGACACGCCGGGTGGCCTTGGGCACGTCCTTTCAAATTCCAATGCCTCAGCTTCCTCCTCTGTAACATGGTAGTGACAAAATTACCTGTCATGTACGGTTGTGGAGAAACTTTAATGAGTTGACACATGTACAGAAATCACAGTACCTGCCGTGTAGAAAGCACTCGGTGTTTAGTATTCCTCATGCTTCGATAAATGGACGACCAGGTCGAGAAAATCCACATGTGGAGTTGCTCAAGTCCATTTGTGATCCTTCCTAGCTATGTTGAATCCTAGCTATGTAAATCAAAACTTCACATTTTCCACCTTTTCCTTCAACAACAACAACAACAAAAATTGTTCTGCAGCTTTCCTCTCCAGCACCGTCTCCTGCGGGCGGTTTCAATATGTATGTTCTTTTCTATAAAGACAGAACAATTAATGAAAGGTGAAGTGGGAGGTATTTCTCTATCTTCAGAAACTCCTTTTTCTTTGTCAAGATGTCAGTCTTCTATTTGGGAAGTGCTGATCCAGCCATAATTTCTATTTTTGAAAGAAGACGCCTTTGGTCTCTTGGCAGAGCCATGGAATAAGAGTACTAGATAAATCAAATAAAGACCTTTTTTTTTTTTTTCTGCTTTCTTTAGACTCATGGAGTTCTTAGAATCTTGTTTGAAAACATTTTGAGACTATAGCTCTAGGTTTTGTGTATATTCAGTGTCTCTTAATGGAAAGTTGCACAAACATCTTAAAAATTACTCTTATCTGCAAACAAAAACAAATGCATATTCTGTTACATTTGCAGGGATGTTCTTTATAGCTTTAGAAATACTGGCTCTCTTTTATTTTGAGAATCCAAAGAGACAGAAAGTGATTGCTTTCAAAAAATTTCAGCCCAGGGAAAAGAAAAATGTATAACTTTTTTCTCTCACTTTGTAGCATTCTATAAGATTAGAAAATGTAGATAATCTTCAGGATACATCTTCTATGGCTCCCAGGTGTATGGGCACAGATGTTGCAACATTAAGTTTCGAAGTGAGCTCTACCAAAATATGGGTTTTGAAAAGAAGAGAAAATATTCAGCAGAAGTTCATGCTGATAAAATTATACAATAGCACAATGGACATATCCCTGGGAGATCTGAAATACAAAAATTTCAACAGGCATAAAGTGAGGTTTCACATATGGCAGCTTTTCTCAGAGTCACGTTGCCTCTTCCTAAATGAGTCCAGTTTTATGCCTTCCCAGCAGGATCTGCGGCACATATGAAATCCAGTAAAATAGCGCCATTTAGGCTGATAACCTAATAGGAAAGTAATGTTACAGGAGATCTCCTCGAAACACGATCTCCTGTTTTAGCATAAAAGAGAAAGCCAGTATTGAAACATTTTTCTGAAGATTTTTATTTCTAGTTGAATTCAGAAATGGTTGAGGTAAAATCTGAACTACAGTAAAATCGTGTCATTATTATATCACATGATTTTCATGTGTCTTACTAGGAATATATTAGACTTTTTCTTTAAGTGTTACATGGAAGGCATACATCCCAATTATTTTTCTTTCTTTTTTTTTTTTTAAAGATTTTATTTGACAGAGAGAGAGAGGTCACAAGTAGGCAAAGAGGCAGACAGAGAGAGAGAGGGAAGCAGGCTCCCCACTGAGCAAAGAGCCCGATGCGGGGCTCGATCCAAGGACCCTGAGATCATGACTTGAGCCGAAGTCAGAGGCTTTAACCCACTGAGCCACCCAGGCACCCCCCAATTATTTTTCTTGTATCGATGAATAAGTATAATATGAAATAGTAATTCTTTATTTACCTCAGGTTGACCAAAACATTACTGGAAACTTTAGGTCTATATTATGGTCTAAGACTTTCTGGGGAAAAGATGGATGTAGACAGGCATACAAGTAAAAAGTGAACTAAAAAGCCCCAACAAGTATAAATGATCATGTTGCGAAGCTAGTGTTTTGGCCTCTGAGATGCGGGGCTCTGGAACCAAGCCTACGCAGGTCCGTGGCTTCTGGCTTGGGCTGTGTGGTTCCTGGCAATTCTTTACCTTCTAGGAATCCCAGTCCCGGGGGTTGTACAATGAGAGGCATGAACTCAATAATGCAATTTCTCAAGTTTTCTTAGAAAGCCACAGAACCACATTCTTGCTAAAATAAGGGGAGGCGACACGGGAGCCATTGGTCATCAATATGCTGAGAAATCTGAAATTAGAGGTTTTCCTCAGTTTCACTTCCTGCGTTTGATTGATAAAAATGCACAAGTGCCCTCGACCAGACAAAAAGATCAGGCAAGTAAACCATATTCTATCCGAGGACCCAGCCAGGAACTGGATCGCTGATTATTCCCTGCAGAGTCTTTCAGTGGGGGAAACAATGCTTTTCAGCTCTGAGTAGGTTTACACCCAAATTCTCCTCAGAACCAGCTTGGCTTTCCATCACCACCTTTCTTACCCACGTGGGAAGCATTCTATCTCATGGCTCCCCTGGCCACCCTTTCATCTTTCCATGAAGGCATAGTTCATGAACCACTTTCTCTTCCGCTCCTACCCATCAAATCCAGTAGGGATTCATTTTGTCTACAAAGCACCACCACACAGCCCTTGGTGTTTTCCACTCTTGATGGGATTCTTGCATCGCTGACAGAGCTCTTTGCTCTCGACTTGAAAAGCAGCCTCAACGCCAGCAATGCCGCAACACAGAGGCTTTTCTTTCCTCCTCCAGCCTGTGGTCTTTGCTCCAGAGAATCCTAGTTCAGACATATTTTTTTGATGCGTACAAAATATTATATGAACCTGCACCTAGAACAGTTAACTTCTGGAACTTTCTGTTTTTCAAAAGTCTTTTAATCTCATCTTTTCAAATGAAGTCGACTTTCGTCATGCTGTGTTTTTCACAAGAACAGCACTATAGTTTAATTGGGGGGGGGGAGGTGCAGTTTCATTTTCAGATGGTGTCTTCTGTCCTAATCGTGTGGCGTAGCTGATATTGGTCAACCCAAATTTGGTTTTAGACTATAAGATAAATTCATAATGCTGGTCTCTGTTAAGGTTTTATGAATATTTTTAAGTGTTTAATGAAATACCTTGTATTGGTTAAATACATTGAACATAAAAATTATAACCTTTTGAGCTAAATTACTTGGGTTTTCTGCATAGCTGTATGTAGGCAATATATACATAGAGAACCAGTTCATTCAAATTACACTGTATAACAAGTAAAACTACAATTTTGTTAAAGATTTTATTTATTTATTTGATAGAGATACAGCGAGAGAGGGAACACAAGCAGAGGGAGAGGGGGAGGGAGAAGATTCCGGGACCCTGGGATCATGACCTGAGCTGAAGGCAGATGTTTAATGACTGAGCCACCCAGGCGTCCCCTAAAATTACAATTTTTATATTTACATTGACATGACTTTTTAAAATTCATTTTTGGAATGCTAATCTTCTTCGTTTCTCCTTCAAATAAAAATGTACCTGACCTATAATTTTAAAGTTAAAAAACAAGGAGACTGAATAGTATATTCACGGCTGCAATAATAATTTTGGTTTCCATCCCATATTTCTGTATGCATGTATGTAAATTTAGATTCAGCATCGACTCAGAAAGAAAGTATATATCCTGCCTCTTGAATAATAATAATATTATAATATTATTGCCCAAATTTGGCCTTTTGGCCAAATCCTCTTGCTTGCTGAGATCAGTTTATCTTTTTTTTCTTCTTTTTTTTTGAGATTTTATTTATTTATCTGACAGAGATAGAGAGCGAGAGAGCACAAGCAAAGGAAATGGCAGAGGGAGAGGAAGAAGCACGCTCCCCCACTGAGCAGGGAACCCAACATGGGGGCGGGGGGGGGGGGGGGGGGGTCGATCCCAGGCCCCTGGGATCATGACCTGAGCTGAAGGCAGACGCTTAATCATCTGAGCCACCCAGGCGCCCCGGAATCAACTTATCTTTTAAGATTTTGAAAAATTTACCCTGAACCTCCATTTTACATATAAGTGTGGGGCAAGTCCTAGAAACTTCACATAAGGGTATGTGCAGGCTTCAGTAAACATTAGGATCAAAACTTGTTGTTATTAGCCCATCCCTATCTGGGGAGTTTTCAGAGACCATCTCTTCTAATAAATCTCCAGCATCCAGCTTTGTTCCTGGATCCACTTTGTCTTTATTCCCCACCCCCGCCCCCCGCCAGTTTCATTTACAATTTGACTTTGTACCCTGCCTAGGTTGTCTGGTCTTACCCGAGGCATATGGCATTTTGGCTTATCAGAGTACTTTGCAAAGATGAAACAGACCTCTCCCTTAAGTAGAATTCTGTCTCCAGGCGTGGAACTTTTTAGTCCTCTCTGCTGCATCACAGTCCTGCAACTCTCTGTGCACGGCATACCTTAATTCTCATCACATCTAATGAAAAGAATTTTACCTGCATCTAAGCATATATTATTTTGCCACTATCCTTAAATATTCCAGACAACTAGTCTCCTCTAAAGATAGTAAATTGTTAACATTGGTGGCATGCTCATTATATTTGCCTTCTTCTCCAAGATAGTAGTAAATAATGTTAAATTGGAATTTTCTGAACGATCAAAGCATGACTCTCCTACAAACATAAAATGAATACATGTAAAAGGTTTTCTTTTTTTTTTTGTAAAAGGTTTTCTTTAAGTCATTAATTAATGAGGGAACTAGTAAGATATCAAACTGACTCAAAAGAGAATTTTAGATGTATATATCTCCATAATACACATACAATCAGGACTACCAACTATAGACTTACATAGACGCACGTGCACATAAAGTTCAGGGGTACTGAAATTTGAAAGGCCAGTTAGCATCATAGAGGGCAATAAAATAAATTCCTTCTTCTCCACCAAACCAAATGCATTTGCATGGCTGCCAACAAGTCTCATTTTCATTACTACAAGTTTTCTGCAAGTTAACTTCTGTCTCTACAGATGTATAAAATAGTCTAGCTGATAGAAAGTTTGTCCCAAGGAGTACCACCCTATAGAATCTGATAGTTCCAGAGAATGTGCTGGACAACACCCAGCCTTCCAGAGAAGGGACACCCACGGATCTCTGCTGCCCACTGTCAAGACTTAGACAATTTTTCTTGGCAGTACCCAGAAGATAAAGCTGTCATTTTTACCCTTTTTTCCCATTTCACTGAATTCATCAATGTTGATCATCTGATGGGTTTCACAGACAGTGATAAAATACCACGGCAGTATTGGGGTGGGGCAGCAACCTCTAATTACATCTCTGAGATTGTCAGTTACTTGCTATCATTTTGCACCAAAGGCTGCTATTCTACATATACTATAAATGGATACATAGTGTGGATGTATGTATACTTCTAAGATGCCGCACCTGTAAGATGTGCCATTATTTTACATATTGTTTGTTTGTTTGTTTTAAAGATTTTATTTATTTATTTGACAGAGAGAAAGAGATCACAAGTAGGCAGTGAGGCAGGCAGAGAGACAGTGAGAAGCAGGCTCCCCACTGAGCAGAGAGCCCGATGCGGGGCTCGATCCCAGGACACTGGGATCACGACCTGGTCCGAAGGCAGGGGCTTTTAACCCACTGAGCCACCTAGGGGCCCTGATACTTTTGTTTTTGATGTTAATGTCTGTATAGGATCAGTCAACTTCATCACAATGTCCTGGCCAACAAAAATTTTTACAATTCTCTATTTCATAGATGTTAAGATATGGAAACAATGTGCCTTAGTATTATGAAATGTATTTATTTCGCAGTGCAACCAACACCAAGCCTAGGTAAGGAAAACTTAATTACTGGTGATACAATTAAGTGAAGTTCATTTTTCCTACTAACTCGTAAGTCTGCCTAGCAGTAGGATCCTTACCAGCACATTGGTACACCGTTTCCTACTGCACATGATATAACTGAGAGTGATAAATTGTTCCATTCATTCAACAAATACTTATTAAATACCTAATATTGATAGCTATTTATAGTCAATAAGGACCATATATGTATTACATTTATTGCACTCTATTGGCATTTGTTATAGGATTCATAAGGAATAGTGGAAAAAAAAAACATAAGAAATATGAGTTGTTATATAAAAGTAAGCAAATTATATATTATGCATTTTGGTTATATACAGTATACACGAATTTTTCTTATGTATATTCTGCTTATTCGGGGTGTTCATATATGCTGATTATATATATTATTACTATGTATTATATGTCTTACTTATATATAACATACAACACTGACTAGCTTGAACCACAAATAAGCTGTTAAGCCTCCTGGAGCCTTAGTTTCCTCTTTAGCGAGAAAGGTAGTTGTCCTCATGCCTTTTGGAATGATGAAACCATCTTTGAGGAGGAATCTGGGGCCTCTAGCAAGTTATAACCCATCGGCCAAATCTGGCCTGTTGCCTATTTTGCATGGCTTGTGAGCTAAAAACTGGTTTTCACACTTTTAAATGGTTGGGGGAGAAAAAAAAGAAGAAGAATTTGTGAGACACGGAAATTCTATTAAATTCAAACTTCAGTGTCCACAAATAAATTGTATTAAAACATGCGAAGCCTGAAACCTTTACTGTCTGGCCCTTCACAGAAAAAAAAAAAAGTCTGCAGACCCCCATCTATAGCACCTATGTGAGTATAGCCCATATTATCTTGAATGTGAAACCACTCATGATCACGCAGGAACTCCTAAGTTACGCAGCGGTTATCGATACACACGGACATGTATGCACGTATGTTTCATTAGCCTTGCCAACACGGCTGTATTCCCACAATGCCTTGCCCTGTCCACACCCCTCCCCAGACTGAGGGATTGGGAGGAAATGGCTCCCTCTGATGTTGATGTCAGCATCCCTTAGAGGCAACCCAAAACTGTGGCTTGGACCCCAAACGTTTCACACTTCGGATGGTGAGAAGGAGTACTCCAAAGCCTTGGCTCTTTCTCCCTCAGAATAAAAATTTAAGTTTCCTATAAACACATTCTTTTGCCACTATTTAAAAGGAGATTCCAGGGCACTTCGGTGGCTCAGACATTTGAGGCTTTGACTCTTGATTACGGCTCAGGTCATGATCTCGCGGTTTTACTATCGAGCCCCCTCTAGGGCTCTGCACTCAGTACAGTGTCTGTCTCTCTCCCTCTGCTCCTCTCCCTCTGCTCCTCCCCCCCCAAAATAAATACAATCGTGAAAAAAATTAATATATGTTCAAAAAATAAAAAATACAAATAAAAAAAAAATGAAAGGAGATTCCACCTATCTGCCAGTGAAGTGATCTGTGCTTTCTCTGAGTATACCACAAGTGAGAGCTGCGTTAGGACCATGGACTAATCCTAACCATTTTTATAGAAAGACCATTAGGTGACAGAACTAACAAAAATGCAGGTCTAATCTGTAAAGTGAGTGGGGTGCATAGTTAGGGATTGTAATAATAGCAATGTGTAAATATGTTCGTTTACACATTTTGTCGTCAAGACCAAAATAGTGTCAACCCAGATTTTAACATATAACCTTAAACTCAGATAATGGGTGGAGTATCTGCTTTCAAAGACCATAGAAGCTCAACATCTATTTGCATCAAGTATTTTTTTAAAAAATAACAAATAGCCACACAATAATATGTGATGTATGTTAGATAAAATATTTACTGTACTTGAATTTAAACTTAACCGCTTCACTTGACTCGGATGAAGGAGATAGCAGACCCTGTTGATTATACAAGAGGTATATCCATTCTGATTTGGATTTCAAATTTAAGTGCGACTTTTCTGTTTTAGAAGGAAACCCAATTTCTTTTTATTACTCGTTATACATCAGGTGCCTTCATTTCAGCACAGTATGTAAAGAGCAGGTGGTATAAGGAGTACTTTGAATGTTAATTATTTTTTTCATTTATTTCGCTGTGAGGATTTACCTTTCAATGTGTTTTTATAATCAGGATGGAAACAATTAGGGAGCTTGCCACTTGAATGTTTCACTACATTTATTTTATGACATCTGCTGCAATGATTAAAAAAAAAAAAGAAAAGGAAAAGGGAGGTAAGCATTTTAACAGTAGTCAGGGGTTTGGGTTGATTGTATGTGATCTCTTTATTTCATTGTGAATCTTCAAAGGAAATGTCCTGATGAATCAGTCATGTTTCTAACCAGTAAATACCATCTCATTGTGAGAGCTTACAATTTTGACATGGAAGCATGTCTGCTTATGTTTCAGAGATGTCATAGTTTATTAGTCTTGGATTTAAATTGAAACCAATAGAAAAAAAACTACAGAGAGATAGGAATGAAAGGGAAAAAAAGTAGGTATTTATTTATAAAGACGTATTTCAAAGGAAAATGTTCTTTTTCCATTTATCATATTCAGTTTATTCGTCAAATATACACAAGATATTTACTTCACCTATCTTTCATTTTCATATACTTTGGAGCATAGTTTATAAGATAATAATATTCGGTATCAAGAGAGGTATGGCTCATGATATGTTAAGATTTGGGCACATAATTTCAATGTAAGGGAATACTTTTCAAAATTAATATAGTCATTTCATAGTGTGGTACATTACTCTTGTTTTTCCCCATTAGCAAAATATTATAGGCAATCCTACACCCTCAGAAAATAAAACTTACATAAAATCTAGTAATTATATATAATTAAATAAGATAAGTAATAGAGATGATAAATATAGATGCAATTTGGGGGGCGGGGGTTGAGAGAGACAGGCAGAGAGAGACAGAGACAGAGCCAGAGGGAGTGAGACAGAGACACAGACAGAGAGGGGGAGAGGGCACATGCCTAAGAACTCGGTCGGTAGTTTTAAAGAAGGATGAAGGAGGGCATGGGACTAGGAACACAAGCAGCCTCTAAAAACTAAAATATGTAAGGAGATGGATTCTTCCCTACAGCCTACAGAAGAAAGGTAACTCTGCTGACACCCCAGTTTTACCCCCATAAGACTACCATTTCAGACTTCTGGCCTCTGGAACGACAAGAAAATAAATTTGTGTTCCGTTAAGAAACTAAGCCTATGGTAATTTGTTACAGCAGCAATGGGAAAGGAATACATTACCTCTCAACACGGTCTCTTCAAACCATGTTGAAAATTCAGGCTTGTCTTAATAGGTCCCCAGAGAAAGGAGAGGCTCCAATATCTTCCCATGTTCCAGTGGGAATTACCATGAAGTTCTCCTGGCTTCTATAATATGCTAAATTAGGCAGCATTTTTATTATCATGACTCATCCCTTTTTAATGTCAGTCTCTGTTGGTTGCACAACTGAGATTTAATTCAGGTAAATCTAATTACCATGGCCACAGTAAGTGGAAATGGAACAGTTATGCGTCTCTGGGAGATTAGAAGAAAAGGGTTCCAAGGCATTAGGGAAATGAAGAACAGGAGAAGGGAAAGAGAAGGAAGGCAGGAGAGAAGGAAGAAGGATGGAAGGTTGAGGAAGAGCTGGTTTCTGTTTTCCAGTCTGGGGGAAATAACAAAATAAATATCCAACCACTACTTTTTGGAAATGGAGGAGAAATAGAATTCATGTCCAGTAAACTTTTCCATCTGGTTGTCTCTGACTGACTCATGGCACAAAATGGGAAGAGAACTTTTTGACCCTAACAGTCTTCTAATAGTTAAAGACCAAATGGACTACAAACATGCTTGGTATATTATTCTAGCACAGCGGCCCTCAAATTTAGGTGGGCTTAGGCATGAGAGCATTTGTGATTTCTGGACCCTGTCCCCAGAGATTCTGGTAAGGTAGAACTCAGTGGGCTTGGGATTCCACACTATCGAGCTCCCGAGAGATGGTGATGCTGCCAGTCCGTGGACCATCCATGGAATGGCAATACTAGTCTAGTAGTTGGCATCCATATTTAGATCATTCTTTTTGAAAATCCCTTCGACCTTTCCCTCTGCCTTAATTCCATTGGAGGGTGGAATGGCTAAACATGGCAAAAAATGATAGATCCATAGATACATGGATAAATGATAGAGAGCAGGCTCCTTCTCAGTAGATCCAAATTACCTGGATGCCTTAGTTAAAAGACGGCATGCTGGGCTCTATATCTCGAGTTCCTGATTCAGTAGGTTTGGGGCCATTGGGCAGGTGAGAACCTGCATGTTTAAGTTCCCAGGTGAGGCTGACGCTGCTGGTCCGGGCCATTCATTTGGAGAACCACTGGCAAAGCCCTTGTTTATTGGATAATAAGCAGCTGACCCCTATCAGGCACCATGGGAAGAGATGGTCTTTTAGCATCGTCGTGGACAACCAGGGATGCCGGGCATTAGGGTACCCCTGCTAAGAATGGGAACCTCTTCCCAAGTTGAACCCCAGCCTGCCTGAGATCAGCGGCTGTTCCTTCCCTGTGAGCCTCTCTCCGGACTGTGCCTTCCTACCGGGCAGTGGTGCCCTGCGTCCCTCCCACAGGGGCGGGTCTAGGAGGCAATGTGGAGGAGGGAGCACAGGCTAGGTGCCTTAAGTTAGGAAGGTGCAGAAGACTGCGTCTGTCCATCGGAAAACAGTCCCGGGGTACTCCAAGAGGATCCCGAGTATGCCTTTGAGTTGTGTACCTGAAAAATGTGTTTCCTGGTTTTGATGGGAAGAAAACAACTCAGGAAGCAAACGTTTTTTCCCGTCGTCTTAGTGGTCCCACCCATCCTTCGACACAGAGGCAAGACAGAGTAACATGAGAAATAAAAAAAGGAAGAAAAGACAAGGAGAAACCGAACGGGGCTTCTAGAGCGAGGCCCAGAAGCTGTTTGCCATATTGAATCAACACCTGGGGCACTGATTTGAAAGCCAAACGCAGGCTGTTCGTCTGGATTGCCAAGTCTAACAGCAACAACTGTCCTTGGCTGAGGCCGGCAGAAAGAACGAGCTCGCCAGGGCTCCCTCCGAAGCCGCTTCGAGGACCACAGATAACCCGAAAAGATATACAGAGCATGCTCCGAAACCGAATTCCAGGTGAGGCGCCTAGCGCTCTCTCTTTCCCACAAAGCACCGATGACTTCTAATTAGGAAGGCTTCCCGAAAGCAAGCTGACCCGATTCCGTTTGCTCCCTTAAAAAACGTGTCCCAGTTTTGGTGGCGATGTTTGGCTTTGCTTACTCGCTAAGCACTGCTGTTGCTTAGTCCTCTAAGCTTGCTGGGCCTGCCTTTCCCAACATTCCAAGCATTAATAGTCTCATTGACCCAGTAATTAAAGAAATCCTGTACCTTTCCACTCTGGCTAGCTGCCCTCTTTCTTCTCCCTCATTGTTCTTTTAGTAACACGACCAGCAGATGGTTAGAGATTTTTCACCCTTTCAAAAGCTTTATATTTTTCCCATCTCATCACGCATATCTCAGCCAAATGTAATTAGCTTAAGGCTTTTGAGCCCTCACGGGAGATCACCAAAAAAAAAAAAAAAAAAACAGAGCATTTCAATAAAGAGCTTGAAAAGAGGATTCTGGAAGGCCACGCCAAGCCACAGGAGAGCTGCTATTATTTAGAAGCATAGATCTCTCTCTCCCTCCCGTCCCCCCTTTTGGCATTTTAAAGTCTCCGAATATTCATGAGGCCTCCAGGGCTTTGGGGCTCTGTTTTGGACCATTATTGGGTAGGTGGGATATTTAAGCTCTCTTCAGCAAGGTCACTGTTCGGTTCTCTTTAATTGATTTCAATCAAGGAGCGTTTTTTGGGTAGCCCTGAGTTACTCCCAAATGGCAAACAGTTTGTTTGCTAAATCTCTTAGCCTTTTCATTCGCTTTTTTCTTTTTCTTTTTTTTTTTTTTATCCTCTGGTGGTTGGAAACGAGCTGGTAAGCCTTCTTTGTAGTTCCCAGCATTTGATATGAAGGCTAAATTAATTAACCGCAATACAGATTTGCACCCTGCCTCTGAGTGGTGGTGAATCCCCTTTCTTTCGAAATAGCCACATAGATGTGCTACAGAGCTGATCAGGCCCGAGCCCTTTTTTCCCCCCACGCTTAGGAGAAAGCAAGTTTCTGAGACCAAATTAAACTCTATTTATGTTGAAATGGAGTGAAGTAGCGCTTAAGTATGATGAAGCACAGATTGTTCGTGGGACGTTAGGAGAGGGGCATGGGCTCACCCTTGAATTGTGTGATGTGTATTTTCCCCAAGCAAGCAAGGGGGAGACTCCAAGCCTCAGGTGTTGGGTAGTAGGAAGATTAAGTGTGTTCTCATGTCAGTTTCTCATTACCCAGATTTGGGTGAAAGGGGAATCGTTCTTCGTAAATCCACTACCAGCTTTTTCAGATAAAGGGAATCGATGCCAACACTTGATTAAAATGACTTTTTTGTTGTTGTTGTCTCAAGTGAGCTAATCAGTTTCTTTCTGAATAGTGATGCACAGATATGAATAGTTGCCTATGATGAAAATGGTTACATATATGCCACACTTTAGAGGACATTAGAAGCACAATCTGGGGGAAAATTCCTTTTAAAGCATGCAAAGTATGTTCTGAGCAGTGTTCCGGGCAAGGCCTAGGCTTGCAAAGGATCCCCAAACACTTAAGAATTAACCTTATTATGTCCCAAAGTAACGTTGAAGGTTCAAATTGACTTACAAAAAGATATAAGCAGGGTGGAAGTTTTCTGTAGGTAGGACAAATAAGAACACGGCCTTTTGTAGATGCTTTTCATAAATGTTAGTTTTGCATAGAAGAACGAACAATTAATTACAGGAAAACTGCACTATCATTATTTAGAATAGAGCAGGCCCAGAGAAACCAGACTATCTCTGATGGCGGGGGGGGGCAAATTCTGGATCATGAAACTAGTCGTACCTGTGCAAAATGAATAAGACAAAGAGAAAAGAAAAGGAAATCGCTCACAAGACCTTCACTTAATAACAAGAGAGACAGAGGCAGAAGGACTCGTAGCAAACCTGATGTCAGGGAAATGTGCAGAAATGATCTACAGAGTTCCTTCTACAGCAGTTTTGCCATTAGCCAGCGGGCCGTGGCCAGGATATCTCTGGTTCCTTCCATTTTCCAAATAACCGATGCTTAACCAGAAAACTTTGGGGGCGAGTTATCACTATTTCCGCAATTCCCCAAATGATGACATCCATTTGCCTCCAGTTTGAAGTTCTAGAAGTTAAGGGTATGAGGAATTAATGTACCCAAGCAGGGTCACGCCTGGAGCTGGTGGACGCAGACCTGACATCTGTTGTCCAAATTGTGGCCCAGTATTTTTGTCTACCCTGCCCTTCCTCTTATGAGCTCTTCTAAGGCCTTCATCTTCACAGACGAAGATACTCTAGCTGGTGTCTACAGCATTGCAACTTAGCTCGTTTCTGAAATGGTAAAATCACCCTACTGTAAATCTTGGGTTTGGAATGAATCCTAAAGGTCACCCAGTCTAGCTGCTCACTGTGATGCACAAAAGCATTATTCCTTCCCAGCAGATGCTGTAGCCTCTGCTACAGAACATACGTGATGGGGAGCTCACTACCTTGCATAGCAGTTCCTTCATCCACGGGTGATTCTGAGTGTTGAAAAATGAACTTGACTTCACTACAGCTTCCACTTAAACGTGCCAGTTCTTTCCTGCATAGAGAACTGAAATGAGCCTGGCACATATAGCGAGAGCCCATCGAGTATCTGAAGGTCGTTTGCAGAGCCACCTTTGGTATCTTCTCAGTAGGTCCTTAATTCATTCCTTACTTAGTCCAAATACCCCTCATATCACAAGTTTTCTTTTTTAAGATTTTACTTATTTGTCAGAGAGAGCACACAACCAGGGGGAGTGGCAGGCAGAGGGAGAAGCAGACTCCCCTCTGAGCAAGGACCCTGATGCGGGACTCGATCCCAGGACCCCAGAGAATCATGAACGTAAGCCGAAGGCAGACTCTTAACCGACTGAGTCACCCAGGCGCTCCTACATCACAAGGCTTGGAATGTTGGCTGCATACCTCTAAGCAAGTTAAAATTGCCCACTTTTCTCTCCAAACATGGATACAGAATTAATTGCATATGATGATCCAGACCTTCATTTGTCAAGTTAAAGGCTAAGAGCAATTGCTTCAAGCCCTGGCACGTCTGTGTCTGAACATCTCCCCGTGTGAGATGATAAAGGATGTAATGCGACCAGCGGCCAGTGCTCAGAAGCTTGTGGACTCTCCAAGCTTGCCGGCAAGGCTCTTCTCTAATGATCCGCGAACCAGCAATTCACCCTGGACTTGGTTTCCCCATCGGTAAATGGGGAGAACGGTAGAGGATTTTTATAAGGATCTTATGATTAAATATGTGTCGAGTTCTAGCAACCATACCAGGCACATAGTAAACTCTTCATCAATACTAGTTATTAGTTATTGTTACTGTTCTAAGCAGAAGCCCCTAATCCAAGCTAAAGAAAATCCTCACATTTCTACGATGAACAGAGAGAGACCTAAAAACTGTAGGAACACTGGATCCGATGTTACCTCTGCCCTATAATTACGGGCCTGATCTACTGCCTTCGTTTCCACGAGCATGACGTGGGACCACAAGGGTGCCCTGAGAGACATGAAGCCACTTTCATCCTCCAAATGCGCCCGGCCCAGCAGTCCAGTGATTTTCCCTTCGCTGCCGATGTCTTTGATAGTTAGAGACCTCATTAAAGGGATGCAGCTGGTCAGGAAAAACACCCGGAAGCCCTTGGCTTCTGGCAGATGTGCTGTGTCGTGAGAGTGCATCTGTCACAGCTGGTGCTGTTCCCATGCAAGAAATGATGGGGCCAATGCAAACAGCTCCTGAACCCGGCGTGGATGGGCCTGTAGACCTAAAGAATCAAAACATTCATGGAGGCGGACCTGTGCATTCGCAGGGACATTATTTTTAGGCACTTGGGCACAAAACAAAAATGGCACAACCTATATAACCTGACTGTCACACTCATGGTTGACTTTGTATAGAAATGGCCAAATAGGGACCCGGGAGTCTGGAAACAGCTATCCCTCGGCTTGGAAATTTAAATTGTAGGATTTACCATTAATGCCATTAATACCCTCACTCATGTTTCTTGTGATGGGGTTTTATATTGACTGGAACTTCGTTCAGCTATTGCGATTGGATCCAAGCGTATCACAAAGCAGGAGACAGAAACACCACTCCCCACCTTGCACCATTGCATCTCCTCCAGGCCCATCCTATAAAGAAACCCAAAATCCCCAAAGAAGCCACATTCTCAAGGAGAAATAGACTGAGGACAAACAGAAATTTGGATTCTGGCAAATCAGTAACTGTAAGGAATTAACCGCGGGAGACAATGGTGGCTCCCCTCAATCCTAGGTCATTCCTGGTGGCTTGGGTCTCAGACTGTGATGGCAGAGGTCCAATTTTTCCTCTCTCCTGTACTTGACTTTAAATGCCAGGGTTGAGGTTCTTGCTTTGTCTAAGCTACGTTACCATTGGTGTCTTAATTATTCTTAGGATTATTAAGGATCATGAAAACCTCACCTTAGAAAAGGCTGAGGAAGAGAGAGAGAACCAGATGGACTTGTGATGTGGGTCCGGGTGCATTTGGGTCACCCAGGCAGCAGCGCCACACAGCCTAACTGCAGAGAGATGACCTTCAAAGGCCCTCCTCTGCAGGGCTCCCAGAGGACCAGCATCTTGTGACATTTTGTGCTGGGCACAGAATCCCATAGGCACTCCCCTCTTATCTCATCATATGCCAGTGATCACAGCCACAAAGACCAGGGGACAGAATATAAAAGAACACTGCTTTGTCTTCTTACCATTTTATCTTATTTTCCCTCTAGAATTCATATTTTGTACCAACCATATTGTAACAATAAAGGCTTTTCTAGAGAATGGGGAAAAAATAGCACTGTGATATTCAGCCTTATTGTATCAAACCACTTTGGGCTTTACCCTCTTTAAAGTGTGTTCATGCATTCAGCTACAAGGAGGTTTCTGAAAGTCCTCGTGGGCAGTTCGTTGCCTTATCTCCCATGTGTGCTGCTCCTGGGTCATGGGCCTTGGGTTTTTAAGGACTTGGGGTATGAGAACCATGTTGGGAGATAACAGCCCTAGAAGCCCCTGGCCATCACTTTGCCCCAGTTGCCTTTTGGACCCTGTGAATCCAGATTCCTTATGATTTGGCTTCTGGCAAATCAGTAACTAGAATAAAAGCAGCCTGAAGAGGGAACATAGACTTGGGAAACCCAGAGACACGGACTGGACCGTCTCAACACACAATTTTACATTGGTCTCCTCAAAACCAAAACCCTTCTCCTCAAATGTCATTCTCTTTTCAAAACGAAGCCAGTCCTTTTCAGATGGCGTAAGCGCATCTCAGACATCCCACAGGCACGAGGAAAAGCTTCCGCAAACAAACTAGACCCATCAAGCTTGGGACTTGGTGTATCTTACCCTGAGTGGGAAACTAGATGGTTTGGGTCACTGGTGCCAGGACTTCGTTGGTAGGGCAGAAGTGTTCGGTGTCTGGAAGCTCTGGGAACTGGGAATCTGATGAAATGTGTCCTCATCTAGATTCCAGCAGTCTGGTCCCTACTGAACAACGAGGTATGAGACCAAATGCGGAGGATGGAACTCTTGCTTGTTGACGGACAGGATGAAATGGTACCAGCTGTGTACGGTCAGAGATTGTGAGGTCAGAACAGTAACCACTGCCCTAGAATGAGCCAGTTAACCTTTGGCTGAATCTGATGTCTCCGAAGTCAATGCAAAATCCTAATTGTCCAACCTTGAACCATAGGTTGAAATACCAGCAGATTCTAGTGGTTCCAAGTGGTGCAAATTCTTCTAAGGAGCGGAGTATGAGTCTAGGTCTTCCTAGGAGCCGATGCTAAGATGGGATTTATTTGAGAAATACAAGGTATTTCTTAAGGGAAATGCCTCTGTGAGAGAAAAGGAGGAGGGCACTGGTGAAGGCTGGGAAGTGGGACCGCCAGATGAAGGAGACAGGGAAGGAAGGTTAAGAGGTGTGCATTGTAAAAAAAAAAAAAGGTGTGCATTGTAAGAAAAGTTTTGGCAAATAACCTGGGAGTCTTTCGGGCAAATTTAGCCATGAACATATCTGCCTCCATCCCCCTAATTCACTCCTGGGAGCAGCCTGTGGGAAAGGGCCTCAGAACAAATGCAATGATGGATTCCAGAGCGCAGCAGCTGGGGTCCTCGGCGAGTTGATGACACTGTCTGTAGTTGGGGTCTGCGAGGCACATTGTCATGGCTCGGCAGAGAGTCCTGGAAACTCAGATAAGCATCCAGTAAATTACTCTCCTTTTTTAAGCACACAGTGTGGGCGTGCAGCTAATTCTCAAAAACAGGCCCATTCATCTGCTTAAATTGATCATGAAATAAACGAACCAACATTTAGGCATACAAAATAAGTGGAATTTCTCTCAAAGCAATTGCTGTGGGCAACTATGTGCTGTTATTGAGGGCTCTGAAGTTGATCCTAACTGTGGTCACATCTGAAAGTAAACCCAGGACTCCCCTTCCTCCTTTACTCTGGACGTGCGCGTGACAAGGAAAGCCAGACCAGGGCTGTGCAGAGAATTCCTCTACTGAGGCCAAGTTCACCCTGCAGGATGTGAAGGACCAAAGGTCAGATTTTTGTAGTAGCATCTCAATATGTGTACCCCTTACTTTCCTCCCCTTCCTCACATACCATGTAGAATGTGGGGAGCTTGTGTTCCTTGCTCTCTGACCCAATTTTCCCAAAGCAGTTTGTGGTTTTGATGAGTTGAGTTCTCCTCGGCATGTTCTCTCATGTTCTCTAAAATGGCGCTGTTGTGTATGGAGCACAGAACAGTTTTGGGAACAGCAGGATTCACTGCCTCTAACGTATGTATCTGTCCATATTCCGTCCATATTCCGATGAGCAGTAAGTCTTTTGGTGCCAATGATCCCTCCCCTCTCTGGGACCATAACAACCCAATGACTGGCTCTCTATAGCATCGTTGTTTTGGTACCTCATTCCGGAACATGCCCTTAGTAACTGGGTAACCTTTGATCATGAAAGTCCTGGAGAACATATTCCTATTCTTAAGTCACCAGGAATCATGTTTAGAGGGTGAGAGCCGAATAGTGGCACCTTATGGAAATGCTCTGGGTAGTGAAATATGCCCAATAATGGGTGTCGCCCACATGCTTTATCAGTTTTGCACTTTTGGAATATGTCACGGTTGCCTAGTTGTATCAAAAGTGTGATAATAGCCAGGGAATATGAAATGATAAGTGAGTGTAAAAACTTCACTGCCGTATCAAAGCTAATACATGTTCATTAGAATTCGGTTATATGTATATAGACTTTTTTTTTTAATGCTCAGCAACATTTCTAATATAATTTAAATTTTGGCATTGTGGGTTCCCCCTGCATTGTCAGGGTGAATTAAGTGGGGAACAATAATGTCATTAATGGTTCTCACATAGATAACAATGTATTTAAACTCATCGCTGATCATTCCTTTGCTCAGAAGTCTATATTCATGGCTATTATTTGCTTAAGCTCAAGTTGTCCTAAGAAACACACATTTTACAATGAACATTAAACTGAGCTTGCTGGCTTCCATGTTCTACCCACCTCTGGTGATAACAGACGTCAGTAATCTTAGACCACTGGTAGATAGTATGCTTACTTAGAACTATTACTAAGTTCTGGAAAATAATGTCCTAAATATTATAATGTTAAACTGAGGCTGGAGGCTTCAATTTCACAGTTTTGGTCAGTTGTGGTTTTTTTAAGATTTTATTTATTTATTTATTTGTTTGTTTATTTATTCATTCATTCATTCATTCATTTGAGAAAAAGAGAGAGAGTGTGTGAGAAAGAAAGAGATCATGAACAGTGGGAAGCAGACTTCCCGCTGTGCAGGGAGCCCAATGTAGAACTAGATTCCAGGACCCTGGGATCATGACATGAGCCAAAGGCAGACACTTAACCAACTGAGCCACCCAGGCACCCCTCAGTCTGGTTTAAAACCAAACAGGTTTAAGGCTGTAGGGTGAACATACATGTTCATTCCCATCTTTCCAGAACACGCCATTGGGATAACGGTATAAAACCCAACAGAGAAGAAATCAGGAGAGGGAAATGAATTCCAACAAATCTATAAACATTGGAGAGCAAAAGGAAGTATGTTGGGGTTAACACAGAGTCTAGAACAGACTGTAAGAGGAAGTCCCACAGTGTAGGAGGTAGTAATTCAGAGTAATTCAGGATTGGTAGTCAATAGTAGAGTGACCAGACAATATATTTTCTAACCGAGGACACTTCTGGAAGTAAAAGGTGACACTAGAACATATGGTCAGTAGCCAAGATGGTGTTCAAGGCAAAGAAGGAACAGATCTAGGTGGTTAACTGAAGTTCTCTTTGGAATAACTAAAACTGTTGGCCTCCTCACCGTGGTACCTAGGGGAGCAGGGAGCTCAATTCTAAAGAAATCAAGCAAATGAAATGAGGAGAATTAGGGTTGTTTGTGTGGCTGCTAACATTGCAGATTAATCTTCCCTCATTCTAGCATTTGGGGGCCTGACATCTGTCTCCTTGCCATTCTACACTAAAGTAAAACCTGTCCATCAACACACACCACTCAATCACATGAGCCCCCACCCCATCAGAATTCTTCCTTATGGGAGCAGGGAGCAGACAGACCAATGCCCATATCAGAGGAACTCCCATCACCCTGCTTTCTCATTAGTGAATATGTATGGCAACCTTGAATCAGTGACCATTACAAGAAATCCAGCTCTGTAATGGGGAAGAATAAGAGAAAGATTGAAAAACAGCGGTAAATGAAACATATAATACAGAGTAAAGAACTATCACAAGAAGCAAGCAAACAAAAAATCCACAATAATTTGCAATCTCTCAAAGGAAGAAAAAATCTTCAAAATAAGAAGCTGCAACAATTAGAAAAAAGCAACAGTTAGAAAGTAAAGAGTGTTTAAAATGTAAACTAAAATTGCCAAAATTAAAAATAAAATTGATACACAAGCTGAAAGATAAAATTGAGTAAAAAGACCAAGATATGGAAAATATGAGAAAAAAGTTGAGATCTAATTGTCAAAGCAAATTGAAGAAAAGGTCCCACAGATAACAGATGTGATTGAAAGGGTTCAGTGAGTATGCACAACAAAGGACTCACACTGAAAATGCATCATCATGAAATTTCAAAATTTCAGATTGGAAAACTAGCAAATGAACAACAGAAATCAGTCTCACAGAAGTTTTTCGTTTGTTTGTTTTGTTTTGTTTTGTTTTGTTTTTTTAATCGGCAATCCTGAATGTTAAGTCAATAGAACATAGCCTTCAAAGTTCTGGGGAAAAAGTGATTTTGAACTTGAATACGTTCCTAGTGAGGTATAGCTGGAATAAATATATTTTAAGATATCCAAAGCCTTGAAATATTTACCTCCAATATACTCTCTCTAAGGAAGTACTTGAGGAAGCAAACCAACAAAATGAGGGATAAAACCATAATACAAGAATACAGGGGATCCAGTAAATATATTCAACCTGGCAGAGAAACAAAATACTGTAACAAGAAAGAAAATCTCCTCTAAGATGATGCAAACTATAATGTCAGTACTATAGTAATCAATTTGACTTTGATGGCACAAACATTCCCTATTGAGTGACGCTAGTGCCATAAAAAACATTCTGTCTGTGGAGAAAATCCACGACCATAGTGGACTTCTTGACCTACCTGGAAACAGTGTTCATATCATTTTGTAAGATGGCCAACAATGTATACTTATTAATTCAGAAATACAGTATTACTCAGAAATAATATGATCATCGATTCATTAGAGAGTACTGGTAGACATAGTAATCCTTTAAACTCTATCCTATTGTGTAACAAAGAAAGAAAATCAAATTTGATCCAATAATTTAAAGTATCTGGCAGTTTATTCCCTTGTATGTATATTCTCAGTGTTTCGTGTCTTGTCCCCCTTTCGCTGTCCTCTGGCTTCTCTGGCAACGTGCCTTTGCTACCTAATGACCAAGCCCCCTGCTCTTAGCTAACATCAAAATCTGTAGTCTGTTCTCGCTAGTCCAATCCAGGCTTGGTGATTCTCTGATGACACCACCCCTTGAGCTCAATTGGCCTTCAGTGTGACAGTGACTCCTAGTGTTTCCCCACTCCAGGGATTCACTTTGAGCTTTTCAGCTGCAGGCACAAGGCTCCACATTTCACAACTCCGGGGGACACAACTGACTTCAACACCCCTGGCAAATGTGCCATAAATAGCCTGCTCAGCTTCACATGGCTGTCTTGCTCAGGGTTGTGTCCCACTATGGTGACTGCCCAGGTAAACTCAACAGTCGCATCACCAGCTACGTTCTGGATACCCTAGCCATAGGACATGTGGGGACTTCTGGGGAGCTAAATTTATCTCACAGATAAGCAGAAGAGTGAAAGGGGCGATCCTCCTAGGACATGTGTTCTAAATCCCAAATAGGGAGTAGACCCAAAGGGGCACCTGCGTGGCACAGTTGGTTAAGCAGCCAACTCTTGGTTTGTGTTCAGGTCATGATCTCAGGATCAGGATCACAGGGTCCTGCGATTGAGCTGAGCATTGGGCTCTGCACTCAGCATGGAGTCTGCTTCAGATTCTCTCTCCCTCTATCTCTGCCCCCGCCCCCCCACTTGTGCTCTCTCTTTCAAATAAATAAATAAAATTTAAAAAAAAACAGTGGAGCAAAAGCCCCTCCTCAAATTTTGACTTTCCCCTAAACCTACATATTTACTGTATGCCTCCTCTCTCTAGGTCTTTGGCCTTTATCCCATATTTATTTTTTTTATTGTTTTAAAAGGTTTTATTTATTTATTTGAGTAAGAGAGGGAAAGAGAGAGCATGAGCAGGGGAAGGGGCAGGGGGAGAAACAGACTCCCCACTGATTAAAGAGCCCAATGTGGGACTTGATTCTGGGACTCCAGAATCATGACCTGAGCTGAAGGGAGATCCTTAACCAACTGAGCCACCGAGGTGACCCATTTACCCCATGTTTAAAAGAAAGTGTCATAAGGGCTAGACTTTACTTATCCTTTCTGACCAGTACTTCCTCTCAACTTTAAAATGAGAATTACCTGGGGAGCTTTCAAAAAGCCCAACTCCCAGACCATACTGCCGACCAATTATATTCAATGCTGTTAAGATGGCAGCCGGGCATCAGTACTCTTTAAAGCTCCAGAGGTGATTCCAAAGTGTAACTAAGGTTGAGAAATCCTGCTCTATATTCTCCCTACTTCCTGAGGCGGCATTGGCCTTCCCACTTTCCAGGGGCCAAAATGGCGATTGGCTGCTTAAAAATGTGGTATGTAGGGAAGAGGGATAAAGCATAGTCAATATATTTTCAATATATTATTTTATTATAGCCTTCATCATAAAAATGTTATTTTTAAGTTCTAACATTTAGAACAGTCAACTTGGTTTATTATGATTATAGACAGAATATAAATGTTAATCTCGACTATGTAAGAGCAAATTTGTGGAAAACTAGAAGGAAAGGTTAGAGAACTTGTACACTTTGGGTGCTTTAATTAAAGATGCAAAAATAACCCATAGCCAAGCAAGAAAATTATTTCAGCTATCCAAATCTAGGAAGAGAGAGTGTGACATAAATAATATATCACCACTGGTCATTGCAAGAGTCAATAGCTATTGTCTAAGAGAGAGAAATAAAAATGGAAGCTTAATTCCATGTTATTTAAAGGTAAGGAGGTGATCACCCAGAGAACTAAAACAAATTGTAATGGTTGTCTCTTAGAGGTGGGTCTGGGATAGAGGAGAGTTCTGTATTTCTTAAGTTTTACTTTGTATGTACATATAACAAAAATTACAGATTAAAAAATAATCAAATTAGGATTCCATACTGTGGTGCATATCAAGGGATGTTTTGGGAGACTATCTCCAGTCTGGGCCTTTGTGCTGATGATAATGCAGCCCCCCATTGACATTTGCAGAATGCTAGACCCTGAGTTTTTGCCCACAACAGTGTTACATGCCTATGTGGGTGAGGCTGATTCTCCTGATTCGCCAGGTCCTTCAGTTTTAGTTAGCAAAATGCCCACCTCAGTGTTGCTACATTATAGTCCTTTAAATTTTATACACTCCCAGGAAAGAGATAGAGAAAGTAACGTTCATGAAGAATCCAGAGTGGCCTTCTAGTTTACCACCTTGCAGGTTCTTCTGACCATAACTTTAAGTGATGGCATTCTATTAGTGGGAGAAGATTTTAGTAGATATTTGTGGTCTATGTGTCATGTGCCTTCAGTGTGTTGAGAAATATCGTTGAGATAGACCATAGGTAAATGGAGCACTGAACTGAATAATGGAGTTGTGAGATCTCATCCTGGTTGTACCTGCTACCTCAACTATGTCACTTAATTTCTGGAGGATCTACAAAATGAGGCGATACCCTTGCAGCCTTAACACTTTGCCCCATCAAGTCTTTCTTCTAGAACATGAAGTGTCAGTGTTTGTCTCTGGGTTTTCTTAAAAATTTCTCTACCACCTCTGTTGTGCTCCAAAATATGGGCGTGCTTGTTACACAGGTCAACAACAAACCTGGTCTTCAGATAGATGGGATCTAAAAATTCCAGCTCTTTACTTTTTGGCTGGATGACCATAAGCAGGTTTTCTAACTTTGTCAAGTCCCAGTTCCTCATCTATAAAATGGAGATCAGATGTTTACTACTATTAGAAGCGTTTGATGTATGTATGTTCTAGTCTGAAAAGATTCTCAATAAATGACACCTTGTTATGCTAGAGAAGATGGCATTAGCAGCCTAATGCATGCTCCCTGGATGGGAAGACAGGTTGTCATAAACCCACAAGGAGAAGTCCTGTGTGAGTTTGCAGATAACTAGGTCAGATTTTCACATATCCATCATTTGAAGAGTAACAAGCCTTCTGTTCGCACACAACAGTCTGTGTGCAGGGGGGACACCCTGATCACCATCTGGGTTCAATGGAAGCCAAGAAAAATAACAGAGTAGCAGATTAAATATCCCTGGGCTATATCCCTTTTCCATCCCTGGCCGTTTTCCCTAGCCGAAACATCTGCTGTAATGTTCAATACACTTGACTCTTAGGCCAAACAAGAGCCCTGCCCTCTCCTCCCAGTGTAACCATGGTCACCATTTGGAGTTTCTTGACTCGTGCACCTGTGTGGGTTAGGGTTAGAGAGCTCTGTAATCCATGAAATCTAATCCTGTATCCTCATCCTCAGTTTATAGAAAGGTGAGGGAGAGGCAGAAGAGGCAGGGAAGGAGGACTATATCCCAATGGCCATGATGTCTTTGCTAGGCATCACACTTCACAGTTTCCTGCTTTTTAGTACAGAGGCAGTATTTCTTCAGTCTTGCAAAGGGTCTGGTTTTTTGGTTACTGTTTTGTTTTGTTGCTTCCTTCATATCTCTATGTTGTCAGGTCTGGAAGACTAAGAAGGAAGAACTGGTCTGTACGTTTAGAAATCTGGTCCTTTGTTTCTATTCAACCATTTTGTTACAAAGTTCCTTACTGGGGCGCCTGGGTGGCTCAGTGGGTTGGGGCCTCTGCCTTCGGCTCGGGTCATGATCTCAAGGTCCTGGGATCGAGCCCCGTATCGGGCTCTCTGCTCGACGGGGAGCCTGCTTCCCCCTCTCGCTCTGCCTGCCTTTCTGCCTCCTTGTGATCTCTCTCACTGTGTCAAATAAATAAATAAAACCTTTAAAAAAAAAAAAAGTTCCTTACTGATGATTTAACCATTAAAATAAAGCCGCCAGTGTAGATGCAATGGAAATACCCCATGTTAAGTATATGTCAAGTCGAAACACTACAACACTCTTTCTTGAAGTAAAATTCTGAGTTTAATATCAATGGTGGATTGTTCTATTTTTGACATCCCTGTGGAAAGTAAAACAGTGGTGACCTGGGGAGTTGAGGAGATTCCACATCCAATTGCTTGTTCCTGAAGTGACCCAGCCTTAACTCAACTAACTCAGTCTCAATGTAGGTTACAGCTCTGTTCATCCACTTTAAGCAAAAAGAAAGAAAAAAAGTTGTATGTTGAATGAGTTCATTTAGAGAATTTTCCTGGATGGAAAATAAACTCTGAATGTTTGCTTTTCCATACAAATTTTATAATTGGTTTGTCTTGTTCTACAGTGGGTACTTTTATTAGAAGTAAGCTAAATTCGGGCCCCTTACAAGGCATCTTTGTCACCAGAGTAGCCGGTCTTATGAATCCTCCATAACATTTAAAATTTGGATTTATATGCACTTTTAGGTTTTTTTTTATTTCTTTTTAATTATATTTTATTGTTATTGTTCCTGTTATATAGTTGGTTTTTCCTTTAATTTAGTCGCACTATTACATTTGAGGGCAAATTGCTTTTGGTTATTTGGTTATACTGTTGCGTTTTTGGTTACTCGGTCCTATTTTTATATTTTCTTTAAAGAACTGTATCTTTTATCTGTATTTGTAACAGACTATGCATTTTTTCTTACTAATTTATAAGAGTCCTTTATATATTATAACTCTTGTTTTTTTATCTTAAATTTAGCAGTGGCAGAAAACTTAGAGATTATAAGATTTTACCATTTGTTATACAAATTAAGAAAGTGAGGTCGGACGACTTTTCCATTGTCATGTAGAGAGTTTGTGAACAATCAGAACTGAAAAACAGGTCTCTTGGATCCTTATTTGGAAGTTTCCTTCTCAAACTGTAGCCTCCTTGCCTCTGTCTTTCTCCATTTCCTCTTAAGTTGAGCATTATTAGGTTAGTTGATTTGATTAAAGTAACAATAAGTTGGTTCCCACTTCAATAAATTAATCACCAATAGGTGCTGACTCCCAAATCTTACCTTAATTCCTGCTATTTCTCCTGAACTCAGGATTCCTCTAATAAACATTTCTACTTGGATTTCTCATTGACAGCTCCAACTCAACCTTTCCAAAACAGCTTTTAATATCTGCTCCCCATCTGTAATTTTTATAGTCTTTCTCATCTGAGCAAATGGCACTTGTTCCTGATGGTCAAATCCAAAATTCTGGTTATCTTTGACTCTTCTCTTTATTCCCCAAATCCTAGCCCAATTCATCTCCAAATCCTGTGTTTTCAAAAATATACCCAGATATGGTCACATTGCTCCTCTCTTCCACCTCCTCCCCAGTCAAATCTACCTCTGCATCAATTACCCATAACCTACTTGGTTACCTGTCTTCATCTTTCACCCCTTAATAGTTAATTGTCTTACCACAGGTGAAGTGATACTTTCATGAAACAAGAACATAATCTCCCACTTCTTCTCAAAATCCCCCAATGACATCCAATAGGACCCAACATCCATATAGTGACCCAAATAATCTTGACTCACTGTACCCCCAGCCTGCCCTGTGTTTTTTTCTCTGCTGCCAGTTTCTCTTTATTCACTTAGTCTTTGTTTTTCTTCAAATGTTTTAAGTATACTCTTGCCTCAGGGCCTTTGCACTTACTGCTCCTTTACCTGAGATGTTCACCCCAAATACATTCAAATATAACACCATGACTACAAGGATGTTTTCTGCTTTGTAACTGCTAAATCTTCAGCACCTAGGAAAGTGTCTCACACTGGGCTGGTGCACAATTTATGATGATTGAATGACTGAATGAACTATACTCACTAGTAATCATTTTTTGGTGGTGTTATAAAGAATATACTGTGGCATCCTGTGGCCTTTGCAAAGCAAAGATAAAACTGCTTAGGAACTGAATCCGTACATTAGAATAAAATTTAAACTTTTTGCCCCTGTCAGTCTCTCCAACAGCATCTCTTTCCTCTACCTCCCTCCCTCACTATTCTCTAGCCATACTGGCTTCCTTTCTATTCCCTGAACAGGCCAAGTGTATCTGAGCCTTTGAGCCACTTTTCTGGATGTGCCTCCTTCAGGGAAACACCTGTTCCTGCATCTTTGCATGGCTGATTTCTCACTTAGGTCTCCTTTTGAAACTCCTCTCTTGGTGAGACCTGCTCCCATCACTCAAACTAAGTAACTCCCTTTCACTGTGTCTCTATCACACCACACTCTTTTATTTACCTCAAACACATATCCAGAGAGCAAAGACCTTCCCTGTCATTTCCACCACTCTGTTGCCAGAAGCTCACATTATATGACACATAGAAGACACTCACAAAATATTCGTGTCCTTTGTCTAGCTGTTCAAGATCATATGGTCTGTGCCTCCACGACAGCACTAGCCACAAGGTGATGAAATTCTAAATCCATGAGTCTGGGTCCCACAAAGACTATGAGAACCTCTGGGACAGGTACAATGTCTAATTCATAGCCATTTCCCTGACATTTCCCACAGTTCCTGGCACCTAGTGGTACCCCATAGATGTCTGCCAAACTAACACAAAGCAGCAAAAAAGCCATACAGCCTCTTCACCAAGTTCATTTCACTGGAGAATATGAATATTCATTTGAGACTAGAGAATATGAATTACAGACAGTAAAATACTAAAAAGTGAATATTGTGAGATGGCCAAGGGAAGCCATATAAGGACGGGTACACAAAAGACTTAAGACATCAAAAATTAAGTGCCTGGAATTAGCTCTCAGAGGGAGAAGAAATACAACAGTGAGATCGTCAATTCAGGTACTCATTTCAGAGCAACGCCAAGCTTCTGGTGCTATAAATTTGCATGGTCTTTTTTTTTTTTCGCTAGGCTAAAAAATAATGTTATTGATGTGCTACATGTAATGGTTCCTGTGGATAAGCCATATTTTTTTTATTACCCGAGCACATTTCTTACAGTAGCTGTTTTAAACTTTCTCCATCCTACCCTTCCCCTTCCTCCCCTTCCTCCTCTCTTTCTTCCTCCTCCTCCCTTTCTTCTTCTTTCCTTCTTCTTCTTCTTTTCATTCTTCTTCTCCTTCTCCTTCTTTGTCTCCAAACCATTTCTCCTCACAGATGGTCCTATCTCCCACTTTGCTGAGAAAATAGAGAAATCCCCTAACCTTCTAACCATCAAAACCATCTGTGATCCTGACACATCCCCTGCCTCATTCTCTTCTGTCTTGACAATGATAGCTACTTTTCTCCTTTCCAAAAATTAACCTTAACATTGCGTCTGAATCTTTTTTCTTTTTTGTCACTTTGTCTCCTCGATTACTTCCAATTTCCCAGCATCATGCATGTATTTATTTCTACTTGTTCCTCCCATTTGGCCTTCAACCATATACAGGTCTTCCCTGTCTTAGAAAACCAAGCCCCTCCCCCACCTGGTGGCTATATTTTCCTCCATGGCTGAAGTCTTATATGCATGACATCTCCATGATTATCTCTGTTCTTTCACAGTGTAGTCCCTCTATTATCATAGAGTTCTACTCACGCTTCAGGTCTCAGCTCTAGTAACACAGGACTACTGTGTGGATACCAAATGTGGCTTGGCTTTCCACATTTGGCTTTCCACATTTCACATTCAGTGACCTCCTCCCAGTGTTGACTCTGCCTGGCTGACATGCAACATTCATCCCATGACTTACCCTTGACTTTCAAGCACGATGTATGCACACCTATTTTTCCTCTAACTTAATCTCCAAATTATTCTATTTCTTAATTGTGGACAGCATCATAAGGTCTCTATTCCTTTTTACTTAAAAAGTTTTCATGGAGACTTTGTCCTCTTTTATGGCTTCAGTAAAACCATAAATCAATTTCTAAGATTGCTGAGCACATTCCAAGGGCCAGGTAATGTTTGGGGATCATTCATCAAATATTTGAATGATTCATAGAAATAGGATCCTGGCTAGTTGGATAATCATTGAGTTAAACATAAGTATGGTTTTTATAGAAATGTAAATAGAACAAAAAACATTCTATAGTGCTGCAAAGAGAACCAAAATTCAAAAATAATTTTAAAAGAATAAGCTTACTTAGAATAATATGTTATAAAATAGTATGATACATATTTTATAAATTGTAGAGGGTAGAAAATGGGCATGGGGTGGTAACTGGTCACAATATCATCTGAGTAGCCATGCTGGTGGAAATGATGTCTGAGTAAACTTAACTACCCTGAGTAGGGTGGGCCAGTGTTGCAGGGGGGAGGAGCAGCATGTGCAAAGGACTGTGGGAGAAGACAAAATGGTGCACACCTCCATCTACTTACAGTCAGTGGGTATTTGTGTGTCTACTGACACGTCATCAAGATAACTGACAGTTATTTTCTGAATATCTTATTTCACTTCAGAGAGGATTTTAAGGAGATTTTAAGTGGAATTCCTATCTACTGCCCATGATCTAGCACAGGAAATGTCAAATGACTGATCATAGTAAGTCCACTGTGAAAGGGAAGAGCAAGTCCTAGGCTGACATGGACAAGATGAGGGAGGTAAGCTGAGCCTTGAAACAACACTTGCACTCCATCCAGTTATACAACTGATAACTGTGGCAGAAAGACACAGTACTGGCAATCACATATATTGTAACTTTTTCTCACATGTCCCTTCAATAAGTGCCTCCTGTATTAATTTGAGTAGGCTGACTGCAGAGACAACCTTATAATCTCAGGGATTTACCATGAGAAAAATATATTTTACTCACCTCACACTCCAAAGCTGTTCTGAGGAGGGAAAAGACTGCTCCACACAATCATTCAGAAACCCCCGAGAATGCCTTCCTATACATCTTGTAACTCTATATTTCTTAGGGCCTCGGTATCCAAAATGTGATTCCTGGCCCAGCATCATTACCATCACCTGGTAACTTCCAAAAAATGCAAATCCTTGGGCCCTACCACAGACTGGCTTAATCAGAGGCTCTGACTCTAGGATCCAGAAATATGCTCTTCACAAGCTGTCCAGGTGGTTCTCAAGTTTGAGTACTGCTGCCAGGACCTGGTGGCTGAGGGCAGGGGGTGTGGAGGACCACACAGGAGGGTATTCACGTGCCAGTCCCAGAAGTAGCACATACTGCTTCAGCCCACAGTCCATTGGCTGCCACTGAGTCATGAATCCCCGCCTACTATTTAAGAAGCTGGGGTGGCATGTGTGGTTCAGCTCTGTGCTCAGAAGAAAAGTACTCCCCTCCTCACTGTTCTCACTTCTGGTTTTGCCCACCCTCCCCCCGCTTAAATTCATGCTCTGGTCAGTCAGACCAAACTCCCTAAAAGGGCAATCTGTTATGCCACCCCCTGACTAAAACCTCCACGGGTCTCGTAGCCTTCTGAATGACACTCCTTAGCTCTCCAAGGACTGGTTCCCATTGTCTCTCTGGCCACCTTCCTTGAATTCTAAACATCGGCCATCTTGAACTGCAGCAATAACAACTACCTGGTCCTTTCACTGGCCACGCGCCCTCTTCTCTGAGCCTTTGTGCCTCAATCTCTTCCATCTCTTCCCATGCTCCTATCCTCCCGGTCACTGGCCTCTCCCGTTCAACCTTTAGGGCTCAGCTGGGATGTGACTTAGTCCAGAAACGTCTCCCTGCAACCACTTCCTATCTCTCCCTCAAAATTGGGTTAGATGCCCTCTACTAACCCAGAGTAATTCTTATCACTTGGGATTTTAATCCCTTGAGTCTCCGGAGGACAGTATTTACATAGTTGCTTCCTGGTTTTCCATAAAGAGCCTAGAACAGGGTAGATACTTAATGAATGTCTCCTAAGTAATTAATTCGAAGTGGCTTAATAGATATTCAGTGGGTGCTTATAGATGAGAATGTTGATTGTACCGTACTTTGGCCAGAATTTGTCATTAACTCCAATATGCTCACTCTTTCTTAATTAAGCGCTGAGCCAAAACTAGAGCCAAGACCTTTACCTCTGAATACAAGAAGGCTGCATACAAGTGGGACTGGATAAAGCAAACCGATCCGCATCACCAGAAAATCAAGTCAAAGCCCCATTCTGGTCACAGTTAGCCCATCTTTTTTACAGACAAAAGTCTACATGTCTTCATTCCATGTGATTTTATATATGTAGCTTACATAATAAATAGGAAAATAAAGAAGCCCAGTATTTGAGGTATAATCAAATTGCATTGTTTAGAAAACAGAAAATAAAGATTTCTGGTACTAAGACACAGGGATCTCTCAGTAGCTTAACTGTTGGGTGAATCAGTCCTCCATTCCTATGAGTGCCTCTGCCATGACTCATTCTGATGGACTAATTATTAACTGAAAATGATAAACTCAGAGGATGTTCTCTTAAAATATATAGCAACACCATCACAAGGGTATGACAGTAGGTAATATTAGCCTCCAGAAGTTAAGACAGTTCCTCATGTAAAAAACATGAACAGCAGTAACTGTTGCTGCCCCCAGTCCCCTCACCTGTGCTCTCGATGATCTCACGATCCCCTTATCTAGTGGACTCTGTCTTACCAGCTACTCTTCTTCCTCCCTCTCCCTAATGACTGTCTCCTCAGTCTGTAATCAATCATGACTCCTGCTCCCAGTGGCAAAAAACAGGCCCAAATAACAGCCGTGCCATTGGGGTTCTCTGTGAAATAGACAGGTAAATGGTCGGAGTGAAAAGGTCTATTGCAGAAGAAGGTACGTGAAAGTCAAATAGAGTTTGCGCAGGAGACAGAGAGGTGACGTCACCTGGCCAAATTTGCAGAGCTAGTAGCGGGCAGAGCCGAGATTGAAACCCCACAAATCTGGCCCCAGCATCCATGTGAATAGCCACTGTCTGTACCGCCTAGGTCTCCTCCTGCCCCGATAGAGCGTACATCTTATTATTACTCAAATTATAGCTTTTCATAGTTATTTATTATGAGCCAAACACTCCACTAAGTGCTCTATTATATACCTTACCTATCTGTGAGGTAGGCGTCACTTTGCACCTTTGACATGCTAGGAACCTGCATCTCCGAGAGGTTAAATATGTCCAGAATCATTCTGGACAAATCATGTCCAGAGTCATTCAGCAAGGAAGTCGCAGAATCAAAATTCACACTTCAAAGCCAGGCTCGCAACCCTGATGCCACAGTCCTTCACACTGTCATTGCCTTTGCATTAGGATAGAGCTCCATTCCACCCTTGTAATCACATAACCTAACAAATTGCAGACATTGACTAAGTAAGAATTTGCTAAATGAATGAATGAATTCCAGAATTTCTGTCTGAAATTGCAGATTTATCATCTTTTAAGAAGGGCATGTTATTGAGATAATACTGTTCCCAATGTTTCAGTCATCTTTTAAAAAATATTTATTTGCTGTAACTGTTTTGCTATGAATATAATTTCTACTAGTCAACACGTTAAGCATACATATGATAAGAGGTCCAGGAACCTTAAAGGTGCTGTTTCCATGAAAAACAAAAAACAAAAATGTAGAAAAGCAGATAATTCTCAAACTTCCATGCACACAGGGATCACTGGGGAAGACTCATTAAAATGCAGATTACCAGGCCCATACCATCCACAGATCCCTATTCGATACAGTTGATGAGAAGCCTAGAAATGCACACTTCAGAATAATCTACAAGTGAGTCTACTGCAGATGGTCCGTGGACCACATTTTGAAAAATCCAAGTGAATCACTTTTGCTGCCATTAGCTCATCAACCTCTATGTCACCTAGGAGAGAAAAAAAAAATCAAAAAACAAAAAACCCAAATAGCTTTTCCAAAGGGTCGTGTCGTCCCTGGAATACAACTCTTTGATGTCCAGTATCTCGTATAATGATTTTCAAAACTGTATGATAAGACCTGAGACCCGTAGCATGACACACGTAGGTGCCAAATCAGCTTAGTTGGATCAGGGCGGACAGGACATAATGGTAACTATTTAAAATTTTATACTCATTGGTGGGGGAGGATGAGCTAACAACTCATTTTGCATATTCAGTGTGTTTATGTCATCTCAACAGAGTTTTATTTTTCTTTAATAATATATCATTGAAATTAAGATGCCTTCAGTTATAAGAATTACTCTTCCGTTAACTATTACTGAGTAAGAAAAAAAAAAAAAACCCCAAAGTGAGAATTCAGTATAAGTCAGCAAAGAGCTACCCCCTTGGGTGCGGTTAAAGGAGAAACAGGGGACAGTGCCTTAATTCGTGTCCTTCTAAAGGCAGATCCTGAGCCAGACCTTGGGTGCAGGTAGTTTATTTGGGGGATGGTCCCTAGAAGCACAAGCGAAGGAGTAGGGAAATGAGATGGAAGGGACAGAACCAATGAAAATGGGTCACGAGCAGATTACTACGATGAGAAACTGGACTCGGTCCCACTGAGGCCCCTTTGAAGAACTGGGTAGAGCACACCACAGAATCTCTACATGGAAGCACAGGGAGGCTGGGCCATTATCCTTACAATGAAGGATAGTAGTAACTACCCTTCCAATACTATCCTTCATCCCTCATCCATTGGAAATAACCAGTGAAGGCTACTTCCTTCGTTGGTTGAGGGTCACCCCTGGGCTTGTTAGATCCCCAGAACATTTTAGTGAAGAGCAGGTAATAAGCAAATGATTCTCAGACTTCTGTATGCACAGGACGCCTGGACTGTCCTATGCCCGGGCTGAACAAGCTATCTGAGCACCGCTAGTGGAGAAGCAGAGAGGTGCTTTGAAAGGAGAGGGGAGCGGGGGGGGGGGGGGGGGATGGCCTTAGCACCAACAATAACTCTCCAAAAAGCCAGGAGACTTGAGTGTCTTAGCTTTGGCATTGATGGAAGTAGGTTTAAAAAAAAAAAGTCTCCCTGAAGAAGTTGAATCACAAACTGGTGCTAATCCTGCAGGTTTGTGTCCTGAATTCATATCCCAGTGTGGTCCATAGAAACCACAGCCAGGGAATTTAATTTAACTGATCTCCAGTTTGCTAATGTGTCCAGTAACTAGCAAGCCAAAGTAAATCCTCTATCTAAACTTGGCTTCAGTCCAGGTTAATAGCAATTGTAGAGCCATTGATTATTCAATTCATCTCAACTTCCCGAATGTTAAAATGTAGGGGGAAAATGTGTCCTCAAATCAATGAAATACAGTAGTAGCAATTTAGCCACAAAATAGATACAACCTCTTTCCTGCATAATAAAACCTTAAGGAGCACCCATCCACGTTGCCCCCAACACACACACACACACACACACACACACACACACACACACACACACACACAGGACGACCACCACCACCACACTTCCAATGGAGATTTCTTTGTAATGGAAGACACACACTTAATTCTATATGAAAACCCATCTTCTTTCCTTCTCCAAGGTTTACAACCACACAAATAATTGATGTTCTATTGAAATCAGTCAAACAGCAACTGAATTAAATGTAACAAAACCAGAAATCTGAAAGTGGAGGGCAGCTTTTAGTATAATTCTTCCCATTTACCAAAGGAGGCCACAGGGCCGGGGGATGCATTCTTGATGCATTATTTTGGGCTTTCTAAAAAAATTTACAAGCAAGGAAAGTCTATATAATTCTGTAAATTGAAGGAAATTAACTTCAAAAGCCTGGTCTTCAGGCTTTTATTTGACAATCACATATAGACTAGGCTGCACTTTTTTTTTTTTTTAAGAAAAGCATTGTGGCCTGAGATCAATAAATCAAAATTGCGTTGCCTCCTCCTCAAAGGCGAATTGTTATCCTGCTGAAGAAGTTATGTGACAGGATCTCTAATTTGGTAAAATACATGAAAAAAAAAGGATTAAGATTTCTATGAGTGAAAGGGAAATTTTGGATGTTATTTTTTCCACTATGAAAGAGTTTCCTGAACTGTCTCCTAGAACAAGAGATTAAGTGTCAAATGATAAAGCAGGTGCAAGGTCTATTTATTTGGTGTCCTCAAAGCCCATTCTCTCACTAGAGTTGCTATTTCCACACGGGGAATGAAGTCAGCTGGACAGCTATTGAAGGAGTACCTACGACAGTCTGAGAGGAGAGGCAAAAATGCAGCCAGAGGGCTAGGGATCTCTTGGTTGTCAAAATTCTAGGACAAGCAAGACATTCCTGACTATAGGAAAGACAAGGGAGCCTTAGTCAAGGTCATCAGTCAAGATGAAAGCAAAATTCAGCCATCAGGAGTCAATCAAGCTGTAAAGCCAGTAAGATGCTCAGCATCCCTAGGTTCAGGAAGAGGACTGGGCAGCCCAACGCTGTCAGCCCAGGAAGCTAGTGCTACGGCATGAATCCAGGGGGACTCCTGAAGCCCGGAGGGTCACATCGTCACAGGCCCGACCACTGTTGATTGACCACCCCCTTTATTCCCAGGGCCCTCAGATCCTCTGGTGCCCAACGAAGCCAGGAACCCTTACACTGCTCATGTTTAGAACCATTTCCCTGAATTCCAAACCAAGCCATCATGTACTTCTAACCCCAGGGGTAGGAGTTCCAGAGTGACGTTAACCTGGTTTTCCAGATTAAAGAGGACACAGAGTGAGCCCATCTTTAAAGGATAATCAAACCAGCAAGCTTCAGCTCTAAAATATCTGGCAGCGAAATAGGACCCATTCTCCAGGGCCCTGCAGGCCCTGTGGGAAGGGAGAGCCTTAGCACGCCATCATTTCTACCGAGCCTACTGCCACTGACCACAGAGAAGTCCCTGGCATCTGATGGGGACTTGTTTTCTTTACCGCGCTTAAGTTTGTGCTACCTTCCCCCACCCAAGCCATCTGAAGGATGTGAAAGACATTCAAGTCCATTGCCTTCAAATGGATTCGCATCCCAAATTCCAGTCTTATTTCAGCTCTCTCGCCACTGTCACTAGTGTTGAGGGAAGTATTAGAAACATCCCAGGAATGGAGTTAGGAGAAATTTTAGTTCTCGTCTCATAGCTGGGTGGCCGGGGGCAACCGTGCCCCTTCTCTGAGGCCCGTGTCCACGTCTGTGAAAGAGTTCGGTTGGGCTGGAATATGGTCAGGGGTCTTTTTTATTCCTTGAGAGATGTCCTATTCAAACAACAAGAAATAACATAGGCCCTAAACAGAAGAGGTGGACAAACATAACATCGACTTCTCATGTGTAACTTTGAATTCTCTTTACTAAAAGGCTTCTGACTGAGTTTAATAGCAGTTACATAATTAGTTACATACTCAGTGGATGTGGCCTAGACAGACTTTTAGAGTGTGTGTGCGTGTGTGTGTGTGTGTGCGCTCTGGTGGTCATAAACACTCAGAAGGCATAAAGATGGTTAAATCCAAAGAAACTCAAAGATTAAGATCCAAGTATCTGTGATAGGGCTTTGTGAAGAAAAGCTGAATGGAAAAATGGGTTTGAGTTTAGTACTAAGTATGTTTGAAAACTTTTCCTAGTAGGAAAAATTGTGGGATTTTTTTTGTTTGTTTTGTTTTTTGGGGTTTTCTTGGTTTGTTTTTGGCATCTAAAAGAATTGGTGTTAGGGGGGCACCTGGGTGGTTCAGTGGGTTACGGCCTCTGCCTTCGGCTCAGGTCATGATCTTGGGGTCCTGGGATGAAGCCCTGCGTCGGGATCTCTGCTCGGCGGGGAGCCTGCTTACCCTTCTCTCGCTGCCTGCCTCTCTGCCTACTTGTGACCTCTCTCTCTCTGTCAAATAAATAAGCAAAATCTTTAAAAAAAGAAAAAAAAAAAAGAATTGGTGTTAGGGGCCAATTCTATGGAATGGAATTATTGTAGCAGAACTGAATATACTTACTTATAGTTCAGAGCCCTCTGATAACCGTCCTCTGGTGCTTCTCTAAATCTGCTAGTTATTTCTTAGATGCAGCTTTCTTCCTGGGTATAGATTTCTAGTACTTTGGTCATGAACAAAGGTGATGCACTAGGTCTTATTGAATGTTCAGGATAACTTGTGCTGTTTAGGAAAATGTAACATACAGAAAGGGCAACATCTAGGGGAAATAATTAAGGCGTCTATAATTAAGGATACATAGGATTAAATTATTCTTTGACTCAAGAGCTATATACTTAGTTGTGCAGGATTTCAACCAAAGCAGTCAGAGGCACTTTCAGGAGCCTTAAGTGTATGATGAAGTTTCTGAGAATCCAGCTTTGGTTATTGCCAGCAGTAAGTTCCTTCCTTATGAAAGATTCCACATGAAGAACCATCGAAAAGCCCAAAGCTGCCCCACTGTGGCTCCTTATGTAGTTGAAACCTTATTAGAGTGCAAGAATCAAGAGACTCCGCTGGAAAAAAAATACGTATCTCTGTGTTCACCAGGACCCTGTTGTGTGCAGATTTATCTGGTTGCTTTAAAGAAACAAAAGTCACCAAGGGTATGTGATGGTGTGTGGGGAAGTTTGAGAGGCATCCAATTTGTATTATTCTTCCTGGAAAGACCCCGATCTGAGACCAGGGCTGGCAGCCCCTGGCTGAGAAGGGCCTCCTTGCAGTCTCCATTCCTGCCGGGCTCTGGAGCGGGGTGGGGAATGCATAATGAGGCCCAATGAGAATTAGATGCTTAACTGGGGCCTGGAAAAGGGAAAGAAAAAGTCAGACTTGTAGAATGTGATGAGCATCTCGCTCAGGTAAGCTGAACGTGACAATACCCAGGAAAACTGTCAGTGGTCGTGATTATGTACAGAGGAACTCGAACTGCCTTTTAGAATTTGTGGGAGCAGCACAGCCAGCAGCGGGTGGGGGGTGGAAAAAGAGTCAAAAGGGATGGGCCTGGGGCACCTGGGTGGCTCAGTCAGTTAAGCAGCTGCCTTTGGTTCAGGTCATGATCCCAGGGCCCTGGGATCGAGCCCCACATCGGGCTCCTTGCTCAGCGGGGAGTCTGCTTCTCCCTCTCCCTCTGCCTGCTGCTCTAATTGTGCTCTCTCTCTCTCTGTGTCAAATAAATAAATAAAATCTTTTTAAAAATTTTTTTTAAAAATTAAAAAGATGGGTCTAAGGGAGTCTGGCTGAAGATGTGAAAAGCTGAGTCCTTCAGATGTTTTATAGACAAGAGATATTTCTACCTATCCAAATGCCTAGCATGGGTGTAGAACATTTGAAACTGATTCAGCCATCGGACTCCAGCTTACAGGCCATCTGCTTGTCCTCCAAGATTTTTCTTTACTCCCTTCAGAAAAGGTGAATCACTCTCTCCTTTGTGCCTCTACAGTTCTCGGTAATAATGTCACTTAGCCTGCAAGGGAGGGAGTTAGTTAACTCCCTCTCTCCCTCTCTCTGTCTCTCTGTCTCTTTATAGCTCTCTCTCAGTCTCTCTCTTTCTCACTCAGCCAGCTTGTGAACTTCATGAAGGCAGCAATATGCTCATTCATTTTGTCTCCCAGCCCCTGGTAGGCACTGAAATATCTGGTGGGACACTTTTTTTTTCTTTTCTTCCTAAGTATTAGCTTTTTCTATAGAGTAGTTATTTGGACAATGACCAACGATGAATTTCCAGACCATTCTCAAAGGACTGTACGGAGGCACATCATCTGGTAAAACATAAAAGAAGAATTTGTGTATGTTACGATCTCATGCCCTCCCCCAGTAACTGCCACTGCCTTTCATCTCCTACTAAAGACAGCTTCTGATTTTGATTCGAGTAGAATATTCCCAACTAATACATGAAGAAGTGTGTTGCCATGGAAAGGGTATCTGGTAGGAACATGTGAATTTTCCACCTGCATGATCCCGTCAGCTTAATCATTCATTATTTGACTCTGGAGAGGGAGCCATGGGCGTATGTCTATAGTGTTTGTCCAAGTGACTGAAAGAAGAGGTAGTGTAGTCAAGTAGCAGCTTTAGCACTGAGGTTTTGGGGAGAAAGTAGATTAGGTAAGGGACGGATGGTTTCTAATTATACCTTTGTCCCAAAGAAGTAGGAACTAAATAGAAATCAAGTATATCAGTCTGCTCAGACTCCCATAAGTAAAGTACCATAAAGTACCATAAGGTACCATGGATAAATAATGGAAATTAATTTTCTTAGAGCTCTAGAGGCTGCAAAGTCCCAAGTTCAAGGTGTCAGCCAATTTGATTTCTGGTGGGAGTTCTCTTTCTGGCTGTAGATGGCCTCCTTCTCACTGTTCCTCACAGAACAGATCTCTCTCTCTCTCTCTCTCTCTCTCTTTCTCTCTTTCTCTTCTTATAATGCCACACCCCAATCAGATTAGGGCCTCAACGTTATTTAACCACAGTTATCTCCATAAAGGCCCTATCTCCAAATATAGTTACATTGGGGATTGGAGCTCCAACATCCAAATTTGGAGAGAAACAAACTTTCAGGCTATAACATCAAGTCTATAATCAGAACTGTCATTTGATAAATACGCCTAATCCCAGATGCTGACAAAGGTTAAGTGTGTGTGACACTTGTAGGGAATACTCAGTCACACAAATCAAAGCAATCTGTGCACCTGGTCTTGGGTTTAAAATGACGGTGTGAAGTCAGATTTCAAACCTCACTCTCTCCCAAATAACAATATGATAGGAGATAAATAAAATAAGCAAAGGAAGAACATCAACAAAATCAGTAATCAGAAGAATGGGCTGGTAGCCAACAAAAGAAAAGGTACATTTTCAGAAATGCTGACAGCATGAGCCTGCTGTTGCCCCAGCATACCCCCCAAATCTACCAGGCTCAGAAATAACCCTGAAAAGGATCTTACTAGCTACCATTTACGTCCCTAACTGGCAGAGGAGCAGCCCAAAGGAAATTTCTGCAGAAGTATATAGTCAACCAGGAACACCTTTTATTTCTCCCTTCCCAGAACAGACAGGAAAACCCTCTGTAATTCTCCATTTCAATTATCTCCTGCTGGGAGTAAAATGGGAGAAGAAAAGCAGACCAGTAACAAATGCCTAGAACTAATTACCTCTAGTAAAAACCAGGAATCTCACCAAACTGAAGACAAAAGAGAAAATCAGTAAGGCAAGATCTTGGGATCCTCTGGGTGGCCTAGTTGGTTAGCCTCTGACTTAGGCTCAGATAGTCATCTCAGGGTCCTGGAATCCAGCCCTGCACAGACTTGCCCTCCCTACCCCAGGAGTCTGTGCAGCATTCTTGTGGAGTTCATTCCCCAGTTTGGGAGGCTGAGACAAAAACAAACAAACAAACAAATAGAAACAGCAAAAGAGAATAGAGAAGCTCCAGGATGGTCTGCCTGTCTCTCTCTTTCACTTGGGAAATCCAGAACAACTAATGTGGTAAATAGCTCTGGCCACCTTACCCCTCCCAAAGAAAGTCCTCAAAAGAATACACTCTTCGGCGTAGCTCCTGAAGGGCCAACGGGCCACAGATACTTTGAGAAAGCAGCATGCTAATGACTATGCATCACACATGTCACCCTGCAAGCGCTCAGAAGCCATGACAGAGAGGAGGAAGGAAGGAAGGAAGCTAGTGAGCATGCAAGCCAGCAAAACACAGATGAAGAAGCTATTGTGGAAGAAAACACAACTCCAGACAAAGATGAAAACTCCCGATAATAGCTATAAAAGAACTTCAAAAAAACATTAAAGATCTTGGAAGGTGATAAAATGGCATAATGATCTGAAATGTAAGCACGAAGGAGACATATTTTCAACCGTTAGCAAAATAAATCAATTAAGAACAGCAAAGACCAAGTTACTGACGAAGAAAAAAGGCTTGAGATGATCATAGTGAAAAAGAACACAGAAACACTAAAACAATTCAAGAAAAAACGATATATATAGAAGAGAGAGGGAATAAATTGTTCTATATGGGAACAGTTGGTGTCCCTGAAATTTAGAAGTCAAGGTATAGAAGAGAAAACTCCCTAAAATGAAGGGAAAACTGAACTGATGATCTAATGGGCAGACCATGTTCCAAAAAATCAATACAGAAATCTCCCTCCAAGAACACATCTTTAACAAATTAATTAACATTAATAAATTAAAGAGTTAGTATGTGTTTAAAAAAACTAGGCATAAATCAAACTCATTACTTTATAGCTATGATTGCTATGGAACAAAATTAAGCAATGTCAGGACTGAGTCGATTGCGATGTATTATTAAGAGTGGTAACTATCAGCACAATAATGTGGCATAGCAAGCCACCTTCAATCTGATGGCCTTAGAACAATAATCATCTACCTTTTGTTCATGGATATGAGAATCAACTACATTTAGTGTGGGTTAGGAAGCAAGTCAGGCTAAGTTGAATCCAGGTAATACTCTCCTCGGATCAACTGCTTCCCAAAGCATATTGCTCTTAGGCCAATAGGCAGGAGCATGAGAGGCCAAACCCCAACTGTACAAATGTATTTCAAGCTCTGTTCGACTCACTTCTAATATCCAAATGGCCAAAGCAAATGCCATGGCCAAGTCCAATGTCAAGGGACAGTGACACAGACTCCCATGGTGGTAGAAGATAGGAAGTGAACATTTCTGAAGTATTATCTAATCCACCACATTAATTGTGAGGTTGGTAGACAGATAAGGCAAAAGTTGTCAAGATGGTTCAAGAATACCACCTTAATTTGGGGCAACACCAACCGCTTTAAGTCCAGACAGGCCTTGCTCTCTCTATGGCTATCATGACACCTATGCAGCCACATACTCTAAGAAATAATTATTTGTCATTCTGTTTGTTGCATGGAGTTTATTGTCAACACAAATCTCAAAAGAAAACGTTGAAGGATCCTCCAACATCTCTCCATGTTTATATATTAAAAATCTGGTTAACTGCATTCTATGAGCGTCTGAGTATCTTTTTCTTTCTGATGAGACCCGCTTAACTTATTACTTTTTATGTAATACAACTGACCTATAAGAGGTTACCATAATCAAGGCTTTGAGGAGGACAGTTGCTGTTGTTAATTGAAAATGAAAAAGGTACTGAATGTCCCATTTTCTATTTTAATGCATCTTTCATCTCCTGCTAAGAGCCCTGAAATGTACTTCTTGTGTTCCAAGCAGTAGCAATCAAAGTGGGGGGAGGGACCGGCAAACTGGAGTAAACAAGCCTTAGAAGCAATTTTTGTTTTGATCAGATTCTGTTGTCTATATGAAATGGACTCATTTCTCTGGGGCACTCAGTTGCATTGCCCAGGAGGGTAAAAGCCGATAGGATAATACCAGTTCCACATCACACACACACACACACACACACACACACAACCACTCACCGCACACAGTAATATATTCATACCATATGCACATATCCTGCATACTCATGATATTAAATAAATTAATGTCTATCAAACATACTCTTTAGTGTCTTTGGAAGCAGATCTAACAGATGATGCCTCTCTCTGCTCCTGGAATACAACAATATATACAGCTACAAATTTGATTTCTGTTTTTCTCTCTCTGTGTCATGGATCTCATGGAAATCTGTGCCCGTATGGTGACATAACCTGAGATTTCTCATATGAATGTTTTGTATGACAAAATAATAAGGTTGGAAAGACAAAACTTATGTTCACTATTTTTCTATCTGTCCTTTGGGTTTTGCTTTCTTCAACTTCTTCCTCTGTCTGTCTCTCACCCAGTTTTTAAAAGTGTTCTATATGTGCCTTCATTTTCATTTAGCATTGTTTAATTGACTAGCATCCTGCCTATTAGATAAAAAGTTCTCCGTGATGCCACAGGGCATAGTAATATCATCAAAGGGTTATTATCATTAAAGACATTTCATGGAAGAATTAGCCACAAGCACCTTTAGATCCCACTACAAACAACAACCCTGAAGAGAAAGTCAGGGAAGTAATGTTTAGTGTCAGGTCACTTGATTTCCCTTTCAGAGTAATCATTTCTTATCAAAAACAACAATATTGTTATGTGTTAATTTGCTTTGATGGTGTCTCAGAGTTAAACAAGGAGTTAGAACATTTTATAAGTTAGACAAGGAGTTAGAACATTCTGTAGTCATTTTTTTCCCCAAATATGTTTTATTTTTTTCAGTGTTATATGATTAATTGTTCATGCACCACACCCAGTGCTCCATGCGGTACGTGCCCTGTAGTCATTTTAATAGTGAAAAAGCCAAGGCTTCTAAATGCTGAGATTTGGCAAAAGTCATTCAAAAAATCAAGTGACTAACAGGATATCTTCTTATGACATGTGTTTGTGTCTTGTCCATTTTCTATTGGGTTCCCTGTCTCTCCTCTGTTATCTTATAATTTCTTTTTATTCAGTGCAGGAATCAGTAATATATATCACAAATATCTTCTTCCACTCTGGTTTACTTTTGACTTTATTAATGGTGTGTTTCCATTAAGAAATTAAATTAATTTCTTGAAATCCAAATTAATGATGCTAATTTTAGTGTTCCCCAGATTATCGGTCTTTTCCCTAATGGTTATTTTTGTTTTTTCTGTGTAAGAATTTTTTGCCTAATGATGTGGTCTTTTTCCAAGTTACCTTTCACACTTAGTCCTAAAATCTAACTGAAATTGATTTTTGAGTATGGTGAAAACTATTCCTTCAGTGTAGGTCTACTGTTTTTGTCCTTGAACAAATTGATTCTTTTTCCCTGAAATTTATTTCAAATTCAAATTTGAAAGACACTTTTGTCTGGTATGAAATTTTGCACTGATGTTCTTTCATTTAGCATTTTGAAGATGCCATTGCTTTGTTTCTGCCTTCCATTATTTTTGCTGAGAAGGCATCTGGAAGTCCTGTCATTGCTATTTTAATGTGCACTAGAAAATTTTATATTTTTTCTTTAACTTTGGTTTTTAGCAGTTTTTCAATGACTGGCCTACATGAGATTTGTTTTGCATTAATTCTGCTTGTAGATCAGAGCACTTTTAAAACAGTGGTTTGATATCCCATTAATTTGGGGAAATTAGCCATTATATTTTAAATATTGCTTTTGCCACATTACACATTGGATAGACCCTATCTCATGTCTACTCTTTTCTACATTTTTCTTCTGTATTTTATATTTTCTTCTAATCTAGCTTTCAGTTTACTAATCCCTTCTATGGCTGTGTCTAACGGCTGTCAAACGCACCTACTGAATTCATAGCTTCAATTATAGTATATTTTCCAGTTCTGGAATTTACATCTGACATTTTAAATAGTGTCTAGTTATCTGATGAAATCTTTTGTCATGGAAATTCTCCAAATTGGCATGTAATTCTTAAACATACTAATCACTTTTTTAAAATTGTGTCTATGATATCTAGATCTCTAACCTGTCTCTATATGTTGTCTTATTCTCTTGGTTTTCTGTGATTTGTTCTTGTTCTTCTGGAATGCCAGGTAATTTTTATTGAATAATGAACACTGTGTGTGAATAACTGTAGAGATAGCTTGAGGCTCTGGGTGGTTGGTTTTACCTCATTTTGGAAAGGATTTATTTTTGCTTCTGACAGGTCAGTAAGATTGAGCTTATAATAAAACTACTTATAATTAAAACTACCATATAATCAGGAACTGAATTGATTAGATGTTGGACTTCAGTTTTTTTTAAGAGCTGGTCTATATCAAGTTCATCCTTGCCCTCAGAATATAACCCTTCAGGTGCCCCACAGAAGACTTGAGTACTTTTCTAGGCACCTCTTCCTTGGTTAGCCCTGATTTCCAAGTTTTCCCCTCCTCACCGCCCCCCCCCCTCCAGGCCTCATAAGACATCTGAAGGCTCTGTTCAACTTGTTGGCTCATGTGGGATGTCAGACTCACCATTTTATACCGCCTCAAGCTTGTGCTGTATTGATGGCTCTCTACTAAGTGAAAATAGTTTCTTAAATAATCTCTCCAGTGTTGATAACTTATTAGTAGGAGGGCTAGTCTACATCATGATAATTCACCTTAGGCTGAAATCCCTTTCTCAGTGTAATTTTAATTTGCATTTCTTCCATTATAAGCAAAGTGAATCATCTTTCACGTGACTACAGGCCATTTTTATTTATTTTTTTATGAACTGTCTATTAAATTTCTTGCTAAATTTTCTACCTAGTTTTTGATCTTAATCTGCATTTTTAGAAGTACTTTTAACAATATTAACCCTTCCTCTATAACAAAAGGTATAAGAATTTTTCCTCAATTTATAATAGTTTTCTTCTAAATACTTCTTATGGTATTTTTTCCATCCAAAAATGTATTATTTATATAAAATCAAATATTTCCATTTTTCCCTTATTCTATTTTGAAGCATAATTAACCCAGATTTCCTGCTCTGCAGCTTAGAGAAATCCATCAGTGATTTCCTCTATAATTGTGCCTAGAGGGATGTGTTGATGAGAAATTAAAACAGTCCACTTTCTAGAATTAGTGGAGTGAGAAAGAATATGATATGGTTTTAGGTCTAGCTGGGAGGTTCAAGTTTTGTCTTCCCTTTCCCAGCCTCATCTTCAGGAACTAATGAAGATAACTTATGGGCACAGTTACTTTCACTTGAAGGCTTGGGCTCTATCGGTCATTTCTTTTCTTCTGTTGTCCTTTTCCTGATTTCTCTCATCCACCTTCATTTCATCAATGTTACTTCTACATTGACATCTCACAAATACCCACATGTTCGCTTCCTCAGGACTGGATGCAAAAGCTTGTTTGGCATCTCCAGTTATGTGGCCTTGCCTTTCAGACTTCAAATCTAAAATGGCTTTCTTCACTTTCCCCCATTCTGCTTGTTTTATATGTCTTCAAGTACCGACCTTCCTCCCGTTCATCCAGCAGGGTCCAGAGACTGGTCATCTTTGAGTCCTACTACATGACTGTTAGCTTCAGTACATCATTACCAAGAGGGCAAGTTCTATTTTGAGGATACCTTCCTTTGAAGAGATTATAAACTGGATCTTTACCATCCCTGCTTCATCCTCACCAACAGGCACACCAAATTTAACACACTCTGAGCTCAATATGTACTCATGTAATGAAAACACACCCAAACCTTCTGCTTTAAAAAAAAGTATAGAAATAATAATTTTGAAATTATGGATTGCCAGACTGCTACCTGTTCTTTATATTTCTAAATGCCCTTGGTCTTTAAGTTGTAAAAATGTAATAGATATTTAATAAAGATGGAAGATATTATTGTCCTTTAGGCTGTCCGGAAAATTTCTCACAGTAAGAAAAAACAATCCACTTACCAGTACATTTAAGCACGTTGTATAGCTTCAGCCACAGGAAATGGATGACACGCCCTCTGAGGCCTCGCAAAATAGAGATCAATCACAACAGGAATTAATAAAGACTTGAGTCCCAGCAATTCAAAATGGCAGCATCTGAGAATGTCTCCTAGGCATTCTAAGCCATTCATTTTGTGTTTTGTGTTTGAACAAAAGAACCTGACTACCAAGAAAATGAATCTTTCAGCTTTCAGGCATGCCTAAGGCAAAACAGGTTTTCTTTTCTCCCTTTTCTCTTCACAGGTTAAGCTACATAAACTTACACACACAAACACACACATTTCCCTAAATTTAAATTGTAGGTTGTTCTGATTAAACCAAGTTTCTCTGCTTTCATGCTACCAGATTTTTGAGAAATTGTGTATGTATGGATGCGATTATCTCACAAATTAAAGAGAATTTAGATGACAGCACTAAAGAATTCAGGCAACGCAACCCACTATTTCTTCCCTTAACCTTTTCTGCAAAAGAAGGTGAATCCCAGGAGTATTTTTAAATTTAAGAGGGCAATGGAGGGTGACAGAACAATTGGCAGTCGGGCTGTTCTAATTCTCTATTAATCAAGGACTATCTTCTTGCTTTCAGCTCAAGGCGAGGACACACCTAGAGTTCCTGTGCAAAGCGAAGGCTCTGGCTACACGGAAAACTCTCCAAGTCCCGATGGTAAGGTTCTGAGCTATTTGAGCTCATGCAAATGACAAATTGGACACATTTTTCTGCGTGTAATCTAGGATTAAAGGAGATATCTATTCTGTGAAGCAACATATTCAGATAGAACAAGGTAAAGTTCAAAAACCGTGTTCTCCGAGGAACTAATAAAATTGGCAGCCTTTAAAAAAACTGGATGCTAGCTGTTTTAGAACACTATGTGCCTCAGTTGTTAATCACACCTCATGGTACGGAGGCCATAGTGGGCAATTCCAAGGGTGAACTGGCCTGAAGTCCAGCTGGTGAACTTGATGGGAGTATCACTTGCTTCCACAAAAAGCACTTGCCCAAAGTGATCCCTGCTCTACAGGGACTCGGGGAAACATTCAGGAGAGCCCTGACTTGAGTTTGGGCTAGGGTAATCTTGGATCTTAATCACTTTACCTCACTATATCACTTCAGATTGCTTGGCCAAAAGCACAGTGAGTCTTTAAAAGCACTTTAGAAATCAGTTTACAAAAGTCTGTATTTCTATCTCATTTTGAAGGCATCTCAATGCTCTGAGCCTGACGAATATTACTATATCCTCCCCCTGAATAATGATTCTGGGAATGCTTTGAGATATTACTTGCATTAAAAAAATAATTATTTGTGAATATATGATTTAATCAATATTTGATTCCACTGGCCCCAAAGCTCAAGAGAATCAGAAGTGGTTGGTGATCAACCATTCATACGTACCTTGCTATTTGGTTCATTTTAGCCAAAGGAAAAAAAAAGCAAATTACTGTGGATTGATAATGACCTTGGGAAAAATTCAATCAGTAAAAGTTACTAGGTGGTTTTAAATAGTTTTCTGTACTAGGTGTTCCACCCTGCTGTAAGCTTTTCAGCACCTGAATTTCCTCCCTTAATCATAAGCCCTTCCATAGTAACCTTTTTTTTTTTTTTTTTTTTACACTCTTGGGTTGCATTAGATAGGAGAATAATGTTTTTCAACCTCAGATCTACTAAAGGCTACCACACGTTAGTCATGCTCAGTTGAACGAAACCTGCCACAGCCTGGCTGTGATATTGTGACCTGGTTCTTCACTGGTTCTTTACAAAACATGTTCTGAAGAATAGCAGGCCCATTTGATGCTCATTGAATCAAAGGGAAAGAAACATATATTTATTATAATAATATAATTTAGTCTTCTCTTCGAGGAAAATCATAAGATTTAGTCCTCTCTTTGAGATTCTCCTTATATATTATAGGCTCTCCAAAGGCTCAGCTGTAAAGAAATTTATCAACATAGTTTACCATTCCTTTTCCCAAACTTATTTGATCATGGGATACTATTTATTAATATGTTTTAGAATGAGTGACCCTTGGGTTAGAAGAAGAAAGAAAAGAGATGCTCTCTTATATTTGATTTTGCACGCTCTCTCACTGAGATGGGTGACCTTACAGTAATTTCATAGACCAGGCTGGAAAGTACATGCATTCTTCTCCTTATACAGGCAGTGTTGCTGCATCTGGCCAGTTTACACCTGGGGCTTAGAAAAAGCTCACACATCATTAGAAACCCAGGATAGTTTGCAGGTGGAATGGAGACCTGCTTTTAAAACCTTCCTCCTTGAGAAAGTTGGGTGATTATGCCCTTCAATGTCATTCCCTCTTTCAAGCCTCTTTGGAGTGTGAAAACCAGCATCTGCCACTATTTTACTTTAATCAGATTTTCCTGTTTGCGAAAAAGAGCTTTGGATTGTTGATTTTGTGCAAATAGATGGAGACTATCCGAACAAGAACAAACAGAAGTTATTCAGGTATGATAGCCAGGGTGTCAGCCATTATCCCTTGTGTTGATGGGCTCAGAGGCAGGCAGGGAATTGGGAAACCCTTATAGTTAAGACAAGACCTCAAGCATCCTCTGACTCGAGGTCATTGGCATGGGGAAGCTGGATTTGGGCAAACTAGAAGAGGAAGACTGGTTTGGGAACAGAGCTGGCTTTCCGTTTGGTCCTGCGTTGGAATCACAGGGCAAACTCTAGTGAAACTGGCAGTCATTGTCCTAATTCTGACCATCCTAAGCTCACTGCCACAGAGGATGTGGTCGGATTGCCTAGGCTGGTAGCCACAAAGGTTTTTCATCAGTTATATTGTTATGTATGGTCTGACCATTGTTCCATTTGTATATTTTTCCTCCATTTAGAATATGCGCTTTGATGCTTTAAAAATATCCATCTAATTGAACCCTACTGACCCTTGAAAATTTCCAGAGTGACTGCCCTGCCTGCTCTGGAATACTTCTGGACAAGGGCATTAATTATTATGCATTCTATTTTTATGCAAATGATCACACAGACCAACACACACAGTTAAAAGTAAAAGCACACGTTTTATCATTGCTGTGTGATCCAGTTAGATGTTTTGCTTTTCTATCACAGGGCATCCACTGCTGCTGCGCCCATTGGCAACTTTACAGAGTCTGTTTTGAAAATCAGATTTGAAAACCTAGCAAAGCAAACAGGCCTACCCACATTGCCATTTCAGAGAGAGAGCTGCTTACCTCTCTACATGGCAATGATCTGTTTTGCTTTGCTTTCTTGTTATTTTCTTAGACATCTACTAAGCCCTTTGGATTTACCTCAGGATGGTGATCAATACCCCCAAAAATCTGGTATAAAACAACAACAACTCGGCTTCTACAGTTTGTTAAGAAGTAATCCTGCCCTCTGGCCCCTGCCAGTAAAAATCGCCAAGATTCATTCCCCAAATCTTGAGTGAATGAAAATGAACTGAAAAGAGGTATAAGATAGGAGATTAGGAATGTAACAACTCACAGACCATTTTAATGTGTTCAAGAGATTTGGGTTTAATAAAGATTTAACCTTTTTTGTTTTCCTTTCTGGTTACAGTTGAAATGAATAGTCAGGTTGACAGTGTAAATGACCCAACAGAGAGTCAGCAAGAAGATTAACTAATAGGTAAGTTGCCCCTGTAGTGGGATTTTCAATTGATTAAACCAGCCATGGGAAGTGTTTGTACATGGCATATTGGATTTCCCTCGGTTCTGCCAAGTCCCACCGTGTGGCTTGGGCTAAACTTTAAAAATTCTTATACCAAATGACACAGTGGAAGGAGCCAAGATAACCCCAAGAAGCATACCATCCTTTGAGGGGAAAAGATAAGCCACAGCATATTCTAATGTGCGGTTCCCTGGTTTTCTGAGTTTTGACAACAGGAAAAAAAATGTTTCCATCCATCTAACCTCCTGGCCTCCTGGAGGGATCAAATTATTTCAGCAACCCCAAGCTGATTCTGAAGCATTGCTTTTCCAGAAGCTACCTGCTGAGTTGTTTAGTGTATCTGTTTTTTAAGTATAACACTAAATCTCTGCCCTGGAGAATGTGGGAAGGCACTTGGGTATGTTTAGGCAGAAAGAAGCCTGACTTGTGCCCTATGCTGTCACACTATGACCTGTGGAGTTAAATGAGCCTCAGGGAACTCCCCAAGAAAATTGCTGACTGGGGTCAGATCACGTTTAAGAGTTTTTCCAAGCCAACATTCTAAATCTCTCAGCAGAGACTGAACTTTATCTAAAATGAGGAACAGTCTATAGCCCCTTTCTGTATCTTGAGGGCTGGTGAGAAGCATTAGAGGAAAAAAGTCAAGCTCACTATTCTGATTCCTAGCTGAAAATACTAACTGGGAAAAATCCTATGGGACAGATGAATGGTGTGTCATCCAGTGTAAAACACAATTGTGTTAGCTCCGTTGCCTCTCAGCACCTTCTTGCACTCCCTCCATCTTCGCGGTAGGTCTCTGCACTCACCCAGAAGGCCATGTTGCATTAAACTGTTGAGCTCCAGCATCACAGCAGAGCAAAGTTTGAGAATATATGAAAGCAGACAACTGTCCTTCCCATCATGGTCTGGAACATCATTTAAAACTAAATAAATACAATAGCGTTTGTGTAATACATGTATAACATAGGACTGCTAACAAATAAAACTCATACAAATACAGTCTTATAAACATTTCTTCTTCTTTTTAAACCTTGTTCATGTATTTAAAATTATCCTGCTAAGCTGCAGAAATGATACGGTAGAGAAGTTTCCATTAAAAAGTAATGAAGTGAAACTAAACCCGAACAATTTAAACGTAAGTTCCTCAGTGTCGCCTTACCTTTTGCCCTATTGTTGCCAACAAACTTTCTTACAGATACTATGATTTTCCTGTGTGACCCATATCTAAATAAAGTACCCAGATAAATGTTTTCCTTGGTTAACGTCAAAATATTTTCCTTGACCATAAACATGAATCAATACCTTTACCCAAATGAATACGTTGTCAAAACTTAAAGTTCGGGGCGCCTGGGTGGCACAGCGAGTTAAGGCCTCTGCCTTCGGCTCTGATCATGATCTCAGGGTCCTGGGATAGAGCCCCGCATTGGGCTCTCTGCTCGGCGGGGAGCCTCCTTCCTCCCCTCTCTACCTACGTGTGATCTCTGTCAAATAAATAAGTAAAATCTTAAAAAAAAAAAAAAAAAACAAAAAAACCTTAAAGTTCAAGATTAGTTTGAGGAAACTCAATTCCAGGAAGGAGAGATGACTTGCACAGTGTCCCTGGGATGATCAATGGAAATTCCAACACTCCCAGGATGAAATCATTTGATGACACCATACTGTTCCCTAACCAATAGTGAGCTGTAGTGACAAACAGTTGTCACAGAAAACAGTATGACCCAAGGAACTTTAGTGAGTCCCACAGAAATATCTACACAGCTGAATTTGTAGAGGTTACATGGTAGTTCAAAAGGAAGAAGGAACCTTTAGTTCTGTGCATCACACCTTGCAGGAAATTAAAGAAATAAAGTGAAATCAAATTAGAATTACAAAGTTCCAAGATCTAATGCAAGAATATTTAGTGTTGTATATTTTTTAATTATAAAAAATCAGGACTATCATAAATGACAACAGGGAAATGACTCAGTGAGTCAACAGAACACTCTGCAAATGTAAAATTAATTTTTCAACATGTATCTGAGGTCACGTAAAGGTAGTTATAGAATATGAACCTTTGGTTCTAGAGAAACATGGCATTCCAAGTGTGGCGGTTACCAAGGGACACTTGAAGAGGCTTTGTAACTTCCATTTTTACATTCTCAGAATGCTTGCTTTTGGAATCCAACCACCTCTAAGAAGCTCAAACTTTACTATAGAATGAGGAAGACCTCATGGAGGAAGATTCTGGAAACTGAGAGGCCATTTGGGATGTTCTGGCCCCAGTGGATACCACCTGGAGCAGATAAACTGCCCAGCTGAGTCTAAGCCTATAGAATCATGAAAAATGATAAACCACTTTGTTTTTAGCCACTAAGTTTTGGGGTGGTTTGTGATGTAGCAACAGGTAACTGAAAAGGTGGGGTAATGCAGAACATCTCCCAATACAAATGCTTAGAAATGAGAGAGATTATAACCAAAAAAATGTTTAAAGACACAGCTCAACTGACATGAAAGCAAAGTTGCCAGAAATAAAGAGGAATTTGAAAGCCAAAGCAACAGTGTGGTGAGCTGAAGGTGCAGTAACCCTGAGAGCTGCAGACTGGTCATCGATGCAGAGATAGCCCTAAGGCTAGATCCTTGCATTCTAATGCCCACCTGGGACCTGGAGCCACTCAAGGGGAGATGTGAGGACTGACACCTTTACACAGATACGTCTGGGATTCCCAGCTCAAGATGTTAACAAGAAGACTTCTGTCCGCCCAGAGTGAGGTGTGAGGAAGGAAAAAGGCTCCTGTGACAAGTAGAAAATACAAACGCACCATGAATTTGATATGCAGACTGATGCCACCCATAGTCAGACAGCAACAATGTACATTTAATAGCTGATTATAAACCCATATCATCCCTGCTATAGATAACAAAATGGAAATGTGAACCTATCACTTGGAATTCCCACAGAAGAAAAAAAAGTCTCTGAAAATGAATTCACAATTTTAAGACTTACAAAAACACCCAAGGAAGTGATCCGCCATGAGTGAGAATCAGTGGGTGAAATGGCAGGATGATTAGCACTATGAAAACGAGAGAGGAGAAAATTCTGAAGATTTTATAGAATCAGTACATTTAAAAGACAAAAAGAGATAAAAAAGCACACACGAAACTGTAAGAAAAGGGCCACACTATGAAAAATTAAGAACAATTTGAAAAAAGCCAATAAATGTAGAGTGATATGAATGACCCATGAGGAGACATGAGGGCAGGATGGAGAACGATCAGTGTGTTGGTCTTCAGTACGCATTCTAAAAGGAGACAGTAGATAGTATTTGAAAGACAATTTCTGAGGATTTGTCGGAAACTGATAGAAGCCCATGAGTTTTTAGTTAAAAGAAGAATAGTAAGTCACAAGAAGGACATGTTTAAAATAAACCCAACACAGGTACTGCAGAACACTAGAGAGAATGAGGGGAAAAAAGTAAAACAATTAGAGGGAAAGGAGAGTTAACCTACAAAGAAATCAGTATGGCATAGACAGTAGGCTTCCTAACATCTAGAATGTAGTTCAGGAGATAGTGGAATAAGTCTGAGTCTTCCACACATGAATAAAAACAACTGTTAGTATAGAGTTCTACAGTAGTTTCACCACTACCATTTAAGAAGATAACTGCCCAAAAAAAAAAAAAAAGAGGTAACTGCCATCTTTCAGGAAAAAAAGAAAAGTTTGCTCTTCACATACCCTTTCTTTAAAAGCTACGAAAGGATGCACAACAGTAAGAAAACTGAACCCAGAGGAAAGTGGGTAAGGTGCAGAAAATAATTGTCAGCCAAGGAAAATAGTAATCACAAAGGCAAATCAAAATATATTTTGGTTATTAATTTATAATGGTGGGTGGCTAAAAACAGGGTAAAACAAAATTACTACTTACATGCTTTTTATAACACACAAAGTAATACTAAATACTTTCTATTATGTGTGTTATTTGTGAATATATATTTGTGTAAAAATATAAAAACATGCAAGTTGATCCACACTGTTATCGGGGTTTGGTAATCTCTGGGAAGAAAGAAAAATAGTTTTAAACTATCTGTTTAATTTATCTGTCAATACTTTAATTCACCTGTAGTCTTTTATTTTTAAAAAGTAAGATAAAGATAGCAAGGAAATTTGAAAAATATTGGCACCTATAAAACTGGAAAGGGAATATATTCTAGGTATCTTATACTGTTTTTAAGTTTCTTTATGTTAGCAATTTTCATTTTTAAAATTAAAATTTATAATTGTGTATCTATGTATAAGAGATTCAGAAAGGGGGCACCTGGGTGGCTCAGTTGTTAAGCAGCTGCCTTCGGCTCAGGTCATGACCCCAGCGTCCCGGGATCTAGCCCCGCATTGGGCTCTCTGCTCAGCAGGAAGCCTGCTTCTTCCTCTCCCGGTGCTGCTGCTTATGTTCTCTCTCTGTGTCAAATAAATAAAATCTTAAAAAAAAAAAAAAAGATTCAGAAAAATACCATAAATAAATACTCCATAATATTCACTGTAGAGGTTGTCATCAATGGAGGGATTATGTAGGACTTTTTCTTCTCACCTACTTTTGTCTATTTTAAATGCTGTCTGCAACAAGCATGATACTGCTTTTATATACATACACAACTTCAAAGAGTACTTTTTTAAAGATACATAGGAACACCAGATAGGAAATTAACTCTGAGATCATCTACTCCAGTTCTTCGGTATACATACATAGTAATTTATGGTGATAGAAATCATCAGTTGCTGGTTCCAGCGGGAGCTAACAGTTGGAAAGTGAACTTTTGAGGTAATGGCAATCTTTGTATCTTGATAGTGATGTGGGTTAAAAGAATGCCTTTGTTCATACAGACTGAGGTAGGCTTAAGATCTGTGCCTTTCCCTCTATGCGGATTATACCACATCTTCTAAAATCTAAAAGAATAAAGACTATCTAAGGCACAGGGTCTTCTCAGAGTTCTCTTACAAGTGGGGAAGACAGCAGACTTAATAAGACCTCAAAGTGGTGGGATAGCCATCAATGACTTTTGCAAATTAGCATTATGTAAATTGTTATCATTATTCCTGTGTCGAGCCCTGGAAACCAGTGTATGAATGCACCCTAGAAAGGAGGACTCATCAATCCAAGATTAGGTTTTTCAAATACTTTGAAGAGTTGAGTTAATCACCCCATCAGCGGAAGCAAGTCATCAACGTGGCATACGTTTATTAGCTGTGATTTATATGCTCTTTAAAGATACCCTGTGCCGGCAATTACAGCTCCAATATCCAAAGCTCTTTGATTGTCAAAGAAGATATTCCTAGGCTTGTTTGAGGGGTACGAAACATTTAAATGGCTGTGTTAAAAAGATATTCCTTGTTAAATCTACAACATCTATGATCTTTCATCTAACAAATGGTTTCTTCTTGTCTTTGGCAGGAGCACAAGATGAAGCAAAGGAACAAAGAAATGGAAGTTAATCGTGGTCCAAGCATTGCAGGCCTCTCCTGGCCCTTGGGGGGGGTGGGTGTAGGAAGACAGCAGTGCAAGCTGTGGAGGAGGGGGGTGTGGGGGGGCAAGTCCCATGGAAGGACAGGGAATCCTTTGCTCTAATTTCTCCAGATGCATTGTGTTCTGTTTACCTGCAGAAAAAAAAAAAAAAAAAGATAAAAAAAAAAAAAAGAAAAAAAGTTTCCTTGAACTTGGCGAGGGGCCCCACATCAATGCATCTGTCTTTCAGGCGCTATCCCTGTAATTTCTTTCTTTTTTTTTTTTTTTGCTCATGACTTTTCCCAGGGTCACAGTGGCAGTTTAACACTCACATGTGTATCCTGGCCCCTGTCTGCTTTCTTGATTATTTCACAAAGCTGGTCGATACAGTGGTTTCTTCAAGGAAAGAGACAGAAGATGATTGTTTGGTACACTGCAGGCTAAATTTCAGGAATCCTCAAGCCCAAGATTGGTATAATCCACAGACAAAGGAGGCAGGAGAGAAAATGGGCAAAAGCTCAGAAACCACTTGGAAGAAGGTCAGGACAATGAACTGAAAATGGCATTATATTGAGGGATTCCCAAGGTACAATTCTGTTCCATGTGGTTAATGAGGAATGTGGAAGGAGGATTTCATCCAGGGTGCCATGTAGAGGCATTACCATGAAGGCAGGTCCCCCGGCAGCCAGCGGGGGCTTTCCCTTCCCAGCCAGGCCTGCAGGTGCGTTCTTTGACCCTGACCTTCTGCAGAGCTCCCCTGGTTCATGAGGTCTTTATCGTGTGCTTCGGCATAGAGCCCACCGAGTGAGATATGACTCTTTGCGACACAGTTGGAAGGAATGACACTCTTGGAGGTGTTTTAGTTGAGAGAGGGGGGCTGCTGCATTTAGAATCCAAACATATGCCTATGAATATTAAAAGTTCTACTTGAAATCTCTTATTATACATACACTTTTCATAAAAGAACCTCTTGTCTTTACCCAAGGTTTGAGGGCCCACAAACAGATTCTCATTTGAAGTTAGAGGCAATTGGAGGTCTTGCTTGCAGTTCTGGCTTGCTTTTAAATAGTCTGCTTTGTTCATGCCAAATCCAAAACTCCTCTGATAGCTTGTTCCCTCTCCCAGAAAACCCTTGATGATGGCCTTGAAGGGGAGCAGCAGCATTACTAAGCCAAGATTCCAGTGGTACAATGGGCACAAGGGATGAGGGGCCAAGGAGGAAGTCAGAAGTTGTCACAGATGTCTGTCCCAGAGACGACATCAATAGTGACCCACACAAGGCAAAACGCCTGCTTCCCTAGGTTCTAAGAACAGTCTATTTTTTTCTGAGGAAACTGGTATCGCTTCTTGCATATCTTGTCAAATCCATCTTCCTTATAAGGTCTTTACAACTGTTATTTATATACAAAAATATATAAATATATTTTTTAATGGAGGGAGAACAGTAATGGATCAAATTGGGTATTTCTAAAATCCAAGGGTGTTCTGTTCTCTAAATATTCCATGGAGTTCTTCAGTTTTGCTATTTCCTCTATGGAAAATCCACCTCCTTATCTTTCTATGAATTTTGTTTCGGCCTTTCAGAATTTGTTGCCCCTCTGGATGGCTTATTTGGTATATTGGAATCATTAGCAAGTTAGATTTCTGCATATGTAATATGTTCTAACATCTTGTATTTCAGAAAAAGAACACAACTGCTTATCAACCTAACAGCAATGATTTTTAAGGGACCTCATGATTTGGGAACATGGCCCTTTCTCTTTCTGCTGTCATTTTACAGTTTGGTATAGAAATGTGTATGTCCCCTACTGCCATTAGACATCACTTTCTAGAAAAACAAGGGAAAGTCCCATTTTTAGTAATCATGAAATGATTCCATACAAATACTGAGAGTTTCTATATTTCCAGTCATCCTTATGACTTAATTGAAGGTTGCCATCATTCTGTGAAGGACTGGACAAGAATGATCTGCTAAGAGCACATTTTCCTGTGACTCCCACATGTTAGTGCTACTCATGCCCAGTAATGAGTTACAGCTGAAAACAACATGACAAGAGACGAGAGGGATGGGGACTTCTTAATGGGCAAAGATCAGAAAGACCCAATGTCCCTGTTAGGACCCATGGAGATTGGAATTATTTCATTCGGGGTATTCTGTTTATTATCCACGACCGCCATTTTTATTCCTTCATTTTAAATGCGGGCGGGGTAGGAATGGGGGAGGGAGTTGTCTGCCTGAAAACTGCAGAAAAAGGAAAGAAATCTTTGAGAACAAAACTTAGAGAATGAGGCGTAAATCTCATAGCCCCACTCCTGAATTTGTTTAAACTTTATGATTAGATTGTTTTCTCCTTTTTGCCTCACTAGCCCTTTTGATTGCTATTTGGTTATAAGATTTCAGCCTCAAAACGAACAATGAAGTCACTTTGCATTTCAATAGTAAGGTATTTTTTAAAATTCTACCTGTTGGCCAGATCGAAGACACCTCAACACAGGAAACCCTTTTGTCGCTGGTGCTGTCACTGAACAGGCTATACAATGGGAAATTTGAAAGGCAGATTGGTTCTCCTGCACGTGAATCCTGGATGTCAGTTTCCAACCACACTCCTGCCAGGCTATGTGGCATGACGGGGAGGGAGAGGGGGGGAAAGATAGCCCAACGTTAGTCATGTTTGCATACAGAGGATCAAAGTAGGCTCTCAACATAATACAGGTGTCCCTGCTTTTTGAAATTGCATTATGCCACTTTGCTTTTATGAAAGACCTACATTAGTACCTGCTACCGTTCACCTAAAGAAATCCGAAGAGGGCTTCTGCTTTTACGAAAGCTGCAAGCAGGGAGAACGGCCCCGCCAAGCTCCTTCCCTGGGAACGGCACTCAGCGTCTGGGCATCAAGCCGCCATAGCTTTGACCTGTATCTGTGAGCATCTGTACTTTATCTCATTTTATTTTGTGCATCCATTAGCAAGAGGTGTCCTATGGTATCAGAAAAGGGTCTGGGAAGGCTCAAAAGTATTTCCATATAAATGAATGGTAATTGTTTCTTTGCTTTACCCCATTTCGGCTTACTGGCAGGTTCCATAGGAACACCACTTTCCCATAGCAGGGGGGACCTATAGTCTTAATCAGAAAGGTAGTTGTGAGAGAGACAAAGGGGCTTTTCCTCCAGCTAGTAACTATTCAGATGATGGACAAGTCTTCTTTCATAAAAGCTTACAAAGGAGGCATCCAAAATACTGTCTGTGATAGTGGGTCACATATTTGCCGCCACAGCTAATTGTAAATCTTTCTATGAAATACTGAAAAGCCTCTTTGTGAATTAATACAGTTCTGCTTGATGCACTTGATTTGAAATGACTTTTCTCTGTATGTGGTGCATGTCAGCTTTGCTTTGAAAAATAACAAAGTTAGCAGAATACGTTCAATATATTTTCTTGGGGAATAGGGTTTTTATCATAGGATTCATTAAGGATTTGCCTTACCCTGACATTTGTGATATAAAGGAAAATCAGAAAAAAAAAAGTAATTTTCTTGATCAAGATATGTTTTTACTTAATGCAAATAAATGTCGTCTGTTGCTTGCAAGGGGGAAAAAAATGTCTTCTGATATCTGGTATAAACTGCTAAATAGAATAATACGTGCCTCTTTTGTTAAACCGGCATTTAAATGCTGGACTGCTTCGAAATCTGTTTCTTTTCATCTGTGCCATACACTAAGAAACTTAAACAACTGTTGCCTTCATACTATATTTGTTAGAGCAGAATATGAATAAAATTGGTTTGAGAGGATAAGGTGGAATTATCTGTGTCTTGTGCTATTTGTTTCTTCACGTAAGCAATTAATAACTCAAAATGTTCTTTTAATACGATGTATTTGGTTGCAATCTGTATATTTAAAATTGTCCCTATAAGGCAACTTTAACTTACCAATAGTCGTCCCTTACTGACACTGGTCGAAGTTGTGGCCAGGTTTTTCAAAATTAGGGGTGTCTGGGTCACTCAGTCAGTTGAGTGTCAGTCTCTTGGCCTCCGCTCTGGTCATGATCTCAGGGTCATGAGATCGAGCCCTATGTGGGTCTCTGCACTCAGCACGGAGTCTGCTTGAGATTCTCTGTCTCTCCCTCTGCCCCTCCCCCATGCTCGCGTGCTATTTTTTTTTTAAGACTTTATTTGACAGAGAGATAGAGAACACAAGCAGGGAGCCCGATGTGGGGCTCAACCGCAGGACCCTGGGATCATGACCTGAGCCAAAGGCAGCCACTTAACCAACTGAGCCACCCAGGCTCCCCTCTCTTTCTCTTTAAATAAAATCTTTAAAAAATTAAACTATAGAGTAGTTTGTACAGGCACATGTCCCAATGTATATTTTTTCTCAGAATGCTACTAGATAGCTAATTACCCTAGCAACAGCCTCTGAGGAGCAAGACAGAAGTTGTTGAGATGAAGATCACGATTCCATGAACATTGGTTCATCCTTCAGAACCCACCATCCATTACTGGAATTCTTTTTGAGGACCTTTTTATGGGTCAGCCACTGTGCTGCCCTTGGGATCACTACAACCATGATTCTCCTCAGTCTATTGTTGAGGGAATTACGATGGAATTACACAATTGTTCAAGAGTTTGGCCATGGACCAACAAAATCACTATGGGAAAAACTCTGCGTTCTTTTGAAAATGGAAATTACGTATTCCATCAAATTCCCTCCATCTCCTCCAGAAGAGATGCTTTCAGTTTTACTGTTCTAGAAGGTAATAATGAAAGTCCATCCCTTTACCCAACAAAGCTAGAGACTTAATAGTTAAAACAGAATACAGTTTTTGAAACTGCTTTACCAGAGGGCATTTTTCCAATAATAAAGTTCAAGGAAGAAAAAATTATGGTCTTATGCTGCAATGGGCAATCTCAACACAAATGCCTCAGAGTGACCGCAAAGATAATGTGACATGATTCTAGCACCGCCAGGTGCAGTTTCTTACTTACATCCAATTTTCCATCTCTTAGCCTGTCACTCTAGTGTTTCTCCCCCACCACTCCTGCCCCTGTGCCTTACATCATTCAAAGTTGTTGTCATTAAACATTGCTTAAGTTTACTGGTGGTTCTCAGGACAAAAAGGGACAATGATACCCATTGATATTGGTCTGGCTGGCCATGACCCTGGCCCAGCTGTGGGGCTTTGAGAAAAAAGTTCTTCCATCTCTTGGTTTGGCAGATGGAAATATTCATACATTCCTGAACGCTCTTACAAATTTAAACATAAGCCAAGATATTATACTTTGCCACTTGGTAAATTATTAGCATTAGATCCTGCTATTTGATACTATCGGCAAATGGCCTTTTCTTGAGCTCAAGACTCTTTACCAAAAGAGTAAATGATCCCTACATTTGGGTAGTAAATATGAAATCCTTTCTACTGAAGTCAACTTAAATTTTGCCCTTAAATTAAGGACCCCTGAGAACAAGAATCATTTCATAAAATTTAGAGGAGATTCAAGTTGTTAAAATATGTACAAAGTACTGACCTAGTATAAATCTTTTCACATAATCGTTTTTCTGATAATAGCTAAAGTGGATCTATGAATAAAGAAGAAAAGAAGTACAATTTTATCTTTTGGTTAACATGCATGGAGGAACAGAGATTTACAAGGAGATAATTACACCAAAATATAGTTTCCTTCCATGGTGGGAGGGTATATTTCCTCTGACAATGGACTTGACAATATAACTTGCTTTGACCAATGATATGTGGGCAGAAATGGCGTATGTCACTTCAGGCAGAAACTTGAAGACTTGTGCTCTTTTCTCCCCTCTATCACAATGACCAGCAACATCCCAGATAGGCGGCTCCGTCAATGAAGAGCCCAATGTGAAAAACGTGGAGCTGAGTTTCAGGCAAACCCCACTGAGAAGGGGACGTGAATGAGAAATAAACCTGTACTTTAAGATATAGTTGCCATTTGTTACCCTAGTATAACCTAGCCTATACTACGCATGTAAATAACAAGTTCACCCATCTATATGATCTGCCTCTCTGACCCCATCCTGTGGGACTGTCAACTTGGCGCACCATGCTGCCGCACACTGGCCTTCTGCCCATTCCTAGAATAGGCCAATTCTCTCCAGGTTCAAGGCCTTTGAACTTGAAAGCTCTTCTTCTCACTTGGCTGCTACCATGAGATCTCAGCTGCAATGTCACTTCTAGAGAAGTCTTGTATGTGTCTACCTAACACCATATTTGCTACTTCAGAAAACTTACAATAATTTGAAATTGTTTATTTGTTTACAAGGCAGGGTTAAAAACTCCTATGACTCATCTCAGATGTGCAAACTAATGTAGCTTTTTTCCCCCACTAACTGAGCTTGCCCTGTTTCCAAACTTCTATCTATCTGGTTAGAGGGGAATGTGGGAAAAGAATTTCATCTATCAGTTATAGGTATCAGGTTTTCCAGTTTAAAATGCTAATTGAGGATAATGATTTGGTCATATTCAAGGTTTAAACTCTCCACTGAGGCTATTTCTTGCCCCTTAAATTGTTATACCCCCTCCCTTAGATAAAGGCCTTATTTTCTAATCACTGTGCACTAAAACTAACAATTAACAAATAAATTTAAATATTAAAACGATAGTTCCTATGATATTTAGAAATTAGTTCCTATGATATTTAGATAGCTCCTATGATATTTAGAAAATCACAAAAATAAAGAGAACCCTATTAAAAAATGTGGGATACAGCCAAAACTATACTTAGAAGGAAATTTAGTCTTAAATGACTTAATTGTTTGAAATGGTTTGTGGGAGCAGGAGAGAGAGAAAAAATACTTTTAAAAACATTCAAATTTAGGATTTTTAGAATAAGAAAAAGATCCAAATAAACATATATATATATATAATATATAAAGACTACTATATATTTAATATATATAAAATGAGATGCCTATATATAAAATGAGCTAAGAAATTTTCTAATAATAAAATGTTTAATCTATTTTATTGTTTGACAATCCATTAAATCTTCAGCAACTATTCTGAATAATTTAAGAGGATAGCAATGAGGAAATTTTAAGTACAATGAAATTAAATTTTAGGAATAACTACAGAACGAATAACAGTCAAGGTAAATGGAGATTTTCTTTGAAATAAAAATTACCGATATTGACACAACATGAAGTAGAAAACCCACTATAAACGAATTCAAGGTAGAAATGAGAAAAGATCTCAAAAAGCCTCCCAAGCCAACCAGGTATGCCTACTTATCTATCTTCCTACCCAAAAAATGTGTACAGATTGTCTAAAACCTAGGAATACTCATAGACAATATTCTCAATTTGTTTTGATTTCATAGTGTTTTCATAATGGAATCATCCAGTAGGTGGCTTTTTCACTTGGTGGTACCACAAGCCTCTTCTTGTCAATTAAGAATTTTCCGGAGTTATTTTAAAATATTTTATCATATGGCTCCAATTTATGCTATCACTTCCCCATTCTATGACATTTAGGTTACTTTACAATTTCCCCTAATTTAAAACTACAATGAACAATTTTGGTCGCAGATTCTTATCTTCATCAGGATATGTTTGCAGCTGACTTCCAGGGTTTCTAGCAGTTAGGAAATGAGAATTTCTGTTTTGTGGAATCCTCACCACCCTGAGCATCCTACAAATACACACCCAAAAGGTATCAGTCTGAGAAATGCTTTATTGCTAGTATTAGTTCGCTAGTGTGTCTTCATTTCCCAAAAAGGCTGAGCAGGTTTGTCAGCTTTCTGCAGTTCCTGGATTGGGAAATTAATCTGTGTCCTTTGATCATCTGTCATTTGGGATTTCGATTTTTTTCATTGATATTTATGAACTGTTTATATATTGAGAGTATTATCTTCTCATCATTTCCTGCATATAATTTTCTACTTCTGCATTTTATTAGCATTTTGATTGTGATACTGTCTAACATAAGAGATTTCTATGTTTCTATGCCAGCAAATCTCCCTTTCCCTTTGTACTGGTTTACATTACTTTTGTAGTTGACATTTATTATGTCTGCCTGCTGTGTATCCATTCCTGCTACTTCAGGAAGTGATGAAGCTTTTAAGCCTAGCAAAAAACTCCTTTTGTGTATTTTCTGAAGCTCACCTTCCAACTCTACTCTCTACGGGTGGCAGACATGGGATCCAGGCTGGCCAATCACGGGATTTTTATCTGGCTGTGCTCAGTGATCGGTTTAGAGGCCACGTGACCCAAACTGGACCAAGTGGTGACTTCCCTAAGACTTTCTATGTGATTACTGGAAGGGAAAAAAAAAATCACAAATCATACTGAACATGGAAACCTGAAGATTTGGGCAGTTATTTTTCCTGACTCGGTTACGTAAGCCAATAAATTCCCTTTTTAAGAGTCTTGAGTTAAGTTTCTGGCTCTTATAACTGAATGGCTCTCCAATTCACTCTGATTAAAAGAGTAAAAATCTTGGGTGCCTGGGTCGCTCAGTGGGTTAGAGCCTCTGCTTCAGCTCAGGTCATGATCTCGGGGTCATGGGATGGAGCCCACATCGGGCTCTATGCTCAGTGGAGAGCCTACTTCCCCCTCTTCCTCTGCCTGCCTCTCTGCCTACTTGTGATCTGTCTCTCTCTGTCAAATAAATAAATAAAAGTAAAAAAAAAAAAAAAAGTAAACATCTTAAAATGTCCTGAGGGTTCCATGTGATGCCTCACACACATGCACACACTGTCCATTACTTCTGCAAACTCATATCTTCCTCTTCTCCAACGTGGTCTTCACTGCTCCAGCCACACTGGCCTCCTCAGAGGTGCCAGGCATGTTTCTCACCTTAAAACTTTATGCTAGCCTTTCTAGAATTCTCTTCCTCCAGATGTATATACGGCTAAATTGCTCACCTTGGAGCCTATTCAAAGCTTTCCTAGCAAGGCTAATCACGACCACCCTCTTTAATGCTGCAAAAGACACCCAGCTCTGGTCTTCCTTATGGGCTCTACTTTTTCCCCCTTTTCCATAGTACTTATCACTCTCTAATATACCATATAATTTACCTTTTCATTAAATCCACTTTAAAAAATATTACTGAAAATCTCCCTCTACTCCATGAGGAAAAGACAGGCTTGATGACGCCAGAGACTTACCTTCTTTGCTCCCTAAAGAACCCCAAGCACCTGAGAAGTACCTGGCATGTCTAAGTGCTCATTAAATATTTGTTCTGGAAAGCCCTTGGCAAATTCCCGCCTATGAGACCTGTGTCCTACTGACTGGGTTCCCCCCCACCTTTTCTTTCTTTTTGGGAAAAAATACAGAGAAGAGATTAAATTAAACTATCACACAAGTGAACAGGAAGCTCTATACCCTGTCCCAGGAGACGAGTATCAGAACAATAAGAGAGCTAAGAAAGGTCAGAAAATTATTGTGAGAACTCTGGTTCAGAAACTATGTCTATTCCCCATCGAAGGCAGAGAAAAGGTGGGGGGAATCTGTTGGTTGAGCCTATCTCAAAGCAAGGATTGTGTTTTGAAGTTTCCCTGGTCCTTCCGTTTATTCTAGAGTAGGCGGTGATGCGGCTATTTAGGTAGAATCAGCTAGGCTACCCTGGCAAACAATGCCATCTCAAGGGCTGAACACAATGATGACTGAGTTCTCACTTACCTCACGGCCCCTTGTGAGTTGGACAGCTCTCCTACAGTGACACCTGGACCCGTGTTTCCTCTATCCTGTGGCTCTCCCACCTTTGGCAAGTTTTCTCCCAGGTCACCATGGAACGAGAAAAGAGAATTATTAGGATCCAAGCACAAGAGGGATTGCACAATTGCCGCCCATATTTCATGGCCACACTCAGTCACCCACTCTGACTGCTCGAAAATGCAGGTTGGCCAAATACCCAGCAGAAAAATGAAACGTCTGATGATTCCCTAGCATTGCTTCTGCCTCAGAAGCAGAACAACTCTCTGCTTTGAGACTTTGCTGTGTGCTAATAATAAGCCCTCCCTTTCCACTCCTCAAGACCAAATGAGTCACACGGGCTTAGGGAGAGAGCATCAGCTGGACATCTTAAATGATCAAAACTATCCCACGGTGGGCAAAGACTACACACAATGAGTGGGGAAAAAATATGAATGTGGTTCTGCATTGTTTTGGATAAAAACTTAACAACATAGTATAATAAGGCTTTGCCTGACCTCTATAACTTGTCCAGGAACTGGCTTTTCATTTTTGTTCATTTGTTATTAAGAAAATCACAAGAAGACCTCATCCAGGGGAGGTGTATATGTCTGATTTTTTTTTCTTTGAGGTCCTAAAATGTAGAGCTTTTGAACTTCAATTATCTTTCCCTGTCTAAAGATAAGGAGTTGTTCCAGATGTTTACCTATATTTCCTTTTCCATTTTTGTTTGTCTGTGTGTGTGATCCCACTTCTACCTCTATATCTAAATGTGCCTTGCATTTATTTTTGTATTTGGTTATTTTATGAGAATTAACTTGACCAAGTAGCTTTAAAAATATTCCCAGCACCAAATATTAAAGACCACATCTGGATCCTATTGCTTTAACATACCTCTATTTTCTACTTATGTAAAGCTCTAGTTTCTTGGCTACATCTTCCTTTGCTCTCTCTAGTGCCACTCTGTTTTAATTAATGTAGTTTTATAATATGTGCTGATGTCTACTAAGACAAATTCAATGCCTCCACCTTCTTCATTTTCAAAGTTCTTGGCCATTACTCATTGTTCAGTGTTCTATATAAACCTTAAAATAGCTTTGTCATATTTCCCGCATGTAGTCTTTGTTTGCATTCCCCATCTCTCAACATCCCCAGAAAAATGGATAAGCCAGTCAGTTTAGTCGGCTTATGCTTAGTTCGAAAGTAAGAGGAGAGGGCATCTGTTATAAATGCAGCTTCCTGAAATGGTCCAGTGAAGAACAACTCTCCTGTTCATCCCTGGCTTTTGGTGGAGGCTGGGTTGTGGTCTGAATAACAATCGGTCCCTGAATATTGTGCTTTGAAGCCTCTTCCTGCCTGTCTTGGCATCCGGTCTCTTCAATCTTATCTGAGTCATTTGGTTCTGCCTAGTGAGTGGAGAGGCAAAAGCTAGATAAATATCACTGGGTCTTGGGTAATCATCATCCGCTTTGCAAACAAGTGCTCAAGGGCTCAATGGAGCTAGTCATCAGGACTTTAGCAGCAGAACCCAAAGATACGGGAATACAGCATTTGGTTACTAAACGTTCCAGCTGCTGCTGCTTGGGAATGAGTTCTTCTTGAAACTGAAATGCAATCCCTTGGCTTTGGGGTTCCATTTCGCCTGATACTTGGTGCTGGCATTATCCAGCTCAGCTGAGACTCATTAGCAACCTAGCCTGACAAAAACAGGACTGCATCAAATCTGCTGCGCCCTCTTTAAAAGATCAAGGCCAGCCAGGGGGGAAAAATAGTTTTCTTGACAAACAGAAAGCAATAAATATGGAAAGAGAATAAATACGTAGTTACTGTTAAACAACATTAATCGTTCTACTCCCTTTATACATGTTAACTCGTTGAATCTTGATAACAATTAGGTACTATTATTATCCCCCACTTTATAGATGTGCCAACTGAGGCACCAAGAGACTAAGTATTTTGCACAGGGCCATACAGCCAATGAGCAGTAGGCCTATGATTTGAACACAGGAAGTCTGGAGCCAGAGGTTACTAACCGAACCACTGTACCAGGGATTCTTAAAATTGCGAAAGCATCAGAATCACCTAGTGGCTTGATAAACGACAAATCCCTGGACCCCAACGTCAGAGTTTCCCATTCATAAAGTCAGGGGCAGGAAGCCAGAATTTTACATAGCTACTAATTCCCAGCTGCTGCTCCTGTGGCCCCAGGAGCCCTACTTTGAGAACCACTGCACTGCGCAACAAAAAAATGATTGGCAGGTACGTTCCTGTGAAGGTGAGAAAAGATTAAATAGACGTGGGGAATGATTAAGCCATGCTGCTCATTCTCAGTTTCTAAAATTGGAATATCTATGTTCCAGTTCCTAAGGCAACCCAAAGCTGGCATTGTCTGCAAGGTGCCACTTTCTTCCTATTATGTTCGGTGGTAGGCAGCTATCCAAATATTAGAGAGTATTAAGAACACTGGTTGGGGCATCCAAAAACCTGGGTTTAAATCTTAGTCCTGTCAACCTAAGCCTCTGTTGTCATAGCCACAAAATAGGGACGATAATTATTTACCACTTGGGATTTTAGAAAAGGCAAATTTCATCCATGTACATACACACACACACACAAACACACACACTTGGCTATGCGTTGCCTGACACATGGATATAATGGTGGTTATTTACTTTATAAGCAGAGCTGGTGTCCTTTCTTCCTCTCAGACACAGACAGAGGAATTTAACTTTGAGAAGCCATTCAAGTCAGATTTTCCAGGCTTACACGGGACACCCAAACTTTCTTTACAGCTTATAACTGTGACAGGGGTAACAGAGTATGTGTGTTTAACAACTTGCTGTCCCCACCCACCCACCCACCGAAAAGAGACAGAATTATTGTCTGACTTGTTTCAGGAGCCATCTTTCCTTGTGCAGAAGAAACAAGTAAACTAGAGAAATGGAAGGTGCCAGAAAGTGAGGGACAAGCTCTACAATGGGAGTCTGGGTAACTGGTCCAGAAAAACAGAGACATCTTGAAATAATTTTACTCAGTATTATAAATGGGTACCCTCTCAGTTAATAATTAGAGGGCTTTTTAAGTTCTCTTTATCTAATTACTATTTATCTATTCAAACAAACACATATTGAGCCCCTGCTATGTATCAACCACACTCTAGCTTCTGGAGATACAGGAGTGAACAAAGCAGGCAAAGAGGCCCTCATATGGAGCAGGGGAGGGAGATCCAGAGACTGTGGGGAAAGTGGGCAAGACCAGAGAGAGACCTGAAAGAAACGAGGACACTAGCCATGTGGCCATCCGCCAGAAGAGCATCTAGTAGAAGGAAAAGCAAGTGCAAAGGCCTGGAGGCTGGCTCATGCCCAGCCTCTGAGAACTGCCAGTGGGAGTGAGTGCAGGAAGGGAGGTAGGAGATGGAGTGGGACAAAAGGCCAGGTCCCATCAGGGAAGGCCTTGTAGGAAGATGGGAGGACATTTACAGGCTTTTAAGCAGAGGAGAGGACATGATCCAACTTTGAAAAGAACCACTCTCAGAGCAACACAGAGAACCCCAGAGAGCTGGTCTTTAATTTGGAAGTGGATAGAAGGAAGAAGATCAAAGGGAAGAGGTCCAGGAGAAAGATCTGGATAGGGGCACCTGGGTGTCTCAGTTGGCTGAGCAACTGCCTTCCGCTCAGGTCATGATCCTTGAGTTCTGGGATCGAGTCCCACATCAGGCTCCCAGCTCCACGGGGAGTCTGCTTCTTCCTCCAACCTTCTCTCCTCTCATGTTCTCTCTCACTTTCTCTCTCAAATAAATAAATAAAATCTTAAAAAAAAAAGAAAAAAGAAAAGAAAGATCTGGATAGAGATCAAACCAAAGGTGGATCCAGGTTCTGTTGGCCCTTACTCTCTTCTCCAAACCTCACCCCACAACTTTCTCATGAGCCCAGGAGGTAATTTTCTAAGTATAATGATCTTGTCCCCAACCACCTTGGATCAGCGTCCTCACTCTGGGGCACATTTGGATCCTTTAGGGAGCTTTTTCAAACATGCTCTGCTGAAAACCAAATTAAGGAACATTCTACAAAATAACCAGCCAGTACTCTTCCAAGGTGTCAAAGTCAAGAAAGACAAAGAAGGACAGAGGAACTCTTTAGATAAAGGCAACTAAGACACTGATATAGGAAAGATGTTAGGGTTTAAAGCCCACAGCCAAGAAATAATTCTTGAGGCACCTTTAGGGCAAAAAGGTGACTTTATTAAATCACAGGGACAGGACCCGTGGGCAGAAAGAGCTGCAGTGGGTCATGAGGAGTGGTCCATTATATACTGTCAAGTTGGGAGAGGGTTAGGGATAACGTTAAGTCTCTAAGGAATTTGGGAAGCAAGGTTTCTAGGACCTTGAGGGGACTAGCTATTTTTGGGGAAAGGTCATTTATTAATGTCTAATAAAGCCTTAGTCATGAGACCCTTCAAATGTACATTGGTGGGCCAAATGCTTGTGGGATGATTGCTAACATGTAGTGGGGGGTTTAGAGATAAAGGAAATTTCTAAAGGAATTTTTATATGTTAAAGTTGACTTATGGGATCCTGCGGGTTGGCCTAAGAATGCCTCTTGCCCTTAGCAAAGTATTAACATCAAGGCAGTTGAGTCCCTAGAGGAATGCCACTCTGTTTCAAGGACTTGTCAGTGGACTACACAGAGAGTAAGGGAATTTAATAATTTTTCTTCTACCTTTGTTTCCCACATCAGACACAACTATGTGAATGCCTTATGGAATCCTGGCAAAGGACATCAGTGGGGCACTTAGCAAAATCTGAGCAAGGTCTGTAGAACAGATCATTGCAAGTGTCCATGTTAGTTTCCTGAGTGTGATTATAATGCTGTAGTTACATAAATATGGTCACTTGGGAAAGCAGGGTGAAGGATACACAGTAATTCTTTGTACTATCCTCACAACTTTTTTAGAAAGTCCAAATTATTTCAAATTAAAATGTGAAAAAATTGTTGCCCAGGCTGTACCCCAGCCCCATACCTCAGCATCTCGGGCACGAGGACCTGGCTATGGGCAGTTTTCCTAAAAGCTCTCTAAATGATCCTAAAATACAACCAGGTTTGAGGATCATCACCTTGGATTTTAAAAGTCTTTATGAGGCTTTGCTTTAAAGTTTTCTTCTGTCCAAGGGGCAGAAAGAGGCCTCCTCTTTCTAAGGTCATGTCAGTTCCTCCCATAGTCTCTGTTTACCGCCCCCTTGGCCCAGAGAGAACCTCTTCTGGGCAGAATCAAAGACACGGTTGGAATCAAGGGGATATGACCACATAGTCACAAGAGAAGCATCCTGTGAGACTCTGAAGGACATTTCTCTAAAAGAATCTGTCTTTCTCCTGGAAGACGTCAGTGCTAAGGTAGCTATAGTTGCAGAAACCCTCCCTGCCCATTGGTAAAAGGATCAGATCATCTCCAGGCTGGGACAAGCATTAACCTCCACTGTCAGCTTTGGAGATGGTCTTTTTCCAAACAACTTTGTTTTATTGCTACACAGTAGGATGTGCCCTTCTCTATGTAAATTGACAAATGCTAAATACCAACCTCTCCCAGCAAAGGCACCTATGAGAAAATGAGGCTTAATCTGCTTTGATGAATAAAGAGACAGCAAATGCTGACCACGGCCTGGAGGATGCAAGAGGAAACACAAAAAACTGGTAGAAATAGGCCAAGAAACGCAAAGGGAAAAATCAGGGAAGGTTAAGCTGCATAAAAAGACCTCCAGATTCTGATTCAGTTTCAGTGGCTGCAAAAACAAGGCTGTCGGCTATTTGCATATAAATGTGCTGGAGGTGGGGAACCACAGTACTCCGCTATGCACTCTAACTTTCTGCTCAAAAAATCTGTTCCCAAAGCAGCTGCAGAAATCAGCTGCAAATTCCGAATCTAAAAATGAAAGTCACATGGCCGAACTGGGGAAGAGGCAAAGAAAGGAAGGAGGCAAGGGCACCCAACGGTGCTGCAATTAACCCACTGGGGCCCACAGCCCCTACCCATTGCCCAGGAGCCTTTAGGCATCTCAGTGCCCAGGCTGAACCCCACAGCAATTAAATTAGGTGCCTTGGGGGTGGCGCACAGCATGGGTGTGTTTGAGAGTTTCCCAGGTGATTTGAACCAAGAGCTTTGATTAACAGGGGAGAGTCTAGGGCAGGATCCACCAAACTTGTCTATAGTGGGACAGATGATAAATATTTGAGGCTCTGAGGCCCATACAGTATCTGTCCCAGCTACTCAACCCTGCCCTTGTGTGGCATAAAAGCAACCATAGAGGGTGAATCAGTGGGCGTGGCTGGGTGTAATAAACTTTACTCACAAGAACAGTAGTTGCAGCTCCTGCTCTAGACTCTTGTTATCCAAAGGATGGTTCCTCGGGCCAATAGCATGGACATCCCATGGGAGCTTGTTAGAAATGTCAGGTCTCCAGTCCTACACCAGAACACTCCTGCATAGGAGTCTGTCCTGTAACAAGGTCCCAAGACGGCCAGAGCAAACAAGAGTCAGAGTAGCAGGCATCAGGTGAGTGGTGTTGACCGCTGACCAGCCCTAGGAACTGAGGGCTGGTCCAAGTCTTGGAGCACCAACTCCGTTGTCTATAAAACTGTTCCAGGGGTGTCTGCCTGGATAAGGACCTTGAAAGGTACAAAATGTGAACTGTCAATATGTGACAGACAACGCAAGCTCTGGCCTCTGGTCAGCAGGGAACTGTTCCTTTGGCAGGTGCTTATCTCCCCATCATCAGTCATGATGAAGTGAGAAGGGCTGGCCAACCTTGCCATTTGCAAATGGCACACCTGCAGGGCCTGGACAAGTAACCTGAGTCTGAAGAACGTGGGCTCGTGGGCTCAGAGTAGGCTGATGCTACTAATTTGACTCAGAACCCTACTGTGTGATTCTCAGTGTTTACAACTCCCTGCCCCAAGCAGGAGGGGAGTCTGCCCACCTCTGCCTCCCCAGTGCCTGGCACAATATCAGAGCCCAAAACCCTTGATGAGAGAGGCTCAGTTCAGTGGCATCAGCCTTAAGGTCGTGAGCGTCCACAACTGATGACCGACCTTCATTATGTCATCTGCAGAAGGGTTATGGAGTTTTTCCAAAAGAGCTGTTTCCACATCCCTTGCATGTACAGAACCCTGATACATGGCAACTCAAGAGAATTTTTCATCTGTTACCTGGAGCAGAAGGCCTACGGCCCTGTGTCCTGGCCCATAGAGGAAATGGGGCTTCTGAAGAGGCTTCGAGTACGTTCCGCTTTCCCATAAGCCCGGCTGTGCCATTGTGCAGGAAGGTAATGAACTGAGCAGCTGTCTCTCTCTCTCTCTCTCTCTCTCTCTCTCTCTCTCTCTCTCTCTCTCTCTCTCTGCAAGCGCCTGTCTGGCGGTCTGGGAGCAGCTCGTTGTCAGAGGAGGTCTGCCATGCCCTAGAAAAATGCTCTCTCCGAAAGCCCTGCCGGTGATTAGCTTGTGAGCGGAAGCGCGTACACCCTGCTTCATAAACCCTTGCGCCTGCCCCTAAAGCGTCTCTACAGACCAGTCTTGACACATGAGGTGCTGTAGACTCAGACAGGAGGCCTGAGGGGCAAACCACGCAGTACCTGGGAGCTGGGACGAAGTTCTGCGCATCAGCAGCCAGAGGAGCCAGCGTAGTGAGCATACTCCTCAACTCTACTACGCAGAAGCGTCTCCTGTGAGTGACGTCAGACCGCGGGGCCCAGGGCTGGGCTGGGATTCTGCGCTTCCGACAAGTGGTGGGCGCTGCTGCTGCTCCCCGCACCCCCTCTCAGTAACCCCAGCACAGAGGAAAGAGCACTAGACTCAGAGTCAGGCTAATTCTCTCTCCCTTAGACTTACCTCTTAAACGCAGGTCGATTTTCCAAAGACGACCACAGGAATCTCCAGTCAACACACTCTCCTTACTGCGTGACTCCAATTCTCCTTCCACTGAGAGGCGGGGCCTGTGTTCCCCCCTTCAAGTAGGCGGGGCTTGTGACTGCCCTGGAAGTGACGCAGTGATGTCTGAGGCGTGTTCAGAAAGGGCAATAAGAGTTGCCCCTGATGCCTCTGGGATGCTTGCTATTGGAACCCAGCCTTCATACTGGGAGGAAGCCCAGGCATCCTTGAAGAACACCCCCCACCCCATGAAGGAGAATTCAGGACCCTGACTGAGCTCCCAGCTGATAGGCAGAATCCGCTGGTGGGCCATAAAAGTGAGCTGAACTTTAAAACTTCCTGGATTTGAGGCACCTGGGTGGCTCAGTCAGTTAAGTGACTGCCTTCGGCCCAGGTCACGATCCTGGGATCCAGCTGCACATTGAGCTCCCTGCTCAGCAGGGAGTCTGCTTCTCCCTCTGACCCTTCCCCCTCTCATTCTCTCTCTTAAATAAAATCTTAAAAAACAAAACAAAAAAACACCTCCCCAGATTCATCTCTGACCCTCTCCCTTCCGTCAGTTTGCCCCACCTGAAAGTAGGTAGAATAGAGATGAGCCATCACCACTGAGCCCCTTCCATATGGCACAGCTGTGAGCAAAATAAATGTTTCTTTAACCCTCAAAGTTGGGGGCTATTTTTTTAATGCACCAGTAGTATATGGAACATAGCTTATTTTTTATTATTTTATTTTATTTATTTGGCAGAGAGAGAGGAGAACACAAGCAGGGGGCGGGGCAGGGCAGGCAGAGGGAGAAGCAGGCTTCCCACTGAGCAGAAAGCTGGATGTGGGGCTGGATCTCAGGACCATGGGATCATGACCTGAGCTGAAGGTAGATACTTAACTGACTGAGCCATCCAGATACCCCTGGAACATGGCTTTAATTACTCCCTGGATATTCTTTTCACTCTGTACACCCTCTTTACACACTGTGATCACTCTCATTATTTAAATTACCATTGGCTTGGACTTCCCTTCTGAGCTGAGTTATATATCTAATTGCTTACCAGATATACCCAGGATATACAAATCTTTATCTCCTCCTTTGTCCCCATTTCTACCCCACCTCTAAATACCTTTCTCCTTGTTTGTATAGTGTCATCATCAATTTGCTTAATTAAGGCAATATTCCTTGATCCCAACTCCAGCATCAGGTTGGTGATGCCCATCAACAGAGTTCCCTTGACATCTCTGGTTTCTGTGCGTCCCTCTGTTTTCTCATGGGCTGCCAGTGCCCAGATTTGTGCCCTCAATGTCTCCATCTGAGTTGTCCCAATTTCCTCTGGGTGCATTATTTCTTCACTCATCTTACCCTCCAGGATCTTATGAAGGCGCCCTTAGCCCTCCCCTTCACTGGCTCCCCATTGCTTTGAGAACAAAATCTAAGAATAGCACAGAAGGCCCCTCATGGCTTGGTCCCAGCCAACTGATCAAATCTTGTGTCCCACCGTAACTACCTTATTCTGAGTTTATGCTCTCACCATATCAAACTTTACAGAGTCCCCAAAATACACCCTGCCCTTCCAGTTTGTGTGCCTTTGTACATGTTGTCTCTGCTAAAATTGTTTTTTCACCACTCCTCCCTATCATCCTTGCCTTTCTAATCCCAACTCAAACATTACTTCTTCCTTGGAGCCTGTTCTGACCCAGTTCCCATTCCTTCTCCAATGCCTCATGATTCTATTGTTGAACTTCTCATATTTTATTTCAACTCATCTATTTGCATTCCTGTCTTCCTTCTAGACTCATGATTCTCAACGTGTGTTTCCCCACACCAACAGCATTAGCATCACCTGGGCAATTTTTAGAAATGCATATTCTCAGGCCCTACCTCAGACTTAATGAATCAGACACCCTGGGGTTGGGCTAGCCATATGTTTTTAAAAGCCCTCCAGGGGAGACTGGTGCATGCTGAGGTTTCAGAACCACTGTCCTGTACCAGTTGGGAAAATATTAGAGTCACCTGGGAAGTCTTCAAAATTCCCAGCCTCATTAAATCAGAGTCTCTGGGCATGGGACCAGGTATCAAGATTTTAATGCTCCCCAGGGGATTCAAATGTACAATCAAGGTTGAAAACCACTACCCTAGATCCCTTCTTCTATACTAGATCCAGATCAGCAGCATAAGCATCACCTGAGAACTTTTTAGAAACACAGAATTGCAAAATCCACCCCAAACATACTGAATCAGAATCTTCAGTTTATTTAACCAGATGCCCAAGTCACTTGAATACACATTGAAATTTGAGAAACACTATCTTATACATCTTTACATTCCATCTCCTAGCAAAAAGTTTAGAACATAATAGCCATTTGATAAATTCTAGAAAAAAGATTAGTAAAAGAAAATGTCAATTTCTCATGGTTTTGAAGAATAAAATGAGAATTTATGGCAAAGTACTTTGTAAATAGCTTTATGAATATGAAGTACTAATGTTAGCTGTTACATAAGTAAGTAGCTCATTAGATCATTCATTCCCAAATGTTCAGTGGATGCCTACTATTTGCCAAATACAGTTTTGAGTATGAAAGAAATTATAGTTATCAAAAAAGACC
>CM052811.1:85613572-85632687 GCA_028533885.1 Nasua narica | reverse complement strand
ACCATGTTTGGCAAGTGTTTCAGGAGTATGTACCTGCGTATTTAACAATACCAGTAATTTTCACCCTATGTTGGTTCCTTGGAAATGCTTAGTCTTTGGTGTCTGAGAAACCTGAAGAGCTAAGTGCTATAACAGCTCATGAAAGCACCAAGTGGGAAGCATTTTGAGTGCCCTAGAGGAACGGCCCTCCAAATATTTGAAGCATTGTTATTCACAAAAACACACCCATTTGTGACCTCCATCTGACGACCATGGGCAGAAGGAACTTGCTGGGAATGACAAGAGTGATTCTGCATCATTTATCATCCCAGATCCTGATTCCACACAGCAGGCTTCTGTGACACTAAAGGACTTGAGAAGACAGGATTCATGGTCATGTGCATGTGGGTCTTCAATCCTCACAGACATATCAGTCCTGGCAGAAGTGTGAAGTTGTGTGCTGGATGTTAGATGGACAGAGGGATGCCTTTGAGAAACACTGAATTCTAAGACAGGAGAGCTAGCAATTAATTATGGTTCTTGTAGGGGATTTAAAAGTCATGTCATCCATTCAACTTTTGGCAAGTCTACTGGTATCCTCATATGAACCTTTCTAAAGAAAAATATGCAAGGAGTTAGTCACCTTTCTAAGTCTTTTTTGTTAGAGAATAATAAGATAATTATTATTTTTGCACAAATAATAACCATCACAAAAGCTTGCAAATATTTACTCCTTTTGAAGAAAATAACCCTATTTCCCCAACTATTTTGCACATCTTGTCCTCTCTTCATTAGAAAAAAGTCCTTAGAGACATTGTCCTATAGATTATTGATTCTCCCTCACTCTTAAATCCATCAGGGGATATAGTACTTAACAATTTAATTTAAAATGTTTAATAAATGTTTTATTGAAATATAATATGATTACAGAAAAGTACATGAATGGTAAATGTTTGGCATAATTAATCATTACAAAATGATGACACTTGAATATATGACCTCCAGGTCCAGACATAGAACATTAGGAGCACTGCAGAGGCCCCCTCATACCCTATCCCATGACTTTCACTTCTTCCTTTCTCCCAGAAGGTAACTATTATCCAGAATTATGACATCACAATTAGTTTTCCCTGTTTGATCACATATCATGTATCATACAGTATACACTCTTTCGTGTTGGATTTTTCATTACACATTATGTTTGTGAGAGTCATGCATATTGTTACTTAGGTCATTTTAATTGCTTCATGGTATTTTATTGCATGAATAGATCATTATTAGTTATCCATTTCACCGCTTATGGACATTTGTATTGTTACCAGATTGGTGCTATCACAAATAATGCTGCTGTGAGTACTCTTCATATTTTTTAGTGCACATGGAATTGCTGGGTCATAGGGTAAATATATGTTCAACTTTAATGGATATTTCTAATAATCTTTCAGAATGGGTGTGCCAGTTTACTCTCTCAACCGAATTTTGTTGTTCTATATCCTTCCCAACTCTTGGTCTTATCAGTCTTCAAATTTTTAACAATTCCTGGGATGCCTGAGTGGTTCGGTTGGTTAAGTGCCTGCCTTTGGCTCAGGTCATGATCCCAGATCCTGGGATCGAGTCCTGCGGTGGACTCCTTGCTCAGCAGGGAACTTGCTTCTCCCTCTGCTTGCTTCTCCCCCTGCTTGTGTGTGCTCTCTCTGACAAATAAAATCTTAAAAACAAATTTTTTAACCATTCTGGAGTGTGTGTAGTGATATCGTTTTGTGGTTTTGGTTTGCAGTCTCTTGCTGGTTAATGAGGTTAACGTGTATTTACTTTTTCATGTATTTACTGATTGTTTGCATATCCTTACAAGAGCATACTCAGGTGTTTTGCCCATTTTCCCTTTGAGTTTTCTGTTTTTTACTTAATGATTTGTAGGAGCTCTTTACAGAGTTTGAATACAAGTTTCTTATCAGTTCTGTGTGTCCAAAATATCTTCTTCCAGTCCGTGACTTTTCACTCTCTTAATGATGTCTTTGATAAATAGAAGTTCCCAATTTTAATGTAGCCAACTTAACAACTTTCCCCCTTATGATTAGTGCTTTTTGTACATCCTTAAAATAATTTTGGCCTACTCTAAGGTTGTGAAGATATTCTTTCTGTGTTTTTGAGAAGTTTTATTACTTTACTTTTCTCATTTAGATCTACAATCCGTGTGGCATTGATTAATTGATTCATTGTTTCCATATGGACATAAATTTTTCATCTAAAAGCCTTATTTTCTTCCATGTGGATAATTGGTTGATCCAGTCTCACTTAATGAAAAGCCCATTGTTTTTTACTGCTTTGTGCTGCAAATTTTGTCATAAATCAGGTGTCAATCTATGCATGGACATACCTATATTCCCCTCCATTTTTCAGTCTACTCCTGTTTACTTATATACTGTAAGCTCATAATAATTTTTGATATCTGGGAGAGTAAATCATCCAACATTATTCCTCTTGTTTAATATTGGTTTGGCTTTTGGGTCCTTTGAATTTATTTATAATTTTAAAATCAGCTTCTAAATTTGGACACACATACATGCAGTTGGAATTGTTTGACATTACATTAAATCTATAGATTAACTTAGAATCTACATCTTTACAATATTGCCTTACAAACCCACTTATTTGGGTATTCTTCAATTTCTGTCAATAAAATTTCATGCCTTGTCTCTAATGTCTTTTATTAGCCTTTTTTTTTTTTTTTCCTGAGGAGTTTCCATTCCCAAAGCAAACATTCATCATTTCACCCACAAGGACGATGTGTTGGATGGCTTTTGATATGCCTTTACTTTGTTATTAAATATCCCTTATCGGGGGCACCCGACAGGTTCAGTTCCCAGAGCATGGGATCATAGGGCTGTAAGCTGCAGCCCCATGTTGGGTGTAGAGATTACTTAAAAAGAAAATCTTTAAAAATAAATAAAATAAGTAAATATCCTTTATCACATTAAGGCTTGATCATTCGACATTGTGCCATGTTGGTTTTGACTCTAGGTGTCTTTGAAGGACCTGGAGTAAGCTTTTAGAGTTTCAGCAATAGCAAGGTAAAGAACACAGCCTGTTGCATTCAGTCTCTGAGCGTCAGCTCATCTCTTGCTCCGTCCCTGGGCTAGAAGGAGAGAGGAAAAGACCACACTGCTATAGAGCCATGGAATGTCTAAAGATTGTCCTGAGAAGACTCAGGAGATAGGCCCTGGAAAACCCAGAATTCTTTAAAAAATAAATATCTAGCATTCTCATAGAAAGGGTTAGACTCATATAAAGGGTATTCTCATATAAAGGGAAAGACTAAAGAGATTTCTTATGACAGGAGTATACATATAACAAGAGCCTGGCACATTTGCTCTTTTAACATCAAACCTTTTATTTCATTGGATCTTTATAACCGCCCCAGTTTCCATTTAGTGCAATTTTACAGAAAAAAGGACGATCAATTGTCTTATGTAACAGAACTAGAAGAGTCTGAATTGGAACTAGAAATGAGGTCCTCTGGATCTTTGGGCTCCTCTGATCAGAACCTAGGAACACATGAAAAATCTCAAACACAAAATTCATACCAGGTCCCTCCAAAAGGAGACTCATATTAGAATATGCAACATGTAAAAATGCTAATAAAAATGCTATTTTATAAAAAATGCTTCCTTATAAAAACATGGGTCATCCTCAAAACAAACAGTTGTGGAGGAATGCGGTCAGGAAGTTGCTACTCCCCTCTCCCCCCAGAAGGAAGTGAATTCATTTTGTCCTTGTCTCTTCTCTTTCTTAGCTGCTCTTCCCTGGGTGACTTGTTTTGGCCCATGAAATATGAGCGAAACTGACACCTGTCACTTCCCGATGAACGCATTTCATTGCCGGTGGTTGGCTCTCCAGCCCCTTCCTCCCGTCATGGAGGCCATGAGAACCTGACTCAGTGTGGAGGGGCCGGAAGATGGGAAACCAACTTGGAATTCTGAAAATCCCTCGTGAGTCCCCCATAGCCACAGCAGGTTTTCCGTGAGTGGGGAGGAAACATTTGTTTCTGGAGCCACTGAGACTCGTGACTGGTCTATTATGGCAGCACAGCCTCCTTTATCCTGACCGATGCAGCAGATGAGCAAATAAGATTTGCATCTGGCAGGCCTAGCCAAGGCTCAGCTCTCTTGTTTCTATTTTCTCCTGCTAGGACCCTGGATAAGTCAGGACGTCCTTGCGCTGAAGACACAGCTCTATTCAATTCAGTTGGTGGAGCAGAAAGGAGAAAGAGGCATAGAGACCATCTTAGCCTTGTGTTCAGCCATGGTCTCCAAGACCATGTTAGCGCTAATCCTCACCTAGGTTCTTTTATCGGTTTTATCTTTTATTTTTTTTTTAAGATTTTATTTATTTATTTGACAGAGAGGAGAGAGATCACAAGCAGGCAGAGAGGCAGGCAGAGAGAGAGGAGGAAGCAGGCTCCCCGCTGAGCAGAGAGCCCAATGCAGGGCTCGATCCCAGGACCCTGAGATCATGACCTGATCCAAAGGCAGAGGCTTTAACCCACTGAGCCACCCAGGCACCCCCTTTTATCGGTTTCTAAAGCAGCTTAGACTTTTTGCTACTCCGACTGTGATCGATGGAAAAGCAGCATCAGCACCTCCTGAGAGCTTGCTGGAAATGCAGAGTCTCAGGCCTCGCCCTCTCTTCTCTATTATAATCCATATTTTAAAAGCAGCCGTGAGTGATGGGTATGGGGATTCCTGTTTGAGAAGCACTGGCTTAAATTTGGCAGTGAGGAAAGAAGGGTGTTTGGGTTTTCCTCCACCTCCAGATCCCCCATGGCAGACGAAGGTTTGAACCCCTTGCCTGGACCTCCTGACGCCCCATTCCCTCTTTAGACCACCGTGCAGATTCTGGCTGCAGCTCCTATAATAAATATAAAGTGAACCCTGGCATCTCTGATCTTTGATTATTTGGTTCTCCCTTGCATTATGGCACAAGCCGAAAGTTAGCCCAAATATAAGGAATGAGTATCCAATGTTCCCTTTCTTCTGGGTGTGATCACTTGTCACGTACAGGGCAAGGGCAGCCTGGAGGCTTTTTCCTATTCTCTGCCTCCTGTCTCGCTCCTGACCTTGCTCAGGCCTCATGTAAACAGATGAACTTGGCAAGTGCCAGGGCTGCGGCTACGCCCTTCTAATCTGCCTTCCCATTTCCTCCCTGGCCCCAGTCCCTGCTCCTGCCCTTCCGCTAGCATTCCGGCGTATAAAGGTGCCAGGGACAAGGCAAAGCTGCCCCCTGGCCCTGCTCCCAATTGACAAGAAGCCAAAAGCTGAGTCAGGGAGTGTGCTAAGCTGAAACCAGGGCCGATGCCACTTGGAGCCCAGGCTGTGTCTGCTGGGGCTAGGTTATCGGATGACAAGGCACAGGCTTGTCTTTGCCGCTCCAGTCCCCTGCCCTGGGCTGGCCTTGCTCTTGGCATCTCCTTCCTCACTTTCTACGTGCTGTTGGCAGTCCGATGATGCTGGGGTTTTGCCAATGGGAGGCCTCTGCTGCTGCTCTGAGCTGCTCCCTCCCTGCTGTTTGTGAAAGCAGTTCTTCCTGGGAGCACGGCCTGATGCCTTCTACAAAGAATGACTTTCATCAAGGCGGTGGCGTGGGCCTTCTCAGTGGGAGCTGCTGGACAGAGGGCCAGGAGGGAGGGGGAGAGATCGGGCTACGGCGGCAGATGGAAACTGGCCCAGGGCGGATGTTGAGTGCCTTCTTCAATATGCCTTTTCCCTGTTAATCTTCTCTTGAGCAGAGTTGATCAATTAGAGCTGTAATTATTTTAATCTTCTCCTTTGCTGTCCCTGTCTGGTTGCCTGCCACTGCCCATCGACCCTTTCTGCTAACCACACACTCAGGTGCGAGCTTCCCCGAGGCCACTTCAGGCCGCCTGTCTTCCTAACTGGCCAAACAGCGATGCAAGATTGCCCAGCCAGGGACCATCAGCCTCCCTTGCTGTGCGACCTCTGGCAAAGCTCTCACCTCGCTCTTTCTTTGCGCGAAGTGAGTCTGCTCCATGGGTGGGTGAGAGAAACAAGATTTCAAAATGATGGCTCTACAGTATTTGTACCGTGCATTTCAGCATCACCGGGGTTTTTAGAACCTCATTTTGGGATTGGAAAGATGTGGTTCCTCCACCTCTGCGTGGATCTTTTCATCTCTGTGTCTCCTGAGGGCTCATCTGTCTAGCAGCATCATAATAATCTCTCTGAGCATTGTAAGGACTGGACAACGTGAGGAGTATGTGGCTCACAGCACGGTGCTAGATAGACCCCCGTAATAGCTGGAGGAGGGTGAGCTTTTTTTAAATTTTATTTTATTTTCGTTACGGTTCTGCGACTAAAGGAAACAGGTGTTTGGAGAAAGGAATTAAATGGGCAGCTCTGGATTTGTGATGTGTCCTTATGGTTAAAACAGAGCCACTCCTTGTCCCATCATGGATGGTAAAGTGGGGAAAATAATGGAAACTAGATAGCTTTGGAATATTTGAGTAAAATAATTTTTTCCCTGCAGGAGCTCTTTTGAGGTGGAAGAGGCAAGTAGTCTATGGCTCCCAAGACAAAGGCTTCTGTGTTCTGATGGGTCCTGGGCCAGAGAAGCATCAGTTCATTGGGATCTTGTGAGTCTGGTAAGTGTGGATGATTCTGAGGGGAGAGTCTAGGCTCCAGCCTGTGAATAATGCAAACCATCGCGGGCCACTCTCCCCATCTCACTCCCCACACTCCTCATACTCAAGTATTCCAGTTTGCTCAGCTCAGTGCAACAAAGAAATGAGGGCCTTTGAAATACAAAGATAGATGGGACATGGTTTCTGCCCTTAAAGATTTCATGGTCAGGGGGCAGTGACAGGCAGAGAAGCTTAACTGGAAATTATAATAGCAAGTCTTAGATAGATCGAAACACTGAGTCTTTAGGAGAACATGTAAGAGGTCACTAACCTGGAAACCGAGGCTGTATGGGGGAGGGATGTTCAGGAAAGATGCTGCAGAGGAAGGTAACATTTCTCAGGTGATTTCTCTTTCTGGGTAACCTTTAGATGTGATGAAGATAATCTTTAGTGTAATCATGTGTATCAGTTAGCTTTTGCTGCATAACAAACAACTCATGCAGTAGTGGCTCCAAATAATAATTATTTAGCCCACAATCCCAAAGGTCAGATGAGTGGTCCTTGTGTTTGGGACAGCCGAGCTCATCTCTGCTGGGCTTGCTTTCTGTGGCCATCCGGTGGGTTGACTGGTTGGATGGTCTCAGCCACAGCTGGAGTACATTGGTTCCCTCTCCATGGCCTCTGGTTCTCAAGCTGCTAGCTCGGGCTCATTTATATGGAGGTTTCAGCAAAAAAGCAAGCCCGAAAGCTCAAGTGCTATTCAAGTCTCTGCCTGCATTGCAGTGTCTAATGTCTCATTAGCCAAAGCAAGCCACAAGGTCAACCCAGATTCAAGAGGTGCTAAAATAGACTCTACCTCTTGAGGGAAGGGGAAGAATTTTTGGCCATTTTTTTTTTTAGTCTATCATATTGTTTTTTTATTTAGGATTCAGAGGGAAAAGGGGACAGAGACATGTGAAATCTGGAGCACAAGGAACTTGATGCCAAAGAAACAGATAATCATCTAAATGATACAATCTATTTCCCAAGTAAGTGTCAATGCCCAGTATCCCATCTTTGAAGACACATCCTGCTGTGTTAGACATTGCCCATCCCAGTTGTCTTTTTTTGGAATGAATATACCCTTGGGAGGCGGTGACACATTCAAGTGTAATTAGCCTCTTCATTTGAGCTATCCTGCAGGGCAGGGATAACTTCACTGCAATGAAGGCCATGAGAGAACTTTGTTGGGGGATTGGTGATGGTGGAATGGAACCTGGGAGAAGGGGGGTCAGAAAGGCCCAGGGGGCACCCAGACTTGGTCTTAGCTACATCTCAATTTTACCTGACACTGACCCTGCATCTGAGTGTGCAGGGGTGAGACTCATTACCAAGTCATTTGCAGACCTTATCTTCCAGAGCTTAGAAGCCAGATGTCCTGGAAAGGATGTCAGCAGTGTGCCATGGTACCTCACTGACAACCTGGCCAATGGTCTCCTTCCTTATCCCTCCACCAGCCCAACTACTTACTGAGCACTTGGTGCATCCAGCTTGCTGGGGGTCCGGCCTCAATTTCTGCTCCTACTACATGATCACTGCTCCAACTTCCGAGGGGGCCACTCGGAGGAAAGCCAAGAGCTTAAGAGGGGTAGTTCTCAAGCCTCAGCAAACCTCAGATTTCCTTAACTTACTGAGTTTGTTAAAACAGACTGGTGGGCCCCACCCAGGTGCCTGAATCTGTAGGTCTGTGAGGGGGACTCGGCATTCCTAAGGAGTTGCCTGAGAAGATGCTGATACAGCTCATCCAGGACCACATTCGGAGCACCCCTGAACTAGTGCTTTGAACACCTTGTAATTGTACAGAGGGTTCCCCTTATTGTGGAGGTCCTCAAACTTGGCTGTGCCTAGGGACCACTTTAAATAAACTTTCATGCCTAGGCTCCACCTGCAGAGAGGCTGACTTAATTGGTCTGTGTGAGTCTGGTATTTATAATTTTTTCTAAAGTTCTTGGGTGATTCTGATACACACCAAGGGTGGAGAACCACTCACTGTCTCATTGTAGTGGTTCTCAAAGAGCGGTCCCCAGACTTACAGCAGCAGCAGCAGCAGCAGCACTTGGGAGCTTGTTAGGAATGCAAATTCCCAGGCCCTCCCCTGGATCTACTGAGTCAGAAACTCTGGGGGATGAGGCCCAGCAGTTCGTTTGAACAAACCCTCTATGTGAATGTGATGCACACTGAGGTCCTGTGAGAACCATGTTGGAAGACTTCCCCCAAGACCTAATTCTTTGGAAGATGAGCTCTGGAGGGTGACATGTAGTTTGCAGGCTATAGGGTTCTGGGTATTCTATCAAAAGTCTTGGAGATAAGATCTTCGACCAAAACACGGGTATGCACAGACCTAAGGGGATTTTTTTTAGGCTAGACTGGAGGAAGGACTTTCCGTACCTACCTTGCTCCGACTTCCAAAGCAAGCCTCTGAGGTCCTTGCCCTTGACTCCTGAGCACGGAGGGAGAATGGGGAAATTCTGCCCTGGCTCTAGCCTCAACTTAATTGTGTGACCTCTTGGTGTCTTTTGTTTCCTTACTCTAAACGTATGACATGATTTGCATCGACTGAATCATCTACCTTACGGTTCTAAGTAGGTCAAATGAGATTTCACAGGTATGGTTTCAGAGTGTTTTACGATCCTTGTTCAGGAGGAAGAATATTAATGAAAGGCTTGTTCTTGACTCCTGTACATGCCGCTGGCGTGACTACTTTGCCCAGCTTGGGAAAAACAAAGTGAAAAATCATATCGTTTTGATTTTATAAATTCTTTTGGACCCTCCGCCCCCACATGCCAGGGTAGCAAGCAATAGATAGGAATGTAGGAATTTCTCACTGGGGCCTCCATCACCCTGGGGTATCTGAGATCCCTTGAGATTTTCTCCTAGGGAACCAGAGCCATCAGACATGCCTCTTGGATGTTTCTCAGAGAGAGCACTGGAGCCTGATCAGTGGGGACCATGGTCTTTCTGCCATTTCTACTACACAGGTGGATCTTGGCGGCCCATGGGACACTCCTTACTGCCTGGTGGTGCTCTTGACAATCTCGAAAAGTTCTAGAATTGCCCTCTTTTGGGGCCCAAAGACACTCTACTTTCACATGCACACAAACACACACACACAATTCTCACACACTTTCCACCTAGTCTTCAAGTTACAAGGTTACGGAATTTACAGGGGCCTTTCAGCCTTGGCCTTGACCTAGAGCCAGCCCTCTCCACGAACCTGCAGAACAAGTACACTCATTCAGGAGCCTTCTGGGCGTTGTCAGGACAAATAAATGAGAGCAGCAAAGCTGGGAACTCTGGCAGAAGCTATACCTAGCTCCACTTTACTAGATAGCTGTTGCCAAAATCTGGTCTATTTCCTTGGCTAAGAACAAGGCTCAGAACCCAAGAACTTCCATGAAGTCTTAGGAGCAGGAAGATTCTCTTTCCAGTGGGTGTCATCATTATTGGATGTTGGCTTCTTGGGGCACTCTCCTTGGAGCCAGATCAACATAAGGAAGAGCATTTTAGGAAAAAGTGTTTGTACTAATGTTTTAAGCCAGTTGTTTGCAAAGGGTGGTGATTGGAGTAGAGGCCTCAGCATTGCGCTGGAACTTTTTAGAACTGTGTTCTCACCCTGCACTTATGAATCAGGAACTCTGGGGGTGTAGCCCTGCTATCTGTATCTTATCAGATCTGCTGGATGGGTCTGGGGCATGCTAAATTTGAGAACCACTGCTTCGAGTCAATGGATTTCAACCTTGACTGCACATTAGGATCACCTAGACAGATTTAAAAACTCTCCATGCCCAAGACATACCCCAGACCAATTAAGTAAAAATCTCTGGAAATGAGACCCAGGCATCAGTCTTTTTTAAAAATTCTCTAGATGATTCCAGTGTGAGCCAAGGTAGAGAGCCATTGCTTTAAAACCACTGCAAATAACCAAATTAAATCAACTGCATAAGGGGTGTTTTCCATTGTGACTGTTACTCGTGGCAGAAAATAAAGACCATAACAAAACAAAATTGACCTGAAAACTCTTCAAAAACAGACTGAGTCTCACAGGCAAGGTGTAGCAGGGAATCAGGTATTAACTCATAAATTCTATCGCCATAGACAGTCCCACTGATAATTCAGACTGTTTTCCCCTTTATTCTCCTACAATTTCTTGGCACGGGAGAATCATTTACTGGTGCAAGACAGAGAAAAAGGGCAGGATCTCATGAGGAACAAATGCCATGATAGATGCGATGCGAGTCTGTTTTAATATACAGGCTTAGTCTGAGATGGGATTTTTGTTTTTTTAGGAGCCAAATTCAGAAAAGGCAGTTCTTACTCATAAAGGCCCTCGCCTATTAAAGTGCCTCAGTCCTTTTAGCACCATTGAATTTAATCAAAAGGCTTATAAAGCAACCCCGCCCCTTCAGCTTCTATTCCATTGCTCAGTGAGATCATCCTGCTGGTTTCCTCCAGCTGCCTTCTCTCTCTGGGGCTCTGAGGAAGAAGCAATGAGTCTGACCCTCTGACACTGTCGGGCTCAACTTTAGCGACGCTCTGTCTCTATAGCGACTCCAACCTTAAGAGCTGTGCGAGGTGATTTAACTTCAAGTTGGAAAATCAAGCCCTCTGATTTGGATGGCTGCCCTGATGGGCAATTCACGTGTGTGATTGATTTCACAAATCTGTCCTGTTACCTCTCGGTATTATGAACCTGGAGGCAGCAGAAGGGAAGAGAGAGAGAGAGAGGAGAGAGAGAGAGAGAGATTGGGAGGGAGAGGGAAAGAAAAGGAAAGAGGGCATGGAGGGAGAGGGAGAGAGGGAGGCAGGGAAGGGGGGGTTGGGGAAGGAGATGGAGAAAGAGAGAGAGGTAGAGGGAAAGAGAGACAGACTAAAGTCTTGGAGGCAGCTGGCTGGAGGACAGGCAGGTGGCTTCTATTCTAACTTTGAGAGCTGCCTTTAATGAGAGTAACAATCTCTCTTAATTGCCTTAGCAGTGTGCACCCTGAGGTCATTGGCTCTCGCTGTCCACAGTGCTGTTTCTGTGTTCTCTGGGTGGAGATCTCATTACACCGTTGAGTTTCCCTAAAGGATCTATTCTCACAAAAGCAGCAGTGGCCTAATAGATTTTGTTAAATAATTTATATCAGAATGTTGCGGGGGTGGGCTGGGGTGGGGGGAGGTAGGGTGTGTATTCTATTGTATACTCTGCAGCAAATAACTTAAAGGCCCCATGGAAATTTCTGTTCTCCGAGGTTCCTTTAGCTATACCATCACAGAATGGCAGTTTGGATCTATTTTCCTCCCTCATATTTGTCCTTCGGAATTTCAAGATCTTCTCCTGTCTTAATTGGTTTTCCCCGGAATGATAGGTGTGGAGGGAAGATGAAAATGATAAAATATAAGAAAAGAAAAGGGGCTCTGTGCAGGGCACCAGAGCGTGCCTCCTCCCACCCACCCCTTTGCTCTTCACGCTTTCTCCGTTGGTCCCTTTGATATTCTTGACTTTGGCTACCAACCAAAGGCTCTTGGCAACTGACATTGACTTTGTCTCTCAACCGAATCTGGTGAGCACTCTTCCCTCTCTGGAAGAGACCCCTACCCAACCTTTGCTTTGGCTCACTCCCCATCTGGTCCAGGGCATTTACTCACTGAATTTTGCACAACGCGTAGCCTAAACCCTTGTAGTCACAGTTGAAGTTTTTTCTCCTTCGTTTTGTCCTTGGTTGGGGAGAATACCCACCTTCACAAGAACTCATCTTTCCAAATTGACACAGGGAGACTCTCATTCGCATTTGAAGACGCTGGTTTTCATCCGTCTTCTTGGAGATAAAGAATAGCAGGAGATCTTAGAATCACGGGGAAGAGATGGCATCTTGGTTCTTGTAACATTTGTCACCTTATCAAAGGTACCAGGTGAATATCTCCAAGTTGTGTTGACTGAAACTATACATCATCACGGAAGAGAAACCAAAAATAAACTATGTGGGATGACGTCTTCAAATGCTGCCTCTTGACTTTGCCTTTTGGGCTGAAGGTATAAAACGAGTGAAGCTGGAATATAGCTTAGCCTGTATGCATGCATAAAAAAAATAACTTAAAAAAATAGGAGTGGCACATAGCACAGTTTTTGAAATGCATAAAGTCCGTGTTAGCCAGAAACAGAAACTCTTCTTCGGTTAGGATAAATAGGAAAGTTGTTGCAACACAAGAGTCGGGCCCATTTTTTTTTTTAAAACACTTCAGAGCTGGGGTGCCTGGGTGGCTCAGTTGGTTGGGCAACTGCCTTCGGCTCAGGAGTCCCGAGATCAAGTCCCACATCGGGCTCCCAGCTCCAAGGGGAGTCCGCTTCTCACTCTGACCTTCTCCCTTCTCATGTTCTCTCTTACTCTCTCTCTTTCCTAATAAATAAATAAATAAATAAATAAATAAAATCTTAAAAAAAAAAAAAAAGACTTCAGAGCTAATAGGAAAAAAACACAAACTAGCAAACTCTATCTTGGTTTTGAGAGAAGATAAATGCGAGGGACCTTTCCCCTATAGCCGGGACAGTTTATGGGCGCTGTTCAAATCAATCTTTTGTAAACACATGCCTTCTGTCCCATTCATAATGGTCAGATTCCTGGCCCATTTCCTCTGCTCGTTTCTGCTTCCCTCCGTGCTGAATTGCTTTTTCTGCAGGTTAGGATTATAGCTTGATTTAAAAAAAAAAAATTGGCCTTAAATCTTGTAATTAAATCTTTCTTTTCACCTAAATAAGTACAAAAAGGGGCTTGGCTTAAAATACATTTCTAGCCAGCTTATGTGAGCTGTCTGCTCGCGTAGTGAGAGGGAGGCTGGTTCTCCTGTGTAACCTTTTTTTTTTTTTTTTAAAGATTTTATTTATTTATTTGACAGAGAGAGATAGAGAGAGTACCAGTAAGCAGAGTGGCAGGCAGAGGGAGAGAGAGAAGCAGGCTCTCTACGGAGCAGGGAGCCTGATGTGGGACTCGATCCTGGGACTTCAGGATCATGACCTGAGCCGAAGGCAGCCGCTCAACCAACTGAGCCACCCAGGCGTCCCTCTCCTGTGTAACCTTAAAGACAGGGGAGGCTAGGGCAAGGCTGGCTTTTCCAGCGGCCCCCCATTTCTTCCATGTTCACTCAGTTGGAGACACCCCTGACTAAGCCAGTATGTGGAGAATGAGAAAACAAATCTAGGCATCATGGGGAGACATGCGTCTTCTGGGATGTGGTACATTGGTGCATTTTCCCAGGTAATGCCGCCAGTTCTGCTGTTGGCCAGAAAGGCACCTAATGGAGAAGCAGTAGCTGGGCTTTGGCAGCATTACTGGGAAAGAATGGACTCTCTCTTCCTATGATCTGTACATGAACATCTCCTACCACTTGGGGAAGTGTCTTCCAAAATGCTGTACATCCGTGTTCGCAAACATCTTGGTCTCTGCAGGCTTCACATTCCTAAAAACTAAAGCAGATACTGAAAAGCTGCTGTTTAGAGGGGTTAAATCTACAAATATGTGCCATATCAGAACTGAAAACTGACAAAAATTAGATACTTTATTTATTAATTCAATAAAAGAATAAATAATAAGCATCGCTACATAAATAACTTATTAAAATAAGGGCTAGAGGGGAGGGGTCACACAGTTAATAAATTACTTACTTGTTCTTAAAAAAAAATAGCCTGTATTTTCTAAACGAGCCGTTTAGTGAAAAGAGCAGCATCATTTCACATTTTTGCAAATCTCTTTGATGTCTGGAGAAGGGGAGGAAGAAAGTTTTCTTTCTCCAAGGTTTTCCCAACTGGACTAAGAATAAAATTGACATGACACAGATTAACAGGAGGAAAAAAGCCAAATGAACAAGTTTTATTAGGTGCACACGGAGACCCAATAATGAAATTGAGATCCAAACAAATAATCAAGGCAGGTAGTTTTTATACATTTTACACGAAGAGACAATAAATTTGTGAACAATTGACAGGTTAATGCAGACGGATGTTTGGGGGCTTTAAAAGGTAAGGCATTCTAAGTGGAATTAGGGATTGGGGTGGGTTGCTGACTAGTAGAAAATTACAAGTTTTGTTTCTACAGGTTTCTCAGCTTAAAAGTCCTCTAACTCTGGTCTTAGGGATGTCTTTTTACTTCTTAGTACAGACAGGGTACCTTTCGTATGGGAGATGTATTTCTGCTTTCAGGGGGACAGGGGAGGGTCTGAGTAATCCGGTACCAGCTGTTTTTCAAGGCGCTTTGATTCAGAATAATCAGTATGTCGTGATGTATTTTGGGCCTCCTACTCTTGGCACCTGATAGTAGACAGTTTGCTGGATTCTCATACCTGCTTTTGCCGTTAACCTATGTGATATCTCACATCACATAGCGTCTGGGAAACTCCACTGTACATCCTGAGACTAATGAGATTGAAGGCAAATATCATTTTAGGATTATTCTGAAAATGGTTTTGACCTTGTGAACACATAACGGTCTTGGCCCGGGGTCCCTGGACCACACCATGAGAACCAATGGTCAACAAATACAGGCGGTTCATGGATGATTTTATGTGGTATAGAAATACTTAATTTTTGCTGTGTTCTTTTTTACGTTCATGTGTATTAATGGATAGACTCTACTTTTGGCAAATGATACGAGTTTTATGTATACCTAGTGGTAAAAAGTTACCTTTAAAAATAGATTTACTTACTTTTTTTTTTTATAAAAGGTTCTTATCCAATTTCACACTTTGAAGTTTCAGAATAGGCAATGTTAGGAAAAATATCAGGACAATAATTGTCTTGGGGAATGAGTGGGATGGACATAAAGGGATTTTTCCGGGGTGATGTTAATGTTCTATATCTTGATAGAGATTTGGGTCACAATTCACCATATAGTACACTTACAATTTTTGCCTTTCATTTTGTATTCATTTTATATGACACACTGTAAAAGGTACTTAATTTGAGTCAATGATATGCATGCTGAAATAGTAAGGGAAAAGTATACTGATGTCTGCAACTCACTTATACTCAACTTTGCCAAAATAAGGTGAATTGCTAGACAGACAGAGGGATATGATAAAGCCAATGTGATAAAATGTTGATGGGGATCTTGGTGGTAGGTGTATAGACATTCTCAGAAAATTCTCTCAACTTTTCCTTATTATGCAAATTTTCATAATAAAACATTGAAGGAAATTGAGTAGATATGGAGAAAAATGTGAAATAATAGTGGTGGTACATGACAAACTTTGTGATACCCGAGTGACTGTACGCAGGGAAGCAAGGACTTGGAACAGCAAGTTAAGGTACTTCTCCTCGCTCCACACCCTACCTCTGATCAAATGCTCCTGCCAACAGTTCATACTGGAGGCTTAACAGGTGGCAGGCACTGTGATGGGTGTCGCTGCAAGAAATCGATAGGAACGCACCGTTTGCGAGGGGAATAGAGAAGTGAGCAGAAAAATAGCTACTTCATTGTGAGCATTCACTCCAATCTTAAACTTCCAAACTGTTTTGTTTGTTTGGGTTTTTTGTTTTTTGTTTTTTATCACTGCTGAGTACAGATGGAGAAACTAAGGCTTAGAAGAGCTTGTCAATAATGGCCACATAGTAAATAAAGGTTGGAATTGGATTTGAACTCATGATTGCATGACTCCTGCATGTAACTAATGAATGAATTATAGTAAAAGGCAGCATTAGATAGAAGCTCAATAGTGATAGAAGGGAGTTGGGACAGAAACAGCAGAGGAAGGAGATGTCGATTCTGACTTCATAAGAGAAGACTTCCAGGAGCAGAGCCTTGAAGAATCAGTGACATTTTGACCAAAAGAGAAAGGGATGTGGGGGGAGGGGTGTCTAGAAAAGCATGACTTATGGCAGACGCTGGCCACTCAAGATGACCTACCTGGTCCACATCCCAGCGTCACCCCTTGCCAACCGTGTGACCTTTGGAATCCACCCACGCTTTAGTTTCCTCATCCGTAAATGCAGTTAATAACAATAAGACTTCCAATGGTTTGCGAGAATTCAGTGAACTGCTGCATGAAAAGTGTTTAGTTCAATGGTCTTGAATGAATATGAGCTATTATTATTTCAACTATAGGCAAGAAAGAGCACCTCATGTTGTGGTTTCTTCCCTTCTACATTATGTAGCCCACTTGGGTGCCTAGGACAACAGGCAGAGCTGCTTGCCTTGGGTTCTGCGGGAGATGCCTGGATCAGGAGCCTCACGGGGATACTGGAGGGCAGAGCTTTTGTCTCTGTGTTCCCACACCTGTGGTGACCAGCACAATGCTGGTTTTAATAGAAGCTCAAAAATATTTATCAAATTGTATTTTGAATTCCAATGCGATCTATCAGCCTGGGGTCAAACTCTCCAAAACACGAGTTATTTTCAGGCTCTCTTTATCCTCACTCATTGTGCTCCTGCTTCTCAGAGGGACTTGCTTCCACCTCCATGAAATATCCACCACTTTTCTGTCCTACTGAATCAAAAGAACTGTCCTACTCATGAATTGGTCCTTTCTCAAAGCTAGTCGGTTTTTATATATGACCCCTCTCGCCTGTCTCCTCTCTTCTACCCTCCCATCTGTCAAGACCGAAATGAGCCTGGGGAGGAGGATGAGTGTGAAAGAGTTCATGGTTGGCAAGGAGGCTCATTCAAAGGAATGATAGATGGAGTAGACTAAGAAAACAGCTAAAATATTCAGTGGGTTATTGGAGCCAGATGTTAAGTCAGGACCTGAACGGAGAATCCAGGTACCTGAGAAATGGAAGCAGATCTGTTAAAAAAAAATGGGGGCAGACATATGTTAGGGCAGAGTTTAGAGGCGGTTCGTCTATCCACTCCTTCCCAGTCATTTAGTGAACTGTGTCAACTGTGGATAGTGCACTGGGGAAAGACCTGAGCAGCCGTCAGCCAACATCTCTGTTCTCATGGAGATTACATCCTAGGTGGAGTGAACAGTATACACAATACACAAAGAAAACATAGCTGGAAGCTAATTATCACAGAGCAGTAAGAGAAGAGAAAGAGAGATGTGCATAAGAGAGACTTCAGGAACTGTGGGCATTAGAGCTGAAATATGAAGAATGGGAAAGAACCAGCAATAGTAAAATGCCCTCCCCAAAAGGAGGGCAAAATTGGCATTTTTAAAATTTATTTAAACTTAAACACACACATACACACACACAACAGTCACCCATTTCTCCCACCCTGCACCCCTTACCTCTGGCAACCACCAATCTATTCTCTATATCTATGATCTTGTTTCCATTGCTGTTGTTGTTGTTTGGATTCCACATATAGGAGAGATGGTACATTATTTGTCTTTCTTTTTCTGCCTTATTTCACTTAACATAATATCATTGAGGTCAATCCAAGACTTCATTCTCTTTTATGGCTGAGGTAGTATTCCACTGATGGTTATTTGTTTCCACATCTTGGCTACTGTATATGATGCTTCAATGAGCATGGGGGTGCATATATCTTTTCAAATTAGTGTTTTTATTTTCTTTGGATAATTACCCAGAATTGGTATCATATGGTAGTTCTAGTTTAATTTTTTTTTGAGGAACCCCCATACTGTTTCCCATAGTGGCAATATCAATTTACATTCCCACCAACAGTGCACAAAGGTTCCCTTTTCTCCACATGCTCACCAACTATTGTTATTTCTTGTCTTTTTGATAATAACCATTTGCTAACAGGTGTGAGATTTGCATTTCCCTGATGATTAATTATGTTGGGCATCTTTTCATATACCTATTGGCCACATATATGTCTTCTTTGAGAAAATACCTATTCAGATCTTCTGCCCATTTTTAAATTGGACTGTTTTTTGCTGTTGAGTTGTATGAGTTCCTTATGTAGTTTAGATACCTGCACCTTATCAGATTATGATTTGCAAATATTTTCTCCCATTCACTAAGTTGTCTTTTCATTTTATTGATGGTTTCCTTTGTTGTGTAGAAGCTTTTAAGTTTGATGTAGTCCCAATAGTTTATTTTTGTTTTTGCTTTTGGTGTCAGATTTGAAAAATCATCACCAAGACCTATGTCAAAGAACTTACTGGCTATGTTTTTTTTTTTTTTTCTTGTTATGTTATGTCTTTCTGTGTTATGTCGTTCTATGTTATTTTTAGCCCTCCTGCTCTGAGCCCTTTTTTAATTTGAGGCAAAATATTCCATTGAGAAGAGGCAGAGCCCACTTTTCTTTTCTTTTTTTTTTTAAAGATTTTATTTATTTATTTATTAGGAAAGAGAGAGTGAGAGAGAGCAGGTCAGAGTGAGAAGCGGACTCCCCATGGAGCTGGGAGTCCGATGTGGGACTCGATCCCGGGACTCCGGGATCATGACCTGAGCCGAAGGCAGTCGCTCAACCAACTGCGCCACCCAGGGGCCCCAGAGCCCACTTTTCACTAAGAAAGAAGAAATGTGGGCAATATTTGCTCTCTTAGGATCTTAGGAACAAGAGTTGAGCATCTGGCT
>CM052811.1:85582492-85613072 GCA_028533885.1 Nasua narica | reverse complement strand
GCCAATGCCTTGTGTGTAAACTTTAGTGAGCCGCTTAATGATTCTGGGTCTCAGTTTGCTCATCTGCAAAAAATAATCTTCAAAGTCATGTAACTGTAGTCAGTACCAGGGATGGGATTAGAACCCCAATTTGGGTCCTTTGTCTTTTTCCATCTGACGTCTAGTAAGGCTCAAGGATTACATACCATGTGACATGTGGGTATTTCTCAGGATGGCCACTCAAAACCTGGGATAATCCTTATCACCTCCATAGTCAATGTTTTGAAATCCTCATCACAGGTTGAAAAAACACGTCCCCCAACCTTGCCTTTTATCAGCCTGTTTTGTGCTGTTTTCTCTCAACTCTGTGAGAATTTGCTCCTTTATTTATTCACTTAATAAACATTTACTGAGCATCGGCACCATTCCAGTACTGTACTAGAGCTAGAAATACAAAGATTTAAAAAAAAGGGGGGGGTCCCAGCTTTTGGGGAATTGAAGCATTTTTCAGAATGCCCATACTCAGGGGCATTATGGGAGATATAAGATTTGGTCCTCAACTCAGGGCCACGTAGACAGGGAATTTGGAGTTGAGTTTTAAATCATAAATAAGAGCTCACCAACTCTCACAGGCTGTGAATATTTTACCAATTCACTCTTCAGGGATAAATGATCAGGACTTCCATGCAGAAAAAACAAACAGCATATTCCTTTCCTTTCTCAACTGCCTGATTCTTTCACTTGACTTTCAAGACTCATCTCACCGTAGACTCAAAAGAAGACCCCTAAGCCAAGAATTCAACCTTTGGTTTACTCTGAGTCATTTTGGCATCCTCCTTTCTCTGGGGCAATCACAGCTTCTCTGGTTTTCAAAGTGCAAGCCCTGCAAGGAAAATAATGTCCAAGAGAATAATTACAAAGGGAAATACTTCAAAATATAATCCCTGTTATAGAGTTAGAACCAAAAATCCATGAGCTGGGTGTGGTCTTTTAGGGAGGCGAGGAATCCAATCCCATATGCTGTGAAATGGTACAAGGCCAAAAATTTGAATCTAATTTGCTATGAGGGTATTATTGCAGATAAAAGTCCTTTAGGGATAGAGGCATGGCCGGGCCTCCAACATGTCACCAGTGGGTTTCGTCCATCTCTCCTCCTCGTAGAAGCACTAATCTTCATTATGGGTTTGAGGAAGCCATTTACATTTTCAGTAACTTACTGAGTTCTCAGGGGATAGCTCTCTGAGAAGCTGCCCTCACCTCCCTGACCTCCCATAATACAGCCCCAAATGCTCCTCTGTAATAGAGTATATTGTATCCCTTGATTCCTAATTAATTTATCAAGGGGAATTTCTCCATTTTTACTCACTACCGAGTCCTCATGCTTAGAAGAGCAGTGACTAGAACATCATAGGGACTCAAAAAACTATTTTTTGAGTGAATAACATTTGCAAATCAAAGGATTTCTAAAATCTTCCAAGAAAGTCTAGAATTTGCCTCCTCCCCCATTGGCCTGCCACTGGATGCCATCCTTAGGGAAATACTTGAAAACTCCAGCAAAAATGCAAATAGGTTTTCTGAGAAGATTAAGAGAGAAAGCTATTATCCATCAAACCCAGGCCATTATAGCACATACCTAAGATAGTCTACATCTAAAATGACCCACAGAGAGTCAAGGAGCTTATGGGATCTGACTTACTCTTCACAAGGAAAACCAGGGATAGGCTGGGTAATACCCAAGGGACCAGATCCATGGTTCTAGAGATGGGAACAAAAGCTCTCATTCGAGACCATGGGAAGTGGGAGGGAGGGGCAAGGGGAGAAGTAAGTCTGGGATAAGTACTTGAGAGCCAGTGTAAAGAGAGTCAAGAAGGTTGTTAAATCCCAGGGCAGGAATCTAGAACTATACATCAAAGTCTGACTGTGAATCTAAGAGTCAGTATCTCGGAGGTGAGAACAATCAAAACGAGGTAAAAGTTGTGTGGGGTGGGTGGGGCTTCGAGGGAAGGAGAACACTGTCTCGGACATTATCACTGTGATACCATTACATCAGGACGACAAGGGCCACTGCCCTGGTCCCCATGTTTTAGGGAAGTGCTGTCTGAGAAAGCCACAGATGAGAGCTACGCAGGTAATTACAAGTTTTCTGTATCTTTATTTTAAAACACAGAAAAGCAAAAGAAATGACTGCAATACATTTAATGAGAAATTTTACAGTCTTTTTATTTTCTTTGTACTGTATTTTTAATATGCAATATGCATTTTATAATCAACTCATTCCCCGCATCTCAGTTCAGACCAGCCACCTTGCACATGCTCAAAAACCACCCATAGGGGCGCCTGGGTGGCGCAGTTCATTGAGCGACTGCCTTCGGCTCAGGTCATGATCGCGGAGTCCCAGGATCGAGTCCCACGTCGGGCTCCCAGCTCTATGGGGAGTCCGCTTCTCACTCTGACCTTCTCCCTTCTCATGCTCTCTCTCACTCTCTTTCCTAATAAATAAATAAATAATCTTTAAAAAAAAAAAAAAACCACCCGTAATTAGCAGCTGCCATATTGGATAGCACAGCTTTGAGGGGTTCTACTCTGGTCCTCTTCTGGGTACACCATAGGGTGAGGAATCTGTGAGGCCAAAGTGTTCTATATACCTAGATCCCCAACACCTCCTTCTAGACCATGCACCAGGTATCTGAGACTTTCGAATTCCCTGCCTGAAAGGTGCACAGTCCGCTTTCAGGGTTTGCATGAACACTTTCCCTGGGTCCATAAGGAAGGGTCCTCCTTCTGAGGGTGAACTATGCTGCTGCTCTGTGCACCCCCAGACTTGAGAGGGTCCAAAGGGATGGCTGCTTGTGGGGACATATGGACCGAGCATGGACGTGTGGGTTGAGATTCCTGTGTAAGACAGAGCCGGGAGTAGGGAAGAGAAGAGAGACAGGTCATCCTAAAACAGGGAGGATCTAAAACATCTCCCCCCACACTGCCATATGCCAGCGGAGATTCCTGAAATGTCTGAGAAGCTTGCATTCGAGGCTAAATTTGACAAGGTAGGAGAATAGAATATATTTTATTTAAGAGTTTATTATCCTAACTTTTAACTTTAAAATATTTATCCATTGTATGTGAGACTTTGTTTTTACTTCTGCCCTGGACCCCAGGAACGCTGGAAGCAAACCTGATCCTGGGTTTACTTACTTACCGTAAAATCCAGATTGTATTTATTTAAATTCTTATTTGTCTTTGTGGGGGAAGTGTGAGGAAATTGGCCCATCTTAAAAGATCCAGGGTACAATGAACTCTGTAAAACAAGAGGAGAAACAAATTATTTGGCATAAAGGTTCCAGGCTGCTTTATTGAAGGTGGTCTCAAGGAGACAAGTCATATCACTGCTACTGTGGAGATCACCCCAATTTTAATTAGTATGATTAATAATTTATTTCTCTTTGTTCCTACACAGCACTTTACTCAAAATAACTTTTTTGTAGAATATACCATGTGTCTTTGCTTTCTTCTGAAACACTTATTCTTTATTTGTGAGAATCAGAAATCCTTTTGAGAATAGTATGGTGAAAACCATGAGTCCTCTCTCCAGTTGAGAGGGGGGAGAAATATATATATTTATTATATATAATAATTAATATATTATAATATAATATATAATAATATAGTGATGATATATATTATATATATTATAAGTACAGGATCAAGCATATGATAAACTTCCATAAATATTTGAGGAAGGAAGGAAAAGAAAGAAGGAAAGGAAGGAAGCAAGGAAGGAACGAGAGAGGGAAAGGAAGCAAGGAAGGAAGGAAGGAAAGAGGGAGAGAATGGAAGGAAGGGAAGGAAGGAGGGAAAGAGAAAGGGAGGAAGTCTGATCTCAGAACCCATACTGTTAATCACTCTTAACCATTAGATCAGCTCTAAGGACAAATTAATATTTAGAAGCAAAAGAGAATACTTAATAATGCAAACTAACTTGTGTGTCCCCTCAAGGACTTTCTGAGAAAACATGAACACACAGGCAAAAGGAAACTAAAGAAATGCTTGTTACTTTGTGGGGGCAAAAGGGGATGTTTTAAAAGAATGGTGGAAATCAAGCAGGAAAATGGAGTGAAAAATGAAAGCGTCAGGGAGATAATGAGGCAGAAAGGACTGACAGGGAGGGATGCTCAGGTGGGTGGACCCACATCTCATTAGAGAGGGAGTGAGGCAAACACCTCCCAGGTGGGCAGGAAGCTTAACCAGTTAAAGTATTCAGATTGGCTTTGCAAAATGAAGTTTTCAGGATGAGTCGTAATTCCAAGGATTATGGACAAAAAATGTGCAAAATAGAAAATTTAATAGCAGGTGCAAAATTTTATTAATCACAAAAGTCTCATATGAGACTGGTGGTTTTCTGCTGCAAAAAGAGATAAGATATATAAAACTATCTCTATAGACAAATCAAAAAGTCAGAGCCCACCAGACTAGCTAAAATGAGAAGACATGGGTCACACGAAGCATTAGAAAGGATTTGGCACAATGGAACTCTCCTACCTTGTTGTACACCCACTACCGAAAACTGTCAGCATCCACCAAAGCTGAACACACACACATCTTCTATGACCTAACCGTGTCACTCCTGATTTATTGCCAATGGAAATACACCCATGTATTTATTCTTCAAAAGATGTTCTAGAATGTTCGCAGCAGCACTATTCATAATGAGTTCCACTAGAAACCACTCAACTGCCCATCAACAGCACAGATAGGGGTCCCTGGGCTGGCTCAGTCGGTAGAGTGTGCAACTTGATCTCAGAGTCATGAGTTCAAGCCCCACTTTGGGGGTAGAGATTACATAAAAAACAAAACAAAACAGTAGAGCAGATAATCACAGTTACGCACACACAAATACTACACAGTCGTGAGCGTGAACAATGGCACAGTTAAGTACAGAACTATGGTTGAACCTCACAGACATGAACATTTAAAGTAAAAAAAGAAAAGGCAAAAATGCTGGGAAGTCAGGTTAGTGATTACCCTTGTGGGAATAGGGAGGGGCCTCTGCAGGGGGTCTGAGGGACAGACTTCTTGGGTGACCAGAGCACTTTTCTGTATGGATATTTTGTTTCAATCAAACATTTCAGGGGCGCCTGGGTGGCTCAGTGGGTTAAAGCCTCTGTCTTCGGCTCAGGTCATGATCTCAGGGTCCTGGGATCAAGCCCCGCATCGGGCTCTCTGCTCAGCAGGGAGCCTGCTTCCCCTTCTCTCTCTGCCTCCCTCTCTGCCTACTTGTGATCTCTCTCTCTCTCTCTGTCAAATAAATAAATAAAATCTTAAAAAAAAAAACATTTCAAAGAAGCTGTAGCCATTTTCAAAAACAAGATAAACATTTTCAAGAACTCAAAATGAGCAGTCCAACCACTATGTTGCAACTAATGTTGAAACTAATGTAGCATGGTGTGTCAACTAGACTTCAATTAAAAAAAGAAAAACTGAATAGGGTCACAGAGATAAGACTCAGAAGAAGCAGTGGGCCGGGGGAAAAAGCCAATGAAGTTGTGTGACAACCTCCTTTCATGATCTGTTCAGAGGACACAAGGGGATCGTTCTGGGGGCTTCTGGAGGAATCCTTCGGCTGGAGAACTTGGAGAATTCACACGCCTCTCTTTATGATGTCTTGTCTTAAGTCGCTTCTAAGAAATAGGAGAGTACATGCCTGTGCTCTTTCATTCCTTAGCTCCTAGCATTGTACCTCAAGTAAGGTGGGCTTGCAGTAAAAGTATGGTGAATGAGTGCTAAATAAATACAAAGAAGTGTCTCTTTTTAAAGGTTGTGTCTTTAGTTGGGTTCCTCTAGTGGCAGACCCTGACACAAGAGTATATGAGTTTGTTCGGGTGCTGCCCCTCAGAAGTACATGTACCAGAGTAGGGAAGTGAGACCAAGGAGGCAAGGAGCCAGTACTGAGTGAGGCAATGAATCGGCTTCCACTCTGGACAAGTGAGGCCTAATGACCCTGGGGAGTTCACAGTATGATATATACCTCAGAGGGGTCCCACCTGACGTGTGAGAAAATGGGGGCATTGACCCTCGAGCTCGAGTACGTCCTGGCCAGAAGCTGTTTCCAGAAGGCTAACTCCCTGGCATGTCCTAAGAGTCACAAGTCCTTCCAGTAGAATGTCTTGGGGTGGGTTGGGGGACGCTGAGGGGAGGAGTGCGGTGGGGCCTGGAGAGTGTCTGCCACAGCTGGTCATGAAAAATCTTCATAAGAAACACAATTTTGTTTTCCTCCAATGATGGGTGTGGGCCATGGGCTGAAAATGAGAACTGAGGTTCAAGAGTTAAAAGTAAAAATCATAAAAATCTCTGTAGAAAAACACTATAAGACTTTCTTCTCTGACCACTCTTTGATGTTTAAATCCCTCCTCACACAGGCCATTCGATAAACACCCCTGAAGCAACCTACCTGAGGAGATTTTCAGAAAAACAGCACTGAATTCCATATGTTCCACATCCCTTTTTCCATCTGTCTGGAGTCTCACACTTTTAAATAATTTTCTCTCCGAAGGGACACAGCCTTCTCTGGTCCATGTCGTTATATGACTTACAACATGGGCTTCAATATAGTTTTCAGCGATGAGGCATGGTGCAAATTGGCTTTCTGTCATCTGCTTCCATTCCAGGATCCGCCAGGGACTGGAAAGCACACAAGATTCATTTTGAAATCTCCAGAAAAGTCATTCAGATGCCAGATTTTAAGATCAATGTTTAGAGGCTCTAAGTCCCAGCTACTTTAGAAGCAAAGACACGCCTGCCTTATTTTCACCCAAACCCTTTGGTCTCATTAGAATTCTCCCCAATCAGGGCTATGAATACTAATTCCATAATGACAGTGGAGCGCTGACGTAAAATGTAACAGTTCCTCGGTTAATCATCAAAATGAGCCCATCATGGTAAATCGAGGAACTTCTACTGTTTCAGTGCCATGTAACTGCGGATAATAAGTGAGATGATGAAAGAGGAATTTTAATGTATTATAAAGCCAAGGAGGGCATTGAGCCTTCTTGTATAGAAGTTTTGAAATTCCAGAGAAGAGAGAAAAAAACAACAGGGACAAAAATCTAGCTCCAAGCAAAGTCTGTTTGGACACAGTTACCCAAGACGAAAGCGTCAAGGGCTTGAAGATCTGGCAAGGAGAAGTTACTTGGAGATGCTTTTTCATAATTTCTCCTTGGAAAAAAAAAACAAAGACCTTGAGCAGCATTTTGCCTCATGATATGGGGATAACATAAAGCCACCAAAGCTAAGATCAAATCTCTATGTTGAAAATATTTATCACTGATTGTGAATCAAAAATATATATATAGTATAAGGAACACTAGCTTCTTAAAGGGATCAACCTTACCTAACAATACCAGTGTTATTGTTTATTATTATTATCTGCAATGGTGTCCCACTCAGTAGTGGGTACTTAAAAGAGTTCTCAATGAACTACCGATTAGAATGAATATTTTAAGGTATTTTCCATGGAGCAATATTTTAAAACATTTTTATCCAAAAAAAGTTTCCAAATTTACAAAGTTTGCAAAATGAGCTACATCCTTTTGAAAATCAAAATACTTATCTAACTGGGAAGCATACTGACAGCTACAAAATCCGGAAACACATTTGTAAAGCCACTTTTAAGAGCTGCCTTCCCGTCCTACCTCGACAAGATGGTGGGATTGGAAGGAAATGGTTGAGAACACATGCCTTCCTCACAAAGCCCACTTCCTTTCTTTGTCCCTGGGTCCTATCATGTGAGACGCTGCATCCAAACTATGATCAATGTCTCCGTTCTTTTATTTTTCTTTTGTATTGAGCTTTTGCACGAGATGAGTGACATTTCCCTACTGCCTGTAATCCTGGGGTTTCTACAAGTTTTATAGACATTAAATCAGTTCCACGCAAAAGATCTGAACAGTATGTGAGACAATGATGTGTGTGAAGTGAGTTTGGTCAGGATGATCTCTCTCAGCAAACTTCCTTCTCATGGAAGTTGGATTCAAGGCTATTCTGATTAATGTTTTTGTTCTTTGAAGGTTTTTTTTTAATTTTATATATATATATACTTACCCATTGTTCTCCCGGTCTTCTTAATTTCCTTGCCTTTTAAATAGATCAGAAGTACTCAGAAGTACTCAGTGAATAGTTGGAACCCCTTTGGTCTTAGATGACTTACTTCACTTTGCCCTGGCTGTCATGTTGGTTTTTTGTGCTTGGTTTTGTTTTGTTTTAATTTTTTTATTATGTTATGTTAGTCCCCATACAGTACATCATTAGTTTTTGATGTAGTGTTCCATGGTTCATTGTTTGCATGTTAACACCAGTGCTCCATGCAATACATGCCCTCCTTAATAGCCATCACCAGGGATATGGGCTAACCCATATCCCCACCCCCGCCAAAACCCTCAGTTTGTTTCCCGGAGTCCATAGTCTATCATGGTTTATCTCCCCTTCTGATTTCCACCCCTTTCATTTTTCCCTTCCTTCTCCTAGTGTCCTCCATGCTATTTCTTATGTTCCACAAATAAGTGAAACCATATGATAATTGTCTTTCTCTGCTTGATTTATTTCACTTAGCATAATCCCTTCCAGTTCTATCCATGCTGATGCAAATGTTGGGTATTCATCCTTTCTGATGGCTGAGTAATATTACCTTGTGCTTTGTTTTGTAACTAACTTGTTGTATCTGGACATTGATGGAGGCCAGTAGTTGGGGAAAAGAACCCAAATGATAGGGGCACCTGGGTGGCTCAGTCAGTCAGGTGTCTGTCTTCAGCTCAGGTCACGGTCCCAGGGTCCTGGGATCGAGTCCCTCATCGGGCTCCCTGCTCAGTGGGGAGCTTGCCTCTCCCTTTCCTGCTCCTCCTGTTTGTGCTCACTCTCTCTGCCTCTCTCTGTCAAATAAATAAATAAAATCTTAAAAAAAAAAAAAAAAAAAAAGAACCCGACTGATAACACTGTGTCAATTCTATTAAATTACTTTTATTCAGTCTGCTAGACATCACGAATATGGTAACATGTTATATGACTGATTTTTCAAATGGGAATTATCCCCAGGTTTTGTTTTTGTTTTTGTTTTTGTTTTAAGATTTATTTATTTATTTTAGAGAGAGTGAGGGGCACAGGGAGAGGGAGAGAGAGAATGTTGAACAGATTCCCTGCTGAGTAAAAGAGCCTGACGTGGGTCCTACAATCACAACCTGAGCAAAAACCCAGAGTCAGTGCTCAACCGACTGAGCCACTCAGGTGTCCCTTCCCAGTTTTGATAGTCTGAGCTTACAAAAGACTAACTCCACAGGGACTTGGTTTACTTGAGTGGGATATACTTGGCTCACCTGCTAGCTCAGGCCAGGTAACAGGGAGGTCTCAAGATTCCAGGAGCAGCAAGAGAGAGCAAAGCCCAGAGCGCAACTTCCCTTCAAGCCTCTGCTAATGCCCCACGGAACAAAACAAAGCCCATGTCTGAGCCCAGCTTCAAGGTGTGTAGTACAGCCTCCACCTCTTAAGGAGAAGAGGGACGAAGTCAACATTGCAAAGAGGCGTGCATTCAGGAAAGGGTGGAATTGGGGGCCGTTTTTGCAGTCTGCCCTAGAGAATTATTCATCGTCATACCATGAACCTATAGCAAAAATCTATAGAACTGCTGTTTTCGCTTCATTCATGAGGAGCTGCTGAGAGGACACGAGGAGCAAACGAACAATCCCACCACCCTTTCCAGATCTCTAATCGCCTGTCATCTTCCAAAAAGGGCCAGAATATTTAGTTCTGGGTAGTTAGCTCTGAGACACAGAGCATAATATTTTTTTAAACACATAATGATACTGATTCAATATAACATCTGTGGAAAGATCATAAAAAGGGAAGTTAGGGAAAGGCCCGTTGGAAAAAAGATTAGAGACGATGTTTTAGCTTCGCAGCTTTCCCTGGGCCCTGGGAAAAGAAACACAGCAAAAAAGGTTAGTTAACTTTCTCCCTCCTAATGAACATTATGAGGACAAATATTCTGTTCGCACGTACCCTTTTGGCAGCCTGGTTAATTTGTTAAGCCCAACTGGACACATAAAGAGAGCCCCTTTATCTTCATTAAACCCAATGAGAATGAATGGCAAACAGAGCATCATTAGTCTGGCCTGATAGGTTTCATCAAAGAGCCTGGAAAGCTCTTAAAAACCCAGATGCCTTTAAGGTTGGCTGGGTTAGGGCTTGTTCATCTCTTATAACAAACCTCGGCTGCTCTCGCCTTCAACCACAGATTCAGCCAAGCCATGATCGCTTTTAAGTAGACACAGGAGAGAAAAACATGGGTGCACAAGCACGCAAATGTCCACGTGCACACATTCACTAACTCTCACATGCACGACACACACATACGGATCAACCAAGGTAACCTGGAAGGAGGGATAAGAGAGACGAGGAAGGTGGACGAGATAGAATGGCCTCTGTTCTCTCTCTGGTCACATTGACTGGATGAGAGCTGCTAGGAACCCATAAGAGACCATGATTAAAAGCATGGGCTTTGGGGACACGTGGGTGGCTCCGTTGGTTAAGTGTCCGACTCTCGGTTTTGGCTCAGGTCATGATCTCAGGGTCATGAGACCGAGTCCTGCATCGGGCTCCACACTCAGCAGGGAGTCTGTTTGAGATTCTCTCTTTCCCTCTTCCTCTGTCCCTCCCCCACTCGTGTGTGCACTCTCTCTCTCGCTCAAATAAATAAATTAAAAAAAAAAAAAAAGTATGGACTTTCGAGTAGACCACCAGGATTGAAACATTGGCTCTATGATTTCCAGGCTGAGTGACCCTGGGAAAATTACTCCTACTCAGTATCTTTACCTGTGAAAACAAAACAAAACTCATGGAGCTGTTGTAAAGTTTAAGTAAGTTAATATTCTTGAAGCTGTTAGAATAGCCACGTACCCTATGGGGTACCCTACTTACTATGGTAAGTGCTCTTTAAGAGCTATTGAAGAAGTAATGGCGAGCAGGGCCAGTGGGAAACTGCTAAAGAAGGGCTTTGAGTCACCCTGAGCTGCTCTGGAGCCCAGGTGACAAAGTGTGACCCAAAATTAGGGACACGGGTCTCTTTATGCCCAAACACTAAGCCTTCGCCAGCCTTGGAATTACCTAGTACTGGAAGCTTCAGAATCGTTCCTCTCTGACAAGGACTTTGACATGAGAGTGGAGGGAGGACAAAGGCAGGGATTGGGAATCTCAGGAAGCATCATGAGCAAGAGAAGAAAGACAGTGACGAGGATGGATCGTGTGACAACAGCAGAGACAATAGGCAGAGACCAGTTTGTGAGTACATGGGAGGGAACCTGTGCAGACCTCCCGGAAGTAATATGCTGAGGCTGACTTGATGGGGCTTGGCATCATCACGATGGGTCTTATCCATGTGTCTGGTGATTGATGCTGATTTCCATCTGGGATCTTGTCTTGAACTCATCTCCAGGACCCACACATGGTCTCTCCATTGGACTGAGCCTCCTCATAGTATGGTGGCCTCAGGGTATTCAGTCTTACTTCCTGGTGGGTCAATGCTCAAAAAAAAAAAAAAAAAAGATGTCCCAGCTAGCAAGGTAAGAGCAACATTGCTTTTATGATTTAGCCTCAGAAGTCACACTGCCTGACTTCTGCCACTTTCTGTTCTTTACTAATGAGACACAAGGTTACCCAGGTCCAAAGGAAGGAAGGGAACCCAGACTGCCCATCTTGATAGATGAAGTATCAAGGTCATGTTGTAGAAGGACACGTGGGGTGGGAGATATTGCTGCGGTTAAAATGCAATCGTGGATGGAACTAGAGGGTGTTATGCTAAGTGCAATAAGTCAGTCAGAGAAAGACAATTATCATATGATCTCTCTGATGTGAAGAAATTGAGAGGCAGGGCGGGGGGTCGTGGGAGGTGGGGGAGGGAAATGAAACAAGATGGGATGGGGAAGGAGACAAACCATAAGAGACTCCTAAACTCACGAAACAAACTAAGGGCGGCTGGGGGGTAGGGGGAGTAGGGATAGGGTGGCTGGGTTATGGATATTGGGAAGGGTATGTGCTACAGTGAGTGCTGTGAAATGTGTAAGCCTGATGACTCACAGACATGTAACCTGGGTCAAGTAATACATTATATGTAAATAAACAAACAAACAAACAAACAAACAAATAAATAAATAAATAAATATTTTTTAAAGTGCAATCAGCAATAGGAGATATCAAGCCAGAAGATATTTGCCTTATATATACTTTATTTATATTTGCTTCAACTTTATATGGATGAGTTAATCATCTACTTAGCCTCCACAATCTTTATATTTCTCTATGGCAATATTACAAAGGATAATCATAATATTATATAGCCATCATGTACTTCCTTATAGAATGGAAATAAAAACCCAGGAGTCAACTGTGTTCTTTGAAACCTAGCAATTCTATATGGTGAAAAGTTGACAAAACTTGGTATGTTAGTAAAATTGCGCTAGCACACACAAAGGGAAGGTATTGGTTTTTATAGCAAGGAAAGGAGCGAAATGACTCACAGAATGGAAAGACCTCCATGACTCAGGACCTACAGAACAACTGGGGTCTCAATCGTGACACCAACTCTTTCTCTGCCATCTCTCATCTCTGCTTGTCTCTTTCCTTTCTGTGTACTATCCTTGTCATCTCCTACTGTAGACATGGGACCTTCTCCTGAAGACTAGAAAATGACCCACCAGCAACCACACAGTAAGTCAGAGTTTCATTTTTCTGGTGTCCAGACTGATCTGCTCCACTTTAGTCACATGACTTCTGCTTGGAATTACTCTTGCTGGGGGAATAATGCTCTCTACTTAGCCAGGTTACATATTTGCTCCTTACCCCAGGGGTCAAGATCTGTGGCTTCTACTGAATACTGTTCTTTGTCTGAACATATGTGTGTATGCATAGGCTTGGTCATGAAAATAAACAGCCCTAGAGAAGTCAAAATGTCCTACAAATTTGCACATACTTCAGTATTTTCTGTTTTCCATAGCAATCTTGGTTGGGAGAAACAGGTGATCATCTTAGCAGTTAGAACAGACCAGTATTCTTGTCTGGCAAGGGCTGGAAAATACGTGAAGACATTACTTGCTGCTGTCTAGGACTTATAGGCAAAGGAATTAGATGAGGCACCATTCTTCAATTCTAGTACCTAGAATTCCGCAGTGTGTCTTGTCCTTTGGAAAGTTGATCATCCCCTCCTGCTAGAGACGGGCATAGCCCATGCCTTCAGCTAGCTTGTTGGTAGGCATCCATGAAGATCTCCCTGGGTCATTCACTGACAATAAAAGGAAGTGTTACCGGGAAATGATAGAAGAGCTAAAATAAACAGTTTGCCTAATGGAAACTAATAATAATTTTTAAGGTATTTTAAAAATTGACATGGGTTTGTCCAACCCAAGGGGATGAAACAATGCCTCAGTATTAACCATCCAGCAAGAGAGCTCCCTCCCTAATATCTTCCTTTCTGGAAGATATTAGGACCCTGACTTCATTCAGTTCCATTATTGTCTGGCTTCAATACTTTAAATTTGGTATTAATCAGTTGTCTCTTTGAGAGAGAACTTTAAACCAGACAGATGAGTGTGGAAGCCAAATGATCCATGAGGATTATTCCGTTGCAACACCTTGCTACCATATTGGCTTATTCTGGTGTCTGTAGCGTATGTGACAACCAAATTTTGGACAGTGGGGTTGCTGGGGAACAGGCAATCTGCTTGGGCTCAGTTTCCCTAACCGAAGGGCTCAGAGATAAAAGGGCACAACAATGACTTCCAAGGCTGGCTGAACATTCAAAAAGTGATTACAGTTTCCCCATGGTCGGTTGTCTCCTAAGATCACCACATCAGTCCCTCCCACTCCTCATGCTCTTTGCAGTGTGAATGTGCTGCTCTCTCTTCCAAGAAAGGGTCTATTCCCCTTCTCCCTGAGCCTCAGTTGACCTTGTGATGGGCACTGACCGAAAGAACATGGCAGAAGGGAAGTTAGTGGGGCCTCTGAAGCTAGTTGTGAAGAGGCATGGCACCTTCCTTTTTTGTCCTCTTGCCAAGTAATGATGTCCAGTATCCTGACAGACTAAGGCCATGGGGAGCAAGAAACCCTGGAGAAGGAGAAAGGATACAGGGAGGAGAACCGAGGCACCCCAACTGACAGTCATTACCTTTTGGTGTGTGACTGGGGCCATCTTAGTTCCTCCATCCCCAGTCAAGATGCCCGCCGACCTGGCAAGAGGCATGGAGCAGAGATGAGCTATCACCCTTCTCCTCCCTGCACCCCCCCCCCCCAATCCCTGACCTACAGAATAGAGAACAATAACATAGTTGCTTAAAGCCACCAAGTTGTGCATTAAGAGAAACTCATCCACCCTCTTGTTCTACTTGGAGAAATTGGTCCTCCAAATTGGGAAGACCTGCCAAAAATGGGGCTATTGAAAAGATCAGAATATGTTTTGCATTATTATCACTGGCTGCAGAGCACTTCTCTCCAAAGAGTAAAGCCAAAACTAAATGAGTTGCTTTTCTGAAGAGCTGGGCGGTGCCATTCAAATCCAACCATTTAATTTCGTCCTCAAATCTTTTCCAGTGGCCTTGTGTGAGGTCAGTGAGCATCCCTCCAGTTTTCTGAGAGCCACTGGGTGCTATTTTAGCAACTCTGAATCTCTTCAGACTTTATCACTCTTCTTACTGAGCTTGACAAATGGCCGTTGACAGAAACTTTTTTAAAATGAGATTTGATCCCCCACTGAGTATAAGTGCAACAAAGTTTCTATTAGATATCAATGGGAACACACAGACTGCTGAGCTGATCCTTTCCCCTTTTAGCACATACAGCCTGAAAGTGATCAATCCTGCCTATCTTCTCCTTGGACTGAGGAGAATGTTCCAGCAGCTTAGGCATGTTCCCTCATTATCATAGGGTCAATAAATTATTTGCCGAGGTGCATTTTATAGTTGCCTGATCCACCAGCATAATAAAAGTTTGAATTAGGTAATGCTCCTTTTTATTATCAGAAATGAATTACCTCACAGGGCTAGCAGATACACAAATGCAGTGTGGCCTTCCACTAATTGGAAGGTTTTTTTTTTCAATCTGCTTCTGACGAATGCAGAAGAAAAACCAAAATCACCACATTCCAAGATTGTTTGATATCAATATTATAGATTTTTCTTATTGGATTCATTGTTGCTCTTCATTCAATAATAAACAATATCACAATTTCCATAGCAACCATGGTATACCATTAGGGCAGTGTTAAACATAAATTCCAAACTTTCAGCGTTTCCTCTGAGCCTGGAATGGGAGACTTTCTGCAAGGCATGGCAAAATGTTCATCCTGGAGAAAAGCTCCCTTTTTGTTCCCGCTAGACCTGAGATGCTGGCAAAACAGCATATTATGCTAATAAATACACGTAATAACATTGGCATTTATGTTCACCATAAAGGGAACATCACGCTTTGATATATGAGTCATGGCGTATTCCTGTGACTCTAAAAGCTCATGTTTCGTTTTTAACTTTTAAACAAAATTCATCCCATAACGATTAAGTGCTTACTGTATACAAGGGATAGTCTCTCGATTTGCTCACTCTTTGTGGTTCATGAACTAGGAGCAGGATCCTTGGGAATCCAGTCTGTGTGCTCCTCGAGGGTGAAGGCTGAGTCTTTGCCTTGGCTCTCTTTCTAACACCTGGCATGCAGTAGACAATCAGTAAACGCTTATAAATGAACAAACACTTCTTGATGATGCTGAGAAGCTTAGAACGGCAGGAAGTTAGAGATCCATAAGTGTTGTCTGAAAGGATGGATAAGGTTAATCCAGTAAGGAAAAATAGGAGAAGGACATGGGACACGAGAAACAATGAGGAAGGTGAGGACAGGGGCTGGGCAGGAGAAGCAGGAGTTTGTAGACTCGGAGGGCCCTGGAGGCCCATGTCTGCAGTAGGCTGAGGGCAGAAGGGAAGCCAGGGAGGGAGAGACCAGGCAGGTGATAAAGCGTCATAGAGCACAGGCTTGAGTCTGGGCATCACGAGAGGTATTAAAGCACATGAAGCAGAGACACGTCTTGGTTGGGCTTCTGCTTTAAAAAGATTATTCAGGCTTAGTATGAAAGTGGAGGGGCACCTGGGTGGCTCAGTGTGTTGAAGCCCCTGCCTTTGGCTCAGGTCATGATCTCAGGGTCCTGAGATCGAGCCCCGCATCAGGCTCTCTGCTCAGCAGGGAGACTGCTTTCCCCTCTTTCTCTGCCTGCCTCTCTGCCTGCTTGTGATCTCTCTCTCTCTCTCTCTCTCTGTCAAATAAATAAAATCTTTAAAAATAAATAAAATTAAAAAAAAAAAGAAAGTGGAATCCAGGAGGCAGAGCGAGAGTGAAGTAGACAATCTACTGGAGAAGTCCGGTAGAGTTTTGGCCGTCCTGACACCCCTTCATTGCCACCACAGGTAAATAGCACAAACAAGTTCTGGCACTATTTCCATACCAGTGCCCCCTGAGATTCTCAACAAGCCCCAACAAAGCAGCTCAGGGCCCCAGTTCTTGAAGCATCTCAAGTCTTGGACACTGCGTTTCGAGGGACATTTTGCTCCAAAGTAAAGTGCTACTCCCTCTCTCTGCCCCGACCTGTTTCCATTCGTGGGCACTTTCCAGGAGGATGGGCAGGGTAGAGAAAGGGGATGGGGTGTTGCCTCCTCTTGCCTAGTTTCAACATTTATGAGGACAATCCTCTCTCAGGAGACAGAGTCCTGGTCTTGAGCCAGCACTGAGAGGACAAGCCGTCCAGGGCTGAATTTGCCAACAAAGAGCTTTCCACCAAATGGGGGAGGGGGAGGGGGAATGAAGCCATTTTATTCCCTGATGATTTCCATTAGAAACACACCCAAAACCACAGGCATTCAGGATCACAGGCTCTCCCAGACCGAAGCACGCCACGAACACACTTGAGCACCGGGCTTTGCTTTCAAGCTGCTTTCCAGAACCTTGTAGGTTTTAAAAGAGAAGAGCCCAAATCTTGTACTGTTTTGTAAACATCCGAAACTGCCTGCCTAGTGTGGGCCTTTTCCAGACTAGTCTGTGAAAACAGTAAAAAAGTTTCTGAAGCAATATTCAAGACATGGAGATTACTGAGAGTAGATGAGAAAAAAATGTCAGCAAAGACTCACTGAACGCTTTGAATCCAGGTGACTGTTCTTAATGGCCACGGGAGCATGATTGGTTTGCCAGCTGCATCAGAACCCAGATGAGGAAATGCTGGCTTTGTAGCAGAGGGATTTAATTTGAACAGACGGAAAGCTTACTGGAAGGAAAGGTTGTTAGGGACTGTAATGCATTATAGAGAAAAACCCTTTCAAATTCATTCCTCCTTCAAGTATTTATTGAGCACCCTCTATGGGCTAAGTGCTGCTCTGTGTTAAAGGAATTAATTTATGAATAAAACTGAGACTCCAGCCCAAAGGTTGCTTACGTTCCAGGACAGGGTCTAAGGAGGACCTAATGAATGAGGCTGCCAGACACCTGAGCCCAGAATCAAGTGTGGGGACAGTGGGGACAGTCCCATGAGGGACTACCTGGGGGGGCAGTGCCATGAGAAGCAGCATGGGGAGAGCAGTGCAGGAGATCCCAGTGGGGATCAATGTGGCACAGCCCAGTGTGGGACAGCCCGGTATGGGACAGCCCAGTGTGGGACAACCCGGTATGGGACCTTCCAATGTGAGATAGCTTGGTATGACACAGTCCAACAGGGGACAGCCCAGGGTGGGACAGTCGAGCCTGGGACATCCAGAGTGGGATATTTGGTGTAGGACAGCCCTGTGTGGGTACAGTGGCCATAGCCAGGTACGGTGGGAGGAGAACATGGCTTGCCTAAGGGAACATCGGGATGTGAATAAAGCATTGGGATGGGCTAGGAGGCAGGGAGAATTGTGAGCCTGGAAAGGAAGCTCCAGGTGAGGGCAGAACATGAAGAAGCTCGCAGGCCACCCCGAGGAACTGGGACTATTCTGGAGAGGACAGCACTGGTGGCGGGTAGGAGGAAGGAGCTGACTGGGGCAATGAGTCAAGGATGCATGGAGAAAGGCAGGGCGAGACACCAAGCAGGCCTCTTTAGAGAAGGAGGACACCAGTGAAAAATGACAAGACCCCAGAATGGAATCTGTGAGAAGTGGGAGCCAGGTCTTGCGCTCAGGTGATGGAAATCAGGTGGCGGCAGGAACACCCGTGGGAAAGAGGGCAGGAAAAAGTGCTGGGCCAGGTTCATCGCCGCCTCTAAAGTGCCTCCCGGGAGGTTGAGCAGCCACGACCAGAGTGAGAAAGTCACTTGTGAGTTACCTGTATGTGCCATGTATGGCCCCGGCTCAGGCAGCTCCAGCTGTGTGAGGCCCACGGATGTGGGTAAATGAGATGACACAGCCTCAGAAAAAAGCAACGCAAGCCTCCTTCTGCCAGACTGTGGGTCAATCAATGAAATGCCCACTGCCCAGCTGATGCCCGCTCAGTCCTGGGGTGCGGTGTCATTCACTAATCAGAACCCTTTGGAAATGCAGTCTCCTAACCCCTTACCTGGAGTACAACTGGAAACTCCGGGCTTGGGGCCCCTGGGTGGCTCAGATGGTTGGGTGTCTGCCTTTGGCTCAGATCATAATCTCCAGGTCCTGGGATCGAGTCCTTCATCGGGCTCCCAGCTCAGTGGGGAGCTTCTCCCTCTGCTTATGCTCTCTCTCTCTCTCTCTCTCCCTCAAATGAATAAATAAAATTAAAAGGAAAGAAAGAAAGAAAGAAAGAAAGAAAGAAAGAAAGAAAGAAAGAAAGAAAGAAAGAAAGAAAGAAAGGAAACTCCAGACTCTGACCTTCCCTGGATGTTTTGTTAAGCCCAGGTCCTCAGACAGCTAGAAGAGGAAACTATCTGAGTAGAGGAAACCCATCCACATCGCTGCTAGTTCCCCCTGCAAGTGATTGCATTAAGCTCTTTTAGGCCCTAAGCTCTCCAAACAGGTCCCTGGTTTCAGGGGCACAGCAGATAAAAGAGAAGCACAGTATGCCTTAGAAGGTCTTCAGCCTCTAGCCCCCAGTCCTCAAGGTGAAGAGATTTCTAACCAGGGCCCCCTGCCTTCCAACAGAGTGGGGGGAGAGAGAGGACAACACCTCCAGTAACAACAAAGTGTCCCTTGGAACAGAAGCAGTGGCCACACTCAGGCAAATTCTTCTCCACCTGGCCCCTCTGGACTTCACCGTTGCTGGAGCTGCAGTAAGACCCTGGAGTCAGGTTGATCTCTATAGGTTTGTCCAAGGCTAGTCAAGAAACAGCCTTATTGGGGTGCCTGGGTGGCTCAGTGGTTAAAGCCTCTGCCTTCGGCTCAGGTCATGATCTCAGGGTCCTGGAATTGACCCTGAGAGCCCTGCATTGAGCCCCGCATCAGACTCTTTGCTCAGTGAGGAGCTTGCTTCCCCCTTTCTTTCTGCCTGCCTCTCTGCCTACTTGTGATCTCTCTCTCTCTCTCTCTGTCAAATAAATAAATAAAATCGTAAAAAGAAATAGAAAGAAAGAAAGAAAGAAAGAGGCTTATTCACTCTCTCCCTCCATCTTGGTTCCTTGACCCTATAGTTTTAATTCTTCACATCTTTTTTTTTTTTTCAAAGATTTTATTTATGTATTTGAGAGAGAGATCAGGAGCAGGTGGGAGGGACAGAGGGAGAGGGAGAAGCAAACCCCCTGATGAGCAGGGAGCCCAACACAGGGCTGGATCCCAGGATTCTGAGGTCATGACCTGAGCTAAAGGAAGACGCCCAACCAACTGAGCCACCCCAAATTCCTCGCTTCTTGATGTCAGAGGCGCAGGTATAGTCCCGGGCTGGTCAGCAATTCCATTCTCCAGAATCAGAAAACCTCCGGTTCTTCATGAATTCCTAATAGAGCCCTGTCAGATGTCATTGTTAATCTTTCATACACACCCACCCACAATGTGGATATGTTGACACCGCAAACGAGACACCCCATAGCATCATTCCCCAGGGAGATGCTTCGTGAACTTTTCACGGTAGGCAGGACACGCTCCGATTTGAAACACCATGTAATTTCAAATAATAGCAGACATCAAACAATGAGATGCAGAATGCAACAATGAGGCACTTCGGAGCCCTTTTCTCCTTCTATTAATGGGCACATCGTAGATATTTTAGGCTCTGTGAACCAGAAGTTCTCTGTGGTTTCCTAATCGGCCATTACAGCAGCCCCTGAAAAGCCAGAAACAACTGGGTGTGGCTGTGTTTCTGTGATACTTAATCTACAAAATAGGCAGTAAGCCACAGGTGGTCTGCAGGCAGCGGGAGGTCGCTTAACAGGAGTGCAAAGAGGCAGAGTGGGGGGAGAGAGAGGACAACACCTCCAGTAACAACAAAGTGTCAAGGCAGTCTGTCTACACACACATGTATAGAGATGTAGAGATGTACACACATACATATCTCTCGTGTGTGTGTGTCACACACATAGACTTGGAGATTTTTGTTTATGGCAGTTTAGAAGATTAGATGTACTGAATAAGGCCCCTATTGTGAAAACAATTCTGGGGGCACCTGGTTGGCTCAGTTGGTTAAGAGTCTGCCTTCAGCTCAGGTCGTGATCCTGGGGTCCTGGGGTTGAGTCTCGAGTTGGGTTCCATGCTCAGTGGGGACTCTGCTTCTCCCTCTCCCTCTGACCCTCCCTCCTGCTTGTGCTCTCTCTTTCTCAAATAAACAAATAAAATCTTTTTTTTAAAGATTTTATTTATTTATTTGACAGAGAGAGAGAGAGATCTGAGATCATGACCTGAGCCGAAGGCAGAGGCTTCAACCCACTGAGCCACCCGGGCGCCCCAAAACAAATAAAATCTTTAAAAAGAAAAGAAAAGAGAAAAACAATTGTGGCTAAAACACATTCATGACCTGGATAGGAACTAAGGAGTCCCCAGAGGAATCCAGAAGCACAGTGAAGGGAGGAGCCCCGTGTGTTTGCAGCAAACCATGAAAGACACCGAGATTTCCCTTCCTCAGCTGCTCGGAGTTCTGGGAAAAGACAGAAGCTTAGCCTGAACAAGATGGGGGCCCCGAGAGGAGTCTCTGGTGTGTTTATTACATAGCAATCCCCTCAGGTGTTCCACTGCTGGAAAAACTCACAAGATTCGGTTGAAAGTCACAAAACAGCTGACAAAGAATTCACCACAGCAGCAGTGGCGGAAAGACGTGCATGGAAAGGGGTCAGGAGACTGCAGGCCTTAGCTTTTTTGTCCTTCCGTGGCGGGATCTCCTAGGAGAACCTTGTCTCCGGGTGTAACAGGAACTGTTATGTGTGTTCGTGTATACGTGTGTGCTTACGGACGGGAGGCCAGGTGGTGAGGTACCTGGGAACCTTGGTACCAGGAACTGCCCAGGGGGAGGCCTCTAATAGATAAATTCTAGCTACGTGACCAGTCTTAACCATGGAAACCCAACCCTCCTCTCCAGATTCCACCAAAATCAGGGACAAATCATAAATCCAAATATTGTCACTCAACAAATACCAACAGGCTGCTATGTTTTACTCTGAAATGACACTGATCCATGATCACAGAATGTCATTTATAGTTAGGGAACAGATGCCAAAGCCTTGGCCGAGGGTCAAGAGTTCAGGAGACAAGCAAGTGTCCCTGTAGCCCAGGGGAGGGGACCCCCATGCTACCCACCACAGCCAGCTGGGACGCCTCAATGTCAGGAATACATTTGTGGTTCAAGAAACCTCAAGAAACCTTACTGTGGTCTCAAATCGGGGGTGACCCAGGTGGTAGGCAGGAACAGATATAAGCCCTTTACAGAGAAAGTCAAATTCAACCAGGGCCCCAAAGAAATCACAAGCTGCCACAAGCAGGGACAAATCAGGGCAGGCACAGAATCAAAACATCTTCAGATATTGGAGTCCTCAGGCTCACAGGGTAAAATAACTATTTTTCATAAGCCTTAAGGAGTTAAAAATACAAAAACATATGAAATATGTTTCATATGTTGTATTTGTATGAAATATATTCAATATGTATGTATTTGTATGAAAAATACAAAAACATATGAAAAAAAGAATCAGATACTACAAAGAATGGTCAAAACAGTCAAGAGTTTGAAAAAAAAAAAACCAAATATGGTTTCTCAAAATGAAAACTATGATAACTGAAAAAAAATTTAATGAAATAAACAAAAGATTGAACACACAGGAAAAGAGAAGAAATGAGGAAGATGGGATGGAATTATCCATTTTTAGTTCAAGGTGCAAAGGATGGACCGAGTGCAGGAAGAAGAGGGGTGGGGGGGTGGATCAACTTTGGGAACAGATTAGACTCTCTAGGCATTCCTTCCATGTCAGCCCAGGTCACTAGATCTTCTCTTTTATCTTGCTTGGGTTTCAGTGAAAAAAACAAAACATATGACTTTTCTGTGAAATCTTCTGATCTAAATGTTGGGCACTAATTCAATTAAAATGAACAAGTCTGTGGGCACTGCAGCTGATCTTTGACCAGTCTGTGGCTTTAGAGTATTGAGGACAGCAAGGCGGGAGTTGAATTCTAGGTGAAGAGAAAGAGAACCCACCATGGGACATCGCTATAGGCCAGGCGGGATCGGATCTTGAGCATGGACTCCTCCTGAGTCATGGGCATTGAGGGTAGCTGGTTCTCCTCGAGGACGAGAAGTTAAGCTTAGTATATCCAGACCAGCTTAAGGAGTTTAACCTGAGATCCTGATACCCTGGGAACAAGCTGCCCTTGACTTTTAGCCAACGACATTAGAGGCAGGGTGCTTCTGAAAAAACAAACTGAATCTCATGTCACAGCACTGGGACAATAAACGTACTAGGTAGATAAAACATTGGGACACAGGATCTTACATTGCTGTAACCATGTCAGTATCGCAAGAAAGAATCTCGGAAACATCGTCTCTTCTGCTGCCAGACAAGTGGACAGATATTTCCTGTAGGAAAAACATCCTTAAATACTCACCAAAGGATTAATGGAATCGGGGAACAATGTAACCAGAAATAGCTTTCCTGGTGCCGCTTGCTAAAAGAAGATGGCCAAAAAGCCAGAGAACAAGGAGCAGCAAAGAAGGTAAGAGGAAAGAAAGGAGAAGCAGGGAAGAGAATGGATAAAATATCACCCTGATGTTTTGAAAGGTATGGAAAATTGGCAGAGTAGATTCTGGACCTCAAGGAAAGGGGCAACACTGTTCACCGAGGTCCTCAAGACCTTCTGGAAGATGTGGCATCACAGAGGAAGCAAAGAGGTCTGGTTTCACGTCCACTTCCGCTCTTCAGGTAAGGAGCTCACCTTCCAAGGCTCGATCCACTTGATGCCCTCTGTATTTGGAGCACTCAGCATGGTGGCCAGCAAATGAGGTCTCACAGAAGGCAATTTCTCTCTTCAGCCTAGACCTCCCTGTGTGTGAATGTTTATTTTTTGCGCGTGTGCTCATTCTCAGCAGCTCCTGACCTCTCTTTTCTGCTATTTCAAAGAACCAACACTCCATGTAAAAAGGCTGTGTGCCGCGCCCAAGTCTTAAACTTAGGATAGAGAACACATATTTGATCAAGATCTATGTAAATTCCACCCACCGACAGTGTGAATATTTTCCTTTGCTTTGAAAATACAGTTCACCTCTCTGTCTGCATTTGTGTTTCTACAAGTGGCGAAGCCTCTATTCATTGTTTTCAATCACCCTTTTATATTCAAGCTCTCTCTTGAAAAAGTAATGTCTCCTCCAGGGGTACAAATTTGTACCCCCGAAAATCACAAAATAATTTTTCATACCTTGTGTCCTATATATTTGTGTGAGAGGCTTTCAAGAATATCACTAAGCTAAACAAAACCCAATGCTTGCCATCTATGGCAAATATTGTCTTGGCTACAATTTTGAATCACATATTGCCTGCATAATCACTAGGCAGGCTCCCTTGGAATGCAAACATAATCTTTAATTTTAAGTATTTAAGTAGCGGGGTTTTTTTTTTAATTTTTTATTAACATATAATGTATTATTTGCCCCAGGGTACATGTCTGTGAATCATCAGGCTTACATAAGTAGCAGTTTTCAACACGTTAAAAGGTGTGTGATGATATGGGAGTTATTTTCACTCTAATCTAATTTTCACATTAAGACAAAAAATATGGGAGCGTGTGGATGGCTCAGTTGGTTAAGTGTCTGCATTTGGCCCAGGTCATGGTCCCGGAGTCTCGAGATCGAGCCCGGCATTGGGCTTCCTGCTCAGCTGGGAATCTACTTCTCCCTCCCCCACTCCCCCTGTTTGTGCTTCTTTCTCTCCCTCCCTGGGGAGAGAGAAATAAATAAAATAAAATCTAAAAAATAAGTAAATAAAATAAATAAAATCTTAAAAAAAAAAAGATTAAAAAATATGGATTCCTCCGTTATCCCTGTCCTGAGAAGGCTTGTTAAGGCTTGTTACTAGATTGTCCAAAGGGACAATAGGAACTATATGTGGATCTGTTAAAATACAGATTCTGACTCAGTCGATCTTGGGTAGAGCCAAGCTTTTGCATTTCAGACAAGCTCCCAGGGGAGCCCATTGCTGCCAGTCCAAGGACCACATTGGGAGCCGCAATGTAACCAGATCAGTGGCTCTCAGCCTTGGCTCCATATGGGACTCTCCCGTGGAGTTATAAAATCAGTTGCCCAGGTCTCACCCCTGGGATCCCAATTTAATTGATCTAGAGGGTGGCCTGGTTTTCAGAAGTATGCAAAAGTCTTGGGTGGTTCCAAAGTGCAGCTTAGATGCTGAATCAATGGGTTAAGGAAGGATCCAGCTGGTAGACCCTCTGTATCATTGACCATGAGCCCCTGAAAGGCAGAGTCTGTGGCTCTGACATCTTTTCTTCCTTGAAAATGCTATATCTAGATCATTATGAAATTACAGCGTTGTTCACAATGTCATCAGTGTGCTTAGCATTAAACATGACCCCGTGGGGTGAATGATTAGGGTCCCTTTACCACTTAAATGAAGAACCAATACATTTGAATCTGGGGCTAGCATGGTACAAGATGAGAGGATTTGGAGCCTCGTATCTTGGATCTCATTTAAGCATCACACACAAAAAATCTGGGTGTAATATAGAGTCTTCTAGGTTAAGAACACTGGGGCCAAGGTCAATTAAATATTTGGATAATTAGGGGCTAGTGTTTCCTGAAAAGAAGCAGTATCCTCTTTCTGCCTTACAGAACAACAGAAGCATACTAAATACCCTGACAAGGACTTAAGGTAAGGAACTTAGGTCCCCGAGGACATCGCCATCAACCTGCAATTTTCAAAGAGCCCAGGCTATAGCCCAGCTGATATTGAAGATGGGCAGTCTGGGTTCTGCCCTTGCCTGGCTTAATGACCCACCAAGGTGTCCTCACACATGCAGAGACCCCATCTGTGAAGATAGATGCTCTGAGACTATCAAGATTCCAACATAGGTTGAGAGGAAGACACAGAAAATAAAAGCGATGCATTGTGGAAAACAGATTTGGCAGAGGACATGGGTGGAGAAAGAGATATTAGATTTAGAATGTCCCCTGAACAGATTTAAAAAGCTGCCAGGCTTCTAGTCCCCTGGTTCAGAATTGGTGATAGTGATACTCCTTCTCTGATTCACTTTTAGAAACTTAAGTCAGGTCTACAGTTACACCTCATAACTAACTATTGGCAATAGGAGCCTAGGATCTGGTGACCTCTTCTAATGTAGTTACGGTTCTATATGAAAGGTCATCATTTCCTCCGTTTTTTTTTTTTTTTAAGATTTTATTTATTTATTTATTTGACAGAGAGAGATCACAAGTAGGCAGAAAGGCAGGCAGACAGAGAGGGGGAAGCAAGCTCCCTGCTGAGTGGAGAGCCCGATACGGGGCTCGATCTCAGGACCCCGAGACCATGACCTGAGTCGAAGGCAGAGGCCTTAACCCACTGAGCCACCCAGATGCCCCTATTTCCTCTGTTTTTGTTTGTTTGTCTCCTTTCTACGGCCTCTAGAAAATAGCCCATAAATACTATGGAATAAGGAGATGACCTTGAGGACACTAAATGAGCACTCCAGGGGCCAGATTCTGCTGGGTCAGAAAGGAGTCAGGGGTTACAGTCAGGGCAAGGTTCCTACCACGTACATCCCTATTCTGCCATATTGGTGTGTTGCAGAACAATCCACTGAAAAGGGATTGTTTCAATAGAGAGTACGAGTACACAGTACATGATGAAAGCCAAGTGTAACTGAGCAGCAGCAACACACGAGTGAGTACAGACGGGTATAGATCAGGATAATCATCAGCGTGTATTAAGACTTCAGTGAATCTCTCCATGTATATCTGAGTCTCCCAGAGGGTTCTGATAGAAGTTCAAAAAGTCCTACAAGGCACTGCCTTCCTCCCGGGTCCCATCCCTCTGACATTGAGCCACTAAGCACTGCAGATCTGCAATCTTGCCCACAGGGCACAGGGCAATTGCACATGGAAGGGGTCCTCAGGCAGGGCTGCTTGCATCCCAATATGTTCCAGTATTTCAGTCTGTGTATCCAGAACCCAGACACCCATCGGTCTCTCTGAAACAATCTAAATTTGAGTCCTAGCCAGCACATCTATCCGCAATGTCCTCTCTCCTCCTATGTTGTCTAGAACTTTTCCTACAGCCCTTTTTGGTAATGACTTTTCTTCCGGAAGATGCTGAGCAAATAAATGTCAGTCATGCCCACCCATCAACAGAGACTAACCAAGAGAAGGAAAAGCAGAAAGGTGTTTGGCTGTAGACCCAAAGAATAAATGGGGGAAATGCCATTTTTATTTACTGTCCCTTTTTCAAAGCCAACGAGCACATGTTTTACCTGGAAAATGACGGGTGGTTCATTGCATGTGACATTTGAAATGAAGACCAAAATTTCCAGAACAATAGGAATCAACCATGTGGTCCTGTTATAGATGTTCCTGAGATCAGAATAAACTTGCCAAATGGGAAAACCCAAATCAAATTATTATTCAAGTAAACAAATTGAATATGAAGGCATTCCCAGATGCTTTTGACAAGGGGCAAATGGACTACTAAATCAAACATTTCATAAATAAATTAGAAAAATGCATTATGTAACACTAACATTAATGACACACACCAGATTGCCAAGGTTTTTAATCAAATCTTTTCAGTCTAGGCCCTTATACTGGGAGAGGGTCGGTTCTTACAGATAGCTCATAACACAAAGCAAGTCTCTCCAATGACGTTTCTGCCATCACCAAATGTTTTCCTTCTGATCTGTCTCCAGGCCTGACATTTTTGCAAATTAAACTGGATTACATTATCCATGATGGCTTAAATTCAATTATCCAAGCAACTACACAGCCAGCTCCATGACTAAATTACCCACCTGCTGCCTGAACTTTTGGGGTTTTGACAACAGGCTGGTTTCATTCCTATTATGAAAGTAGTAGACCTGGATTTCTCTGGGAAAAAAACCTCAATGTGGTCTTCCCTTTTTATTTATTTATTTGTTTATTCATTCATTCCTTCATTCATTCATTCAGGGGTGGGAGCCTTCCCTTTTTAAATTACTTTAGAGATCATGGTCAGATCCTCACTGTAAAACATGCAACAATAAAGAAGCGATCAGATGTCCTCACTCCCCCTCTCCTCCCAGTGTTATTACATGTGCTCTCTTGGCCATTTACTTTCCAATTTTACACAGTCTCAAACAATGCCAGAATAGACATCTTTACTGCTGTGCGCATCCCCAGGTCCAAGGGAACGCACATTTTTATTTATGAAAATACTCTCACATTTCCTTTCCAGGAGACTTTGTAGATTTACAACCTTCTAGCAGTGTGTAAAACCACACACTTCCCTTCACGTTCATCAACACATCATATGATACATCATTTAAGTTTGCTGTCTCGCAGGTCAAAACAACTCGTTATTTGTATACATTCCCAGGAGATTGCACATCTTTTCAAGTTAGTCTCCCCTCTTTCACCAGGTTTAGTTTTTAAACCCAGTATTGGGAGTTAGAACAGTCTTTTAAAGGTGTAAACAAACAAATCACAAGACTCAAAACTTCCAAAATATCAGTTGGTAGAAAACTTTTAACTAATAATTGAAGATAATAGAGTCAAATTTCTAGCAAATCTGAATGAAAGTTAGAAACCATAAAAGAAATGTATTTTTAAGGGTATGTTTGAATAAGAGAATAGAAATAGGGAGACGGGTCTTAGATTGGAAGGCAGTGCTGAAAAAAATAATGTTTTTTTCTAATTTAAGTTTATATGAAAAATTGAAGTATAATTGACATATAACATTATATTCATTTCAGATATACAATGTAATTATTTGATATTTGCATATTTTGGGAAATGATCACCACAATAAGTCTAGTTACTACCCATCACCACGCATTGTTACAAAAGTTTTTCATATAATGAGACTTTTCAGGTCTATTCTTTTAGTGCCCTTCAAATATGCAATTCAGTATTATTAACTACAGTAACTATTCTGTATATTACTTATTTATTTTATTATGTTACATTAGTCACCATACAGTACATCATTAGTGTTTGATGTCGTGTTCCATGATTCATTGTTTGTGTGTAACACCCAGTGCTCCATGCAATCCATGCCCTCCTTAATACCCATGTTTAAAGATGTGGAGAGAATGGACAGTCTGGGCCTCTGCATTTTAATTACCTTAATTGTTTTCTTTTCCTGCCATCACAGATTACCACAAATTTACAGCTTAAAGCCACACAAATTTGTTATCTTAAAGTTCTGTAGATTAGTCTGGCAGGCATCTCGCCATGTAAAAACCCAGATATCAGTAGGCCACATGTCTTTCTGGAGTCCCTGGCTTATGGGGGAGCATCAGCTTCCGGCCCACTTGGGTTGTTGGCCAAATTCAGTTCCTTGAAGTTATTGGACTGAAGTCCCATTTTTTGACTGGCCAAAAACTGGGAGCTGTTCCCAGCCTCTAGAAGCTGCCACGTTCCTTGGCTCATGGCCCCCTTCCCACGTCATCTGAGTCAGCAATGGCACTTTGAGTTCTCCTCATGTGACATCTTTTGAGCCCACTCTTAGCCTCCTTCTTCCTCTATAAAGGGTTCATGTGATGAAATTGGGTTCACTCAGATAATCCAGGCTAATTTTGCTATTTTAAGGTCAGCTGATTTACAGCCTTAATTTCATCTGCAACCATAATCCCCTTTTGCCATGGACTATAACATATCCACAGGTTACCACAATTAGCTTTAACAGAGTGTTCACGGAAGTCTCAAGAATGATAAACCTTGTGTTCGACTGGCTTTTGTCCCTCCCTGTGGAGCTAAAAACATAAACAAAAATTGACTCCCCTTAAAACTTATTTGTAGAGACAATAAATCATCTCATTTGCCAGATTGTAACAGTTAGATCTGAGAATAAGTCTTTCTCCCAAATTCACCAAGACAAGTCCAGTCATCAACCCTGGCACAGGGAGACTGACCAGAAATGGACGATCATTATCCTTTACTCAAAGAGTTTATGCTACAAGGAGAAAACCTACACTATACACTATGTTCTAAGAAGACTTGGCTAAAATGCCTGCATCTTAGCCTTAATGGTCCTTCCAAAGTGGAGCCAGGAAACAGCCTTGGGAATAACAAAGCACACAGGGCCATGGCTAACTAACTGTTGGCTTCATAATAACATTATCATCCCGAAAGTTGGCATATGCTTCCATGTAGCAGAACTGCTAGAACTTTCTGTCTGGGGATGAACTTGATGATTTGGGCACCATGGTCAGAAGCCTACTGTGACCCTTGTGTGCCCTGGGATAGAAAGTTAAGTAAGATGGTATTTTTACACCAAAAATTATTTTATCCAATATGCTAAGAAAAGTGGAGCCGCTGTAATCAACTCAGAGTCCTGGGAAATTGAGATATCATGCAGAATCAATGATGAGGCTTTCACATTTACCTAATCCAATGCCTTACTTCACAGAAAGTAAATCTCAACAAGAGCCAGTGACTTACTCAAGGTCATGCAGCTAATTCATACCAAAGCTAGGTCACCAAATCCTCTCTGTATTGGGCTTTTTTTTTTTTTAACAATTTATTTATTTATTTTAGTGAGAGAGAGGGTGGGGGAGAAGGGCAGAGGCAGAGGGAGAAGAGAGAGAGAGAATCTCAAGCAGAATCCTGCAGAATGTAGAGCCAGATTCAGGATTCGATCCCACAACCCTGAGATCATGCCCAACCCTGAACCAAGAGTCAGATGCTCAACCAACTGAGCCACCCAAGCACCCCTATTGTGCTGTTTTTCTGTCACTCATGGTTTCCTGATAGTCTAAGAATGAAATTAATAGGCTTTGATTAAAGATGATACATGGAAACAGTCCTCAAAACAAACAGGCAACCCACAGAATGGGAGAAGATATTCGCAAATGACACTACAGACAAAGGTCTGATATCTAAGATCTACAAAGAACTCCTCAAACTCAACACTCACAAAACAGATAATCACGTCAAAAAATGGGCAGAAGACATGAACAGACACTTCTCCAAAGAAGACATACAAATGGCTAAC